>OY754329.1:43357099-43975782 GCA_963573305.1 Pyrrhosoma nymphula
ATTTCTAGCTCTACCCCCTACTGTACTTCCTCATAGTAACCTACTCGTATCTCACTTAAATAATCTTCCTCTCATGTTCGGCCTATTACTCCTTCCTACGCATCCCTTCCGGTTAATCATGCTTTCTGCACCCTGCTCCAAATTCAAACTTCTTAATTGTCATTATCCCTTCTTACCCCCACTTCCCGCCCAAGGTTCAGTTTTGCATTCATACAGTCCGTTAAACAGCAAGTGTCTCATGAACATTTTAAACAAATTTACTAGTTATTTAAGGTTCCAATCATTAGTTCTCCGAATGAATAACGTTTCCACTATCAACATATTTTGCACGGATATAGTACTTTCTACGTCCATTATCGTCCAATGTGCTGCCCATTTTACCAAATTGTTTCAGAAAACAGTAATCGATTGCATTTTATGTATTTGAAAAAGTTTGGAAAATTCACCTTTAAGAACAACCTAGGTAACTAGTTTGGAAAAGAACTAGGCAAAAACTCTCGGCTGGGGGTCTGTAGTCGCATATTAGTCCAGAAAAATGATTTTTTCTCATCCGCAATTCAAGGAGGAAATGCCGAGATCTACAGTCATACATAAAATTTTAAAATTTCTGCAGCAGAAAACAGCCCTCAAATTATGTCTTATGTATAATTCGGCATGTTTGTGCTATTTCCTCGGTGATCTGACGCTGTCAATTCTTTTGACGGGGCCATCCAAGCAGTATTTCATTTTGACTTCACTTCGCACGCACAGAGCTCAGTTCACGGCAGAAAAATTTGTTGTCACCGCAAAGAGATGGGATGTTAAATAAATAACCTTACAAAAGAGAAGGCACACTCTTCACCTCGTGTGTGATGCACATCCCACACAATGAATGCCCTCTCTTCAGTGCCACATATATGAGATCGCGGTGCGGATGCGTGAGCACCTCTGCTCCTGCTGCCTTATCGCGCCGCCATATTTCCTGGAGCCTCGGCCTAAAGCTTCCCTCAGCGCCGACCCCGTATGATTTATTCGTCCCCGGGGGAAAAGTCGCCGGCCCGGTTCAATTCTCCGAGAAAGTGGATGTTTCCCATCTGCGCTGAACGCCGTAATCCTTATGCTCTCTCTTTCTCTTTTGACAAAGGACCCTCTCAAGATAAGGGCCATAAAAATCCAACTGACCTGCGAATTACTAAGCTAAAAACCCATAATTACAGTTCCGGAACGGTACTAGGTGGATATTTGCCATTTTGGTGGATGTCAGAAAGTTTAGATTCCAAAATACCAGAGTAAAACGATGATAATTTCACGATAGCCTGCACCATATCTTTTGCCAGACATTGCTTCCCATTTGGGGTCGGTTTGGATAAGAAATCCCACATGTCCTGCACCAATTTCTTGCTTTAAAATATGCATGCATGTATACATAGACATTACACCTCTCGCTTTCGGGGTACGAAAAGTCAAGAAAGTTGTATTTTAGGGGATAGGCCTGTAAATATAACTGTTATTAAAATATTCCCTGCATTCCCTTTACACTTTCATACCTCATTAGCTTCAGTTCCCCTTATACATTGATTCATACACGCCCTCCTGTTCTTAAGACTTTTATTCCTTTTCTCTCATAAAAGTAACACCCACCTCATTCACCCATGACTTTCTCAGTTTACCACATCTTCTCAAACCATTTACTTCACATTCATGCTCTTAACTATAACACATTTAAAACAAACACGAAAAGAAAATCTTTGTAAAAAATGTTAATTATATTTAAGTTGACTAAGTACCGAAGCCTCCACCGAATGATAGAGAAGGTGATTGTATTGTTTAAAAAATCAAATGCTGTCAAACATCACGCGCAGACTGAATAAAAAATGAACAGGATCGAATAAAGTTGAAAATTAGGGTAAAAATATCGGAGAGTGATTTTGAGCGCCTCATATCAAACTTATCATTGGTTCTTGCCTGCTTCTAGCTCTAGAAAGTTCGTTTTAATAAAGTGAGAAAAATAATAACTATGCTGTAAGTGAGATTAGTCCGGCTTTACCAAGAAATTTGATGGCTTTGACTTACGCTAACTTTTTTAATTAACACTTTTACGATGACTTACGAAATTCTGTTCTAAGTTATTTTAGGACAGAGTTTCAAGTTATCTTTTGGCTTAAGTTCCACCGATGAACTTGGATTAAAATATTACGATTACTTCCTGTGATCTGTCAAACGGGAGCAAATTAAATTTAGTTAAAACATTGATACCTAAATAGAGATTCATATGTCCTGTTTGAAGACATAAAATATTCATTTCAGCAATAATTTCTCATTGGTTCTTGCCTTACTTGTATAATGTACTGATACCTGAAAAATCATGGTGAAAAACGACACGAGCGGCTCATACAGGACGACACTCAAAGCTAGAATTGTATTTCTGCATATTTAGCAGGGGTGGCCCAGAATAACCAGCATATTTCATGCAACAGAAAGTATATAAAAGAAAATAGTGTTCAATTTCGGAGAATTTAAGGAGCAGAGTCAAGATAACTAAAGTGTTTCTTTGATATAACGGTATTTAAAGACTATAACTGCAACATAGTTTTAGTGAGAACTTGAATGGGTTTCCAAAAGAAGCAATACTCTATGCTCCTCTCCACTTCTTGTATGGCAGCAAAACTTAGGTATGTCAGAATGAGAATAAGTGTAGGGTAAGTGCAGTGGGTGTAAATTATAACTAATTGATGCACAATTGCAAGGTATAGATTAAATAATGAGTTGGCAAAAATATAATAGAGAATGAATGCTCCCGTAATAATGATATTCGTAAAAAAGGATGATGAAAGAACAGAGTGAAGTCTCAGTGATTAATTCTTTGTTTGGCCAGTTCTAATTTTTCCTCTACTCGTGGTTAATTACATAATTTTAAGATGAAACATCATCACTAGAATTGTTTCATTTATTGCGTAATCTGTCTTCACGGGGTACCTGAGAAAATTCTAGGCAAAAGTTGTAGAGATATGGTTAGGAAAGAGGGGGCTGTGACAGAAAGTGGGTTGGATTCTCGAGTAACGGATATACCTATATGAAACGAGTGTGCTTCATTGGTTTAGCCATAATAAAGAAGTGAATGATGTTAGAGGAAGGGGTAGACCGTGAAAGACATAAGTGATAGGGTGAAAGAGACTCTTAAGAGAAGGAATATTCGAAGTCTTAAATGCAAGAAAGCTTGTATTAAGCAAAGTATGTAAGTGGAAGAAGCGAAGGAAGATTTCCAGGATAGAGAAAAATGAAGGAAAATATTTTTATCTTTCATTTTCAGAAAAATATCCACATTATAGCATAATAGCCAAATTACGGTGGCATAAGACGCAGACAGTCAATACAGCCAGTTTTTTTTCGATTAGTACTGAGACTTAAGGTTTCTTTATCCTCCATTACCCGAAGAGGAACAGCGTGAATAGAATAATGGATGAATGCACGTTAAAAAGCTTTACTATATCAAATTGTTTAAGCAAGACGAGATTTTTTCAATAATCACAAAAATTGCAGGTCTCTTTTTCTAAGGGGGAGAAATAATTGTAAGCGCAAACAGGCTCCATGGAAGCATAAAAGATTTTTAACTGTTCCCTTAGAGTTACACGTTTATCAGGCTATATTATATCCATCCTTAATCACGATAAAGAAGAATGCGGCGACATAATGCAAGAGAACAATTTTAATTGGAAACGGGCTTATTTTTTCCCATGTCATTAAGTTCGTGGGGGAACGGATGAAACGGATTTGGAAACGTAGTAAAGTTGGCGTGTCATGCACAAAATACAACGTCACAAGCACCTCGACGACCTCCAAGTATCACCCGCTGACTCAAATATATTTAAGTAAAACCCACGACCGTGCCCCCAACATTGTGTTGCAGTCATTAATGATGTGTGAAAAGAATAAATGATTTTGCATTTAAGTGCGGCTGTGTATCTCTCATCTTCTGTTACTCAGTACTAGAGATAAAGTGCAATATTATAATTATATTCTTCATATCATCCAAAAGCTTATATTTAAAACTCCTGATTTACATATTTAAAGTAAACTTAGTGTAGCGTATGGTCTGGTGTGGATGGTGGACCTGAAAATATATTCCGAAAGTGGAAATTCCACCCATATCAAAAGTTACTATTTTAACTGTTGGATGAATAGCCATCTGCCGAATTATTAAAGATAATGAAGAATTTCCTATTGCTCCTCATCTCGCTTGAAGTCGTAAAAATTTGGTAAAAATTCAACAAATCTCTGATGGCACAATTGTTGGTTCCAAATGTAAGTTATATTTAGTAAATAAGGGTTCAATCAAAATATAATTCGTGCTTAACATCAATGGATCAATGGGAAATACTTTATACTGGCATACTGGTTATGAGTGGTGAGGAAAAAGAAGCTTTAAAATACACACATTTTACACATAATTCTCATGAGTGTGAGGCCTCTGCGTCTCTAGTATTTAATTAATTCATTAAATATGAAATGATGAATTTTAGTCCCCGTTTTTTTTAAGAAGGCTTTCAATTGCTCACGATAATTTAATGTCATTCATATTTTGATAATATATTGGATAATTCAATTTTTCATAATTGCTTTTCTACAAACTTTGAATAAGAAAAGAATTGTGGTGTAGAAGAGATAGTGGCATTCATTTTGTTGCATGTCGTCGCGTTAATATTGCATAACACGTTTCAGTCAAATGTTTCACTACAAACCAACCTTCTTTGGCTGGAGAAAAGAGAGGCTATTTAATTTCGTTAAAAGTCGCTAAATAAAATTACGTCACTATTTTAAGTTAATTTAGCGTTAACCATTTTTTTAATCTGCTATGAGGGAGTAGTGGAGGAAAACATTGGGAAGACTACACAAAAGGGCTTAAATTGTATTGCAAGTCCTTAAGCTAATTTCGCTTTGATGGCATAATATAATTAAGTATTTTAAAAACTGACATCAGTGGGTTGTAAATAAAACAATGGGGTAAAGAATAGATTCGTCACAACTCGTTATGTCAATTTCGCATAATGTGCTTAGAATTAACGAATATTTATTCTACATTTTCTACCACCCTCATTAGTCAATCAATAGAAACAAATATTGGGATCCAAATAGGATAGAGATATAGATTGAGCAAAAAGTCCTTAGTTTAATATATTGTTACACATTTAAGTTAATTTAGCGTTAAATTTTTGCAAAAAATCTGCAGTCAGCTGGGTGGTGAAAGAAAAATATTGGAGAAGAGAGTTACATTACATTACAAGTTGTCACGTTAATTTCGCATTACTTGCTTAAGTCAATCCAACATTTCTTTGGTCTACAAACCTGCTTTAAGGTGGTACGTATTAGGAGGAAGACATTGGGGAAGATAGAGAGAGAGAGGGGGTTTGATGGCGTGGGTTGGTACGCGGCTTGGAGTAGGAGGAAGGAGAAAGGGGTTTTTCCCTTAAGGGGGCAACTAAGCAGCCCTGGGGACGACGGCGTCTACGCGAGTAAGATTAATGTTGGAACGTAGTAAGCGCGGAAGGGTGGAGAATGAGGAAGGTTGGCTGTGAGGTCGGAGGTAGGGAGAAAAGAGCAGAATAGGATATAAAGAGGGAGATACCAGAAGAGGAAGGTGTGGAGGTGGTGGTAAAGATAGGAGGAGGGGGAGAATGAAGACTCGAGAGCTTAGGTGGAAGAGAAGGAGGAAGAAAGAGAGGTGGAAGAGGGTTATGAGGGACGAGGATGGAGGTGCGAGGGAGAGTGAGTATTCTACGCAGAAGATGTAGGGCAGGGAGTGGAATAAATGAATAAATTCATTTGCGAGTGAACCGTGTTTTGGGGGAGAAGAAGGAACTGGAATGGAGAGGAGTCAGAAAAGTTTAAGGTGATGGGAGAATGAGAGATGGAGACGTAAAGGATGGCATAAAAAAGCAACTTTCAATGTCCATTTTGAATGGACTGGTTTGAGGCTCATTGCTGTAGGCGACCGAAAACTCAGATACTTGATGCCGTCTCGGTTAGTAAAACGTTTTTCCCCCAAAAGAAAAGGTTTAAATGCATTATCCGGGTGGCCTTCTGAACTAAGCAAAAGTCACGAAACAAAAGAACTTCACAAAACAGTACTAAAATTTCAGATATTTCAATTAAAAAAATATAAAATAGCAAGTATAGATGTTCTAGTGATCGTCTATATAAACGAAATACCGTGAAAGCCACTGTAAGGGTGCGTGAAAAGGGGTAATTCCACATACCATGTGATTGTCCCCTTCACAAAAATAAATAAAATGCCTCCGGCTTGGTTGAATGTCTTTTCTATATACGTTGAAATATTTAGGTAATATTTTTCAATCAAAGATACCATCTATTACACAGGCATGCGACAGTAATAGCTTAAGCCTCCATGCTATAAATAAAGAGGTGAAATTCTGCAATCGATATATGAACCAATGCTTTCAACGAGATGATGGAATACGGCTACATTAATATTGAACTACGGAAATTTACCCTTTATTTTAGAGCTAAGGTAATGTGGGTAGGTTTGACAGTTTTATCTACGTTTCCCCCCAAAAGGCATCAGGATTCTACTACAAAGTCTCCGTCACTGCTTGAATTCTAACCCGGCCACACTATATGGGAATCTAGTGCTATAGTCATCACTACAAACCAAGTGTCATATCGCTACTTTGTTTGGAGAAAATCCTATTTACAGATTTAACCAAAGTTCAACTGAATGTCACTTATCTCCGTAAACTGCACTCTAAGTGATCGGCTATGTGGATGACATTTTTGACACTCTTCCACATAAAAATATACCACCTTTTCGTTTTGATTATGAAATAAGCGAACGATCGTAATTTTTTTAGTTATGCCGGTTATCTTCCAAAGTAGCGATATCCTGAAATGGAGGACATGGCTTGAAGCTCGGGTTAGTGAGGTGACCAAAGTACTAGCTTTAATTCTGATAATCGCAGGTTACAATGCAAGTAGTAGCTGTAATTTTTAGGTGTACCCCAATCACCTCTCGTTTCCTATCAGGAGGGCATCATAAATGTAGTATTCCGTCCACTAAATTGGACGTTAAACAGTCGACCATGGCGCATTTCGCTTAGAGATAGCTACAACTGACCATTACTATCTCTAAACTCTCTCTCCAAAAAGTCCTTCACTTCATAACCTATCCGCCTATCCTTTCGTAAAGAGTAGATTGTTTATGATACCGATGTACCTGTCATAAAGCTCCTTAAGAAAGAATACAGAGGTGTTTGAAGCCGAATATGAATAATCATTAACGTAAATTAAATCTAATAAAAAACATTTTTGCTTAAACTTGAGTTTCAATATTCTTCTAATAGATAGCTATATAATGGAAAAACATTTTATGACAGTATTTTTACTCTCTTTTTAATAAATAATAACTAGGTTACAAAATATTGTCAAACGGTCACGGTTACTCCAGAAGATTATAGTATATGCAGAGTTGTTCAATACACCAGTTTCTCTCAATCTCCTTGCAGCTATTTATAATTTTTTTAGTAGCCCATTTACTTTTAACATTAAATAGCATGGTATAATTTTCTGTCAGAATTAGTAGGGTGATTTAAGCCATACGCCGGTTAAGATTAAGGTCATCGGTATCATAGCTATTTTCTTATGTGCTTTCAAATGTAGTAGATGTGTGCATCAGCAGATCTTACGCTTATTTAACTCAAAACGGCATAACATCCATAGTAATTATAGATAGTCTACGAATAGAGTATTTAGATGGAGTATAGAATCAGGGCCATCTGCTAACTCACTTCCTATAAAATAGGCAGCTAATTTTACAGGATTTGCGTCTTCAGCTTGACATATTTCCTACTTTCCTTCTTCCCGGCCATAAAGCCGATCCTCTTCCTTTCTCCTCCCCAATAGCCAAACATCATCCCCTTTATGACGGCCTTCAGCATTCTCTTCACTTTTATCACTTGCTCCTTCTACTTACTATATAAAATTCACGCGGTCAAAAATGGAGCAATCTCGCTTCGAGAATGCTAGCAACAAGATTGCCTTGGACAGTCTAAGAACAATCGGTGTAAATGAAGGAATGGGAAAGACAGAGTTAAAGATTTACTAGCTTATATTTGGTAATGCGGGAACGTAAGAATGATTTGATATATTTCATTTACTTCAAGGCGGGTAGGAACAATAAGTTAACTTACATCTACTGATGAGATTTATACACATTATTAAAAATTACAAAAAAATCCTGTACATCTATAGATACCCATGCGCAGAATTATATACAACACTAGTCTCCTAGAATAATATCCTTCATAGATTACAGTACCACTACACGAATTATATACAACAGAAGTGAATTTAACTCAAAAATGACGGCATTAGAAGCAATAAGAATATTAGCTTACCTGGAGCATACTTGCATCCAAACATCATTTAGTGACAGGCAAAAAATTAACATAAGCAATTAAAATGAACGAGGTATGGATCTCAACTATTATTTAAAAATAATAAATCATGCAAATATAGTAACAAGTTAATGAGATATCAACAAAACTAAGAGTAAAAGCTTAACATTTCTTCCACTTGAGGAACATTTTTGACTGTTTATAAAGCGCGCATTTCCTAATTGCTTCGACCTAATTAAAGGATCGATTAAAAATAGAGAAAAATGCAACTTTATTACCACAACGGTTTTAAAGCTGCAGAACGAAGTAATTATCAGCCCGAAAGGGTTCATCCTGTGAAATGTACAGCGCGCGTTAAACGCCGCACCGTTACCAAAAAGAAACTCAATGACGCACATCAATTGAAGTCGCGCGGAGGATGAGCCACTCATCATGGAGGTACAAAAGTGGAACTCTCGCACAGATACCATGCCAACGATGGGGGAATCGGCGGCGGCATACCAAAGTAAACAGTGATGGCGGGCACCTCTAGTTTATCTACTCCATAATTTCACAAAAGGTTCGGGAGCTTTCTGTTTCACGTTCACCGTTATCAATCCGGATTTACATACATATGTACAATGTGTTAAAACTCCAAGCATGTACACAATAGAGGGATCGCGTGCTCTCCGTGTAACAAAATACTCTACATAGCGATTACTCAGTTACAAGTGAAATAGTCACTATGTAAAGGACTCCGCCATGCAATCAATTGCTTCTTCGATTGCTGTGACGCCAGACACGAAAAGATTCGTGACTTAGGATGGTGGATTACCTCAACCTCGAGAAATATCTAAACAAAATCACACTCAGGGTATAGAAATTTTGGTGAGGAAGCCTATTTGGTGTATAGCAGTTGATTGCTAATAGAAAAAAAAGAGAAATGCTACTTTTCGTTTCACTGCCATGAGTTAACGATACGCATGTATACGAAGATGGAACATTTTATCCTTTATACGACACCTGTAGTCAGTTGCATAAAAACTTCGGGGACAAAACTAATTTAGCCAAAACTAATGACACTAAAACATATTTTTCAGTACGTACTGAATCGATGAAGTTATTGGTGGCGGCCGATCCATTGAGGAATTTCATTGTAGGAAAAGGATAAATTACTTTGCACTATTCCACTGGAGAAATATTATTTACATTCAGTCCTGATGATGCTGCAGTGCAGTGAAACATGTCGGCTCAATAAATAATATTTATCCAGTGGAATAGTGCAATGTAATTTATCCTTTTCCTACGTACTGAATCACTTTAAGCGTCCGACATCAACTGCCTGGTATTATCTTTAAAGAGACGAATGTCTCCACTGTATGCGTATGTAGCGTTTGCATGATCAAAGCATACAATATAAATAAATGCAAATAAGGTGTCTAGACGCATCTCCTCTTGCCCCGCCATCCTTTTACCACCAACTTCATCATCTCCCTGCCCTTTCCCTTTCTTCCCGTGGGCAAATTGCTCAGCGAGGGATTCAAAAGGCTACCACCAGAGTAGGAGGAAAGGTATCTTGCTAGCATACGGGGCGCTTGGAATTCAACCGAAAGTGAGGATGGCGAGATTGCGAGATGAGACACTAGAGGATAGACTATGGATACTACGGAAAAACCAACGAACTAAGATAATACTGGGTACAATCAAACGAGGATAGAGAACGCATTCACTTTGTGTCACCGCTCGCTACTGGCAATTCCTAATTAGCTCAATTGAATGATAATGTCTCAACTGACAACAATACTCTTTTCCGGTCTTTGTTTTGGGGTTTTAATTAAATTTAGATATTGGGTCATTATTTGGCGAAATGTGAGAATTGAAATATTCGATAGAGAACTTATTACAAAAATTAACATTCCATTGAAATATATTTTGGCAAGATCATAGATAGATAGGTTTTAACCCGAAATTATATAATTACTAAACATTTTTTTTACCAGTAAGTTCATACACCCATGGAGATGTTGTGAAAAAAAAGTCCCACTCGATCCCAGGTGGGATTATCGAAATAGCCTGGAATTCCTGGAATGTCCCTGAACCTTGGATTTTACGGCTAAAATGTACCTACATACGTGGCATTTTTTTTGTTTGCCTTCAAATCTACCTCCGAAAATGTTAAAATTAGACATTTTAGTCAACTGTCAAAGTCAAAATCCCTGGAATTACCTGAAATAATCCTGGATGCGGCGTAGATTCGTGATAAATAGGTGTATTAGGCTAACCTTTTTTCCTTTCTGTTAAGCTTATAGTTCTACCAGTACGCTAAACCATAATGAAAATTGTGATACAAGCAAGCCGCTGGGTACAATTATTCTTTGGACCTTTTTGGCCGATTTGGTCTGAATGACCAATTGATTAGACCGTGGGGGCTCAAATTTTAGGGGGGCGGGAATGGGAAACGTTTAAAAAATCTTTGAAAATTGTGTCAACAAACTAGAGATGGGTTTAAGGTGCCGATTTCATATTATTCGGACCCAATAAATTGAATTGCAGCACTAATTTATCCCTCAGACGACCGGAAGTCAAATTATCGCCGCCATATCGGAAAATGGCGGCCTGGATGCATGATAAACCCTCGGTAGTCAACATGCCCATGCAGGGGTTTTTTCCGGGGTTTCCAGGGTCGCTGAATGAGTCTGTGGCACCAAAATACACTTTTTGATTCATGTTCATACTGCAAGTGAAGTGATTTCATTGCGTGATATTTGAATGTGACTTTGCCCTACCTGGATGGCTTGGCAGTTATATTTATTTTTATATTTCGTAATTCCCCTTCCTTTTTTATCTTGTTCACGTCTTTGGTTCCGTTAGGGTTGATGGTTCAGTAGTTTCATATTGCCATCTTGAGGTAAGCCTTTTGCGGTATTTTCTCATTTCGCCTTTCGCTTCCGGTGATTTGTCTTTAACACAAAGAGACGGGATTGGGGCATAGCTTATTCTTTTCCCTGTCATGTGTTGCGTAGACATAACATGCCTAGTAATAAGGTCATGGTGTTGGCAGTGCCTACGTCTTTGGGAAATGAAACTGAGTTCCCGTTTGATTGGCAACTTTGCTGCCTTTGTCAAATTGGTGAGGGAAAATTAACTAATCCTGCAGCTAATCCAGTTCAATCAAGGAAGAATTTAACATATGCAAGATTAGCCTTTAACCGGGAGAAATTAAAGGTTCTTCAATTTAAGCTACCATACGAAAATACCGTCGCAGTTTTGATGAAGGTAATAGTATCGAAGCTATTTCTCTCAAGAACAACGCAAAGTGGCACAAAGCCTGCAGCGTGACGTTTATCGGTAAATCATTCGAGACTTTATTATAATCTCTGGTGAAAAAATCAGAAAATACTGTTTTCCAGAGTAATTGTTCAGGAAAAGATGATGGCAATAACAGCAGTGTTCGCCCCGCGACACGGTCCTGCACAACCTCTATCGGCATGAAGGAGTTTACCTGTTTTATTTGTATGGGACCCGAGACTAGAAAATATCCGCTTCGACAACGCGAAAAAAAATAAATCACTGAGAGAGTGAAATTATGTGCCACTGCGCAAGGACGAGACAAGGATCACGGGTATGATAGAACCGAAGGAGATTTAGTGACACTAGAAGCGTATATAATCTTTGCTAGAAGCCGAATGTCATATAAATTGTTAAGCCCAACTGTGCAATTGAAATAGAAAACTTTCCAAAGATAGTGGCACCAAAGAGGTTGAAATATTGTGTGAGAGAATTGCGTTTGCTGATTTAATTGTGCACATAGAGGGAAAACTAGCATCTGATGTTAAATATGTGTTTTCAATGAGCAGAATGACGAAAATGTACAACAATTGCATTTCAGAGTATAAAATAGACGAAACTGAAGTAATCAATGAACATTCAACACGGATGCGTGAAAGGTTACTGTCGTATATGCCAAGTCTAAAAGCTGAGAAATGGGGTAAGGGGTACGTACTTGTCGGTCGCACTGCTAATTTTACGCACAACGTCTCTGGAGAGGACCAGTATGTTGACGCTCTAGTGCTTCACCGATTTGGTTACAATGTCAGAAAAACTATATTAGATTCAAAAGTAAATTTTGATGGTACGTTTCTAAAGCATTGTGATGAGAAGAGTGTCCAAGGGCCTCTACTTCCAGCTGTAAATACCTTAATTAATAGGTCTTCGGTAATGACGAAGTGTGGCGCCACCAAGGCAGTGCTCATAACCTGCCAACTAATAATGTTCAATCACCACTCCAAGGTGCCGAAAGGAGATATTGTTCGCCGTAAGAAAAACCTTGAGCTCCCATAACCTCTCTATATGGGTTTATCCTGTCATGGATGTTGTAGATGGAAATCAGTGATTGGTCAGATGCACAAAGCAGGTTAATGTGTCATCCAACCGAATCATGGAAATAACTTCATAGATTTGCCGTCTCGTTTTGGCCAGTAGGGTGGTTCGAAAATATATAAAATATCTGATAAATATTTTTATAAAAATATTTATCAGACCATTCAAACAACACGGTATCTGTCACAAGAGCTGATTCAACATATAGACTCTGATATACAACGGAATGCTAACTTTGCCCATCCCGAAAATTTACTTTAGACGATGGTCATTGATGATAGAAACCACATTCGAGATCTTGGGTACAGACGAATCTTGATGGCAAGGCAAGCAACTCCTGAAGATGACCATATTACACCTTTTATGCCACCAAATCTAAACATTAAATCTACAGACTACACCGAAATTATACAATGTGACACTTGTATTCTGACTAAACCTCCTTTATTATGGGTTTAGAAACATTTCCATATCATACGCAAGCTGTCTAAAGGTGCGTTAAGCTTGTGACAGAAGCTTCCAGGGAAGTCTGTGGGCCCAGTAAGGCAGTGTTATAGATGATTTCATCTGAGTTTTGTTATTGCCAAGATCAGTCATGCCTACCTTTGCACACATATCTGAATATAAATTCGCAGTGATGGACAAAAATAAGTAGCGTTTTAAACCATGGATAAAAAGTACAGAGAGAAACAATATGAATTTGTAATGTATTATACTTGTAAATATTGTATATTTACAATTTTAAAACATTCGCATGTAAAGCAGTACGCACCCTAATCATTGAATGGTAGGTTGGTAAGGGTGTGAGTGGAACTCGAAATGCAGCCACCACCCCGTGATGAGTTCTGGGTCGTTTTGTAAAGCAAAATGAGCGAAGAACTGCACACACTATGTAATTTGAAAAATACCGTAAAATTTATAATTGGAACTCTATTTCAATCAGCTGCACGGCCAAAAAGAAAATAATAGTGCTACTGAAGCAGACTTATGCTTGTATTCAAATATAACACTTTTATCTTATTTTAAAATCATGTAGAAAGTTCGCGCGAAAGAACGAAACAATAACTAAGGCCAATGCAGCATTAGTCACTTTTTAATGCGGACCGGTAAGTATTAAAATTTGAGTATAATTTTACTGTTCTATTTTTCTAAGGACCTCTAGGTACAGGAATATAAATAAGTCGTCTCAACTACATTTGTTATAACATCGTTATAAAATGTAAAACTTTGACATTCTTACTATAATCGCAAATTTATCACATATTCCATAACGATGTGCTACCAAAATATATTATATAAATATAATTTATATAATTTTAAGTCATTTTTAAATACTTGTCAAATAGTTTCCGTGATATAGGATTGTAGTCATACCACCCTTACATACTTACTAAAAATATTGAAAGTTTATGGTTTTTAACGATTTTTATCGAACTTAAACGTCAATACGCGACCGGAAGATATATAAATAAAAACTTTTTTAATATTATTTTTTCTTGTCTATACCAATGGCAACTATTGCGCACTATAGCATTCCGAAATAAAATAATTTATTTTTTTCGAACCACCCTATTGGCCAGGGCGATAGAAGAAAATATCGGTTGGTAAAGTGAGCTGTGGTTTTCCTCAAAAAATATTCGCGATAAGTGCAAAACATTATGATCTACTGCAGGGTTGTCCAACTGGCGGCCCGCGGTGCCGCGGCCCGCGAAAGATTATCGGACAAAAATTCGGAAATTTATTTTTATACCTTTCGTTGTTACTTAAAAAAATAAACAATTATTACTATATGCCCCGAAACCATATTAAAGGTTAAGTTGTGGCCCTTGAGGCCTTGCAAGTTGGACAACCCTGATCTAATTTATCCCCAAGAACAGTTGGATTGTTCAAAAAGTGTATTTTGGTGCCTCAGACGCATTCAGCGACCCAGGAAACCCCGGAAAAGACCCCTGCACGGGCATGTTGAATACTGAGGGTTTATCACGCATCCAGGCCGCCATTTTCCAATATGGCGGCGATACTTTGACTTCCGGTCGCCTGAGGGATACATTAGGGCTACAATTGAATTTATTGGGTCCGAATGATACGAAATCGACACCTTAAACCCATCTCAAGCTCGTTGACACAATTTTTAAAGATTTTTTAAAATTTTACCCCTCCTCCTCCCACCCCCCTGAAATTTGAGCCCTCACGGTCAAATCAATGGATCCTTCATACTAAATCGGCCAAACAGGTCTAAAGAATAATTGTACCAAGCGACTTGCTTGCATCACAATTTTCAATATGGTTTAGCGTACTGGTAGAACTATAAGCTTAACAGAAAGGAAAAAAATGGCCTAATACACCTATTTTTCACGAATCTACGCCGATTCCAGGGTTATTTCAGGTAATTCCAGGAATTTTGACAAGAGACTATAATTCCAGAGATTTTGACAGGGGACTAAAATTCCAGGGGTTTTGACTTTGACAGGGGACTAAAAGGTCTATTTTTAACAGTTTCGGAGGTAGATTTGAAGCCAAACAAAAATATTACCACGAATTTAGGTACATTTTTTACCGTAAAATCCAAGTTCCAGAGACATTCCAGGAATTCCAGGATATTTCGGTTATCCCACCTGGGAACGAGTGAGACTTTTTCACGACACCTCCAGGGATGTATGAACATACTGGTCAAGAAAACGTTTAGTAATTATAAAATTCCGGGTTGGGGTGAAAATAGCACTATCTTTCCTGTACTAAGATCCTCGATAAACAAAAACATGTAACTATAATTGGAAGTCTTAAGAAATATAAAGGGTTCAAATTCTATTCTATTTTACGTCGGAATAATCTTAAAGATTACTCCCATGTAGCGGGTTATATAGGAATATTTCTGGAATACGAAAGCCTTCGGAAATAATATCTAGCTTTAGATCCTTCTTAAATAGTCATTTAAATATTTATAAGGGAATCGACTCTATTAAGCTTGAAATGAAATTATGATCCACACCGGAGAAGGAATCACATCTCCATTGATATAAAGTCCTCTTTACTGGGATTAGATTTAAAGTGAGATTCCTTATGACAACCTAACTCCAGTCTAATTTCACCTGAATCGTTATTAATAAATCGTTATAAGAGTTATGACAAACTTATACATACATATAGGATCGCTACACTATAAAAAATATTGTACAAAACTTTGTACTTGTAAAAGCAGCACTGTTTAGGAAAAAAATATACTATATGCATATACGTTTTAAGGAAGTCGTGCAGATTATTAGGACATCAAAATATCAGTTTCAAGCATTTCACAAGCACTCGAGCGCGAAATTTTAGAAATCAAGCCCTTCATGAGTTATCACGAGGATAAAGAAACACTAAGTTATTTTCGATGCTTTATTTTTTTGACCCAACCAGTTTCACATCTTCATTGTAGGCCACCTTAGATGATGATGAAAAACCATCGAAACCGGTCAGGTCAGAAAAAAATTGTGCGAAATTACCAAGTACTGCTTTATCATCGTAATAATCATTATACTTTCAATTCAATGATTGGTAGACTGCAGCCCTCCATTTTTTCCAGTCTAATGCTTATTTTCTTACACCTTGGTAGTTCTTGGGTACTTTTGTCTTTATTTGGTGTACGTATTTATACCTTGGCCTTCCTCTTGCGAATTTCCCCTCTTTTTTCCTTCTACTATATTCCTCACAAATCCATCATGCCTGAGAATTTTCCCAATCCAAATGGGTCATCTAATCTGTATCGTCTTAAGTATGGTCCTTTTAATTTACAATTCTGTGTGTTTCTCCAATTCTTATTTTATCCGTCCTCTTGATCTTCAGAAGCCACCACCAAGTTTCAAAATTTCCTAGTATTTGCAGATTTGCTTTTCATATAGTCGATGTGGACGATCCACAGATTATTGCGATCCACACGAACGTTTGCAGGCATAATTTCCTCGTGAATAAACTCTATCTCCTTCCAGCACAGTAGTTGCCTTTTCACCATGAACTCCTTTTTATCTCTTGATAAGTTACGTTGTTTCTTGTAGATTCAACAAAGTAACGTTGCCATCTCCAAGCCAATGCCATTAAAAACGAGAGGTACTAGAAATCTACTAGATATTTTCGAAGGAAGGGAGCACGGTAGCAGTTTCGACGTAAGCCAGAAGAGGGGGCAGGGGTAACAGATGACGGAGATGGGAAATTGCAGGGTCAGAGAGGAAGGAGATCAGTGGAGAGAAATTCCGGAAGGGATCGGGAGTAGAAGGAATATGGGACGTAGGAACGTGCGGCGGATTGGTAGATGCGTGGAGGAGAACGGTGGAGTGATACGAGGGCATCCACGCATTCCTAGGGGCAACTAGTGGCGCCCCCCCGCTTTCCTCTCGGAAGGAAGACGAGAGTTGTGTGTAGCTTGAGCTCCGGTGATCCGTTCCAAACCCTACGAGATAATCCGAAGAATCTTCTCCTAATCCCGAGGCGAGGGAATCTCGGGATTTTGGCGTAATACAATGACTTTCAGGGTTCTTAGCATAAACGAGAGAGAGAGATAGACAGACAGAAGAGCTAGTAAAGGGAAAATTGTTCCTTTCTGCTCGATAAGCCCTATAATTGCTCGAGTGGGACTTCAAGGCGTGGATCTTTTCCACGGAAACTTCGGATAGTATGGGCACGAATTACTGGAGTAATAATTAAAACCTCCGTACGTGAAGTACTCGTGACGTTAAATGACAGGAAATCGATTGTTTTTGTCGGGGCACTAAAGACCATTTCACACGATACTTAATTGATCGCTGGAAATCGAATTGAATTCAGTAGGCATAAAAAGCCGTGTAAAGCGTGTAAAGTGTATTATCTTATCCGATGGGAAAATCGAATTTCAATACCAGGACTGAAAACAGGAATAAGGACGATTTAAAATCCGATAGTTGGATCGGTGGTGAAGTTGATATCTGCCATTTTAAATCCACCGACTCATCTATTCCCTAATATATGTGACTTATTGTAGCAGTTCAACAGAACTGGTGAACTAGAGAATGTTGAGAATGGTTTTTAAAACAATTTAGTACGTATGCCAATACAACCTGGAGCAGTTTATTTAACTAGCGTAGTTCAGCAAATGCCCAGACAGCCAAATCCCTCTGAAATGAAGATCCTGTAAACACGAGCTCAAAGGTATGGAATTCAAATGACGTTTCTAATTTGGTTCCCAGTTTCCGGCGTTGATTTCATAAGTAATTTCAGTGCCGATCAAAGTGTCGAGTAAAACAGCCCTAATGTATGACTCATTTACATATGCATGACACGTCTAGCGACATCTAGTGTTTTCAAAGAAAGCGTACCAGTTTTTCGAATTCAAAGAGAAAATATGGGCATACCTTAAAATTTGATGGTAAAATTCGATCCCTAACCTACAAGAATCTAAGTTGTAGGTGTAATCATTTAAAGTTCCTTAATTGATTAATTTCAGGAACATAAAGACAGCTTATTTAATTTAGCCTTTATTATCTAAAAACCGCTTCAATACGACAAAATACCTGCAAAATCATTTCTAAAGCAAATGCCAGAATAATTTCAGTTAAAAAAGCGGAAGAAATTATACCATTCACCAAAGTTTTGCTAAATAATTGCGTGTGTCTTTTCAATGAGTATCCATTTCAATGTCTCACAAGAAAAAAATGATAAAAATAAATTGCTTTGAAGATACATTTTTGATGCAGGCAACAAAAGCCATTTAAGTTTTTCCTACATGTGAATGACCAGAAAGGATGTTGTGTATCCATGACTTTACATTTACAAATTATTAAGAAACCTACGTGCACAGAATTACAAATTGGTTGGCATAAAAATTCATCAAAAATTCTCCTCGTGTTACACTATTAATTGTAATAAACTTTTTAATTGAAAAATAAACATGACATACATAATTTAGAGACATTTTTGTACATCATCTTCTTCTGAAGTATAAAAAAGAATGCTTGTTTCGTGAATGCACGCCAATACCATTCATCCGATTGCGATGAAACTTTGGAGAGTTTTGTGCGCGCGCCCATAAAGGTTAAATGGCAATAAGAATTATAAAAATGGCAATTTTTGGGGTGGTTTTTACCCCAATATTATTAACATGTACTCCCATAATAAAAGCATTGAATTCGATGCAGGTTTTTCTTTAATTGCTTTTTTTAACTACTTGAGCTCAAGATATTGCATGAAAATATGTATCATAGAATGCATAAAAGAATGCAGTAATTAATTATTTCATTTAATTTTCTTATACGTTTCGTTTTTGTCCAAGTATTACATTTTTATCTCAAAATTCATCAATTTTTCTTCCATTTCAACAATACAAAATTTCCTTGGCAACCATGCGTGGATATCCAATCAATATCGATGGTTCTGATATTAATTTGATAGTTGTAGTCAAACGACTACAGTTCCTCGGTCGCATTGCCTTCTCAATGACCATCAACAAGGTAAAAGGTCAATCGCTTCAAGTATGTGGATTAAAACTGGAAAATCCATACTTTTCACAATATGCTCACGAGTGGGACAACCTAAAAATTTATTTGTTTTTGCAGAGGGCGGTAAGACCAAAAATGATGTATATCCCAAAGCACTTGAATAAATGTTTTCAACTTTAATTTAATACACAAAAATCATTGTCTTTCATTTGTTTTGTTCATGTAAATGTGTCTGCTTTGCATATATGTGCCTACTTAGAAAGAAAAAGATGCATTGGAATGCATGGCGGGGAAAGGTGAGTTTTTGTGCATGCGCCTTCGAAGGTTTCTGAATAGTTAAATCAATTGTACAATAGGCGGAGAGCGAATAGTTTCAACAAATGAGTGTTGGCATACGAGCTTCTCAAACAAGCGAGGAACAGCAAGCAAGCCACGAAGCAGATAGTTTACGAGTTGCTCAATCACGTGCATCAGAATCGTACGTATCAGTGAGACATAATTTGTGTTAAAAGTAACGTAATTTATTTTCACGTAGAATAAGATTTGGTGCAGTGGTCTCTTTGCTTGCGTTTGGATTTTAAATGCTTATCGTAAGATCACTTAAAGAACAAGGTTTTTAACTCTTGCATTCGATTTTTCGTATATGCTTGGCTTTTCCTTAAAACTGAATTTTTAAGGTGGAAAATCTAATCATTTTGCACTATTTCAACATTAGAATATTTTATTTACTTAACCGCAGCATAGGCATGGAATAGAAACTCATGCCATCATTTGTGCGTTATGAATGCCTGTGTAGGTACGAGGAATTCATTGAATTATGTTTTAAATTTGTTTAGGGATCGATTTTGAACCCTGAAAGATGTGTGGGCCAAGCCATGAAAAGTATGGAAATGAATGGGGACTTCAATATAGATTATTTAATTTTGCAAATCGACAAAAAAATCATTGCCCATCATTTATTTTGTACATGTCTGCTTTGTATGTAAGTGACTACTTAGAATGAAAAAGTGGCATTGCAACGCATGCCGGGCACAGCTAGTAAAATAATAAAATAAATAAATAATTATTATTATCCCTATTCTATAGATAAAACATTCTTCATATTATATTTGAAATTTGGATTAAAACATCAATAACGGGTACTACCTGCCTCAAACCAATTGTAATGTATGACACATACTCCTAAAAATATTAATAATAAAGCAAGTAGTTTCAATCAGTGTTTGACTGTAGTCGGAGGACAGAGAATGGTATAGAATATGGATAAATGTGATTAGAGTGTGAGATAATATTTTGGTTTTAAACTTCCATCCAGAGTTTTACACGGTTGAAGGACCCTTGAAATTATTTTATTATGTACGCATACATTTAACACACATGAGTGGTTTAATTGATTAAAATTCATTAGATAAACAAAGAAAGATTTAAATTTCTCTAAGATAAAAACTGTAACTCATCCTGTAAACATCAATCATCTAAATTACTTCAGAATTTGTTAATGAGATATATTTTGTAACTGGAATAACTCACAGCATAGATCTGAGGCACCTGAGTGGTACTTTCGTTTTCATTATGACAGTGTTCCTTATTTTCATTTTTTAATGATTGGCTCCCTATGAGGCAACAGCTGGTTCAACATAAATTACTCTGCGTTTTGGTATTAATCTGCACAAGAAAACGTACACTAATTTTTGGCTACTCATTGTTGAACAATCTCTGTAACAAGAAGCATACTCTCATACGAAGACCATTTACTGGACGAAATTTACTATCCCAAGAACATTTCCCCAATATTCTATTATAGTAATTCATTGCAACTATTTTTTGGGTTAGTCTTGCTTTTAGAATTGAATTCTGTAAATAGCTTTACTGTGGCTTCAAAAGCATCATCAACATTCCCAAGCAATAACGGCGTAGTCTTAAATGAATATTCTTAGCAACAATCAACGTGTGTTAAGTAATGTTAAATAGAGTAGTCCGAATATTTTCCACAAAAATATCTTGTATGCTAGGAGCCTTGGTTACCATAAACTGTAACAAGTTTCAAGTAAGTGCAATCTCTCAAAATTATATCCCGTAACTTTGGAAATGCTACGTAAAGACCAATCCATCTGGTAACAGGGCAAATACAAAGTCCAAGAATAACCATAACTACCCCAATCCTACGATACCACCTGGAAGATATCAACTTACGCATGTGAAAGATTCCGAAGAAAAAGCAACAAAAACTCCAGAAATTACCATAAATAGTATAATGATATATGAGATAAGAGTCGATTAATTAAAAATACAAATAGGCTACAGGCGTGGGAGCTAACCTATAAAAACACCCAATGCCGGGCTTCTACTAATAATGAGTTATCATATGTTTGGGATAATTTACTAAGACCTAATCAATTGCAATGTGAACTAAAATCGTAAAACAACCGTTGATTACAGTTGTGCAGTTATTGGTAAATACAATGTCAACCGCACGCAAAAATTGCCAAAATGCCTCTTTGGCATTAAAACAAATCATTCGGGTAATGGAACTTTAAGTCATGAGTGTCATGAAAAGGTTTAAATTAAATATTTGGATGGCAAGCTTGAATCGCCGTGACAACCAAGATAATAAATCATGATGGTTAAACAAATATTTGGGGCGATTATGGATTACCTGACTCCATGTACATTAAATATCAGATTTATAAAAAGTATTCACTCAAACGTTTCTGACTCGGCTGCGTACAAAATTTTATTTGATTTATTTATAGCGCTGATACCATTAGCTCAAATATAGCAGGTAGTTACTTACGAAAATTATGCGATTGCATGAGGTTGGGGCTCACATGACACAGGGCCTTCCTGCCACCAATTTAAACTTAACAAGGAACCGTGTAACATCGTCCATATACCAAGTACCTCGCCTACGCACTCCGCGCCAAATGAGGCACCGTCGCGCTATTACCGCCTGCGCCCGTATAATGACCGTTTTTCCTCGGCCATGATCGCCAAACAGACCGTGACTGATCGCGTTCAACAATTTGACTCTCCATCGCCCCTCTGCATCACGAGCAGGGGCAGCAGCTGATAGAGGCTCAGACTTTCCCGGGCTAATTGGTTAGGGAAGGATGACACAGTAAGGAAGAGTAAGCGTTATAGCCGGCACTTGCAACGACCTCCTCCCAATACTAAACAGAATTATCTGAAGCGTGTAGCAGTGACGTCACGCATGATGCCTCACAAGTCTGGGTTTGAAACGAGAGGCCACCTGAGGCGCTGCCTCTGCTATTCGTAATTCATTTGCCATAATGGAAATGTCTCTCCCATCCTTGGCTTCCTCAAAACCCCTTGCCACATTTCTGCCTCCTGCCTCTCCATCTCGCACCAACCAACCATTCTCTTGCAGCCCATCCCTGTGTCCCCACCCTCCGTCGCCATCAACGCGGCCCTTTCCCTGCGCCTAAAACCTTTAGCCAGTACCCTTCTTCTTCACGCTCCTACCGCCGCAGGGCTGAGGAAAAACCATTTATACCTCTCCCTCATTTCCCATTTACTCTGCCCCAGCATTCTTCCCTATCCGCCTTAATACGTGTATTTCATCCCCCAAGCCATACTTTCAAGCCAAGCCTAGCCTACTTTCTGACCTGCCGCGCTGTGCGATGTTCGAATTTTGATATAGCATTGCGATTAAAATTTTTCGTCGCAATCTATCGACATTATACTCCTTATTGTCATATTGAGTCGCATATATTACTCATTGCTTTTCACCTCATATATTGTACCAAATCACAAATCTTTTCAATCGTATGAATAGCACTGTATGTCATCGTACTGCATCACATTTAATCGGTTATCGCATTGAATCACATGCATCGAACTGTACCGCATATGTAGCATTGCATGTGATATGTTTCATTACATATCATATATCGCATTGCAACTGAAAAATGCGATAGTATCACATGGTATCACATGTTTATTGTGTTTAATTACATCATATATCCTATTGCTTTGCAAATCGCACACTGTCGCACACATCACTTCATCGCAACACTGCATTGTACCTCTGGAACTGATAGAAAAGACCAAATAAGAAAAATAACTGCCGAAATCAGAGGTTTCAAACATTTCGCGCATTATTTTTACATACCACGAGTGATTTTAACAAAAACAGCTTGACATTAACATAAGGCTCCTCTTTTATTATAAGACACTGTCTCCGGCGTTACTCTGTGGAACTCCTTCATTTTAATAATATTAAACACTTGGTTGTTATTCCACACTTTATTGTAAACAAACAATTGTCAAGGCCTGATGATGGCATGATATGCTGAAACCCGGGTCGTTTTGTTTACAATAAAGTGTGGAATAACAGCCAAGTGTTTATTATTATTAAAATAAGGCTCCTCGTCGACAAAAGATTCACCTCTTTCCTCTTCCCCTCTTCCGTTACCCTATTTTCTCCCCTTTGATGGCTAGTGTCCGAACATCCCCTGCCCCCTAGCATTGCTTCGCTTTCCGTCGCGCATCACAATGCATCGAATCACATCGAAATGCGATTCCTTCAGTGAAAATATTCCACTCCAATAGCTGAATGCGATACCTCCACTGAGTCACAAACTCTTAGATACATGGGCGTATTGCGTTGTTGTGACCTGGGGCCCGTTTCTCAAAGCTACAAGTCCACCATTTACAAGTCGGATTTTACAAGTTTGACTTACAAGTGGGACTTACAAGTTTTTCAAACGAAAACGGAGGACATGTGAATTCTCCACAATTGTAACTAATATTTAACAAGTGAAAATGGCGGTCGTCATCCTGTCCGTATTTAGCTATTTTTTTAAGCTTTAAATATATTTAGAGAGTTTTTCCAGCAATCTACTATTACCTAGAGTCACTGAAACGTTGCTCGGTGTATATAAATACGTGAATACATGATAAATGGTATTTTTGGTGTACAATTCACCTTAAAATATCCCAATCGAGGACGAATCATCGGTAATACTTGAACATAATAAGGAAAAATCGGTTATTCCAACGTATGATTTGCATTGTTATCTTGTAATGAATGTAATTTATAATTCTTGAACGCCAAGATATATTGTTGCGCTGTGTTTATCTTTCAAACCACTTTAGTAAGACAATAACCTTACGGCAAGGATGGGATACGTACGGGACGTACATTTTCTTGCATCTTTTTTAACCAAGAGTCAGTGCTATGTTGCTCGGTGTCTATAAATGCGTGAACACAAGATAAACGGAATTTTTAGTTCATAGTTTACCTTGAAATATCTCAAGCGAGGAGGAATCGTCTGCAAAAGTTAAACATCATGAGAAAAAGTCGTTTATTCCATCGCAGGAAGGGAAACATGAACTCGAAATGAAGGTTATTCACAATTCTAGCATGTCAAGACATCATCTTGTGCAGTGTTTATCTTTCATAGGTACGAATAAATAGCGGAATAGCGTCTTATCGTCAGACAAGCGAAGACTATTTCAGCCATTTTGAATGTTCATTATTAATA
The DNA here is from genome assembly GCA_963573305.1 of Pyrrhosoma nymphula. NCBI lineage: Eukaryota > Metazoa > Arthropoda > Insecta > Odonata > Coenagrionidae > Pyrrhosoma > Pyrrhosoma nymphula. The sequence continues at coordinate 43,381,799 of OY754329.1, forward strand.
CCCAAAGGGATCTCAATCTATGAATGAAGCCAGTTGGTGTAGTGGTAGCGTGCGAGATTAACGAAGCATAGGACAGTGGGTCGATCCCCGCCGTGGTAATTATTTTTCCTCTTTCATTTTGATGGGCTAAGGAGATATTTTACCACCAATTTATGTCACTTAGTTCTAGGACTTATGCACAATTTATTTTTAATTTCACTTTTTCTTGATCCCCAAGTTACTCCAAGGGTATCGGACACATTCCAACGGTGTAAAAGGAAAAACCACAGCATATTAGCGTAGCATTTGCGAGATGTCACATAAAAATGTCGACTTTAATTACGTATGGAGTTTCCTATTAAACTTTCGCAACTTGATATCTCATGGCGATTTATCATTTTAGTACGGGAACTTATGCTCTGCATTTGTACCTCTCAATGTATAAACATAATGACGTGACATGAAAAGTAGGTATATATTGATAATTAGTAAAAAATAATACTAGCAAACTAGTGCTTAACTTTCGCATTTTCAACCTTTCCCACCTCCGCAAAATAATTTATTCTTTATCAAATGAGATCATTTATAAATTGCACGATTAAAAGCAACATTCCTGTCTCGGTTGGAAATAAATCTTTCTTCTTCGTTGTTTATTCACAAAGTCTCCGTGGGGGTGTTCTTTTCTCGTTACGTCCTAGTCTAAAAGAATTTTCTTTTAACTTAAATGTGTTTAAATGTTTAACTTTAAATAAAAAAACAATGTGTTTTAACGTAAACTGAGCATGTTACGTCAAAAGTCGGTAAAAAAATCCTATCTACTGATACCTTGTTCGTCGCTATCGCCTTCATAACATATTGAATGAAAAGCCGTAACTTTGTGATTCCACATATATTTATTGTAAACGACCCGGGTTTCGACGTAGCACGTCATCATCAGGTAAAATTATCTTAGAACACTATAATAATTTTACCTGATGATGACGTGCTACGTCGAAACCCGGGTCGTTTACAATAAATATATGTGGAATCACAAAGTTACGGCTTTTCATTCAATATGCTAAGCAAATTCCACAAAGTTACGCCTGAGACAACGGAGCCTTCATAACAGTTGAGAAAAAGAGATCGCTAGTCGCTTTTCATTTGTTTTCCCAGTTATTCTTTCCGATTGACTGCGATTTACTCATCTCGGAGGACTTGTAGAAATTTCCTTACAAGTTACAAGGCTTTGTTACTCACAAGTCTGTTTGAGAAACAGAATGTGTCGAAACAATGAAAACACTTGTGAGTAAACACTTGTAACTTGTGAAATGGACTCGTTACTTGTAATTAGTAGACTTGTACGTTTTAAAAACAGAATTTCACATGTTACTCGTAAGTCACACTTGTAAGATCATACTTGTAAATTGTGGACTTGTAGCTTTGAGAAACGGTCCCCTGGAAACCGGTAGGCGAGTTTCTATATATTTTAAATGTGACTGTTATTTTCCAGTTTTCTCTTGAATGCATTTGCTTGGTATTTCCGTGTATGTTCTGTACAGTTTGGAGAACAGTTCATAATAGCCAAGAGAAATTCCCATCGGGAGTGTGACCTTTCACTTTTCCCGACGTCAATACCTTCCTGTACCTCCTCCCCCCAACTCTATTGCCACCTCGTCGAAAGCATTCTTGTCTCGGCTGCTCCTATATAATGGCACGGAGTGATACGCAAAGGATCAGTCGGTCATTGGTCAGTCATTGGTCATTCGTTGGACTTTCATTCGTCAGTCAGTAGTTGGTCAGTCATGTAGCCGAAACGGGAGTCAAGGCGCGGCCCATGCGGCCCGTGCACTTGCCAACGCAGCGCCATCCATCCGTGCCATATCCAGAGCTTCTCTCCTTCCCGAGCCGTATTACCGTGGTAATATACTTGTTGGGCTATTCTAACGCACATGTTGGTTCTTGTGTACTGTTTTATTCTTGCCTTCAATAGATTTGAAATACATCAAATCATTTTCCTCTCAAGTACTTGATTTTGAATTGAATAATATTCCCCTCAATACCTCTGGGTGACTATTCGTTTCTCGACGGCCAAGGGCAAGGACCCAGAGTCCGTGTTCGAACTCCCGTCAAAACCACGGGGCTCGTTCGCGCAACAACAGCGTAGCCTTGCCTAACACGGGGGCTGCGGCTCCGGCCCCCTTGTTTCCTCTGCCCACTCCACTTGCGTACTTCACCCAGCAAGAAGACAAGGACCTCGCGAGGCCTCTTCCTCTGGCTGTTCGCTCGTCTTCTGAGTGAACCCGAGTACGCTTGCACGACAGCTGTTGCTCCCCGAATGGGAGGAGGAAATGGGGTTTTAGGCGAAGACGCGGCCTTGGGAGTCTGGTCGACAAAAATGTTTATTCTTAACTCCTCTTCGCCATCCCGGCAATTTAAAAACAATTACTGTATCTCAACCTACATTTAGAAAGAGTTAGGACGAATCCACTTCATAAAACCAGAGGGAAAGTCGGAGCTAAATGATGAAAGTACAGAAACAGATCCTGGAAGCACCGCAGTCATATTTCAAATATCACCTTTTCCCACTATTTGCTGGGTCAATAATACCTTGGAATAATGAATTTCTCCGAAATTAAGTTCCTTCGAATATTTTCAAGTAAATTGATGGCTCGACTTAACAGTCAATTTACGGCTAAATTAAACCATGCGAGAGTATAAATTATTCAAGATAACACTAAAATTTCTATCACTATCTCATGTTATCATTGATTTAAGTTTCCTATATCCCCATTTTACATACTGTGCCACGTATGGCACAACATATGACTAGTTTTTTCTTAAATTTCTAGTAAAGTAAGCTCATTTATAAAAACATAAAAAGTAATTTTAATATAGGATTTTAAAATGTAATTATTTATCCAGTGATAAGTAATACTTTCATGTAAAGTTATATAATATTTGTTCCAGCAAAAACAAAATCAATGCATTAAGGTGGGTCTATATTTCCAAGCCGCCTCAATTCAACGGTCGCCGCCTGAGGTCACCTACTGGGGTGGTAGAAGCCCAACGGGAAACTGTGAAGGCGGCGCTGACAAAAATGGAGTGGGAGACGATTATCCTTGGGTGGGGATGGAAAAGGTCTACTCCGTTGTCAATTTAGGCTTAAACGTTTAACATTGCCATAGCCTTAATACGAAAACAGCATCAATGATTGTTATTTTTTTACGTATATGAAAGTCGATTCTTTGGTTTAATTGGGCTGAAAATCCTTATTTCTAAATCTAGTCTTTGCAACGTGTCCCGGAATATTACCAAAAGTATTCGTTTTTTGTCTTTTTTTAATAAATTTTTTCCATTTTTTTATAAAAAAACACAACCATCTCATGATAGTTATCTTAAATCACCAAGTGACAAAAATTGCAAGTCTCCAGCTTTCACGGCAAAGCCGTTCCTTGGTTAGAGGAAAACGCCTGAAACAATCTTCTTAGCCCCGGTATAGAGCCACCTTAAGTGCAGGGGAATAATTATGTTAATATGTGAACAATTATATTTAAGTAAAATTTTCTATTTTTAACTTTCTTAATTGAAAGATACGGATCCACTTGAGTCATTCCACGTCAATTCGACCAGAAAATCTGCAAAAATGACCCTTTGGGTTACCGGTTTTGACCAAATTTGGCATATCGTCCTTATTTGATAGCATATTGAAAAATCCGAAGCCGTTTTGTAATAAATCCAACCGTTTACTAGATATTGCAACGTCGCAAAAATGGAATTTTACAAAATTGTCTACATATTTCACGGTATATCTCCGAGAATATTGAAGCTATAAATGTATAATAGAACTTATTTTAAAGGTCAGGAAATAGGAAAGTATAATAATGGATTATATTTCAAAATTTAAACATATTTATTAGGTTTATAACAATTTTAAAATTTCAAATCCATTTTTGACGATGAATCCTTGCCTTCGATCTTGCTCATTTTTTTATTTTTGCTCAGATACAACTCTTTTTTACAAATTAAAAAAGTTGGGTGAGGGTAATATTTCATTTAAGAAAGAAAACAAATTTTCAGTGTAGGCGTAACGCTGCGCTGGCCGCTCGCCGCGGCGTCCGGCTCGCGCGCCGACCGGCTGGCGCACCGACCGAGCGGTACTCTGGTTCTATAGAACTAGGCACACTTACTCTTTCATCTTATTCTCGCCTGTTTTAAGTGTATACCAACCCTTAAATCCCCTTCGCCCGTGCCATTCGCTATTTGCTTCCCGCAGATGTGACCGCCACCTCCCACGAGGAGCGGTCGACAGCGGTCGACCTCGGAGAACAAATTGATGAACCTCGTCCCGTCTTGGGCTTCCAATGCTAATTTCCTCTCAGCCCCTAAACAATTTACTCGCATACCTTTTTAGCATGTTCTCCAAAACCTCTTGTAGATTTCTTATTTCAAAGAAATCGTGCCGCGCAGTCGTCTCCCACCCTCACCCATTCACTTCATCTTCTTTGGGAAAACAACTCAATTCTCGTTCGTGGAAAATTGTGGTGAAAAACCGATATCAAACATAATATGAGATATTTTGGGTAAAAATATAATTAATTCAACACTAAAAATAATATTTGGAATTACTACTCACGTTACATGGGCTATGGTATCGATGAACTATAATAATTCCATTAAGAGTCACTCGGTCATAGAGGGTTAAAAGCAATCTCTCTTAGGATACGAAGCGGTAATTAACTCAAGGCACTAATCCATCTCGCTTTTTGAGTTCTCAGCCAATACGTTTAGTATTTGAAATAAAATTATCCAAATATTTAGAAAAGGCCATGCAATCCTTCCCTTTGGTTGGAAAAACTGCTAACTAGAAAAACATTTTAGTGTAATCTACATAGTCAATTTTGGCTTCTCAGAACATTTGAAGCGACACAAGTAGTAGTGTGGGCTCTTCCACAAGGCTGTGGTGATGGAACCTTAAATTAAAACATTCTCGCAGCCGGCAGTGAAGCTGACTCCTTTGTGAATGATCGAGCCACTCAGTGTTTTGATAAAACAATTCACTCCATGAATATTTGCCTTGGCAGGAGCTTCACTTCACTAAAATAGTGTGATATAGACGAGGGCGTCATCACCGCCGAACACTATCGACTTATGAAAGATCTAAGCGTAAGACCTGGAGCCAAGCGTATATAATGCGGACTAGTTGTATTGCACGACATGCCCTGAGGATGATGAACGACTAGTTCATCGAAAAGTCGGCAGAAATGAAGAGTTCAGCCCAGTCGGAAACCCAAAGAACCACCACTATCGACTTACTTTACAAAAGCGGTTTGATAATAATTCGCTGGTATTGTGTGGTAAAATAAAATGTGCGTTAAAATATTAGGAATACCTTTCACTTCCAGCCACCTACTCTGTCTGCCCCTATTATTATTCAAAGGTTCATTTTAGTAAATGGCTTTATTTTTGGGAGAGCCGCGTTGTTTTGGTGCAGAGGCACCAGTTTCGCCATCGCTATACCTGGCGTCTTCAGGTCGAAGTGCCAATTCCATGGTCTTGTCCGTCATTACGTACTTGTTTCGTGACCATGACTGTTACTTGATTGGTTGTCTGCACTCCGTCGTTAGGGCGGGAGTGTTGTTGGCACTCTGGCCGGAACGATCGTTTCCACGAGTTGTGAAGCTGGTACCCGTCTTCTCTGTTGAAGTTTTCTGGGAGTTTGGTGATTTCTATCGCTTCCCTGATGAGCCGGGGGAAGTATTGGTGTTTCTTGGCGATGACCTTCGTTTCATCCAGGTTGATATTGTGCCCAGGCTTCAACCAGACGTGCTCGGCAACGACGGAAAGGTGGTGCTGTTTATTTTTCATCGCCCTCTGGTGCTCCTGGATGCGGAAATTGACCGCTCAGCCAGTCTGGCCGATGCAGGACCTTCCACAGCTACATTTGATCTCGTACACCTCCTCATGGGATGTCTTGGGCTTGGGGAGGAAGTCTCCATTCTTTTTCACACAGCTTAAGCGTGTTGTGACGCCGTGTTTCGCAATCTTTTAGCTTGTTCCTGCCAAATATGGGATTGTATCGTAGGCCACTGGTTTGCCTTTTCTCTGCAACGACGGTCCTACTAAGGCCCAATTCTATTATTTAGCAATACATTCAGGTGATCCTTTCCAGGATCTCGTCACTTCTGTATCCGTTTCTCAGCAGGGCGTTGATGAGATATCGCTTTTCCCGTGGTAGTGATTTGGCGTCAGAAATGGAGTGTGCTCGGTACACCTAAGTTCTTATTAAAGAGTCCTTCTGGGGAGGGTGGCGATGAGAATATGCATGCAGGTAACGCTCTGTGTTCGTATTCTTTCGACAGACGGCATGGCCTAACCGTCCATTCGGCCTCTTGGTTACCAGTAAGTCCAGGAAGGGAAGTTCTTCACAATTCTTCTCCATTTCCATGGCGAACTGGATGTACTGGTGTTGGTTGTTCAGATGTTTCCAGAATCCATTGAGCTTTTGGATGTCATGGGGCCAGATGAAAAAAGCGTCATCGACGTATCTAACCCACAGCCATGGCTTCTTTTTTCATGCATCCAGTGCTTTCTATTCAAACTCCTCCATGTACAAGACAGCGATTACGGGGAAAAGAGGGGATCCCATGGCTGCTCCTTCTGTTTGCTCAAAGTATCGTTTATTCCACAGAATGTAAGAATTCATCAGGCAATGCTCCACGAGTTACGGGAAATCCTTAGGCAACCCTTCATTGGTGAGTCGTCTGATGATATCTATTGAGTTCTGGTTGGGGATGATGGTGAAGAAGGAGGATACGTCGAAGCTGTCTATTAGACCCCCTTCTTCCACAGTTAATAATCTGGATAAAGTACGACGACTTCTTTACGTATTAGGGCGTCTTTCCATATTTATTTTATCTACAATATTTATGTACAGCAAATTTAATGGAGTTTATTTTTAATTGTTTCTAGAAATTTTCAATGGAACTATGACTGCCAGAAAGGAAGACAGATGAATTGGCAAATTTGTTTCCAAACATGAAAGTTCTTTGCAATTGAGAACAGTTACAAAGTGATAATTGAATGATATGGAAATGACAACTGCCGCGGGGTATTTCCAACTTCGAAACGCTTCGAAACAATATCATTAACGGACAAAGATGAATAAAGGAAAAGCCCATTTCCCAACAGGAAACACTGATATGCTCGCTTATCATATAATTACAAAGAAACCTAAATCTGCATAAAAAGCGACTGCGGTAACTTTATGAAGAGTATGAATAATCGAGAACGAATGAAACAACTGTGATACGAAAAACAACATGCAAACTTTCACAGAGAATACCAGTTAAGAAATCATACGCTGAGTTTGAATAGGATATATATGTAAACAAAAACAGTTAACATACCAACAAAAGTGTCAAAAAATGCAAAATACATTCCTTGGTTTTATTAAGCAATAATTTAGAACCTCTTGACTCCTCTAAACGATACAAAATCATTTATTATCATAAAAATACAAATAATTTTAACCCATTTAAACCCAAGCGGTCGAAAACGACCAGGGTGCCATTTTATCCCAAGTGGTCGAAAACGACCTTGGTGGCATTTCTTTGCTCCACACGTCGGCAATCTCCCAATGTGCCCATAATACAACTTACATGTAACTGTAGATATCTGGGAACGATGTGGGATTGAGATCCCGCAAATAAGTCAGTGTAGTAGAGATTTCTGACTCGTGAACTTCGGGAAGCGTTTTCTTCATTGACATGTCAGGAAAAACGGCTCGGTTAGTCTTGTTTTTTTTTCATTTGTTCAATATCAAATAACTTATTTTTATAATAAAATGGTCTGTTTAACTACACAAGCTTGAATTACGTATTTATCTAGAGTCCTATCCAGCCTAGAGCTTAATTATTGCTAAGTGGTCGTTTTCGACCACTTGGGATAATACATGCTATACTTGCTCATTTATCGTAGCGAATCGCGAGGCGAAAGATTTGTCGGCCCATTGTTTTGGCCGTGGGTTTGAGACTACCCACCGCTCTGAAAGGTTAAAATTCTCTGAACCCTTTGTTACATAGTTTGATTGCCGTACAGCCTATTATTTTTATGTTCTTATGCTCATATACCCACAACTATGCACGTGTTTTCTATTTTGTTTAGAGGGAAATGTCTCACCATCACAAAGCAATGATAAAACTTAGAAAATAGATGAATGTGAACGCTTGAGTGACGATGATATTCCCGATTCCATTTATGCATTGCCTCCAATCGAAACTTCAGCTGAGACTGATGAAGACTCTGGAGAGGAGGACGATTTCGATCCGTATAGATTGAACCGTAATCAGTTGATGGCTCCGGCGGAAGTGTCTTTTGGTGAACGTGATGATAAGTGTGAAGGCATTCCTTATGTAGAAAGTGCAAAACTTCTTAAGAAGCTGAAAGTATGTGAATGGGTCAAGGGAGATATCGGTGATGTGCATCCTATACCGGTGCCTAGAGATCAATATTTCCTTCCTTCTCTAACAATTTCGGAATATTCCGAGACAATCGACTTCGTGAAATTATTTCTCAATCGAGAAGTATTCGAGGATTTGGTGTAATACACATCAATGTATTCCTCTAAAAAACAATATCCTCCATGTGACTAGTGATGATATGTATGCGTTCAAAGAGATTTTACTTCTATCGGGCTACAATTCATGCCCTCGCCGAAGAATGCATTGGGAAAATAGAGCCGACACCAAAAATATGCTTGTGAAATACACCATGAGACGGAATCAGTTTGATGAACTATTTCAAAATTTTCACGCCTGCGATAATTTCAAATCAGACGTTTGTGAATTTTTCATACGATTAGCTCCATTAGAGCGTTTTGCATCAACTGATGAATCCATAATGATAGAATATTTCGGAAAGCTTTCGTGCAAGCAGTTTTTGAAGAAAAAGCCGGTACGTTTTGGTTGTAAAGCTTGGTTGTTGGCATTCAAATCAGGGTACTGTCTGACATTTATTGTAATATCAGGGAAAGGAGTCCTCTAATGACAAGAATAAGAATGAATTTGGCTTTGGAGGTTGTGTTCTTTTCAGTTTTGTAGATTTACTAAAGAAATCATAACCAGGATTTTAATTTTCCTTGTTTTTTGACAATTCTTTACCAGCTCTAAAGTAATACCACAACTCTCAGAAAGAGGAGTAGGTGCTCCTGGTACTGTTCGTGAAAATCGAACGGAAAAATGCGCCATCATATCAGAAAAGGACGTGAAGAAAATGGAAAGAGGAGTGATTGACAAATGCGTTGAAAAAGAAAGAAATATTATCGCAGTGGAATGGAAAGATAGCAATACAGTTTTACTTCTTTCAAACAAATTTGGCATAGAGCCTTTATCAAGAGTAACGTGATATTCCTTGAAAGAAAAACGAAAATAATTAAAATGTACAACATATATATGGGTGGAGTGGATCAAATGGATATCATATTTCCAATAATCAGATAGGTATACGTGGTAAAAAATGGTATATGCCTATTTTCTTTTGGACCATAGATGTTTGTGTAAACAATGCATAGCTCGTCAGTAGGTAGTATGTGAGTAGGTGGGATAAGCTAGAGTTTTTACACCAGGTTGTTTATTCACTTTGCAAAACCTATGGTACAAAGCGAAAAGTCACTGCTCTAGACAAAACGTAGAGAATTATTAATTAAAGTATAAAGTAGAGTAAATATTTATTTTTATTTAAACATTGGATGAAAGAAATAAAGCGCTAAGTTAGCAAAGGTAATTTTATAATGAGTTTTCTTATGTATATGACAGAAAAAGATATTGGGGAAAAATGGGAGTTGAAGTGTCATTTTATGCCCCATTATCCCAAGTGGTCGTTTTCGACCTCACCAGAAAAAATAATTTACGGTTAAAATTTAAAATGTTCAGAGTTTATGTGTCACTTGTACAACATTTAAATACATAATTAACTCCCTGTACGCCAAAAAAACAATTTTGGAATTCTGGGCATTCGGAGGTATTATCGATTGCACAGTTGTGGGCTTAAATGGGTTAATGAGCTATACAAAAAAATAATTAACGATAGAATATTATTATTTTAAAAAGCCAGAGATATTCACAAGTGACCACTAAACTATTACTATTACACCACATTATTTTACTCTTTAAAAAAATTACTATGGAATTTTAGATAAAGCATAAAATATAAAATAGAGGCTAATTTTACGACAAAATCATAATTTTAAAGAGAGTATTGAATTCTTAGTAACACAAAATTCTAAACGGGTACCAATGATAGGCGTGGATTTCAAATAAATTGTTATGACGTCCTTTTTAATTTACATTCAACTTATGGACTCGCGGTGACGAAATAAATTAGCAAAGTAATATAATTTCAATACCATACTTTAGATTTCTTTCACCGTGCGGTCAGAAGTATAACAATTTCGGTTGGCATAATACAGGGGACGAAAAAACTAAGCTTCTACCATCCTAAAATGTTTTAATTGGCGCATTTGAGGAAATAAGAAAGGCGGCCAGTTAAAGAGAATGCGCCTCTGTAGCGAGCGTGAACGCGCGAAGATAAGAGAGCAGAGAATGAACGAGACGAATGCCCTAAAAATAAACGGATCCCTTTTACAAAAAAGAATTGATTCAAGGATAACACCGCATTCTCCCGAAACAACACGACAGAGATAAAGGAAGAGGAATCCCCCAGTAGGTTTCTCCACGAAAATGGAAAATATATGCCAAGCAACGAAGCAACGCCCTTTAATATATATCTAACCCCCCCTCCTCCCGATGATTAAGCAAATAAACCATCCCTTAAACTAACCCAACCCAACCCCCTCCCCGAATCGAAACACTCGTCTTCGTACTCCCCTTATCTCTTTACTGAACTCCCTGGACCACCACGCAATGGACTCTCCGCTTTAAGGAGTAGCCATCACCACCGCGTAAGGGAAAACAAATGGGAAATCCCCAATTTAAGTTCGCGCATTTAAAATTTACTTCAAACAGTGCTGACTTATTTTATCTGTCGGATTGAAAGCTCATTTCACACAATACCTGTTTGATGCCCAATATATAACCGGCTATTGTTGCTGAGGCTGTAATCCAGTGTATCATGAGCCGTCCTAGGATTCACGTGTACTTTTATAAGAGGTGGTGTTTCCATTCATATTGCAGCGCATGTCAACATATTTCGACAAATTTAAAATTGCAGTTGATCAGCTGTAGTTTTAAGTTTATCAATCTCTGTCAGTAGGTGGTAAAAACAACTTTCGGGACTTATTGCTGATTTCGCTGCCAGAAACGCTGCCATTCGCTTCCTGTGGCTACTTATAGCCACAGGAGATATGGACGGCGGACGTTGCAGAAAGTGGAGATCGTACAGGGAATATAAAATCTAACGTAACTGGTCGTCGGAAACTAAATCCTACTAGGAACAAGTAGAAAACAATGAAAATATAAAACGTTCAACAACTAAAACAAGAAGAATTTAACAGATAAAACCGTTTATGGCTTGATTTGGTGGTATGAATGCGTCACGGAGAAAATGAAAATAACTATGTGAATACCATTTGCGGTATTCACAAAGTTATTTTTCATTTCCTCTGAAAGAACAATTTCTCCGCTGAACAATGTCAGACACAACAATACGATAAGCAAGCCAAAAGACTCTGAGCTAACGTATGAATGGTCTCAATGAAATCAGGATAAATGGAAGAGACAGAGAAGGAAAGGTACATTCTGAAAAAAAATCCTGGATAAACCGATAGACGCCTGTTTCGGCACAGAAATAATGAAAACATTTACAAAAATTAAATAGCCATATGCGATTTCGTAAAGGAATGTTAGATATTTCAGACACGTGATGAGGATGGGCAACAGTAGACTGAAAAAACAAATTTGTAATTATGTTAATAAGATTAAGAAAGGAAGCCAGTGTGTCCAAGGAATAATGAAAAACGTGAGGGTAGTAATGGAGTCAAAGGATAAAGAAGACATAATAGTGGGTTTAACCCAATTTATGACATTTATAGAAAACTCTCAAGGATTTCCGGAAGAAGGAAAACAGGAACAGAATTAGTACCTAGACGAAGAGAGTAGGAAAAAACAAAGAGAAAGAATAGGAAACGATTGGGGAGCACGAAAAAGAGTGGAAAATAAGACGAGAAAATGAATGTGTTGGGTTATCTTACGCGGCGCTTAAACGGTCAAGATCGAGAGAACACGATATTGCATTTAGTGCTATCGAGCTTTTGCTCTGAGATGACAAAAGTAATATTCTAAACATACAACGAAGTCGACAAATACATAAGCCAATGAATATTTACAACAGCCCCATGATACATCATTAATGCAATTTTGTATTCTATACTGCTAACACACTATGATAGCTTTATATGCAAGGTATTGAAGTCAGTTGAACAAGAGAGTGGAGAAAATACTGAGACACGCGCGTCAGATGGTTGAATGAACCAGTGAGACAAACAGACCCCGCATTGCAGGAGATATCATGCCACAGGGTAAGAGACTGACAGGAAGGCTACCAAAAAGATGGAATCGCAGCTGGCAATTCACCTCACAATATCAGGACTAATTTCCATCTAAAAACAGGCAAATACTTCAAGAAGAAGAAGATCGAATACAAAGCAAATGATTTTGATGTGGACCCCCTTAGCCTTAAATTCCCATGCTCTACACGCGGACAGAAACTAATACAGACACACCAACACATAAGGGTCTCCCTGTATCCTTTGGCAACCACCCCCTCAAACCACCCTCACCCCCCTCCCCCCACCGCTTCATTCCCAGGCCAACTCTTAGCCTCCAGTATCGCTTCTGGTCCACCCCACGCAACCTCGCAAAACATCTTTTCCCCTTATTTAAAAGGGTAGAGCAGTCCACTTCCTTTTCTCCCCATCTTTCTCTTCCCTTCCCTTAGACACTACACAAAATCCCTCCCCCCATGGCTCCCATACATCGAGCTCACTCGGATTTAACCCCTCTCCCCCTGACTCATTCTCTCTCCAGTTACCCAGAAATCCTTCTTCCAGGGTCCCATTGACCCCCTTACGAACTCCATGAAGGATTCTTCGAAACGTTGAAATCCTCCAGGTTCTTCTTCTCCTTTGATATCGCTCTTCTTTATTCATAGTAATACATTGAAAATATGTATTTATATAAAGTGTATATAAATATACGTGAGTGACTGATTATATATATGTGAGTGACAAAATATATGAACATATATTTTGAAATATATGTAAGTGACCATGGATGTGTGGATAAAACAACAGCATTAAATTTACCATTTATGACATTTATTAGAGAAACTCACACACTAAATTATTTTATTCGAAGTAATAAATGCATTATTTTTTAAGGTTAATATACAATACTTTTGCCAAGTTAGGCCAAGAATGAGAAAGAATTAGGCCCAGGCCTATCAATTGGGTCGACATTTACCTAACTCCATAACATTGCCCAATGATTTTGCAAAAGAATTGTTAGATCTGGCATTGAAACAGACGCGTTTGTCAAAGAACCGTTCCCACCTCTTGTATCTAGATGCATTTCTACAAGAGAAAATAATGTTTACGCTTTTAAATCAGAAGTGGAAATTACATATACCTTTGCTAAACCTATCTTCCACATCCTACCTATCCTCGTCATCCAAAATAATATCATCCTAGCTATCCTACATAATAGCAGGGATTATCATGCCAAAACTGAAATTGATATTTTGAAACATGAATTTTCGTATGTACGTCTGAAAGTGTTAAATTTCATAGAAAATGAATGCATTAACACAACAATCACTTAATATTGCCGTTAAAATAGTTAGAAATTCCATAAAGTATAAGTTTCAACAAACAAAAGTACCGTGGAAGAATTTAATGCATTTAGTTATATTCCACAACGATTTATTTTCCCAACCGGTTTCAACTCTAACGCGTCATTTTCAAGGGTACAATTCTCAAAGTTTTTGGGAGGTGTGCCATATGTATAACCAATTCTCAAAGGGGAGAGGGGTTTTAAGTAAAAGGAGGGGAGGAAACGGGGGGTGGGGGTTAAGGGAGGGAGAGTGAGGGTATTGCGAGGAAGCAACCGTCAAGGTGAGGGAAGGGACTGGGTATAACACCGAGGTTAACGGAGAATATTTAAAAACAGAGCAGTCATTTAAAAGTTCAGCATCAGGGACACCTTGCCTCAACCTAATTTTGAAATTCTCTAAAAAATTCCAGTTTAGAACCTTTGTCAATAACTTGTAAAACCTTAGGTATAAAATTACATTGGTGACCAGTTTCAATTATATGCTTCGCAAAACCTGATTTTGGGTCATTATTAAATATATAGTTCATATGTTTTTTCGCTCTGGTAGCAAATTTGCGAGCAGTTTGACCCACATAAACACCATTGCATCCTTCACACTCTAGTGAGTATACACCACACTTTTCCAGAATGTCCATCTTGTCCTTGGAATTGAAAAGGAGTTTTTCTAACGTCACTTGGTTAGAGTACCTTATTCCTAACCTGCTGTCCTGGATGTGTCTCGCTATTTTGTGTGTTAATGTCCCAAAAAATTTAGAATTGAATATATTTGTGGCGCACCTCCCAAAAACTTTGAGAATTGTACCCTTGAAAATGACGCGTTAGCGTTGAATCCGGTTGGTTAATTAAATTGTTGTGGAATATTACTAAGTGTTTTAAATTCTCCCACGATATGTTATTCCACCAAGTAGAGCCGTCAGCAGTTGAAATAAACAAAAGTATATAAAATAATATGTTAACCAATGACGTATTTCACTATAATAAAGTTCACTGGTTGTTGTAATAACAGTGCGCAGTTATACTTTCCACCTATGCTAGTGGTCTTTTAACAGACTATTCTTTAAGATTTTCCCGAGTTCCGGTTAGAGATAATCCATTTAATCTGGTTGTAGACAATCTCCCATCATCATACATATTATGCTACGTACTATTTTTAAGTTTTATGCTGCAGTAATAAACATTATTATTGATATTACCATAACTCTGATCCCATTCGACCATAAATATTAACGGTCCTTTCTTTTTAAGCAATGCTGTCCCACCATGCATTCCTCCTTCACCACTGAAACAAAAAAAGTGATTTAAATCCTCAAAAAAACTATTTAAAAAAAACCTCCACCGAGCAGTCTTTCCTGCGACCAACCATGACTCGTTCATCTCTGGGCCGTATCGTTACTCCGCCATCTCTTGGCCCATATCATCATTCGCCTAAGTCTTGTGATCATTTTTTCTCCTCTCACTCCTTCCCATATGTACCTTTTTTCTTTCGACATATATCCCAGCATTCCTTGTCTTGGGTCTTATTCCTCCCCTCGGAAATCTAGCCCCCCTCTTGGGGTCCTCTCAATCCTCCGGCCAGAGAAAAATTCCTTTTTCTCCATCCTTTAGAAGACCTTTATATACACTGAAGGAGTTCTCCTCATGCGAATACCCCATTATATATATTTTTTCCTCCTCATCCGATGTGCCGCCATTTTCCAGAGTTGCTCCTTCGTCTTCTTCTTATTCCTTTGGTGGTTCCTCACTGGCTCCACAACCTCCCCCCCCCCATCATCCCATTTCCTCTCCACCCCCTCTCCCCGCACTTCCTCAGTAACCCTCCGACCCTCACTCTCCCTACAAGACCACCACCATCCCCTTGCTACTAAAGAGTATTCCATCCGCTACCAATTCCCTTTGTGAAGCCAACCCATTTACCATGCCTATTTTCTTACTCCAGAGCTCATCGTTTGAGAGTGCATGCGCTCTGCCTGCCCTCCTTTCCCCCGTACTCGCCGCGGCATATCAAAAATGAAAATACGTCCGTTTCTCTAAAGGGAGGGAGGAAGAAAGGCTTAAGAAATACGTAAAACCAACGGGGTTGATGGATGATGAACCTTGATGGCTGTGCACTTGGAAAAGATATTTCATCATTTTTGGAGCACCCCCACCGTATATCGCAATGGCTCCCAATGGCTTAATCTCCATATGTAGCTCCTCCTACTATCTACTGTCTCCGCCCCCCCGGATTCCGAACCCATCCCGCTTTCTGTCATGGTAATTCGTATGTGATTCAATTCTCCTTGCGCCTATGAAAACATGAATACCGTGGGAATATTCGGAGAGAGGATTCTGGGTTCGGCGGCGGGAGCGCTTCCCTCTATGCTGCATTGGGGAAGTAATTTGCTTTTCCGAAAGGTAGGCGTGCAAAAGAAGGAATTTCACGGAGCGAGATTCGTGGATAAAATTAATGCTACGTTAAATATCAGTATACTTTCAGATGGCATGATCCAATACCCACTAAATCAATAAGCACTCTTCAGGCTAAATTTAGAATACCAAGCATAAAGCTTTATTTTAAAAAAATATTAATTCTACGCCTGATGTCTTTGCGGCGGAAAACAAAAACCTATGAAATCGATGAGAATTCCTCAGGATAAATGAAGTATATCGATAATTTACCCCGAACTATTTGCTGCAACGACGGTATACTTTCTTTAAGCAACACCCAGATCATAATTTGAAATTTCTAAATAAGTATTAAAGGTACCATATTATCGCTCACAGACTTTTAACATGAGTAAATAGTTTCACAATATAAAGGAATTCGTAATAATTATACTACCCAGGCATATTATAATTATTACTAGTGTGGTGAATGATAAAAACTGCATCCTTTCGAAAAGTAACGCTAGATATGTTCGGTAAAAACTGTTGGTCATGACTAAGGTAGAATTAGGAAAATAATATAAAGTAGGATTTGAAGATAAAAACAAGGAATAAAATATGAGGAAGTGAGAAAATGAAGGAACATCATCAGTAGAACAGAGACAGTTGCAAAACATAAGGAATTCTACACGGTCGAACAACTTCTTGCAGAGACGAGAAGACTCGACTAGAAGACTCGATTAAGATAATCGTTATAATGGTAACCTCCTGTAAGTAAATAAATAACAGAAAAAAGGCAAGAATGCAAGGCCGTAGCCAGGTCATGCGTTTAGGAGGGGCAACCAATTTCCTTGTAGGGGCATACGTTTTATAGTTCCTGTGTCAAAAATTAGTAGCCTGGTACAAAATTAATATCCTTTAATTTATATCCATTAATATAGGTTATAGTTCAACTCTTAAAGATCGCCTCTGTAAATCAGAGTACTAAAAGGAGGTTTTAAACTCTTAAAAAGATAAAAAGACTCTCAAAGCTAGGTGGCTACGGCCCAGCAAGAATTTTAAGACGCTGATTAAGCGAAGAAGGATAAAGCCACATTTATTTATTATATCAAACCCTCCGCACTGAATTTTGCCAAGTCAAGTAGAGAATTTGGATTTTCCAAAAGATACTTCCCAATTCTTGAGTTAACAACAGAAAATTTGAACTTTGCAATCTGTATAGAGATAAACAAAAATTACGCCTCAAGAAACCAAGGAATTCTGCTTTTTGATCTTAGATCTAATAACTTCCGTCACATTGGTTTTACAATAAAATGCAAATATTCCATAAATGAATACCATCAATCTTGCAACAGGGCGTTCAGAAAAACTACCAATATTTCAACTTTTTTCAGTTGATCACGCAGGTTCCTCCAAATCTTCTAAATGTGGGACTGTGTATATTCCAGCTACAAATAAGACTTTTAAGAAATTTTAAACTCAAAGAGAGGAAATAAAAACCACGTGAATGTATTAATATTTATATCATAGTGATAAATACAACTTTAAAATTTAATTTAAAAACTTCGAAAGTGATATATTAGTTTCAATCGTTAGTTTCCTGATTAAATTATATTATCGTGACAGTAATGCCAATCGAAGGTACCCCGAGCACCAGAAAATATATTTTAAGTATGTATTGTCAATTGTAAGAGGTGCTTCATAAGTTGCTTAAGGTTATATGTATTAATATTTAGGAGCCGAGAAAGCATGAAAATAACCCTGAAGTAATTGAGAGGAATTAAGTACATAGAATCATTTAACGTTCGGCTTATCGTAAAGTTTATTGTGGATTAACAAAAACATTACTGGAAAATTTCTCCTGAAGAAAACAATTTATTAGTTGAAAATAGCATTTTGAACATTAGCGGCCTCGGTGGCGGCGGGGTAAAGTCCTCTCCTGCTAATCCGAGGGTCGCGGGTTCGAGTCCCGCCTTGGTCGGTTTTTCACTTGCCAATGGCATGGGTGTTTGTCAAGTTCTGGTGGTTCGGCCCCTGAGAAACCTGATGACAAGCCAATGGCTAATCGGGATAGCAGGGGCATGCGGACTACCAGAATCGTCGGAGAGCAAAAAAAAAGAATATGCTGAATTAAAATACTGAGCGGGAAAATACAGATTTAACGCTGAGAGGAACACACACTGCATAATCAATAGACACCAAATGAAGAAAAACGAAACGAGAAAAAAATGTCACAATCATAAATAAATATGTACCTAGTGAGAGCTTAGAGACTTGGGATGGGGTAACTTGCTGATATATTTTTATCGATTTAGACTTTTCAATGTTCCATGTTTGTTTAATAACGTGGCCAAAGAGCTATAGAGTCATAAATAAATAAAATAATTTACTGTAAAACTATTTACACAAATGACTGGAAATATTCGAAACTTATTAAAACCTTACACATTTATGTCAATAATCAAACCGGACCAATCCAATGAAAAATCCCGATACATTTTATTAATGATAATGATAGGTCGTCGAAACAATGTATATTTATACTTAGACAAACTATGTAGGAGCCATTAAAAACTGAGCAACTTTTCTTTCATGAATATGAAATTGAAAGTTATAGCTGAGCAAACCAAGCCCCACAGAACAAGCATTGTTCGTATCAATAATTTTCGCCAGTTTTCTATCACAGCTATTTGAACCATGGGATTGAGCTTTGTGAAAAAAATATGCTCCACCTTTATTTTACGTCCACAGTACAAACTTTTATGACAAAGTCAACTTGCATATCATCACCCTATTCCCTGACCAATTAAGTTTTTAAGATCCCCATTGGGAGTACACAAAGAGTGGTACTCAATAGTAGTTTTACGAATTACGGAATTGACTCGCCTTGGCGGTCAGGTAAATCAATTATTGGCTTATTCCCTGCATCATATAATTGAGAAATGTTTCAATTTGAAGTCCATTTTAACAAATCCATTACACCCATAAAAAAAGGAAACATTGGAAAAACTATCTATTCCACACAGACAAGAACATTATTTCCCTCCAGTTCGTCCAAACAGAAGTTTTGTACACCTAAAAAATGCAAAATGTATAATGACGATGGAAATAGAACCTTCCGCATAAATGTGTAAAAGAAAAGGCTAAAAATTGTATTTATGTTGCACGAATAAACTTGAGGAAACCGAGTATTGTGCACAAAACATTCCTGTTCACCAATCTTACAGCAGATGTGTATCACAAAAGTAAACAAACTTTTAGACTTAATTTTTTTATAGCGTTAACTCATAACCTTTCCGGAATTATAATTAATTTCACATTATTCACAATTTGACCAAATCTAAGCATGGCTAATGGGCAGGTATGGTGCGACTCTAATTCCCTTTCCCAGCATATCCCACCAAACATGTCCAAATCGTTTTAAACCAGCCCGTTACCGGAAGATTCATAGACCACATTTTACAATAATGAAAAGTAAACGTGTAATTCATACGTTTGGTAGAAAGCAGAAGGTACTGGTGCTGGGTGACAAAACACACATCATTAAGCGGAAGAGTAAATAATGTACTTTTCTTAGACGTACGAGTAATTTTTCTTTTACGTAATTATCCTTTTACGTAATTCTTCTATTAGTTATGTTCATAACTATCTAAGTACGCGAACAGCAACTCAAGTAGCTCGCGCTATTCAAAATAGGTTCTTGGAGTTATGAGTGCCACCATTTGGCAAGGGGAGGAAAGGCGGATAAATGAACGGCATCAGAATTGGCCTAATCT
This sequence comes from Pyrrhosoma nymphula, assembly GCA_963573305.1. Taxonomy (NCBI): domain Eukaryota; kingdom Metazoa; phylum Arthropoda; class Insecta; order Odonata; family Coenagrionidae; genus Pyrrhosoma; species Pyrrhosoma nymphula. The sequence goes on from OY754329.1 coordinate 43,401,741, forward strand.
TAAAGAATGGCGTAAAGAAGTCCTTAGTTTAAAGCCCAATTTGAAGGAAAGATCAATTATCATTGAATTGGATTTCCACATAGCGCATAGAATTTAATTATACGGATTACCAGATAATCTTTTCCACCGTTGCCAAGATTCGGACCCGAGTCCTTGGGGTGGGAGGTCAGTGGTGGAATGGCAAGTCATCACACCACACCCTATTGGGTAGCCCAATGTGATACGTTGCGTTCGTGCCCCAGCAAACATGAAGTGACTGAGTAGTTTTTCACACACAACTTGAGGCTGTCTACACCCCTTTTTATGGCAGGTATCGCATCAAATTCGCATTTCAACATTTTCTCAGACACACCGCTAATCTCATAATTAACTCCTACTTACTCCTATTTATTACGTAAAACGAGTCTTTGACGGAGCCTAGACAAAATTAAAAACCGGTATCATCCGGAAAATGTATTGGTAATGGATAATATGTCTTCGCCATTTTAAGCAAAAATCACATGCAGAAGTTTTAGAGGATTTAAAACCATTTGGCAGTAATTCGATGCAAGGTTATCTAATTAACTGATTAAATGGGGATACATGCCTGTGTATAATTTTCCTTTACACGTAAGCGAAATTACACAATAAGTCTGAATATGCACGTATATCTAATTTACTCGCATTATACTTTATCTTCACTAGTGGTAACTGCTCTTTATCATTCGAATTTCTAATATGTTTCAATCAAACAAATCTTAGGTATCGCAACAAATAAAAATGACGTTATGGCCTTCCAATACCCATATCTTATATACAGGTACACCCAGTCACTCCCAATCCTTCCTCCCTCCTCCTCTCATGCAAAGCTCTGCTATTCCAATCCTTCCAGATATATTGAAGGATCTATTTATGCACTCTATGTTATTTGCTGGATACTCTTCCATAACCCTACCAGAAGTTTTTTTTATCCTATTTAAGATACAACTGAAAACATTATCCTATTCCCCACAAACTTAACCTAACCATTATGGGTTATATTTGTGGTTATCTTCACCCTTTCTCTCTTAGTATACGTTTTTTTCTTCATCTGAAAGCTCGTTTCTAATTTTTGAAAAAGTCAACTATAACTTTCAATATTTTTACGCTTATAATTAAGCTGAGGACATTGCCTGAAATGCCTATTTTTTCTTTTACTCAGGAGACCAATTTTATGAAGTTAAAAGTTCATTTAGGATCATTTGTGGCGAAATTTAGGCAATTTGTTACTGCCTAAAAATGCCTATTTTACCTGTTTATGCCTTTTTCTGCTGATATCGCCTATTTAAGGGCCTAAAAAAGCAATATTCATCTCAACGTTACCAAACTTCTTTTTATTGCGGAGCTAGTCCGTTATTTCAGTTTCTTTTTTAATGTATCAAGGTTGAAATAATGTCGTTAAACATGCATAAAGAAAAATCATCCCAAGTATTATTATACAAACAGTAGGAAAACAACTATGGTAATTTTACGTGATGAGTACAAGCGATGGTTTCAATTGTCAAAAACTGGCTTTTGAAGGCACCACTCAGTATTACTGAGTTTAAAGGTTTAAAGAGATATAACGCCCGAAGTTGCTCTGCCTTCACGGCCAGTATTGATAGTATAGGGAACATTGCTAAATACTGCATTATACCTGCAGATAAAGTTAATGAAATACGTGAGGTATGTGACAGGAATAATGTGCGCCCCCGATATATCTGTTGGCACGTCTTTTTCACCCACTTAAAGGTACACTATTGTAACCGATTTCGCTAATCTTTTATACTATGTGTCAATTCTGTCTATAAGAAAATTAAGCCATCATGGCGCATGAGTAGGTTTTCTTTAGGCAACAGAATATCTGGATGAAGAAGAAGCAAACTGCATTCTCGAATCCAAAGCTGCGGAGTTGAATCTCGATGTCGACGCAGATCCTACGTTTATCAGATGCAATTTTGGTTAACTACCGTCAATCATGCCATTGCTGAAGGCAAGAGAACTACTCCTTGCAACGGCTAGAGAGAGAAAATCTGAAATGTGGAGGGTCACCTTTTTGATATACCAAGTGATGTGGGAAAATCCATTGCTCAAGAATTTAAGACGTTATACAGATAAACCCTGGATGGGAGTACACTAGTAAGGTTAAAAACATTTCATGAGGAAATTATATGGCTCTAATACTAAAGAAGAGTCCATAAGAACTGTTGCTGAGATATATTACCAAAAGTTTAATTTTTCTTACTAGGGAAATAAATTTTAACGAAGCTGGAAATCCATTCAGGGCTATTTATAACGAAAAATATCAAATTTTTACTGCATTTCAATGCCAATTAATCGCTTTGTGCCTTTTTATGCTTATATTGCCGATTGATAAGCAATTCTTGCAATTTAAGCCCTGATGGGCTTAAATTGCAAGAATTGCTTATCGTCCCGAATTTTTATTTCCGCGTCTACATAAGTTATTTTAATTTTTTATTTCGTCGCATTGTTGCCCGTTTTTATTTCTGACGGGCACAAAAGATCTCTCAAATGTCATTTTATTTACTTCTAAATGAACAGTTAAATGAAGCTGAGGTGTAAGCGCCGGGCTCTTCAATTTCACCATGGGCCTCATCCCATTCTTGTACCCTGCATTCGAACTACCCGGTACAAGACGACTATCAGTCACTAGTGCCTCGTTTCCAAATAATGGTAAGCTACAACAATATCCTCCTCCGACGAGCTCATGATTACAACTCAGAGACGGAAAAACGTCACCGTCTTATATTTTACCACTAAACGTATCGCGCATCGTATCACTACAATATGCACTCGAATGTCGCAGGGTCAAATATCGTGCCGCACAACCTCCATCAAGTAGTTAAGTCGCGTGTTGCATCCCTCTAGTGTGCACACCGCCTAGTTGCCACTGAGAGTTCTGCCAGAATAACAAAGACCTAGCATTTATAACATGCTATTTTGGTAAATTACTAACCACAATTCAATCGCTGGAAGACAGAGAACTATTCCTTGTGGCAGCTGTGGAAAAAAATCGAAAGGTGGAAAGTGAACTTATTAATATATCAACTGATGTGGGAGAAGCCATGATTTGAATATTCATGAAAGTTATGTAAAGGAACCCTAGTTGGGAAGATGTCGATAAAATTGCGTACATTTTATCAGGGACTTCGGTTGCTCCAGATCCAAAGATGACCGCAGAAGAGCTTGCATCATTTAAGTATTGCCCTATCACCTCGTGTGAGGTTGAGAGGTCATTTTCATGCTATAGAAATATCCTGACTGACTCTCGGTATAAGTTACAGGAGAACATTTAGAGAAATACGTTATTGTAAATTGTAATGTAACTTGAAATAAGTAAACCTTTTGAATTTTATGTTTCTTCAATTTATAAGCTAATTTTATTTGGAGTTTTATCCTCTTTCCTCTCCATTAGTTTTACCGAAAAGTAATCGTGTATTTCAGCCCAAGCTTTAAATTTTAGATACTTCTTTGTGGCAATAAGCCGCATTATGTTTCTAGCCGGCCACGGTGGCAGCGGGGTAAAGTCTTCGCCTGCTAATCTTGGGATTACGGGTTTAAGTCCCGGCTGGGTGGGTATTTCACCACCCAAGGCGTAGATGTATCTCAAGTTTTGTTTGTATGGTCCCTGAAAAACCTGATTACAGGCTTAGCCTTTTGGGATTCCAGGATCGACATAATCGTCCAAAATGCCAAAAATATTTTAAGCGCCTATTTTAAGTGCCTATTTTGAAATTTTTACTGCCTATTTAGGCTGCCTATTTCTTCATTTTTAGTGCCTAAATGTCCTCAGCTTACTTATAATATTTAACGTAGTAGCTGGAAATGTTTGCTAAATATTTTCAACAGATTAAACTTTTTAATTTTTTCGACAAAGTATTTATGTTTTACCAAACAAAGTTTAAGAGACAAAAGCCAACATATTGGCATCTTGAGTGTTTTCAGGCTACTTGAGAAAGCCAATAACTTTGCACTTTGAGCGCCTAAGGATAATTATCTAAGCAGTACCACTATTATTGTTGGAGTAAATGGGCATTTCCTCACAATTACCGACCGGGATTCTCGCGATAAAATTCTCGGAATTCGGGAATGAGAAATCGTGTAGATCCCCTGGTAAGAGCGGGAAAGAATTTCCACCCAGAAACACTGAACTGACCCTTTCAGTCTCCCACCATCTTTCCTTTACGTTGACTTCCAATGTTATCCCTTTTTTCTCTCTTCAGTATCCCACTATCCACCCTACCTCCCTTCAGTAGACCTTCGTATACATATAGGGAGGTTTATATATATATATATATAACAACCCTCCCGCTCTTTGCTCCCATTTTTTCCGCCTACTCTGTCCCATCCCGATATTTCCCAACCCTTTCCCTCTCCTCCCCCAAGCTTCCCTATCTCCGTACGACCTCTCACAGAAGACTTTGCCTCTCCATTGCGCCAAGATAATGGCCATTTCTAGATTTTCTCCCGGCTCGGCAGTGGCTTCTGCTGCCCTCACTCTCCTCCTGCTTACCCAGTCTCCATCCAGGTCCACACAGGGGAGTTAGTGGAGGATAAGAGGTGAATAGAATATTTAATTATTCATCTCCGAGTACAATCCCTTGTGTTACGTTCAAGTACAAATTTTCATTTTCTACAGTGAATCCCGTACAAATTTTGAAATCCGCATGCAACGAACGATATATATCAAACGACCGCCAGCTAGCCACGGCTTCATTATTTCTCACTCTATTCCTTCGCTAAAATGCATTCCTTTATTGCAGACGAGTATAGTGCTTATGAAAATAGTCTTAATATGCCATTACATTGCTTTAGAGGTATTAAAATCCTTGTTTGCATGAAAAAAGTTGCATTTACGACGAAAAAGTTAATTTACAGCCTTTTATCGATTGACTCTCGAAATTTTACCCACAGCCCGAAACAACTAAAGTAATTGATCATTCGATTTTTTTATCCATCAAAAACGACACTTCTAACAAAATATCACCCTCAGCCTGTAAAAAACTCAAATAATTGATCAATTAATTAGTTATCAATCAAACAAGGATCAAGCCAACCAATCGTAGGGATTGTTTACGGCCAAGAGTAAATTAGTCAAATAATAAATATTGAGGAATTAATTTCAGATTTATTTTAACAATATTATAATCATAAGTTTTCTCTCGTCAGTATAATTATAACATCAGAATATAAATTAGCAAATACCAAAATTAAACAAAAAAAGTTCGCCTTGTATTATACGAATATTATAGAATTACAGGTATAAAAGTGTAACAGTGGTAGCGTTATTACGTTGGCAAATTAATGTAGCTCTTTACTAAGAAGAACCACACCAATTTTACCTTTTAATATGTTTCAGGAACCTAGGTTTTTAGGTTTATGGCAAAGTGTTCCATATATGTTAGAGGCAGTAATTAAGAAATACTCGAGACACGTATTATTTCAGGGACTAGGGTAAGTGTGAAAAACACGGGACCGCACGGAATACCATCCGGATGTTTTCAGTCCTAACCTTAAACATTTCGGAGAGGTAATTAGGAATTTCCTCCCGGATTTAAGTAAAAATAAAAGCTCATAAATACGTTTTTTTCCTTTCCATCAAAGAGCTTTAGGTTGGCTTTATAGAGGAGGAGCAAGAGAGAATGGACGCGGTTATTGCTCTTGTCTCTTTTCCTTCCTTTGCCCCTTTTTGTTACTCGAAACCTTACCCATACGTTTGGCTTATATTGCACATACCCGCATTGCACATTGCCGAAGGTAGGTGGGCCTTTTTTGTTTCCATGCATTCAATATTCATACGTACCTACTCATCAAACCGTTCACTTTAGGGATAGAAACAGTCGAAAGAGGAAAATTTTTGTGTTAATCCTTAAATCCTTAAAAGTGAAGTATCTGGGAGTTAGGATAACCTCAAACCTATCGCGGGGAACACATATAAGAAATATTTATGGCAGAGCTCTGAAGAAGCTAGGATCCGTCAAGCGTATTGTGGGAAGATTTTCAGACGAAAAAGTAAAAGAGAGGTGCTATTTCGCACTCGTCCGGCCACACCTTGAATATGCAGCGAGCATATGGGATCCGGTGCAGAAAGACTTAATTCGGGAACTTAATAAAATACAAAGGAAAGCTGCGCCATTCGTCAAAAACTGCTACGGGCGTACAGACAGCGTTACACAGATGTTAAACGAATTAGGTTGGGAGCCGCTAGAGACTCGGAGGCTGCGCGCTAGGCTTAGATTACTTGAGCAATTAAGAATAGATATCTTTAAGAGCGACACGGAGAACATCATATTAGAACCCCACTATATTTCCAGGTCCGACAGAAACGATAAATTAAGAGAGATATTTTGCCGAACGGATAGGTATGGGAATTCGTTTTTCCCCCGAACAATAAGGGACTTTAATAAATGCTAGGCGTAATTTCATTAGAGCATTTCCTTTTTATATTTAAACGGCTTGTGTCCTAACACCAGATAAGTATGTAGTTGTAGATTTAGAAATCCTAACATTGTTTTATCGCAGTTTTCTACACTCTTTCTCTAATAGTCCGTTAGTTCCAAAGGAAGTTATGATTCACTTCGGTCTATATCTTTACCCACAGCAGTCAAAAGCTTGCCACAAAATTATCAGTTACTTCTCCGTAAATCTAATGAAAATCAACCATACAGCATACACATTAAGCAAAAGAAGCACAGTAGCTTATTATCAGAAAACCAATCCATATTTATTAATTTTGTATCCGCCTGTGAAGGAAAGAGTTCTCTCTCTTCGCTCCTTTATATCGACGTATTATTGGATGGATAACAGCCGAATAACCAAATTATTTTTCTAAAATGTGAGTATAACTATTACGATGACTATTTTTAAGGAGAAAATGTACCCAGTCTACGGGTTATCAATAAGTATACTAAAGTCTATGACGCACATGCGATGGGTGCAGGTATCGTGAAAATTCTTAAACAATTAAGGTGGCTTAATTGGGATTGTGTAAACACGCCTCTTGCCTGTGATGACCGTATTCAAACAGCCCATTGGATACAATAAAGTAAATTAGCAGTGGCTTTGCAAAATTGATATACAAATCATTATTTTTTTCCCTACTGAGAACAGCATCCGATTCTTAAGCTGACAGAGTAAAATGATATGCAGACTATGATGTGGTAGGGGCAGAAAAAACTGGCACACGGGGCAAAACTTTGCTATCTGGGATGTTGGATCACCCATTACGAATGATACAAGGAAATGAACCCAATAGTACGATCAAAGAAGGCATTCCATCAAAAAGCATAGATCTAATATAATATATATTGTGATGGACATCACTGATTCAATTTTTTTTTCATTTCTTAGCGCGATGTTTGCGGTGATGAAGGGGCCAACCGGTGTCGTCATTTTCCCCTCGCCCCGGACTTACAGAAATACGCGGTACGAACTAATGTATCACCACGGTCGAATATGTACTATTACCGTATAATGGAGTAGTGGCGTGATATTATCACACCACTTATGTTGTTCCACTATTGGCTAAGGCCATTCATTCCCAACGGTCAGGTGTTTTAAAGTGATTGGTGAATGGAAGTGGCGGTCAGGGGGTTATCCGGGAATGTTGACGTTCATCATGTTGACATTCATCCATTGAGGCATTCAATGAACGGCAAAAAGACCCAATCGAATAACATTTTGAACGAATCTATGAGCTGATGTCAGAGCCATTGGCTCAGTTTTGTGTTCCGTTTCTTCTGAGTTTAGCTACTAGTTTCGCATTTGTTTGCAATTTGGCGGCAAAGTAAACCGAAGGAAAATGGAACCCACAGAAGGCAGTGAGTTTTTAACCTAGGATTATGAATTATGTGTAATTTAGCATGTGTTTTTGTGTGCTACATAGACGAGTTAAACAATATTTTATGTCATGAATACATGGATTTAATTAATTTACGGCGGTTGAGGCTTTTAATAACATTATCATTACTATCCAGTTCCGTGGGAATATTTATTTTTGCACGACCGTTTTACTTGTTTGAGGCATACAAATTTAGTTCTAATTAATCATAGGTAACCGTTACATGATGCCATAACAACGGGAAGTCCTGTTGGCATATATGGAAAGCCATAGGTCCCTTGCCGTCAGCCTTCCTCCTCATTCCTACGCCACCTCGCTATTCCCCCTTCTACAGCGCTGTCATCCATCTCTCTAAAATGTGAACGGATGGAAGATTAACCATGAAAAATGATTCGTACAAAACTCACTTAATATATGCGTCCAACATGCGTGCAAGTCGAAAGGTACTTCGAATCACATGAGCGTCAACGGCATGCTGAGATATCTTTGAAACTCAACAGGGAAAGGAATTCCTTTTTAAGTAACTCAAACCCAAGGCATCCAAATAGTATTGACGAATGAAATAACTGTTGGCTGCTAAATGCATAGATCATACCCATTAGAATGGCGATAAAAACCATTTTTACGAATAAGACTGATTTTCCACTAGGTATAAAACTATTAAGGCATTAAATAAATTAAATACGAGGATTTCTATTAGTATAAATGTCGGGAATATCATTAATCAACCTCGATTAATGAAAATATGTTAGAAGTAAATAAGCATTACTCACTTGACTCGCATATACCGCCAAAACACTAACGAAAAGCACTTGAAAAGCTTGTCTGCGGAGGCGGGGCGGGGGGGATTTCCCATGATGCTCTTTGATTTCCGATGCGTCGGTAGCGCCGTCCGCCGAAAAATTACGGTCGACACGGAAGCTTCGGTTTTGAGTCGGTCCGTGAACGAAGAACTGCCAAATGAGCCGTGGGCGCCATCTTTGTCGGAAATTTGATGACATATTTCAGAAAATCGGAAATTTGATGACGAAATTTCAGATTATCGACATTCCAGGATAACCCCCAGGTGACCACAAGTGTAAAAGATCTTGGGAGACAAGGTGTAAGGGCGGTCGACCACGGAAGCTTAGGGTACGTGGTTGTGTGTGCAGACCAGAGGGTGGACGGGGGGAGGGAGAGAGAGAGAAAGAGAGAGAGAGAGAGATCACCACGAGGGCTGCGAGGAATAGACATAGAAAGTCGTTCCCTAGCGGTTTTTCCTGTGTTCTGCCCCAGAAGAGGAATGCGACGCGGCGGCGTCCCGTTCCTCTTCTGTCACCGTCGATCTCTTTATATCGCTCGCAGTCGATCCCGGCACCCTTCGCAGTTGATCCCGGCACCCAAAGAGGAGGTGTGGTTTCGGGTGGATAAGGGCGACAGATTGCGAAAGATAGCGGGCCGCCGCATCCCCGAAATCAAGGTTGGACGAGTTCCATTCAGTCGGAAGGTGCATTCTCACAACAGGAGTTGTTGAATTCCATTCCCCACGCCCACATCTCGAAAACTCAACGGTGCAGTCTCTCCGCGTTGGATTTCACCGTCCTGCTCCACACCATCTCCCACATAAGTATCGCCACGCCCATATTTCCCCAATGTTAAGTTATTTCAAACCTCTTATTCACGCGTCCACAGTGTGAAAACATTGTGTGCCAGAATAAGTGAATTACGAAATATTCAAACCGATTTAAAGCCCCAATAGGTTAATAGGGAAGAGACCCTGCAAAACTAATCCCAAGAGTGGACAGTTCAAGTCTTACGGGACCATAACTTATGTATCACTCACTCCCTCACTATAAGTAATAAAAGGACGAGGAGCTTGTAATTCTCCTCATTTTTTAGTTTGTATTCTCATACTTGGTCATTTCTTTTGTTCATTGTAGATTTAAGTGTTAGAGTGATTTTTTTACTGTTTATTTCGTTCCATTTGTCTCGCCATTCATTCACCTTTCATTCGTCATTATTTTATAAAGGGCTTGTCGTGTGTTTTCGGTTATTAGTAGGCTTATTATTGCTTCCCGTGCTACATTTTTGGCTTTCACTTTTGCCAGACCAATGTCATATAAATGTTCATTTAAACAAAAAATTGTGGAACATTACTTCATCCAAACCATTAGTCCTTACTTAGTAACCTGTTTTCCCCCTTCGCGCTATTCTTGGCAAAAGGTTCCCAGGTAAAGTGCTCACGCCCCCTGACGATTCGCTCGGTCCTTGTTTTGCCGACCTATGCTAGCTGGTCCACGGTCTTGAGAGGCGCCCTTTATGAGTTTTCGTTCTAGTTTCTTCCTGAATTTACTTTGTCTCGGGATCATCCTTTACGGAGGAGGGACTGAAGTGGGTAGACGGAGGGTAGTCAGCCATGCCGGGGATGTGATGGTGCGTCCGTCGTGTTGTCCGCGACGTAAGTTCTATCACTATATATGTATATATATATATATATATATATATATATATATATGGGGAAAGAAAAGTAAAAAGAGACGACTTACTGGGTAAGAACGTTTCGAGCCTGTAAGCTCTTCGTCAGCTGGAGAAAAAGTCCCTTTTTCTCCAGCTGACGAAGAGCTTACAGGCTCGAAACGTTCTTACCCAGTAAGTCGTCTCTTTTTACTTTTCTTTCCCCACCCTCTGTCCAGTGTATATTTTTTTTAATGTTGTGGCCTATTGGCGAAACTTTCCCTGTGTGTATATATATATATGTATGTATGATGGCCGATTCACAGTGAAAAAATTTATATTTATATAAATGGATGTTTGTATATATGTCTGTCTGTCTGTCTGTCCGAGATTAATAGACTTCGACATCATTTCACCGATCACCGTGAAAGTAGCCACATATGTATTTTTTCAAGGAGAAGGTTTTTATACTATCAAAAAATATCTCAGGGGCCCAAAAGGTCCCAAAATGGGGTCTTTTGTGGTTTACGCTACGTATTGGGTTTCGTACAGTGGTTTCATTTTTTGCTTTTTAAAATTATTTCGAATCAAGATAGAGGGTTGGGATTTTTTTATCAGATGTCTGAATGAATTAATTTTATAATTCGTTAAATCGATTTTCTTTAATGCTTCGTTATTGTCTTAAAATATTGTTTTTTGCTGATAAATCCCACGTTTTTATCTGAAATCAACAATAGCATATTTCCCTGAAAACAGAGATTTGATTTTCAAAGGATATTCCCGCCTCTCGCATTTAAGTTTTCCTGCAGGTCCATGATAGCACGTTGAAAGAAAATCTGTAAGAGAAGGGCCCAGAGACCCAAGGGCCCCATGATAGATTGATTCGGGGGGTAATCAATGCATACTTACAGCAAGTATACTCTTCGATGTCTTTTCTCTAAGTAGCTCTCATAGGGACACTGCATGTACATATACGAGAGAAGACTAACGTAGAAAACGACACACATAAAGGGATTAAACGAGCGAGAATATTTACGTTCAACGAATAGTAATGGTAAAAATGGCTCCGTTGCTACAACAAACACGACGTTGTTTAATATCGTTTAACACCTAGATGTATGACACATAGTGGAACAGTCTGCCTCCCATTACGATTGCGAACTGTTTTTAGACCAATTTCCACATCATAAACGTTACGAGTTATTTATATATGTTAAAAAGTGTTAAAGTGCATTTAACTTACATTCACTTAATCATCGAGTTGCCTATTCAAGACTCTTACTCAACGCTGTTTCCTCTCCTTGGACTTAAAACTATATCCATCAGCATGCCAAATAGAAAATAAAGTAATCTTTCGAAACATTTTCTAAAGCAAGAGGAATGTCTTTGCGAGAAAACGAGTCCTTGCAAGAAAATTGATAAATATTAGACTTGCTTGCTAATTATTAAATATTTTGCGCAATAGTTTCTCTGTGCTATGCTGCCGGCTTCTCCGGGCTTTTAAGAAGACTAAAGGTTTGGCTTTAAAGGTTAGACTTGGATTCTCAAAGACATGTCCACCAGCGATCTGATGAGTATCTCCCCTCGGTTTTTCTCGTGTTATGTAACCAGTTATAAATCTGGTTCTAATATAAACCCAACTGTTCGAAACTTCAATCGGTTTTAAGAAGGCAGAAATTATAATCACGTCTTTACATGCTTATTACCCGAAAGAAGAACGGAAATTCTGTGCAATTAATGATATCAGTGCATAGAAATCATCTAAGAATCATCATAGATGTTTTATTTAGCAACCGAAGCCATTGATTATGGCTACCCTCTATGCCGAAGGCGCAATCTGGGTGATGGAGGATTCATAGGACAAATAACCATGCCTGCTTCTGCAAACAATCCTTTTGACGTTGTCAATCGCTGGATTGCACCCTACTCTCCAATTCTGATTAAGATACTCAACGCTCATATCAAGGATGAATAGTGCAACTCAATTTAGCCATTGAATGCAAATATATATATATATATATATATATATATATATATATATATATATATATATATATATATATATATACATATACATATATATGAGTATATATATATATATATATATATATATATATATATATATATATATATACTCAATCATACGAAAATGACGCTCAAAGGCGCGAATAAATTCATACATTCATAGGAAAATGGAAATAGATAGGTACACATAAAAGGACGAACACAGGGTTAGGTGGGGAAGATGAAAATGAGTCAAATCCAGACAGAAAAAATTTCACCTTAGCCGGGATCCCGGCTAAGGTGAAATTTTTTCTGTCTGGATTTTACTCATTTTCATCTTCCCCACCTAACCCTGTGTTCGTCCTTTTATGTGTACCTATCTATTTCCATTTTCCTATGAATGTATGAATTTATATATATATATATATATATATATGTACACAAGGGAAGCAATCCAGCTGTTAATCACTCAGAAGACGGCACAAGAGAACCAGAGGGACGAGGTGACCATCTAACAACCTGGGTGCTATATAAGTAGTAATGAGTCTACGTAGCCCATTTTTGGGTTTCCCGTCCATTAAATAAGACCAACAGTCACTCATCTCTCCGTGCACCTGGAAAACGGTCAGCGTGTCTTCTACAAGGAACACAACATACAAGAAAGGTTACCCACCCCTCAAATGATCACGCTGACAGTATTCTTCAGGCTATGTGGTTTTCTTATAAAATTAGTTCAATGTTTATCACACCCGTTGAATTTCAACGGGTTCCTTCCACTAGTATGTATAGAACATCTAAAATAAAGAATTCTTACAAGAAGCTAGGAGGAGAGGATGTTTAATGAATTATTATCCAATTAGGAGAGACAAATTTGTTGGATAAATTCTGAGGCATTACTGCAACCATGAAGACTAGAATGGAAAGAAAAATCAATGGTATGTGTTATTAAGGAATTTTTATTGTTAGGTAAGGTGGTCAAGGATGGAATAAACAAGGCTAACAATGATGAATGCTATAATTTATACTTATTTAGAAAAAAATAATAATTATTGTGGTCATTTGTGTGTTTCACCGGTGGGGATAGAATGATAAGGAAAGAAACATATTAGAGATGAAGAAAATGCTGATAGATTCCTGGCTTCAGCATTAGTTTTCTTTGAAGGAAAGGCACTATCAGAAATACACACCCATCCCTAGGTCAGAGAACTGCATTTGCAGTTCTCACTACGTGACGTCTAATTAGGTATCGCGACTCCACTGGGAAAATCTCTTTCACACCTGGAATTCGAACCTAGGTAATAGGGATGGGAATACATTGGATCTATCCATTTGACGTATGTATCCATTTTGCAAGGGCTTACACACCAACGAACAATACCGCCTGACCGCTCCGACCTGATGTTACTGTTTCTCATACCCTCCGTCCATCCTTTACTTAGGACGCTCACTCTATGACCCATTCTAACCAGGATATACCTACCCCTTAGTATCCCTTATCCCCATCGCTTATCAGAGTTATCTCCTTTTATTTTAAGGATTCCTTCATCTTCCGTCCCCAACACCCTTTTAGCTTACTTCCCCTACCTCGGCACTTCCTCTCAGTATAAGGGTCCGCACCCTCATACCCTGGCTCTTCGTCCTCTACAACCTTACCCCCACTACGAGGCCCCTCCGAATCTCCTCTTACATTGGCTTTTTGGCTCGAATGCCCTGCATAAAAGGTGGAAGCCTTATGAAAGGGAAAGAAGCGCCAGGACCGCGTCGATTGATTCGAGCTGGGGATTACTTTCACAAGCCAGCCTTCTCCGCCACTTCCACACGACCCCCGCCTTACCAATTCCTCCCAAACCGTACCCCACACCCTGTGCGAATGTGACACACGAGTCACCATCCCCTCAGGGTATAAAGGACAGAGATTTTGATCCCTTTGGCGGTAATGGCTCTCCCACATCAAAAGAAGTCATCTTGGTTACGTCGGCGTAAATCGTCGGAAGGACTAACTGGCTAAATGAAGGCGAATTCTATATAAATCATCCTTTGATGGACTGCCGGTCATGCTCCCACAATATGGAGCAAGCTACTGGCTCTACTTTTTAAGTATAGCTAGAGATTTTTTAATACTCCAGTAAAAACATTTTTCAAGAGCATTGTGTGACCTAAAGTAACCCTTCATAGTCTTTTAATTAGATAATGAGTACGTGTCGGCATGTGTGAGCTATATTAGGGATGCTTGAACTATTATAACAAAGAATGTTCAAGGCTGGTACTCAAAAATGCACTTCTGACTAAAAATGTATTCCATCCACTCATAAAAAATAATTATGATCAGAGATGTATTTATAAAATTACTCTAAGCAGGGGATATATAGTAAATTAATTATTTTCAACGACATTTTTTTAAACCCTTCTGTGGAGCACAACATTTGATTTAAGGTGACTGCAGGTTGAATCTTCAACTGAGAATCTTAAATGTTTTGAGAGTCTTTTACTTGTGAAATAATCTCTCTAAAATATATGTTACCTTCTAAAATAAATAAGGAAGAGAACTTTTCTGCTGATTCTCCGCTGGAAAAGTACCATCATGCGAGAAGGACGTAGTCACTTTGCTAGCGAGCACTGCAAATCTGTCCATGAAAGTCATTTAATTCTTTTTTACCGATATAATGGGAATGAAGACCAATATTTTGCAACTTATCAGTGAAAATTTGAATGTCCATTAACGATTTCTGTGTAGTCAAATAAATATTCATCACAAAATCAAACAAAGTATAAAAACCTCCAAGTACTAAAAGTAAAAAAAAAACAAAGGTAAAAATATAGGAGCACAGTGAGCTTCCAGAAGATTCCTACAACAGACAGCTGGCGGGGATGATTTTGTTTAGTGATAATCCTGAGCAGCGTTGTGGGCTGTCTGTAGAAAATGCACGTCACGATATAAGATGACGAATGCCTTTTTGGGAAGTACATGCAATTAGGTATTGGGTAATAGAACTTGCGTTACATACAAAAAAATGCTCATGGATATTCGAAAGAAATAATAAATTTATACTAGCATTTATCAATAATTAAGATGGAAATGACTGTTCCAAATATATTTATTTTGCTGCGTGAAGTTACGCTCGGACTCAACATCATCTGAAGTCACATAGAATTTTCGCTACCTCTATCGATCACTCATTTGTTTGAATGCCACGTTCCTTTCCAGATTTTTTTAAAAGAATGACTAGGAAATATTTTCCTGGAAACTGTTTCTTGGTATTGAATATGTTTCATTGCCCGTACCTTAGCTAACCAAGCGGTACCAAATTCATTTCCAACCAGGATCCAGGATGGTAAAATAAGTGGCGATGAGGAAGTAGGTAAAAATAAATCGAAACTAGAAGCAATGACGTGGTGGAAAGGCTCCATATTAGCAATGCAAAAACTTTGTGACTTCCACAGTTAATTTAATTTTGAACTACCGGTTTCGGCTGTCAAGCCATCATCAGGTACATCGAAAAAAAACATTGAAAAAAAGATTTATATATACTATCGGAAGTTGCTATGGGAGGGGGAGGGGGGGGCGAAATTTCAAAACAAGAGCAAAAGAACACAAGGCATGCTGGAAGAATAAGGACGATTCGTCAGCCTTCGCCCGACACCTTTTGGAGATGGGGCACCGAAGCAGATTTGAGCCCGAAATTCTGCATTTTACCGGGAAAGGAAGGAGAATGGATGCCCTAGAAATTCGGGAGATCACCCTACAAGGAAACAACCTTGTCAATGACATAACCTTTCCTAACCCATCCCCCTTATTACTCCTCACCCTCCCAAAACCCCAACCCCCACAACCCGAGTGATTAACCCCCCACCCTCTCTCCCAGTTACAACACATACCTTGTTCCCCCCACCCCTTTCCCCTCCCTGCTAAACCAACCTCACCCCAAACCCCCACCCCCTCCCATAGCAACTTCCGATAGTATATATAAATCTGTTTTTCAATGTTTTTTTCAATGTACCTGATGATGGCTTGACAGCCGAAACCGGTAGTTCAAAATTAAATTAACTGTGGAAGTAACAAAGTTTTTTCATTGCTAATAGGTAAAAATATTCGAGTAGCCTTTCCATAGCATTTCATGCGTACTTTTCTTCACCCAAGGTATATAATTTAGGACTATATTTCAGACAAAAATTAGCTGACTATAATTTTGTTATCAATCCAACCATTTCCTGGAATACATATTATTCCAAAAAGACGACCCGTACATTTTTCACGTTCTTTTCCCCAAAACATATTCCGAAAAATCATGCGATGCATGATTCCCATTCTACGGTAGCTTTTCAGGAGGTTTCTCCCATAATGTTTAAAAATGAGTAAGTAGTTCCATATATTAGTTCACGTGAAGAAAATCATAAATATTTCCACCCGCAATAAAGAAAATTCATACTGTCTGATACTATCAACAAACATAGCAACCTTTCTTTTCACACGTAGAATTTTATAAAGTTGCTCTATTTTTCAATTGCGTTCTAATTGTTACCAGCATTTGATATTAAACTGCACTGAGATATGACGCTAAATAGTTACATTTCAATTTACTCCCCTAATTTATGACAAATTGAACCATTTTAAAGCCGTCAACTTTGCGGATCTAATCCTTTATGCGTTTACGATAATCCATCCGAGTTTGCAGTATAGAGCCTCTAACCATGACATTACTGCACTAGGATACAAGATTTCGTGGATACTCGCTTGCTAGGATACGATGGGATGGACAGACTTCTACTCTACTATCACCACAGAGGCGTCGCATAGAACCCATCCCCACATTTGGGTATTTTGTAGATGTAGTGAGGTCACTCTCCATTTTGATGACATAGGTAGTGTAGCGTTGCATGCTTGTGAGGCTTCGCCTCATGACAAGCATTAGCGATTTATGCTAATGCATAATTAGTCGTAGTTACACTAACTTTAGGGTATAGTGTAATGCATGTTGGTGATTACTCACCCCCTGCCACAAACCCCTGAGGTGGCTTGCAGGGTATTTTGTAGATTTAGATGTAGATGAACCCTTCCGTCAGGGCCAGTCGAACAGCATTCATGGACTCGCCGAATGTCCGTTATGGTGGCCGATTTTGTGAGCTCTGTTCGGCTAACGCCCGCAATGCAGGACGGGCGACGATTTTCTACCAGAAGCCGTTCTCCAGCCGGGTCAGCTCCTTTTCATGCTGTTAAACTGGCTCATTGTTGACGGCCAGGGCATGAACGGAGTTTGGAGTTTCCAAGTAGTAAGTAAGTCAGAATGCAACAAGCACTAAGCATTTTCGCTCTGTGGCCAACAACTACACAGTTTCTCGATGTTTTCTCTTGCTTTCTCGAAGTTAACTGGTCTCTATTTAACGACGTCTGGCAAAATATGAGGGAACATCATGCTGAAATTAATTTTTAAAACTTGGTAATTCACACTGAGCAATTTAATTGTACTACGCACCAAGGCGTCATCATTAGGTACAATGTCGGTTGGCGAGAAATGACAGATTTATATACTATTCAGACGCGGGGGGAAAGAAGACGGATGGTTCAGGAAGGAAGTAGATGTTTTGTAAATGAAGAAGAAAATGGAGAGTTGTGGTCATGGATTCAGGATGCGAGAGAGAGAATGGGTGTATGGCCTTGAAGTTCTATTTAGTCTTTAATTTGTTACTCTTTACTTTTTTCTGATGATCTGCCATTGCTTGAGAGCGTCGAGGCAGCGTCCGTTGTACTCTGACTACAGAATTTTCGGGGTAAAACTCCAGTGGTGACTTTCGTTTATGAGGTGCTTGGCAGTTAGATATTTATCGTCTTACTACAGGAAGCATCTCCCGTGCCCTACTGCACGCGCCTCAAAGCCTTAGCGTTCAAACGCGTAGTTCAATTAACAAATTGCCCAGTGGACATTAACAAGTTTTATTTACTTAATTTTATAGGTCTGTTTACATAACAAGGCAACCAACGACCAAGATCCTTTGCTCTATAGAGGGTAGATAAAATGGATGCATCGGTAAGGAAAGGGGTATGTAGAGGAGGGGAGAAATGCTATGTATGCATTTACCTCTTCAAAAGAAAAGCGTCGAAGGGTCGAATGGTAGTTATGGTAATATTTCCGCACAGCACCCATGAAGGGTTTCACTGAAATATTTCACAGTAAAATGACTACTAATGGGATTCGAACCATGACTCTCGATTTCAAATAATAGCCAATTAGTAGGTTTGGATGTGTGGGCTGCTCTTAAACTAATTATGTAGGAATCAGAATGAATAAGAATATTTAAAATTGTGTGAGGAATGTGACTGTGACATTAATAACAGGAATCACAAGTATTATTTATCTTTTGGATACTATTTAATTAACGCAGTTTCCATAAATTCCTCAGTATTGTAAACAACGATATTCCTTTTACTTTCAACGATTTCCTAATTTGCCATATTAGGACCAAAGCAAGTGAAACATTGATTCCTTATTGACTTATATAAATAGACTTACCATTAGAAAAATGCATTGATTCTAATTCCTATCTTATCCATTTTTATGAAAACATACAGAGGAATTTTCCCTTTTAGAAGGAGGCCATCTACTTACCTTCACTTGAAGTCTCTCTTTTTCTCAATATTTTCCTCTCTTGAGGGTAAGCTCATACTGATTTGATTTGCAATTATAAACTACAACCCTGGCATTTCGTACCACTTCAGTTGACGATTTCCTGGGATGTCTTACAACTTGAAACCTATAAGTATAAATAATAATGAAATTAAATACATTTGAATAGTATATTAAACTAATATTTTTATTTATAATTATGATTTCTACTACTGATACATAGATTTAGTATTATCACTTAGAGACATTTATATGTAGTTGCAAATAGTCCAATTGCAAAAAGCTAGAATAATTGGTACAATACGATGCGACAATTTTGATTGTATTGTGGAAGAGTGTAAATACCAATTTCTAGCTAATCATCAGCGATTGCCTAGATGACCGGGATGTCATTGGATGATTCTGGGAAAAATATAATTAAGATATTTGCACGAAATAAGTGAACTGCAAAATGATTAAATATTATTCAAATTATAATATTGTCATGACATTATGATAAGGTGGCGCATGCATGCACAATTATGCTTTATAGAGAGCTTTCGATATTTTGTAATGAAGTATCTGTCTATCTTTTTAGGAAATGATCATGATCATGACACCGTAAGATCTCCATTACTTAACGCTGGAATTGATTTATCAAAACACACACTGGAAACTAATATTTCATACTATAAACTCATTCAATAAATATACGGACTATTAGATCCAAACCAGATCGCACAGTGCTGAGCTTCCTGTATACATGGTAGATCATAACTGGGCGGACTAATTTTTCTCACCATGCTTAAACAATCGCATTGAAAATCCTTGAAGCAGCCTCTATTCTTGCACTCAGGCACTAAAAAAATGAAAACTAAGACCTCAACAATATTATGGATAACTAAAGCAAATACCTGTATGATTGAATTCATGTCATTAAAAACCATGAAATTACCACTTCTTCAAGTATTCTTTTCAACTTCTAAAAAACTCTTTCACTTAAATCACTTTCTACAAGGGGACATAATGTTAAAACATTGCTAACCGATAATGATTATGCCAGAACAAATGATGAACCTACTTTCACATTATAACACATGTTTTATCAATGAAGGCGAAACGTATAAATCACTTTTGAGTATATGTGAATTTTATCATCCAAAATAGACTCACTAAAATACGGTTTTAGGTCATATATGCCTTGGGTTCTCAAATATTTGTTATCTAGATTTTAAATTGAATTAACTGATAAACTTTTCGTGAGTTTCAGGAGTTTTCCTTCGTGAATAATTCAGCGAGAAACTCCCAGAGTGATTGAAATTCCATTTTAGCGCATTAAAATGAGTTTAAAATTCCATTCAGCAACCAAGGTAGACCGTGTAATTGACCGAGTTTTGAGTGGCTGTAACAAATTATTCAGACTAACTAGCTGTTCTTTTTTTTCAGTAAAAACGTGAACTAATGAGGAAAACCCTTACCATGGGGCAAAGTATTGACTCTGAAAAACCGTGAAAATTGCTCCCATTCGTTTGCCAATTATGTCAATTGGGTTGGAAAACCTTCTATAAAAATAATGAAGAGGGAATTTTAGTAGTCATTGACGATGCTCAAAGCCCAGGATTTGAAGTCCTCAATTGACTTATTATTTTTCAATGTTAAACATTATTTATGATACCTAATTTATTCGTTATTTAATATTTATTATTTATGCCTAGTAGAAATCAATCTGCTAACATAATCACCCTGCAGATATTTAATTTTCAGGGAACTGAAATATAGTGTTAATAAAATACATGAGTTTCAATTTCCTCCAATTTTTTAAGAAAACTAACAGGTTTACATATCTTATCATAGTTACTATCCAAATATATTTCTTGCTAAGAACACTGAAATGTTATAAATAAAATAGCACATAGATGACGTATTTCGCAATGAAAAACTATCGTAGAGAAATTTCCTTTCACTTACCCTTTTAAAATTATGCTTTAATAAGAGGCAACGTATCGAATAAGCTAGGGTTTGATAGAGATTAGTTTACTTCTGCCTGTTACCGTACAGCCACAGGGCCCTAATTGATATCACTATTACTTATTCAACAAAAGTATATTACGTTTTCAACCTCTCTTCATTTCATTCAAAATGCATATTATATTTCAAACACTTAACTGGTTACTCAGCAGCTATTCTTCAGTCACAGCCTTCAGGGTCATATCGGATCTGACTACCTGCTCCATACGCTTTAACGCTGCCTCCTAACTTTTTCTTACAGCCTCCTTTCCCCAGTTACAGATCTTTTACCTCTTCATATATCTTCTATTCAAAACTTTCCAAGCGTCACCACACCCACATTTTAAACGTCATGAATATAATCAACACATCTTTTCTCAAAAGCATGCTCTCTTCAACATACAGCGTTACACTCTATATCACATTGATCGAAAGAATTTTCTTAGCATTCAGAAAAATGAGCTACTTTGTAGTTTTGCAATTTGAGTTCCTAAAATGCAGTGAGAAAATCAAAATAAAGACGCCACCCTTGACGGTAAACATATTTTACCACTCACTCCATTGAAACTATACACGTAAAAAGTTTTCATAATTGAAGGTCATCTCACCTACTTCGTAACCAGTCCCAATTTTCTCTCTGGTTTCTAACCATTAAACTTAAACACACTTATTTCGAAATACAGAGGAGAATAATATTAAAGATCGTAAATAATTTTAATTCCTTTATATTTAAACTTAGTTATAATACAACTGTCAATTTCTTTCTCCCTCTAATTAGCACTATACCCAAGTATGTTATTTCACGAAGACCAACCAAATTTATTTTCATTGATTCCACTCAATTCTCTGACCCTCACTGAATAAACCAGTCCATCCCTTCGTGTGTACGTAGAAGAACAACAACAAATCTCGAAAATGAAAGGGGGTGACACCCAACCTTTTAAATGTAGTGTGCCCAGGCATATTCATACGTCACACGCTTTCTACCCTGTCAGATGTCAGCACATGGGTCCGGGAGCATAGGCGCCTCGATAATGAACGCTCTCCCCCTCTCTTGCCAACCCTTACGCCACCGTGTGTACGTGCTAGAATGAATGCATCCATTCCAGGGCCGCCTGGCTGTCTAACGCGATCCGTGTGCTTCCTCTCTTCTCAATACTCTCCCACTCTATTTCCTCACACGCCTAAACCCGTCAAACACCGCGTCCTCAATAAAATCCTTTTGTGAATCGATTGTCACCAAGGCCCGCGCTTTCTGCCCGTGACGTATCTTTCCCGTTGACAGTGAGTCACCGATCCATTTGTTTTCTTTCTTTTTTTTTCGTCAACGGAAATGCAAAAGTGAAAGAGATAGGGAGACAAAGAGCCAGCAGCGTATTTGTCTCGCCTCCAGACTTTGTTTTTCAATTCACTTCGCGCGTTTGCGAGACTTCGTAAACTTGTGAAAAAAAACGTATTGAGAAGCCTAGCAATGCGTCAGAAGCTCTCTGGATGTGATTGAGGTGGATTATCCGACATGACTGCCAGGAATCACGACACGTGATAATCAGTCACCGGTTGAGAGTTCGGACATGCGATAAAAGTGGAAAGAGTTGATAGTGATACGGGATTCCTGATCGTGAATACAATTATTTTTATTTCCTAACTACCAAAAAACTGTATTGAATCAACTGTAAGAAGTGATGGAGGCTAACTAGAGCAGCAAAAGTGTTCACATAACATATTTCTTGATAGTGATGGAAGGTTGCCAAATATAGGGTAAACAAGCATTTACTTTGGTATTACACTGCCTTAGTTTCTCATAAAGAAGATTGTGTGCGTTTCAATAATCAATCTGATTTTTCGTGAGGCTGTATTTCTCAACAATATGGCAAAGAGCAGGCACCAGCCCCAACTCCAGGTAACGTACGGCCGATTCCATTTTATTTCCAAATTGCATAGTACATTCTCTGCGTCCCATCCGGGGCTATTTTTGAATGTTTGTAAGATTATTAACTACATAAATAATAAGTTTATAAGTTTGGAGAATGTTTATATCAAAAATAAAACACAAGATAAATGACTGACAGGAAAATGCATGAGCATAAGACATAAAAAAAAGATAATGCTAAGAGTGGACTAACATAAGTATCTCTATAAAAAAATAATATAACGAAAACGATGAAGACAAAACGAAAGAGAACCAACAAATTAAAACACCGTAGATGAAATCAGAGCTGAAGAATTGGAAGCACTTAGAATATCTAAAAGTAGAAATCTCTCGGACATGACAACATTAATAATGAGATAATAAAATATTTAGACGACCAAACTAAAACCGGATTCTTATTATTAATAAATATTATTTTTTAAATCGAACTCAAAACCTACGATTGGAAGATTAGACCAATTATAAAAAGGGGATAGATTCAACTGCGAAAACTATAGAGGTATCTTCTTGTTAATCTTTGCTTACAAAATATACTCCAGAATAATGACAAACTGACTAAACAGCATAGCAGAATTAAACTAAAAGAAGAACAAACTGGTCTTCAAAGAGGAAGATCTTGTACTCACAACACATTTTTGATCAAGAAAATCCTTGAGAAACACCGAGAATTCGATATAAAAACATATTTTATTCATATACTATATAAATGGTTTCTACAGAGTCGAGAGAAATTTACCATGGATAATTTAAAATGAGAGAGGATTTCAATTACATTTAAGTATAAAAAAGTATGTACAACCAATCACAATTCACCATAGCGGGCAATGAAAATGAAACAGTTATGGTTAATTTAGGACAACTCCATCCAACAGGGATGGGGGAAGTTGGCCAGGGGCAACTAACTCCATCTTTTGGTGTTGTAGTTGTATAACTCAAGTGAAAAGCGTTGTTTATAACTATTTTGTTTAACATTTCATGCATAAAATTCAAATTAAAATCATATAGTCTTTGCTCAGCAAAATTAAATGCCATTTTTTAATTAAAAGCTGGTTTTAACCGAAAAACAAGTGAAAGCGTCTTCCGTGTGCTATTCTTTGACCGTCTGGTTTTGTGATTGAGTGGTATTGTGATTTTTTTAAAGTTCTACGTTAGCCGTTTATTCGCCGTTTTTTTTGCGTTTACCGGTTCTAAGAAGCTCTTAGAGTTTTGGAGCATTCTCAAATATGCGTGACTCTTGTGCAGTGAAGGATTGCTCATCAAAGGGTTGTAAGTTTTCCGCGAACGGTGTCCAGGTAAAGTATTTTGTATTTCTTGGTGCGTTTGCTGTCATATGTTTGGAAATTATTTAACTTTTATGTCCTCTAACGCATGGTGATTTCATGTTTTCTTTCACTTTAAATGATGAAATCTCGATGGAAGTATGTCTTCTGCAATTTCAACCTTTATTTAGATGGTGTTACCCCTGAATAACTCCTTGTTCAAATTTTCATTATGCAATATTACGCTGATTACGTGCCATAATTTGGCGAAAATAAAATTTCATCCGAGGGAATTTTTATTATGTATGTGGTATTTGATATTTTTGGAGGTGAATAGGATGCTGATGTTTGTCAATGTCGTTGGAAATAATCGTTGTCTGCCTTGTCGCATGGGCTACTAAAGCTTATTAGTTAATGGCTTTTAATTCTTGTTGATAATTTAGTCAGCTATCCAATCAGTAATTGGGATGTTTAAATGCATGTCAATCTAATTCTGCTTGTATTGCCTGCTGTTCACAGTATCCAACTCTGTTTTGCATGTTTTGCCGGTGATGGAAAGAGGATGGCTTTGTCTAGTTGTGAAGATGCATCATGTCAGTTGGAGCAAGATATGTCTTGCATGCCCAGTGAATGCCCTACAACTTCCACACTCGAATCTTTCCCTGAGAGTATCTGTACACCCTCCTCATCCTCTTGCAATACTCCTATTAACACATCTGCTTCTGCTGTGAAGTGCAATGTTTTGAAGGAGCTAGGATTATCCCACATAGATATGACATCTAGAAATAGGATAGCCACGGTCTTAAATCATACCTTCTAATTACCCACATGCTAACCCCTTAACATTCATCATCATCTTTTCTATTTTATATCGTGCTTGCTTTCAATAATATATCTTAAAGTGCATGCCTATCTTCTTTAGTTCTCAAGAACGACTAAAAAAAGTTCTCTGTTATTAGTTGTTGCAAAACATGTATTGCAGATGTAATCTTTTCTAATTTTGCCAAAGATGACAGCTTTCCACTTACTTTTGCATTTTAGTTTAGTAATTTGTATACACATTAAAAATCTTTCAACAGCTATTAAATATAAGTATGGAACTATGAATTTAGCAAATCAAGTAAATACATGGTTTGCAATAGGTGTGGATTTATTGATGAGTGCAGACCTTTTTGTACTGTTCATGCTTCCTTATGCATGTCTTTTTTTCAGAAAACGGTGGTCAGGCAACTGAAAACATAGTGTAAGGTTGATTCAAACCCTTTCCTCTTTTTCAAAATATGGGCAAAAGGATTTTCTTTGCAAGTCATTTTTGTATTTTTACCTGTGCATTTCTGAATGTTCTCCTATTTCATATATGTGCTATCTTATTTTATTTGGTATGTTATTTCAAACTGCTATTCAAATTATTATGTTATTTCAAACTGCTATTCAAATTGTTATGTGATTTCAAACTGACCTTTGGATTTAATGAATGAGTGATTTTTTTTTAATTTCACCCCATTATATTTACTTTTCTCTTATGCAGAAGAAGGTAGTGAGAACAGCAAAGATATGGGTTCAAGTTTTTCTTTGTTTATCATCTATATTCCATTGTATGTTATTAGGTGTAAATATGAGCGTCAGGTGACTAATCTGCAATCCTTTCCAGAATGCACAAGTGAGGGTTGTGGGCGGATGATCAGGGTGGGGCAAGCCTTGGCCGAGAGGGGAGGCAAGGCTATCCACTCTCACCATTGTTGGGTAATATGTATGCAAAGTATATTCATAAAGATGCGTGGGAAGAGTCCGATATGGTAGTTACAGTGATGTTTCAATCTGTCAGGTTCGTGGATGATTAGGCATTGATCAGCCAGTATGCAAAAGGGTTTTTGGCACTGTTCCATGCATTAGTTGACAGTGTGAACGACTTGCCCCATAAGCTTGAACAGGTTGATCAATTTCACTATCTGAGCAAATTATATGTGGAAAATAGATTAATAACTCTGGATATCACAAAGGGAATTGCATTCATGAATGGGAAAAGGTTGGTTAAAGGATATTCCTGTTGTGTAAAGGAAAGTCTAGCTAAAAAAATTATTTGGAGCATAGTGATGAACAGGAAGGAAACATGGAAATTGTGAAAGGGCAATGAAAGTGTACTCAAGCCGATAGAGATGTGATCATGGAGAAAAAAAGGAAATAGGGTGGAAATTGAGGAAAAGATAGAGCTGATAGAAAAATTTGAGCATGTACTTTGGAGATAGGGTATGCTGATGATTGTAATAATAATTTTAATTTTGTCTTTGTGCCATGTGTAATTAGGACTAAACTGTCATCTTTTACATTTAATTTGTTGTTAGACTAACACAAATCACTATGGGTACCCTGCCCTGGGTGGTGAATAACTTACCATATAGGAATTCAAACACATACCTCTAGGTTAGGAGGGGAGGACCACCGCTGAGGCTGGCAGAGTGGAAAATTTTAGGAAGAGATAGGGTTTTTCTCAAGAATTAGGAGAGAGAAAGTTTCTGATGCTGCATTTAAGAAAGGAATCCAGTGAATGAAAGATGAGCAAAGTGTTAACTGTGTGCCAATTGATGGAAATTCTTTAGAAATAATCTCTTTTTTGATCTCTTTAATTTTCATTTCATAGTCCCATAATGAGCTTAGTAAGTGAGGTTAATAGTATATTTTTTTTAGTTCATCTGATGTTATTCTTTCTGTTATTTTGAGACAGTTCTAAAATTATTTTTGTAGCTGTATGTTCCTACATCATGGATTGTATTTTTAGTCATTCTTGAGTGGTATTTTAATTTCTGATCTTCATAATAGTCTGCATGTATCCAATTTATATAATTGATTTGTACAGTTTACTTTTCCATGAAATAGTTTCCAAACTGCATTATGCTGCTACACTCATTTGCATCACAAAATAATATGTACAGAAGTCATATAAATGTGGCATAACTTTTATCGAATTAATGTTTTCACTGTGGCTATTTTATTTTCAATTAATAATTTAAATACTTAATTCCAATGAAAAAACTAATGTTTTTCTTCTCTATTTTACCCTTATGCAGGAGTTCATGGAGGACTTACTGTGGATATAAAATATTTTACTGTATCAATGTTATGTAAAATAATTTGAAGTTGTGATATTTCTTTACAATTATGTACTTTTTGCCAATAAAGAAATATATATTTTTCCTATATTCGATTCTAATTTAAATACGTCAACCTGAGCCAACCGTGCTGTCCTGATGCTGATACTGGCTCCTGGCAAGGAATTTCAGGTAGATTAGTGATAGCTGTGATAGTGCTTGACTTAAGTAGCCAATAGTGAAGATATATTAATAGTGAATTATTAGCCAATAGTGAATATCGCGCGGAATTTCATTGTTATCTAAGGGTAATAGATGACATGAGTAGTAATTAAAGAACTGGGATCACCAGAGGGACGCTGTAGTAGAGATTTGAATTTGGCGGCAAATGCGGAGGAATCGACACTACCGCCATCCTACGGTGTTGTACTCACAACTCACCCCGAATCAATGACGTAAAGCGTTGAGTCTTCACCCCATGATTTAGGACTTAGACAAGAATGTAGTCTTTTGCCTACATTTTGAAATCAATACATTAAAGATTTGTTTCGGCATAGAATGAGAGGAATATATTGCTACATGTACAACCTTAACAGCCAAAAATATGTACTAACGCTACCCTTCGCTGACGACCAAGTATTACTTGCCAATGATGAAGACGCACTCCAAAAATCCGCTTTTTAACTTCTCTAGGATGCATAGTAATACAATCAAATTAATTACATTAATACAAGCCAAAGTAATGGCATTCAAAGATGATGAACCAGTAATATCACAAATATTTTAAAATATTTTTGATATTACTTAAGTTGTAGAACAAGTCACATTCTTTAACTTTCTGGGAACTACGTTATCATACTGCAAGGAAATGGACATTCACAAGAAAATAGCCAGCTTCAACTACATCAACGGAAAAATACAATGAAATAATGAAATTTAAAAAATTACGTAAGTAAAGACACGTTAATGAAATTCTATAAAACATCTCAACTTCTTAAAATTCTAGTTCAGTTATGTATGGCGTTTGGATTTACGTGAACAGGTATGCGTTAGCGCGTGACATTTAAGTGACCGTCGAGGAACCTGCATCGTCGTTTGCTCCGGGCTACGCAAAGACTTTCCGACGTTTTCTAAGCTGTCTGTCCAACCATTCCATTACGGAAATAACGGTACTGATTGATGAATAAATCGATAACATTTACAGAGAAATCCATGCAAACAACTACAACGGTTATCTTTTATTACTCCTTTACTTTTCAGGGAGTATGGGTCAATGTCTATAACTATGCTTGAACTTTTCATCACTCATTCTTGAATTGGATATACTTTAATGTTATGTTTTCGGTCTTGCTACATATATCTAGGCGTGAACTTTTGTTTGGCACTGAATTCAGCATTCTAGCACATCAGAGTTGCAAGACCTACTACGCGGAATTTCCGCCCATTCCCAAAATGGCTACCCGTCCCGCGGGCTCCCACCCCGAGCCTCTTGCAGGCGGGGTCAATCAAATGTCTCGCTCGCAAAAATAGTTTAATACGAATTCGCACGAGACCATTTTCATTTTAATCGTACTATCAGTTACGAAATTGAAGAGCCGGAATGGATCACTATTCAATTCATTCAATCCTTATCATCCCATCATTGTCAAAATGAATTTAAAGACATTCACATCAAACATTAAAGTATCGAGTTTTTAAAAAATCATTTAAATAACGCTTTGAAATTAAAATCTCAAAACATTAAAGTCAGGAATCGGCGATCAATAACATTTGACTCGCCTTCATATAACAAGCTCGAAAAATTTCTCTCTATTTTTCAATCCACGTCGCACAATTTGAAGACAGGAAAAATCGTATCACGTTTAGAAGCGTTACGACGGAAGCTCTGCGCGTGATTGAGGGGAGTCTATCCTACATGATGGCCAGGAATCATGAGATGTAATATAGAGAGATTACAGCTCGGACAGCTCTAAGAGCAAAGAGATAACGCAAGAGCCGATTAAATGGGGTTTTTGGCATTTCCTAATCACCAACAAGGATCGTTGGATCATGCGAGTGTACACAACTGAAAAAATACAGCCGAGAAAATTTATTAGGGTGCAGGCGAAGGAATAAAATGTATTCACATTAGTGATTTTGTAAATTTTGGAGAGAATTGCCAAATATAGTATAAAAAGGTAATATAATTTGGGTACATTAACCTCCCCGAAGGCTTTACAAGTAACACGGTGATAAAATCTCACTTATCGCAGCCTGTTGGCCCGTTGGGAAATGAAAGTAGAAAGAGTCAATGTCAGGTAAAACGTGAAATAAAATGTAAGGACCGATTGGGAAATACAAAATAAATCAATCGCAGTTTACTTTCATTAAATAACAAATGAATTTAAATGTTTTAACTTTTCCAGATGTCTGGTGCAGGTCATTTCAAGTGTAATAATCCATCTACAGGATGGTACATTAAGATGTGGTCCTCTTGGCGCTATTCATAAAGAACAGATGTTGATGTCATCGCCAGGAATCTCTACAACCCACCTTACAACCCACCTAGCGTTTATGACTCGGATGGCCTACGCAAACGATTGCCTACCCAAATAATCAAACCAACTAGGATAGAAATAGTGATTTTATTCTCCTTAATTTTTAATCTGCAACCTTAGTATTCCAAACCTGGTACCGCGATAGGAGAAAGAGGGCTGCCACATTTAAAAAAACAATCCATTTTTTTAACATGTGGTGTGAGACAGATTTACATATGTATGTCGGACGAATTCGCAAATGCACTAGTGTGAAAAGGAGTGAATATAGGTTGGCATGCATGCATTTCTCCGTGAGGCGAAAAAAGAGCGCTGTTAGCCTCTCGTTTGTTTCCTTGGTAACTCGACCGGCTGCTCCATTTTCCCGCGCACTCGAGGTAACTGCTGACGCGCTAAACTCCATCGGTATGGGCCGGAGTAATGGGACACCCTCTCGTAGTGCACTGTGGAGAGGGAAGTGAAACGAACCGCCAGCGATCCAGCGATCCCAAAGGGTTCCCGGGAAAATCATAAAGAATTCTTTGGAGCTGAAGGAGGAACAGGAGGAGGAAAACCCATTGATTAAAGAATATAATAGAGGAAGACAGAAGGTAGGATAGCACAGGTCAAGCCATAATGCGAAATCTACCAAACTAAGCTGCAAAAATGCGCAGAGCCTAGGCCGAAAACATAGATACAAACAACGATATTGTCACCGTACCGTGATGATTTGTCGGTAAAATACAGAAATAAAATACATTCTTAAAAATTACAGCATAAATTGTTAAATTTAAGGACCAATTTCGCGTGATAGCCAAGTTGGTTGGATATTTTTTCGTGAAAAAAACCAGATTCATTTTCATCCCTTTTATATTCTATGGGCCGAACAGTAACTGTTCATCCTATTTTATATCTATAGGTAATTTTTCAGAAATCACACATCGTGACTGATCCAGCGGAAAACAATTGACGATAACTTCAGGTTTAACTATGTGGAACTTAATTTTGATTTAAAGTTAGATATATTTACAAGGCATAAATATTTTCTACGATTAGTGCCATCTTCAGGTACAACGTTTCTAGATTATTTAAACGAAGTTTATACCATAAGATGACGCCTGTAGGTTGAAACTAGTTGTACCTTGTACCTACAATAATGAATATCAGTGGGAAGATACAATTTTTTTCTCTCACATCAAAGTGCTCTTCCTATGATTCATATCTCTTACGGAAGTATTCTTACATGGTCCTGCCACTTCTCACGCTATTTTTTATCTTTTTCCATTTCCAATCACGTACACGCAGCCCACCTTTTGCAGTGAACATTGATTTTCACTATGAACCGTCCATAATGTCTTAATACAAGAAATCTCTGTAACTATATTTCACCTACACAATCTAATTTACTACTATTTTATATTATTAAGAGTTCTAAATTTAATTTATCATTTTGTAAATGCTGCTATTATTTCGTCACCTAGCTAGATTGAAAACTTCGTATCACCTTAAAAAAAATCACATATACTGTGAAGTGCTACTCCACAGCATATGTGATTTTGGTTTTTCAGGTCTTAGTGTTTTTATTAGTGTTTCTTTAGTGCTGGGTTTTTCAGGTCAAAGATTTTTTGTCTCTACTATAAATTTTTGTTTTTCTTTATAGATACAAGTCATTTAATATGAAGTGAATTAATATTGATAACAATGAACTATGTAAATTATATAACTGAGAGATGTCCATTTTGCCTAAGCGTCCAGAATTTAATGATAATGTGTAGTTCTGTCTTTGGGAGGATGGAAGAGGAAGAGCGTGACGAAAAAAATATAAATTATTCGTTTCCGAAAAGAGAGAGAGAAGAACTGAAATACGAGTGAACTGGGGAGCACTGATACTTATTGATGGGATCGGCTCATGAACCACGCTGAGTTAGAAAGCGCTACGCGCGGAAAACAATAGTCTACTCCATCACCATGGAGAGGGGAAAAAGGAGAGAGAGGCAAAAAATAAGGGTAGTGGCAGAGAGTGAGTGGATGTATGATAAGGATTGGGAGGGTTTTGATGCCCACACTGCTACCTCTGCATTGGAGGCTCTCGCAAATTCCAACCGAAGGATTGACAAGGTTGGTGCGAAAGAATTTCAGTGATTCGTCAAACAGGACACACTGAAAATATGGTAACTCCTATTGCTTTCTTTTTTCATTTTTACGGACGGAAAAGTGCTTGAGTTGACCTAATGCCACAGTTTGCACGGATATGGTATATTTGGGAATATCTATTAACCTTACGGTTCTGTAGCAATGCAACAAATTGCACGATTTCCCTCAACCGATGTCTTTTGCAATTATGACGTCATACCTCACATCGCATATAGGAAAATATATGAGTAACTAATATTATTTATGAAAAAATTGCTAAAATTAAATACCAGCAATTAGAGGGAATGCAAATAATTTCATTCCCACCCGAAGTATGTTAACACTAGAAGGACGGGAGCCAATTGACCCATTTTTCAAATTCAAATCACATGTTAGCACCTATTTTTCATTCAATTATTATCTAATTTTGTGGCAATCTTCACTTCTATCTATTTAATAATTAATTGCAACTATCAATACGCAATCTTTTATAGTGAAATATTTTAATTAAATGGACATTTAACCCACTTAATCAACTCTTTGGCTGCCTCCGCGATACTTAGCGATACTGAGGGAGACTCGTTTGAGACTGTTCAAAAATCAAGCTGATTCCGCGATACTATGTAATACTATGTGATACTCAGGGAGACTCGGTTGAGACTGTTGAAGTATCAGGCTGCCGCCTGCCGATACTGGAGGATACTGGTTTGATATAAGTCTGATAATTTATGATACTTAGCGATACTGCAGCGATACTATATACTTTACCCCGGGACTATCATAATGTTATCATCCATTTAATTACACATGCTCTAAAGTAAAGTATATTCATGCAATGAGATTTCACACTAAATACGCTTCTAACTATTACCTGACTCATAAGAGATGGACACCGTGCTCTTTTTTCACGAGAACTATTAGTTAAAATGCACACATGAATTCATTTAAAACTATTATAAAATGATATACACAAACAGCAGGAACAGTTTTCCTAGCATACCATGTAGAAACAAGCAGAATATGATGAAATGTATTTTTTTTAAGAAAGACTACATATTATTACCATTCACGAGATTAACGGCTTAAATAGACACCTTTAATGGTCCCTAAACGTGGGCGGAAAAAGTTTGTTGTAAACCTTTCCGTATTGCAATCTGGCTATCTAATGTTATGCTAGTGTTCTACCGAACCATTGTAACACGGAGTTTTTAATGTGTTACTAACATCTTCTTATTAATAGCAAGCTTCAAATTCACTCAGGAGACTATGCCTGTTTTTAACCCGCGCTGTGAGAGCGTTTCTCATCCCATTTCTTCTAAAAGCCGCGGGTCAATATTAACTTATACGTTTTTACAATAGTAGTTAATCTTTACTGAAACATTATTTCACCTTTTTTGGTCTCAAACTGGACATCGTTGCTACGATATCCGAGCTGAAACTAGCTACAATAAAATGAGTAGCAATCCTGCATGCTTCAATATTTATCGATGTTTTAACTTTAACGAGAAATGACAGCATTGATCTCATTCTATAGTCTGCACGGATGTGGAAAAACGGGACGAATGATGATTATCAAGGATCCATAACAATGCAAAAAGTTTCATCCCCTTCCGGAGTACCTCAAGGCTTGTTCTCTATCAGGTGGATAACAATTGCCTTTAAAGGTCAGAATTATACTGTAAAATAACATTTTTAGGATTTATGTCTCAGATTTTGTCGCGATTACCTCAAGGAAAGTTTATTAAATTGTTTTGATTTGAATACAGATCATGCAGTAGAGAGTGAAAGGAATGTAATGGGATGCATGTGCCAGAAAAAGATGGACGCGAATGTACTTAGAATTGACTTGTCTCTATCTTTACGAGCGCTCATTTTTAATTATGATTAAGAGGTTTTATAAATGACAATGGCGTGGTATAAACGATAAAGGGTATATAAGCAACTTTTTATTTTTTCTACTAAGAAATACGAAGCATTTACGCTCCGATTTTTAGTATGAACAACAGCACTAAAATTCATATAATTATCAGAATATTTACCTGATTGTAAAACTTGCAAAAAAAAGTGCGGATTAGTGAGAAAAACCTTAAGTTGGAGTTGAAGTACCATAATTTATCGCATAAATATTGAGATTAAGGCAACTGGATTTTACCGCACAAGATATTTGGTAAGGTACTCCAAAGGCTTCCTAGAGTTTTCGATGTAGAAATACGAAAATTCTGCGGTCAAATATGGAAACTCGCTTAGTTGAACAGGTATAATATCTCAATCGTCTTAGGCTCACCTTTGTGGAAGTTCATTTAAAAATTAAAAGGTAAACTTAGTCTTATTCCACCAATGTAAGAGAGAGAGAGAGAGACTCGGTAATTTTCCTTCCACACCTATGCCACTGCATATTTCACTTTTGCCACCCCCTTACCTCCCACCCGCTCCCGGAGAGCTCTCTCTACGCTTCCAACTCGTAGAGTCAGCACGGACTATGCACCGTCGCACGACCGAACATGCGGATTTACCAACCAATCATATGTCGAGGTAAAGTCACGAGGTGACGCTGAGGTGTGCAAGTGGGAGGAGACGGCGTTGCTTCGTGGTCAGTTGGCCGCGAGATGTAAGAGGTCAATAATAAAGTAATGTAAGAGGTAACAATAAAGGTCTGGTTCTTGCTATAGTTCTGTTACCTGTACTCCCCCGGATGGACCCCAAATCCGATCGAGAGCTAATGCCAATTTATTTTATTGTAGGTACTACTAGTTTCGACGAAACGACGACGAAGAAAACCTTTCCCCCCCTCCTAGAAGCCTCTCTGACCCTCACGGAAAAAACAGTATTCCTACCCCTCCCCCCACTCCCACGGACACCCCACCGCCACCTCAGTCTTCAATAACCCTTCAAAACTCAAACTTCAACCTGCCAACGGTCATCCCATCAACGTCCCTCACCAACCCCCACCACCCGCTCACAACACTGCATTGTATACTTGGGGTTTTCCGACCCCTCCCACCTCCCTTCTTCATCCCCCCTCCCCTCCTTTCCCCAACGTCTACCCTGGAGAGTATATATGGATCATGTTTTTTCTTTACTTTTTGTACCTGAAGATGACGCCGCTGCGTTGAAACTAGTAGCACCGGAAAATAAATTGGTGGAATAAGACAAAGTTTTCCTTTTCATTTATATTATGTATAATATCTAATAACGGACTTGTAGTGCCAACACGCCTGCGTCGTATTTTTACTTACACCAGAAGATGAAGTAGTCTGCTTTACACACTCTAGAGTGCCAACATCGAGATTCATGTTATATACAACGCTATGCATAAATAAAGGCATAGTAGAATCAGCCTTTAATACTTCAATGGTATATCATCTCGAGTACGGGAGAATTCCATTCATGAAACTTTGCCAATACCCCGACATGACAGAAATATTACCATAAAAATCTAAACCTGATGCATTTGTCTAATGTGTTATCGGCACATGGTCAAGATTACGAAATTTTAGTACGAGTCCAGTGCATGAAAAGGCAGAATGTTAATTCCTCACTGCAATAGATGGATGAGCATCAAGAAGTATTCACGTAATCAACTTACAGCAGGAACATAATTATTCCACGCGCATATCCCAATGAATGCCAAACACGGACCCTTCAAAATCTATATCAGCCGGTATATTCCGAGAATGCGACATTTTACGCATCCAAGATAAGACCTCTTCCAGTTTGAACTCTCGTTAAATTAAAATATTTCACGGAAGCATGAGCTTCAAAAATAAAATCTAAAAAATAACACATCCAAATAAATATACAGAGACCAGAATCCCTTTCAGGATCCACCGGGCATCTGACAAAAAAATAAATTACTAACATTAAATATTTTCTTTGAGACGCCATTCAAATGAGCTTCCGCGATAAATTCCATCACAATTTCCTCCGAACCTCAACCGGGATACACTAACACAAAGAGGCTTATTACTCTCAATGTTATTTCATTATTTTCAATATTCTGAGCTAACACCTATAGGGGTGTTATTTAAGTACTATTATGTAAAGCACATGGAACTTAGTAGTTCAACCACTAAGGATAGTAAGCTTGAATACATTTTTTAAAGGTTTAAAATCCATTCAAATCAAATATCTGATAGTATCGATCGGGGTAACCAGTAGATAAGGAGTAGCAGGCAAATCATTGGATCGAATCATGACTGCTATTCTAGAAATTCGACAATTTCTCATTTCAAAAAATTGAAAATACGACAAAGAATGCGCTTTGTCCTCAAATTTGAATTGAGAACAGGAAAATTCGATATTTTTGTGAGCCTCTTAGAGATAACCTGGCAAATGAGCATCATGGAAATTCAGTCTTAGTTCCAAGTATACATTTAATCATTCATTATAGTAATCTACCAGTTAGAGGTAGGTTATTTCTTCCTTCATCTCAGCATAAGGCCAACCTTTCTTCATCCCCTCCATAAAACCTAATCTCTTCCTTCCCCTTCCCCGCTTACCCAACATCCTTCCCTCTATCACGGCCTTCAGCAAACAATCGCCCCTCATTACCGCTTCCAGCCACCTACCCTGCCTTCCCTTAACCTCATCCATAAGTTTCCTCTCCTCGCCCACCATTTCAAGCACTTCCTCATTTGTCTTCCTTTCCGTTCAACGCACCTTTTCCATCCTCCTCCACACCCACATTTCGAAAGCCGTCAGCCTATTTACGTCTTCCTTTCTCAAGGTCCACGTTTCTGCTCCATAAAACGCCACACTCCATATCAAGCTCTTCACCAGCCTCTTTTTTGCATCCTTATTTAAGGTCCCCGTCATCAGCTTCCCTCTATTATTGAACGCTTCCTTGGCTAGCGCTATTCTCCTCCTATTGCCTTTCCTCTTATCTCCTGTTTCTTCTAACGTACTACCCAAATATTTAAAATGCTCGACTTGTTCCAGTTTGTGATTTCCTACTCTTAACACGTCTCACTTTATTTGTCCTAGAGAATCTCATTACCTTTGCTTTCTTATAATTAATCTTCATCCCGTAGTTCTCGCACTGCTTTTCCAATGCATGTATCAAAGTATGCAATCCTTTCGATGACGGACTGACCAACGCCTGGCCGTCCGCAAATCTTACCCACTTAATCCACTGGCTTCATACTTTCATTCCCACATCTAGTTCCTCCCATGCCTCTCTTACCATTTCCTCAGCATAAATTTTAAAAAGCAAAGGTGACAACGGGCACCCTTGCCGCACCCCACGTCCTATAACTGCCCACCCTGATTCACCGTCAGCTACCCTCACATGA
Source organism: Pyrrhosoma nymphula (assembly GCA_963573305.1). Lineage (NCBI taxonomy): Eukaryota > Metazoa > Arthropoda > Insecta > Odonata > Coenagrionidae > Pyrrhosoma > Pyrrhosoma nymphula. Next base: position 43,438,854 of record OY754329.1, read on the forward strand.
GCCCTCTGCCCCATACATAAGTTTCGGATGAGTCTCCAATCACGCCAATATATTCCTATTTCCCCCAGTATCTGCATTAGTTTCTCCCAGTTTACTCCGTGAAACTGCTTTTCGAAATCCACAAAGCAAGCGAAAACATCCTGATTATACTCTGTTTCTTTCCATTAGTGTCCTAATTACCGCAATCGCGTCTCTGGATGCCCTCCCCTTACTGCTCTCCAACCTTCTATTTATTATTCTAAGCAAAACGTTTGCCGCGTGCGAAAGTAAACTGATTGTTTTATACTCCTCTGGCCATACGTCTTCCTCGTAGATCCAGCGAATAAGTTCGAAAAATGATTCTCTCCCCTTACTACCTTGAGTCTTCAGTAGCTCCGCAGGTAGGTTATCGGTTCCCACGGCTTTTCTACTCTTCATCACTCTTAATGCCCTCTCTATTTCGCTGTCAAGTAACTCTGGTCCTAGGTTATCTTTATCTATTGTTCCTTCATCCTCTAGATCTAGGCTAAAGGGTCTTTTCTCGCTTTCATATTGCTCATCTACGTATTCTCTCCACCTTTCCTGGATATCTTCCTGTTCGATTAATATATTCCCTGTTTTATCCTTAACCTTTGGTATTTTTTGCCCTATCTTACCACCCGATAACATTTTTACCTTGGCGTACAAAGCGCCCAATTCCCCCCCCCCTCCTGTAGCTTTTTCATTTCCTCGCATTGTCCCTTCCACCAGTTTTCTTTTGCCCGATTGTTCACTCGCCGGAGTTTATTATTTAATTCCTTGTACTTCCTCTTGCCTACGTCAGTGTTGTAGTTTTTCCATATCCTTCTCTCCTCCATTTTTTAAATAATTTCTTCCGTTACCCACTGCTTCTTAATCCTCATCTTTTCCACCGTTCCAATTGTTTTCTCTGCCGCTCCTACGATGCCTGTTTTTATAATCTCCCATCTTCTCTCTATTTTTCCCATTCGCTTTGCTTCACCTATGTTCTTTTCTACCAGCTCTTGGTATTCCCTTCTTTTCAACCCTTTCATGCTTCAAGGTGCCACCTCTTTATCTTCCTACCATTACAAAGCCTTTTGAATCTAACTTCATACGTCGTCATCACTAATTTATTATCTGAGTCCGATTCCTCCCATGGATTGCTACTCGAGTTTTTTACACTGTTCCTAAATCTCTGCCTTACCATTATATAATCAATTTGGTCTCCTTCAGTATCAACCGGCATTTTCCATTAGTACCTACGCTTGGGGTGATGTTTAAACCAAGTGTTTTTCACTACCAATTTATTTATTCTACAAAACTCAACTGCCATTTCACCGCGATCATTCCTTCTTCCTAGCCCAAACCCTCCCACTTCTAATCCGTCCCTCCCTTCCCCCACCACTGCATTCCAGTCACCCATCACTATCAGGTTTTTCTTTCCCGGCACTTCTCTAATTATTTCTTCTTCTTGCTCGTGCACCTCTTCGACCTCTTCTTCCCTATGGTTGCTTGTAGGCATGTATACCTGGACCAGTGTGAAATTCGTCTGGCGTGCTTTTATTTCTACCACTAGTATCCTGTCGCTCACCTGTTCAATCTTTACCACCCTCAGCCCCAACTTTGTGTTCAATACCATACCTAAACCACGTTGACTCTTATCTCCCCCACTGTAGATTACCCTGTAGCTATCACTCCAATAGTCCCCACTATCATTCCATCTGACCTCGCACTATCCCAAAGCACCTTTTTTCCTTTTTCCATTTCCTGTTTAACCTTTTCAAGCTTCCCAGCCCTTATCATGGTCCTTATGTTCCAAGTTCCAATTTTTTTACCATCCCTTGTTTCCGCCGATAATGATGCTGTGCAAGGATTTCGTGTGATGACGACCGCGGAGGCCTTGCCTCCCCCGCTACCGGACACGACACCTGCCCTAGTGGGTGGCGTCCCGTAGTTGCCAAGAATGAATTCTCTGTGAATGACTTTCATATTCTAGGAAGTGATAGTTGAGGGGTATTCTCACGCCACTCATCGGTATTTTTAACGTGACACCATCACGGAACTACCTTTTGTCTGGCTCCTACCCTTCAACTTATCTGGCATGGGTGGCCCTACCAGAAGCAATAGTACTCGCTCCTGCCAGTGCAGCACTAGGGGTCATTGGATCGCACAAGCCCTTCCACCACGGTCAAGGTCGTAGTTCAATGAGTCCAAGTATACAAAGCAGAAAAAATTTCTTCGTCATAATATCGTTCACTCAATTTCTATTATCTCAGGTGACACTGTCGCTTATCTGAATATTCTAAGAACGAAATTCACCGATAGTTGGATTGCAAGTTTAAATTATATTTTAACTCAACTTCTTGACAAACCCTTGGTTCATAATGTGTGAGACATTAAAATCTGTTTCCCTGAATAATGGTAAAAATAATAGCTTTTTTTGGGTATTTTGATTTAGCCAGAAAAATGAGCTTTTGAGATATGAGGCAACTGAAAAGCAGGGAATAGAAGGTACGAAATGAAGTGATCATGGAAAAAAATTCCATCCAAGCCCGGCAAATAATTTCAGACGGTAGCATATAAGGCTTCTCGAGTCAAACATCCATATTTTGCTTTTTTAATTTCATGAAATTGAGCTAATTACATTCAGACAGACTGTCGTCCACAGTCTGTTAAACAGGAGCGTATTTTGGTAGATACAATAGTCTCTGTGGTCAGCTCATCAGATGATCAAATTGTCTCATTGTCGATGACAGTGATGAAAGAAAAGCATAATTTGCAAGATTTTTTCAGTCACTTTTCTATCAAAGTATTTGATTACTCTCTCTCTCACGGATGTTGACATATGATAGGTGTATTTAGTGAGCATATGAGAAAATAGAATGAATATTGAAAAGGAATTTGATAACGTTATAAAACAGCATACACAGAAATGACATTCTGGTTAACTCACTTCAATTCTGGCTGGAAGAATATGCCAAAAACTAATAAAATGAAAGTGACTTCATTTATCCAAAGAAGTTCGAAGCAATTACATTTAATTGAATATTCACGAGTTGAATATGTAATCACAGTAATGCGAAAGCTCCTAAGTTCCATATAAAATATATTTATAATAAATGAGATGTGAAGTGCTTTAGCTATTGAGTAGAATTCACTAAAAAATTAACCATATAAAATACTATGTAAATCTGCGGGAGGCGTTTACTAGATACCCATTAAATCCTTCTAAACAAAAAACTAAGAAGTAGAAGTTTAGTTTTGGAAGGAGAAATGATATAACTAAGACAACGCTGCGAATAATGATTCGAAAATAGTTAGTCATACTTTAGAGAATGCTATACATCCAGAATGTGCAAAAGCTTTCATAAAGAGGAGATATGAATTTGTTAAGTGATGAATATAGACTGCATATTTGAGTACGAATCACATTTTTAAGGATCTTGGTCCCGGCAGCCGGACGGCTTTCAACCCGCGTAATATGAAATCAATATATCTCTCGTTGGACCACAAATAAAAAAGTAAAAAAAGAACTTTTCGTCTCTAACTGCATCCATGCATTCCCCGCGAGTATTGACCACACGAACAAGGACTAAAGCAACGCTTGATTTTTTTAGATGGGAGCAATTTATGCGTCAACCGCGAACTGACCAACAAGTTATATCACAAAATAAAATGAATCGGTATTGATGTAAATCGGAAGAACTTCCATGTCTTTCATGTGGAGGATTAATGTTTGAGCAGTATTAAAGTATTGCTTTTAGTTATCGAATATTTCTGGTTCAATTAAAACAATAAACCAAGTACCTTCCTCTCTATTTACTATTAGGTTCAATTCTTCCGCAAACATAGCAGTGACATTTCTATGTATTCCGCAAGGATAATCTTTCCAAACAGGTCTTTCAATTAAACTCTCATTAATATATTTTTGATCCTTTTCATCGATCTTGATTCAGTGCACTACTTTTATTCTTCCTCAAAAAGCTTTAACTGAGGCATTCCCATAATTTAGTTAATTGTTCATGAAATTTCATTTATCGGCATTTTTTAAATGGGCTTAGGGCAAATATTCATTTGTTCGCTCCCAGATCCCTGAATGGCTCCCTGAATGGAAGACCCTACATCGACCCCTTGCTTCCATCACAAATGTAAAAGGGGAGTTACACATTAAAAACTATGCCATAACAAATTTAATCCGTTCCCAATACTTCAAGAAATCGGAAATTTAACTATGAAATTTTTAGGTATACAAAGTATCAAAAGTATACTTCACAGAAGTGACCATAAATTTATTGCACCAAAATTGTAACTGCTAAATCAAAAATTGATCTGTTTGTAGTTATTCTGCAATAGAAATCAACATCTATGTAGAAATTTCATGAGCATCAGAAACCTGAAGTTAGCTGAATCACATTAGGCGGGAGGTTAGGCAAGATCTATGAAGTACATCGATTATATATAATTTCTGAGGATAAATAATTTACAGAAAAAAGGGATAGTATGTTTTGATTGTCATTAAATGTAAAATTGGGATAATTATTACACAAGTGATTCTCACCAATGCATCAGTAACCATTCACTCAATAAGTGCTCCGAATGACAAAAACGTCCAAATTGCTATTCAGACCTCAAAATACTTATCCCTGCGGAAAATAGGTGAAAAAATTAGATAATGGAATAACAATCAAGACGATAGTCATCATATTTTTCATCATTAGCACATTGATTTAAAACGCATGCATGCGCCAAATGATGTAATTGAATGGAAATAGTACCTATATCACTTAGCTAAAATCAATATAAAATTACTATGTAGACTTAATAGCGTTTGCTTGCGAAAGCTTAAGCTTCTAAATCATATATAATAAATAAATGTAAAAATAACAATTTCAACATTTCTCAACAGCCTATTAGAAAATTACATTTACAAAAAAACATTTACATGACTCGTGGAATAACTTTTAAAAGAATTTTTTCAAAGGAAGTAGACAAAGAAGAAAAAAGAAACCTGGTTGAGTCACATTGAGTACGCACGAAAGCAGAAGAAAGAAGAAAGTTGAAGAGAAAACAGTATCAACTTTTAGACTCTCGGTTTTCAACTACAGCCCAGTTATTAAGAAAAACATATTCACAAAAGACCCTGAAACAGATCAATTTTCCAATAAAACATCACCGCTGTACGATCAAACATCAAATCGCTGAGTATTACATTTAGGCACAGGTGGAAACGACATTTCGGTTGCTACCCTATTTTTCAAGCTGATAAAGGAAAAAGAAAAAAGGCCGGGTAATGCACCATTCTACAAGTACCTTTCTGGCGCCACATGAAGAAATAAAATTTCAAACAGGTCATAACTTCTCGAGTTTTTTCTTCAAAAACGGGATAAAATTTTCGACGATGAGGAAACAATACAACTGACTGATCCGTTCCTCGTTTGTAAAATACACATTTAAAACCTTGAATGGAAAAACGCATCACCAATGAATTACACTGAGAGTTGAAGCATGGTGATTTTTTTCCTCATATATAGAGGATGAATTACCTCAAGAGGATTAAACACTTATGTGGAGGGATAAAATAAATTTTATCGAATGGGAAGTTTTATGAAACCGCACGAGAGGGAAAAAGTATAAAAGAGGGAACAAGAGCGATGCAGCGCGTACGTCACGAGCGCAAAGGAGGTCCGAGAGTGGAAAAGTGGGGAGTTCTTTTCTTCTTCCGCTTTTATATTACTATATATATATCTATCGCTAATCGATGGCCCACGCCCCTATGATAAACCAGCAACCCTACCTCGGGCCCTCCACGTCCCTCCACCCTTATACGCCCTCCTCATTCTCCCATATCTACCTCCCTTTTCTTTTCCTTACCAACCACCCTTCTATCACGATTTCCTGTATCCTTTATAAAAACCCCACCTCCTACTCCTTCCCATGAACATCCAACCGCAACCTCCGTTTTCCTCTTTTATGCCCCTTCTGGAAGAATCGGACCATCTGTCCACATCCATCTCACTTCATACCATGGACCAAAAGTTCCATTTTCTGGGGAAAAACCCTTGCCTTAATCTCTCTTTTCCTTCCCCTTCCCCTCCCTCTCTCCTCCCCGCGTTTTCTACTCCCCTACCCGACACACAAGCTACCAGCATCCATTATTCCCCCTCCTTTTTTTACTGAGCTACATAAACCCTGTGCGTGTATGTATGTAAAAATATATATGCCTATACATTCCTAAGTAGGCTATGGATTACTGTGTACTTATGTACTATATTGGCAGGAACACTGAGCAATGTTCTAGTAGTTCATACCTTTGTAAGTAACATTTTCTCGACACCAGAGTATCTATAATTTTCAAAACATAACATCTACATCTACAAAGTACCGTGCAAGCCACCACTAGGGTGTTTGGCACGGTGTGATGCCACACCAGGCATGCAGCACTCGTCGCTCAAATCGGGACCTCGTACGTTCCCCCGGCCGCTAGGCGCACACCAGAAAGCAGTCAGAAGAACAGTGCGCAGTCAAACTAGAAACTGGGAGAGTGCTACGTGAATGAACATGCTTGATAAGTGTGACTTACTCTTCTCCAGATGTGTTCCGTCACGTATATTTCATATCGCTGCTTAGTAAATAATGTCTATGTCCATGTTGTGGCATTTCAACGAATAACCTGTATGTTAAGTACCAACCTAAAACGTCTAGCTCTGGTCTACAATTTTAATACCTAAGGAGTGTAAATGAAAAATAGTCTTTTTTGAACAATGCAAAGAATGTATTTATTTTGGCTAACACAGTGAAAATAAAACCTCCTTAAATAGTCGTAAGTCATCCTAAAAAACAATTAATTGTTTATTTGTTTCATATAAATTTCATTTAAAAATACCTGAGATCGAACAACATTCGGGGTTTCATTATAACTGGACAAATAAGATATAATTATGTAAACCTTTAGAGATGAAGAAAGAATTTCCGTTTTCCTGCAGGGTGGAAAAAGATAGAATCAATTTAAAGTGATTTAATAGTTTTAAAATAGTTTTGAAAGGGAGCGAAAAATCAATAAACTACGTAGACAATGAGGTTATAACAGGAATTTGCCTTGCATTCCTTTGATAGCATACCGATCTATATATTATGCATGTATATTTTCTTCCAAGCGTTGCATTATTATTTTTGTTCTTTTTCATTTCCTTTCATTCCCTGGGAAGGATTTTACTTTTGTATACATAATTAATGTTATTGCCGAGAATTTTTTATTCATAATTAAAACCTTAACACTTGTACTTGGCTACAAATTTGATGAAAGGTACAGTTGTTTTGATTTCAAAAAATAATACTCTGTTCTTATACGAAGTAAGCCTGATACGTTAAAGTTCATTCGAGAATTCCTACGGCGGCCAAGATTATGGTAATACTTTATCCCATTGATAACGTTCACGTCAACTAACTAACTGTCTTATGCGTATAGCAAAATCCTTACACTCATTTAACTTAAATTTAACGATAAAGCAACATCATCTTGTAGTTAATATTAACCGACAATACAAAACCGGGCCTAAATGTTCGTATCAGCTTTAAAATATGTCATATACACGCGCGAAAATATGCGTATGATTGAAAAAGAGAGGGATAAGGAACAGGGGAGGGAGTTGTCAGAAATGCTGGACATTATCTTCTCCATCCCCTCCCTTTACTTAAAGAGCCTTCCACATTGTATCCCTCTCCTTCTTTCTTCAATTTCCCGCCCATTTTCCCTTTTTATTCGCCACCTTTTAAACTGGATCTCTCTCAAATCTTTTCATTCCCCATATCCTACCCTTCTCCTCTCTCGCAACTCAAATCCTTCCCCCTACATCCACACAAACCTCTCTCCTCAGTCACGTCCACCCAGCCCACACGTTTCGCTCCAGGCCATTTCACACGGGTATGTATATTGCGCAAATAATAAAGTCTGATCGGGATCTCAACCGGCTCATATTCTCCATTGCTGCCGACGTTTTGATGGCCGAATGACCCATCGTCCTATTAGTACATATTTCAACAGAGTTGGCGTTACGAACTTCCGGTGAAGCCATTTCTACCATATGGATAGACCGTAGAACACTGTGATATGCTGAGGTCGTGAGATGGGACGGATATTCTGACGACGAGTTATTGTGTTGCCTGCAATGAAATGAAATAATTGAGGTAAATACGTAACTACTAGGTTTGTTTCAAATTAGTCAAATAATGTAGTAAAAGAGAAACTTTGTATAGCCCACGTTAAACCTTCTTATTTAATTTTCCGACCAAGGTTTCAAGGTTTTGTCGGCCTCGGTGGCGGCGGGGTAACGTCCTCGCCTGCTAACCCAAAAGTCGCGGGTTCGAATCCCGCCTGGGGAGGATTTTTCACTTCCTAGGACATGGTTGTTTGTGCTTGTCCGTTGTTGAATGTTAAAATACCCCAATGTAAAGGCCTGTGCTGTTTTCGGTGGCTGTTTTCGGTGGTAATATAAAATAAATAAATAAAATAAATAAACTTACACAGTCATTATCAAGGTTTCTATATCAATGTCATAATATCAAGGTGCTGTACAAAGTTTTTCTTTTACTAAGTAATAGAGTACCACATAGTAACGCCTGAGAAAATTAAGGCTAATCGGAAAATGTATCATAAATTGTAATGCGTGCAATAATTTGGAGAAAATATGCTTTTCTGTTTATTTAAATAATGCTGAAATGGTAATGCTATTTCTTTTACCAGATCACTTTCAGTTTAACTATGATTAGGCCAATTACACCAACATATATGAGAGAAACTAAACTTCTTAATTACGCTGAGGGTGAACAATTGAAACTCGACAAGGCAAAGACGGCATCACCTTCGCTTTCGGCCGAGTAAACGCATCACCACCTATGGTACTTGAATAATTTCATGATCTATAGGGCTAAATGTCGTGACAGAGAATTATGGCAGATACACGTATCCTTACCCCTGTGTGACATACCACACGGTTGGTGTGTTTCCCCGCAGTTTTTTTTTTGGTCTCCTGCTTACTCCTCACGACAGATTTCTTGAATCCGCATCTGTAATACAGATTTCCGTATATTGGATACGATACTCCGCGGCTCCTGGAAACCAGTACTAAGGAGAAGAGCGTGAAAAAATAGTCCTCAATTTTACGAAAAAAAAGTCGCAAAAATGTACTAGGTATTTTCGTGTAATCATTTCCTTCCTACTAGTATGTATTCAGAAACTAGCCAAATGTTGGCTATGAATGTTTTTTTTTTAATAAGTCCCAGAAAAGTCCGTTTCTTATGAAAAGGTCGTGATATGTCAAAAAAAAGCATATACATTATATCTATTGGTGGAGGCTTGTCGTTAAACCACAAAAGTTGCCCTTTTACAAAAGTCCAGACATTTTTTTTATGCTTTACTGAGGAGAATCCAAAAGGTGGAAAGCAGCATGCAAACTAAGAGGCACATAACCCTGAACTAAGGGCACACATACCGGCCTGGTTTTACCATCACAGCATATAGCCATGAAGACGACTCCCGATAGATATCCCGAGTATACATCATTGCCAGCACACGACCGAAAAGCACCAGATCCAACACATCGTGCTAACTCTTACATGGACTTAAGCATAAGAAAAATTTCACCGTGGATTTCGACGAATTTTACGAACCAGGTTTTACAATTTTGCCAGTCGAAAAAGAAATTTTGATAACTGGTGAGTTCGGATGGGCATATTTCGACCCCTCGATGTAAAATACACGTGGCTACGCACACACGTGGTGTGTTTTATTTTGAAGTAGCTGTACAGAAACGATGGTATAGCATGTAGCTTGACCTTATTCTACTGCAATAATATCATGAATGACAGCAACTATGGTGAGAAAAATCTTGAAAACGCGAACTTGGAGCATCTATCAACAAATACATTTGATATATTTTATTTCTTACTAGTTTGCCTTTACCACTCAAATCTCGACAACATTCAAGTATCTTGTCTTTTTTTAGGAACTTCATAAGCATAAATCTAAATTTGGAAAACTATCAGTAGGTACTGTTCTTTTTCCAAACACAGTTCACTTTTCTGAAGTAATTGCCTAAATTTCTTCTGAAATGTATGTCCCGGTAGCTCTCTTGTTGCTCTAAACAAACAGAGCGAGAACTAATGAAGCAATATCCATATTTGGGCGTGTGCTTTTTGAAAATATTTTTTCCTAGGTGACGTGATACTTCACTTTTTATAAATTTGGTACTCTTTAATAAGTAATTAAAAGATAAATTTCCTGAGGTCCGTGATAGTTAGACTTTTATTCCCATCACATCACTCTTTGATATGAGAACGGGTATTTTTTAACATGTCCACTAATCGTTGTAGAGATAATCTTACTCTAAAACTTTAATGACAAAATAAGAATACACCATAAACTTGGCAAAAATAAATATTATAACTTCAGGAAAGATTGATACGTGCCGATAAGTAAAAGTTACTTTAAAACGGTAGTTATACAATCATGCAATCATCCGCATTTCTGAGTTTCAAATTGGTGTAAAATATATCCATGGCAATACACATCCTTGGAAAGCAAAAGGTTTCTCGGTCCAAAAACGAAAGGCCAAATGAAATATTCTCTCCAATGAAGTGTAAACCTCATACGAAATTGAAAAGGTTTGCATTTAAAAGGACGCACGTTAAATGTCACGAACTTCTAAAATGCCAATTATCATTTCATTGCAACTGAAGGAATATCGGAGATCTGACCTTTCACATTACAACTCTTTGGTTACATTAAGCTGAAAAAACGAGACCAGGTTAACAAAATATATCCTTACACCAACAGAATCTCCTTTTAACAGCCATAAGACGTACTGTACATTTATCCCCTGCAGTGGCTGAAATGTGAAATATTCAATGTTCGTAATTCATTAGCATAGTTAAATACAATGTTTAACATTACTTCACTTATTAGACAATCAATTAGCTTAAGGTTTGAAAGGAATGCAGACATGCGAAAAGGCTTCTAAACAACAGTTTAGCACAATCATATAAACGGAATAAAGAAGTCGGAAATTAGAAATAAATCCAAATCCGAATTACTTCAACCGGAAAACAATCAAGGAAAAAACAGTTAAAAATTTATTCACGATGAAAGAAGTAATTCTTCATGATACGTCATGAGTATTATTTTCAGGTTCGGTACTCAAAGGCATTAATTCCTCACAAAAACAAGGTTGTTATACGCCAGATTAATTCACAAATTCAATTAAAACTAGTCAAAGACTGCATGAAAAAGGATTTAAAAATGTAATTAGCCGCTAGTGAAAGATTAAAAGGATTGAATTTGGGAGAAAAATATATTTTTTTAAATATTTATACGAAATTTTAAGCTGATTAAATTTATGTATAAATTCTCCTTCACTTTCATTATGACTTTAAACTGTCGTCACTGACTTTTTTTATTGGTCGTTCGTCAACGCATGAATAAAAAAGGGAATGAATCTACAAGGAGTGGAAAGATCTACAGCTTAACTTTTACGCCAAATACTTCTGAACGTGAAATTTCATCTCCGTCATAGTAAACAAGAAAATGTTAATGCATCATCAAGCATTGATCACTGACGTATTGTTGTTAAGGACTCTACGGTTCTGGAAACTTAAATATTTGAAATACCCATGGAGATGATGCGCTCGCTACACCAGAGCCAACACCGACGTACCCCTAAAGCCAACATGATCTTAAGGCCGAGTGGAGTGAAATCGAATTAATTCCCACACTCTCTTCCCTTCCGCAACCTCTCAATCTTCCCACTATTCAATCAGTCCCTATATAAATGCTGCTTCATCATCCTCTGCCGCGACCTCTCTCTTCTCCCTAGTCGCTTCTGCTACCGCCCAGTCGAATCCCTCCCTCCCTGCGTGAACCTTCCCTTCTTCCACGGTCAAATAAAACGCACTCACAAGGCTCTCCGTCGCGCGTTCCATTAAGAGTCGAAGCACTAAAAGACCCCAACATCCCAAAGACCGAAATTCCACTCCCTATTCCTCTAGTCACCCGCTTTCTAATTCCCACCATAATCACCCAGTTAATGTCTTTACGCCTATTGACCCTTCTAATCTGATTAAAACGCGTAATATTAATACACCATTCCTACCGTCTTGGACTCCATTGAAAAGTCGAACTATTGTTGTGCGTGAATGATATGAGGTTATGCGAGGTATCTAATCCTGGTCTTTAAAACTGAATTTTCTAACCGTCAATAACTTGTGTAGTTACATAGTGAAGGTAGTACAAGCAGCTCAGGTCTCCCCCGAACTCCTGGCTTCAAACATCTGCGACTCGAAGTAAATAAAGAATATCTTATCATCAGAAAGATATTGATATAGCGAGATATAAATATGCGAGTAAATAATCACAGGAGCAGCGTGATGCAACAGTTGCAGTTGCCTGTAGCCGAGCACGCCAACTCGCATAACCTCCCTTTCAACAACTGCTTTCATATAAAAATAATTCGTGCCCTCTCACCTGACACACCAATAATTATTGATGTGTCAGGTGGGTGTATTATAAAGAGCTCCGCCACTGGGAGCAGTCTTATATTTCCATTTTAAAATCAACCTGCCCGCCCGGACTCAATCTCCGCTAGCTTCCTCCCCTCCCCTTTTCCCTCCCACTCCACTCCCTCACACTTCCTTCCAACCAATCCCCTTTCCCTAACAACCTACCCCGTATCAAGACATACCCTAAACTCTTAACTCCAGTGTGACATTCCTTAGTAGTGATCTCCACCTGCTGAAGAAGGGTCCTTAGCCCGAAAGCTACCCCTAAGCAGTGGACACCGGTGTCGACATAGATCATCTGCCAGTGAGTGTCCACTGATTTACTTACCTATCCTTCCCCAACCTCAACGCCTTGCTGCTAGATTACACTTTTATATTTTTTTCCTTTTCTTTTTATTTACTTTATATATATACACACACTATCTAAATCATTGCGCAATGATTGGAAAAATTGTTGATTTTGCCACTTTTTGGTGAAATGATATTGGAAATATTACTATAATAACTACACCTTATACAAAAAGGAGAGGAAAAGGTAGATTCTAACATAAAATACGAGTTTTAAAGTGAAACAGACGCTGTAGTTGGGTACGAAATACTCATTTTTCAATATAGAATGATTGATGCACTAGCATCTTGTGAATAAAGAGAGCGAGACGATAAATTTCCGTGATATATAATCTAATACGTAAATTTTCAATCAATATTTGTATCTATCGAGAATAAATACCAAGCTTGCCCAATCTCACAGAGGTTATTCAACAAATGCTAGCTTGACTAGATGGATACACTAATGTATTCAACAAGATTAGGGTTTATGTAATATTTATTATCGAATCATAATAATAATTTTCAAGCAATACCAATAATATCTTTAAGTATATCAATGTAATGCTTCGATATCCACTACCAGGTCATCAGTAGAAAGGACAAAATTAGCAATAATGAAAGTATGATTCACTCTAAGTAAGCAACTCTCTCCAAATAAAACATATCAAGAAAAAGCAATCAGTGAAAATAGCCAATAATTTATAAAACCAATATAATAAAAATTAGTGATAGTAAATTTTGAAATAATAATGCCTCTTTCATAAAACGAAATCCCACACCAAAGTTCCAAATTAATTGTGATTTACTACTTAATCCAGAATCAGTACTTACTCACTGCACAGCGCTTTGCACTATATATGTTGAAAAAGGAATACAAATTCATATGATGATACCATAATTACAATTCCAAATAGCAAAGTAAGTACGCTGCTGACTCGAACAGAAATTAACTATTTTCTTTCGCCAGGAAAATGTGTCCTGCTCGGCTTTTTTCCTCCACAGGGAGAGAGAGAGAGAGCCGAATTGAGGTTGACGGTAATTACTGGAAGAATGAAGGGAACAAAAAATACGACAGATTTGTATGAACTTAGAGAAAAACCCCGGGAATTCCTGGTTCAATGCCCTGCCTTGGGTCGCTGAACTGCACTTTTGCTTTCCTCGCGACACGGAAGTATGAGAATAAATTTAATTGGGAAATCTCCCCGGACGCTGAATTAAATATTTAGTCCTAGACGGCGGGAAATTGATACAGTTTCCACCGTAGCAAACTGATCCGCGCAGATTGAAATCTGGCGTCTCGTTATATATCCCAGAATTACAAATAAAGTTAGCATAGGGACCACGGTTCCACTGAACCTGTGGTGGCGAATCACGCTTTTGTAAAAATTTCATATTTTCTGGTTTCTTCTAAATAAAGGACTTAACTCCGCATTAAACCCTAAGAACAATCAAAATGTTCAAATGAAAACCGGAAAAATCCGACTAGGCCAGCAACGAAACGACCTGAATGTTTCGGGTGCAATTTTACCACGTGAACAAGTACGTCGGCGCGTATTCATATGCGTTAGTTCTTACCACGATGAATAAGGTATGTTGAAATTCGAGTTTTCCTTTTTTTTAAGATTCTCGCATTACGTCTTATCATACCTCTTTCTGTGTTTTTTGTGATAGCCCTACTGTGATTTTTTATAATTTTACCGTCAAGAAAAAAAATACAAAGTGCAAGACTAATTATATTGATAGTACCGATACCAAAGGAGATAATATTCGAGTAAATTTTCAGAATGACAAACTTTTTTAACTTTTTCCTTTGAAAAAAGCATTAAACCTGACATGCATTTGAACTCACTACGTGTAACTGGTTTAAACACCGGGTTGGTTCGAATCCCGGTCAAGTCGATTGAATTGCTCATGGTGAATTCCATCACTATGGTGATTATCCTTGCACTTTTTTGCGGGACCGCATACTATATCATTTGTATATTTCGCAGTGATTTGAAGGAAAATTAATAGAGGTAGCTAGAGTAGCACTGGAATGAATTTTAGTTTTCCAAAGCTACAACCTAGCTGACGTTCACACATCATCAAGCTGGCATTTTAATTTCATCAATTGTCCCTATGAAAATTAAAAAAATGTTTGTAAGCGCAGATTGATGCTTTGTTTACCACCATTTACACACAAACACAACTCCAGGACTTAACTTTTACTATTATCAGTGATTCTATAATGATATTAATTACTCATTTTGATTCCTATTCTAGTAGAAGTTCTTATGGACTACAATTACTCCTCATTCTCGAGCCAAAGAACCTAATCCTAAGGAAATCAAAACAATAATTCCTGTGGACATTCGAACCATCATCAAACTTTTGGGTAACAATGACAGTGAGTTATCTGCGTTTTATCGCCGCCTTGAGTATCCAGAGTCGGCAGCATATTTCCATGGTTGGAAGTTTACCCTTCTTTTGAGCAGAAGATCACGCTCTCAACTGAAATACCCGGTCGGCTAATTGATTTTCTTCTCATTAACGATAATTTCCTAAAACTCCAAATTATCTCTGATGGACGAATAAGATATAATCTGTAATATATATATATATATATTCTCTGTGTACGAATCTTGCATCATTGTTGAAATAAAGTAAGTCTCCTAAACGCATCACATAGAACATTTGATTCTTCCACTCGGCCGTGAGCGACATACAGATCTTGGAGCAGCAGTGGAGAGTACTAGATACTTGTGTTTAATCGTATCATCACCTGATTTATTTTTTATTTTAACTGTGAGTAAACCATCACTGGCGGATAGTTACGGAAATTTTACGAGAAAACAACGGGTAAAAATATACAGAATTGGATACTGATGTAAAATTATCTTTTCTGTGAAAGAATAAATTCTACGCCAGGTACATATTTCTTTCAAATTCGCAGTATATTTATGTACCACTATGGTAAGCGTCCACGTTTCAGAAGATTGAGGCATTCATTAACGCTTGGAATACGGAATTTGCACACAGCCTTATAGGTACAACTTATTGTATAAATTTAAGGATTTACAGGAATTAAATGGAATCAAATTTTTATAGATTTCTCCTTATATAAGTAAATCTCAGAAAGGTATAGGCTCCTCGTCCTCATCCATTTACTTACTAAAATAAAAACAATATCAGAACACGAATGTTGCTCCTCAATTTCGAACCTTTTCGAAAATCGCAGATATATCGAACATAATGGGAAGCTTGGAAATAAAGATATATAATAATTTCTACCAAAATATCAACTGTGGACTAAACAAGACCCGGTGTGTGAATGCTTAACGTTTAATTGTTAACTTTTCTACTGTAAATAAGCATTTATTTCCGAAGTAAATATATTTCGAATAGAAGCACTAAGTATAATATACCTTTATTTCAATTACTCTCCACTTATTGATAACAATATGGGGGTTACGGTTCTTAAAATAATATAGAAAAAAAATATTAAGGTTGAAATTTAATCTAGTGATCCTCACCAACTCTGCCAATTCCTTGTTTGCTCTGTGAATTGAGTTATCTAGAAACATTTGAGGTGAAACATAGAACCCCATAACAAAAATAGATAAATGAGATAGGTACGAAAAAACCTTTCTCGTTTGAGCCTAGAATAGGTCGTATTTCACCATTAAACTGGCCAGTAGCTTCATGATTGTACTTTCAATGAAATATGCAAGAACTCGTTAGTCCGTATTTGTGCACCAAGCATCGGGAATCCGATTTTAGCTCTGTGTAGTCCAGCGATGCATGCCTTCAGCATGGGGTGGCCAACCTATAGCACGCATACCGCTCAAAATTTCACAGAACCCTTCTAGGGGCCGATAATTTAATTTATTCCATTTCCTCGACGACACGCGGAAACTTGACGAATAAATTCGAAGACTATTGGATGATTAGGTTTTTTTCTAACAATAACCACTAACTAACTCACTAACAACACTATTGTATTTACGCAACAATAAAACACCGTTAACATTAGGAAGCTCCAGGACCACCGTTGTCATGCCGAATCTTGCCAGGGTATAAATTGCGTAAGCCTTTTGTTCCAAATTGATAAATAGACTCAGCTGCTAACGGATAGTGCTTTGGGAATTTTCGAGCTGAAATCGAGGTACGGTTTCCACAATTTGTTCAACCGTGACGTGGATTCCAATGCATGGCCAACAATCGATCGGTACGAAAGCTGTATAGTAACCCGCAGATCATTTTTTTCGTGAAAAAAAAACATTTTTAAGAGTAATGATCAAACACGTTTGATGCAGAAATTTCATGAGAGAATGCGGATACAAGATCGTAGCGAAACAATAACTTTTGGATATGCGAATATTTAATATATAACCCTAGCGGAAATATCGCATTCCAACAGGGTTCTTTAGGCGCCGTCACATCAACTTTTCAACATCAAAAAATTAATCAAATCAAAATCAACAATTATATATTAGCGTTCTAAGGGTTATGCACGGAATAATGACATATAAAATAGAATACAACGACTTTCTCATATTAATAAAACACTTATTGTATTTTTCAATTCAGGATTGCGAAGCATATAACGTGAACTCTTCACAGCATTGCTCAGGAACAGATTCACAGCTTGAACTGACAATGAGACTTTCTTGTAACATGCGCTTGACAGCACATTTTTATCACATGTGCTAGCATATACTAGCAGGAAATGTAATTGATTGAGATGGTTATTAACATGGGATATGAGGGGGATTTTATACGTGCAAAAGTCAAAATAGCATAAGAAAAAAATTAAGGGAAATATTCTTAAGGTTACTTTCACTGTGTCTGTTTTCGAAATGGACATGAAATAGCACTATATTTATCCGAGATTAAAAAAGGGAATTATTTACAAAGGCACATCGTGTACTTAAGTGAAAAAGTATTAGACAGCGCGCTTTTTCTTTCCATTCTACTCATAAATCGAGGTTTCGCTGGAATTTTCTTTCCCCTTCGTCCACCGTTAAGTCCCCTCCTTTCAAACCAACCCTCTGTCTTTCCTTTCTTCCTGCCCTTTCATCATATTCTTTCCTTCATATCCCATTTCCTTCCCAGTCCAACTCCATATATACCTTCCTCATCTCTTTCAATTCTTGAGTCCAATCCCATACCAGCCCTCACCTAAAAGCCCGCTTCTACTAATCGCCACCCAGGAATCCCCAGCACCACAGCAAGCAATAAGCTCTAAAAATCCGCAGGAAGAAAAAAGAAAACGTTTCGCAACCGCTTCTCTTCTCACTCGTAACACCACCATCTTATCTTCTTATTCTTCCGGAGGCAGATCTTTCCGCAAACAAAATCGGCTCTTTCCAACAGAGCATCCCCAAAGCTTTTGCGACAGAAAATCTGAATCTGCTTTTTCCCCTCGATTATGACACGTATTTTTCTCCATTATACATGCTTGTTTTATTTTTCAGAATACTATCATCTAAGCACTCATAAGTAGTTTGCACAAAGCTTTTTTTTTAATCTTATGAAACCTTAAACAGTAAATTTATTGCCAGATACGTAAATAAAATAGCAAAAACTATAGAAGCCATAATTCACCAAGGCTACATCAGGTGGCAACACCACAAAGAAATATAACATGGAACTTGAGATATTAGTCAAAAGGGACAGTTTTAAGTCCGAAGTCACGAGTTTATTCTTACTCAGAATAGTAAAGCGTGACAGAAGAGAGGAAACTGAAAGGTATGGGATAAATAATGCCCAAAGAAAAGATTACAAGTTCCTACTTGCTCATACTTAGCTTCTGACTATGAAGAGCGGTTGTAGAATCTGCAAAATGTAAAAATACTTTCACTACTAGTTCGTAGTAGTTCGAAAATACTCCATCAGAGTTTGCTTAGCTTTGTAGTCCCAAACAGCAGGTACTGCGGTTGCGGTTATTCATCATTTACAGATAAAGGTTATTTTCACTATATCTTAATAATGTTTTTGAACTTTGAATAAAAGGAAAACAAATTACTGAATACCTTTTAATCTAACCAAATTTGTTGAAGGAGCATCGGGTAATATTCAAAAGGAAGTCTAACGTCATACAAAATTTGATAAGGATATTGATGAGAGTACAACTGCGAAAACTGACAACTGAATTATTTCCACCCACATTTTGGGAGAATAGAATTCCAACCAAAAATGTGTACGTATATCAAAACAATTAACTTCGATAAATGTAAAATTACGAAATTTTTAATTTTTTGTTTACTTTACTTTTCGAAAGATGTTTGCTGCCTTGAGAAAAGAAGGAAGAATGTTTTAACCTTCACACGTATTTTTAGAAGAATCAATCCGTTTCTACCTCCCTGTATTTCTTCTGCCTGACTCAACTTCGTAGACCTTAGCAGTTCTTGAGTCTTTTTCCTTTTTCTTCTTCTCTCCTCTCTCACAGACACTCGGACAGATCGACTTCCACGAGAACTCTTATTGCTTTCCGCCTCATCCACCGCCTTCCCCACACACTGCTTTGCCACAATTTCCTCTCAATGTTCTGTTTTTCCTCGCGTTTCCTCTGACTCTGTCTTTTCCATGCCCTCTTTTTTACTGTTCCCACCATTCGCGCTTCCAGCATTCATTCTCACTTGTTTCCCCACTTTGTTCCCCCAAAATGGGTGTGCTTTTATATAAAAAAGACTCCCGAATTCGTATCGCTTTTTCCCACGGTTCTGTTGTTTTCCCCGTCGGTTTCACTCGCAATCCTCTCCTCTTATCCTTCCTCATTTTCCGCAATCGCTTGAAACTCATTTCCAAACTTCGCGAACAAATCGTTAGGAGAGGAGGCAAGAGAGAAAGAGTGTGCGGAGATTTTTTTTTATCAATTCAAGAATGAGAAGTTTAAAAAGAAAGGAAAATCATACTAAATAACATTAATGGGGGATTTTTTTCGAATTCCAGAGAAATGCAACGCTAACATCCAAAGGGATGAAATTTGCCATGAAAAATATCGAACCCAGATTTACCAATTTCCGGTCAGGGGTGTTAGCTAGTTACACCACCAACTCAGCTTCTACGCCTACACAATATGTATGCTACCAACACGATTTTTCACAAATATGCTGTACGTACAACATATTCTACTTAAGTTAATGAAACTATAAAGTTAATACGATGACAGTTACACGAGCAAAAACCATAAAATACCTGCCAGGGTGTAAAATTTCATCGACATGTACCACACAATATGTATGCTACCAATATTACAGAAATTATGAACACTAGAGTATTTGGCAACTAGATAACTCGCAGAGATGCAAGGGTTGTGAAAGAAGCATGTGCGTGGTGCTACTGGTACTGCGTGACAGGTTATGAAACAAGCATTAGATAAGAAAGCAAATAATTATCTACACATCCTATCTACAAACGTAATAATAGAGGTAGGTATTATAGTCACTAATAGGCATTGAGAAAAATTAATTTCTAAACATGTCCATTCTGCAGTCCATTTCCCTTCAATCTTAGTTCGAGGCGAATTTCAGCGAAGTTTCATGCGAACGAGATTTGCTTTTTTCCAGTATCTAGTGCAACACATGATAGTTTTTCATGCTTTTTGAGCCCCTGAGATAAAAATTCCAAACAGTAATGCCTCGTCCACAATGGCGTCAAGCGTAAAAGCGTAAACTTCAATCGCAATTCGTCACGTGCGTTCCAAGGTGATTGTTCACGGTCATCGAGGTATCAAAGCCATTCTTCAAGCGCATTATTGCAAATTTTCCGTCACAATGGCCTAGTTTGCTATGCACTACTTTAAAATTCAAACAATGGCTATTGATGACTGCTGTCCTATAGATTGAGCACGGCAGGTAAATATGGAGGCGTCGGTGACATTCACAGTATCGCTTGTTGAATTAGCTTTAAGAAGGGAAAGAGGCCGTTTTCGTCATTAAAATGTTTTCAACGATCACATTCACACGCGGCATAATTTATCCATTTGAAGATTTTTGCATAAAATTTCAATAATGAATAATTGGGCTATGTTAAACAATCAAAAACGACCCCCTGATGAGAATGTTTTGTTCACGTCAATCGTGGACCCCATTGAAGATTAGGTTAACGAAATCTCCGTTTGACGCGTGAAGTTAACAATGAATTATGTAGACTAGACGTTAAATCGACGATTTAATACCTATTGATTTGTTCGATTTAATCAACCTTACATTTCGTCATATGTCACGTTTTCTTTTATTTCCTGCCTCCACTCTAATCGCATTTCCACACGTCGAGAACAAGTGGAGGAGATACGGGATAGAAAATTGATGTCGTTTAAATCAGCAAAGATAGAAATTTTGATTGAAGGGAAATTTAAATATCCTTACATATTTTCCTAGGCTCGAAAAATCAAAACTAGCATTTATATTGACAAACACTCGAACGACTGTAATAACGTCTTGATTTCGGGATCGCCCTTATGCGTGTAATAATAAACAATTTTAAATACTCTTTCATTAGGTACCTCAAACGTTTTTGGCATCCAAGGAGTGCATTTTAAAGATCAAGGACTTACGTGATTCATCGTTCACAACCCGTCTTTACAGAGAAGGTAAAATTTGTAGATTAACGACATCAAAGTGGTCAAATGTTCGAATGTGTTGAAAAAAAAAACATTTCTAAAATATATAACTATTCCATTTACGCAGTCTTTACAAATGAATATTTTTTTTAGCAATTGGAGAGAAAGATCTTACGCGTGAAGGAAAAATGCCTATGTCTTCCAATGAGGATGCTTTCGTGAATACACAATCACTACCAATATCACTGAGTTTCGATTTCACACATTCATTCATGTGGTCTAAAACAATTTAATTATACATTTGGAATAGTTACTGATATATTTTCAAATGCGCACGGGACCAAACCTATATAGTGGATCCAACACATCCCTACCTTAGCAAAACAATGATACCAGCACGGTAAAACTCCATAATGATTGAGAAAATAAGGTTGTTATTTCTACCAATACGCTACGGCCAACTCCCACTTTCAGTAGTGTGATGAGTGGTAGAAATGTGAGTGAAATTCACTTTCCTATTATTTTTACTTTCTTCTCCCTATTATTCATGCATCCCACTTCTTCATTTTTCTCCGCTAGGTAAAACTCGTTTCCTCACTTTGTGAATAAGTGGATGAAAGTGAAATGGGCATTTTTTAGGAACCGGAGAGAGAGAACTTAAGGGTGAAAGGAAAATCTTAATGTCTTTAAAGCGGAGCGCTAACGTAAACACAGGAAAAGCTGCACTTACATTAAAATCCATGACTACTCCAGCTACTACAACTTTACCAATTGACAATGTCTCACGTTTTCTCTTTCGACTTTTTATTTAGGAATTCCTTAAATAAATTTAAATGATTTTCAATTTATTTTAGGAAGCCCAAATATTTCGGCAACGCACTCAGCAGTGACATGCATTGTAAAGATTCAAAGTATCAAATTTTTCCATTTCTTAGTTTTACATTTGATGGATTTCTTATTTTTTAAATCTTTTACTGCGATCAGAAACAATTTGCGGTAGAGAGATGAGTGTTACAACTGCAAAATATTGGTCTCCAGCTTGAATTTCTTCTCCCTAGTTCACTCCATCCTTCGCGTTTTTCATTTCCCAATCGCCACACTTCGCGAGCAAAGAAGAAGGGACACGAAAAAGATACGTTAAATCCAACTAATCCAGGACTCGCGAAAATTTTCATGATAAAAACTGGACTGGATCGGGGATCGAATCACGGATCTTTGGCTTTCCGAGCCACATACCATAGAGTAGGTATATACTTTCTCTATGCACATACGCAGTCCACTACGCTACTCATAATTCATAGTGCTAGGGTTGAGTACTAATTTGATTATATTTTTGTTATTAATAGTTCATGCCGAAAAAATTAAGGATATTCAGAGGTAATATTTTAAATTTTAAATCAGCTATAAAACACTTAAGTAGCATATATTTTGACACTTCGCTGAAAAAGGCACGCCGCAAAGTTGGCTATGATTTTGACGTCAATAGGCAGTAAAAATAAAACATAAATTGCTAAACATACATATTATGCTTCTCAATAATACATACGCATAAAAAATATTAACTCTTTATCACTTATGAGTTTGCTTTCACTTCTTTAATCTCGGACATGTTCAATCTTACCCTTAAAGATCTCCGTTCCCTTGGAACGAATTTTGGACTATATATAATTATAATTTGGCTCTTCCCAAGCACAGTTCACTTTTCTTGAAGCCATTACCTGTCCCTGGGCTACAAGGACATAAATGAGTTAGCAGGGGACAGAGTATAATGGATGGCTATAGTTCAACCAACCTTAGGGCTGAATGTGTCATTAGATGAGGCAGCGAGTACGGAACATCATCTTAAAGCTACGGTGACATTTGTGCAATGCAGGGGGAGAAATATAATCTTTTCGTAACTGGGAACGAACCCTTTTCCAGTTTGATATTTTTCAATGCCTTTATTTAGTAAAGACGTTCCGATGGCAGACTTCGTTTTCTGGTCATAAATTATGAATAGAAAAGTTGTATATTTTTGTTAAAAGTTGTTGTCAATCTTCTACAAATAAAGAGACACTGTTTTATTTCATCCAAATATATGGATATTTCTCAACCAATATAAAAAACACATTCCCAGGTGCTAGGTAATGAGTGTCTCTTTACTAGTTTTAGACTTAGAGGGAAGATTTATTCAGGTTCATTCGCCTTTTTATTAACTTTCTCATTAAAGGAACTCCGACACTTATAGATTTGTTACTAATCATTTACAATATTGTATTGTTGTATCTTCCGCCAATAGAAAATTTGGAAAGGTGAGTTATTTTTCACCGCTCGTCGGTGCAAGACCAGTAAGAACATCTATCGCTGCTCTGATCTAACAAAAGTTTCCTATGCTTGTACCTACAGTTTCCCATTGTTCACTGCCTCGATTAGTTTAGAACTATAACAATAGTAAGTGATATTAAGAGAAATATGAATAAGTTTGAACTAAGAAAACCCCTTGGTACACGTCAGTTCGAGTTATTCAACACAGAAACTGAAAAATATCTAAAATATTTTTCACAATCGTTAGATACATCGACGAAAATAAAAGTACCATATAAAACCTCTGATTTCTTACATTAAAGTCAGATTAATGCAACCCTAATATGTAAATCTATAGAAAATTACTTACTGCACTATTTTAGGTTGTAATATGGGTCCTGATCATCAGTGGATGAAGAATGCGATACAGATGTTAATTAACCTTCATGAGTAAATAAGAGCGAGTAAGGAAAATAACTAGGTACTTTTGGAAAGGGAAAGTGTGAATGAAAAGACCCACGGGTGCCCAATGTCCCGCAGGTGTTTTCAAGCATGCTTGGATTACCCTACGGGGATTATAACCCCTTCTAATTTATTCACATCATTTTTCGCAGGTTGTAATCTTCCTCTATACCTTTGTTTAGCTCGAAACTACTAATCTCCTACTCACGTCCGTGATATTCACACCTCCAAATGGACGTTTTTGCCTCATTTTGGGCACTCCAGGGAAGATAAGGGACCGCCCCACCATTTCATTCATCATGGCAAAAAACCACATTTGAGAGAGGCAATACTAACATGTGCCTCCATCTCCGTTCACTCTGAAATTGAGATGGGAATCATTTTTGATTTCTCCACCATTACGGTGTCTACCCATGAAAGACGAATTGAGTTGAAGAAATCAAATAATCGAGTTCATTATTGAAAAAAAGTATTCATGAACTTAAGATAGCTAAAAAAAGAATAGTTAATTTGTGCTGTTTCGATATTACTTGCGGTAATTAACTTTTTAAACCACTTAGAGCACTAATAGTGACATTAATTTCACAATGTTTCTTCCACTCAAAGTAGGGTCCTCAGGATTTAAGTACTAAACAAGAAATTAATAAGCAAGAAACAGTCTTTTTTGACCAAATAATTGACTACTGTTCCTTGTTCATATCTTAAGCTTTTCTAACAGAAAACATCTTGTTCAACTCGCATATGCCCTCTTCGCACACATCTAATATCTTATACGTTTTACCATATTTAAAAAAATTCTTAGACCTCTCTCTGCGGATTCCATTTCAATTAATTTTCATCACTGAGCACGTTAGTATATTTTCATATTAATATATAAAAATAAAAAATCAGGTGATCATGCACTGAGATTGTCTACCTGAAAAGAGACTCCCAAAGTCCACCCTAAGTATGTGCATCATATTATTGTTTTAATCACTTTATTTACTGAAATGGTAATTTAATATAAGTGTCAACTCGGGATAGCTCAAATGTAATTAAGTGAAAGGAATGTAAACAGTTCAACTAACATAGTTAATTGAATCACCCGAATTTAAATATAAACTAATATATCTTAATTAATTTCGCTGGAATATTCAATATTATATGTTGTCACGGGTTATTCGGTAATTGAGAAAGCAATCCAGCATGCTCTGAAAACGTCACATGTCTGAATGTCAGATGCAGATTCATAAATTGACGTAAAAGGGCATTACCACCGGAAAATGCACTGGAATCGATATTGTATTCTAACAGAATTGCAATGGTTCTAAATCCAATGATTATAAAACTAAACTCAAAGTTATATCAATTCATATATAAAGAAAAATACATACGAAGGACAATTTGAATAAGTAGGTACTTTATTTTGAGAGTAGGACAAAATAACCTTGATATTTTGGGTCAAAAAGTCAGTATTTGCTAACTAGAAAAAACACCATTTTTTATATTATATTTACTATTTTTTTTATAAAATTTAAAATTTAGTTTAGTGATTGTTGCAAAAATGTAGGGCTTGGCTACCAATTTTTCTGTTTTTGACCACTTGCCTGATTTTAATGATGATGTTTTCCAATTTACCAGCAAAGGTATTAGACTTTTTATTGGTCCAATGAAATGATTTTAAGAAGGAAATTGTGAAAATGGTTTGAAACCAAATATTTGCTTTCCTCTCCATCAAGTACCTGTCAAATGTCACTCTGGAAAATTTTCCGTTCATTTTACCTGGAGCTATGTTTTACCCATCTCTTCCATTGAGTGTTTGTTTCTAGAGACTACAATGGAAGAGATTTTGATCTCTATTGAAGCCGCATCAGAAACCCTGGGATTAAAAATGAATGAAGATAAAACTAAATACTTGAAAATGGAAAGAAATAAAGAAAAAACTAGAGAACCTACAAGAAAAATTAACAACAAATATTTTCAAAGAGTGGAAAGCTTCAGATATCTGGGATCCTGGCTGACAGAAAAAAATCAGATTTCCCTTGAAATTCAAGACAGATTACACTTAGGTAATAAATGCTATTATGCACTGAAGCCTATTTTCAGGTCAAGAAATATTTCAAGAAAAACCAAAATAATCATATACAAGACAGTACTAAGACCTGTTGTCCTCTATGCCTATGAAACATGGACACTAACAGTTACACAAGAAGACATAATCAGAAGATGATAAAGAAAGATTTTCAGAAGAATATACGGTACCGTGATAAATGAAGGAATATGGAGAATAAGAACAAATGCTGAATTCTATGAACTATATGGTGAACCAGACATCATATCAGTTATAAAGCAAGGAAGACTTCGTTGGGCTGGTCATGCACAACGCATGGAGGAAAGCAGGGCAGTCAAAAAGGTTTTTAAATGCACTCCACGAGGGAGGAGAAGCAGAGGAATACCACAAAAGCGGTGACTTGATGATTTAGAGACCGACTTGAGAAGACTGGGAGTCAGGAGATGGAGGCGAGTTGCTGAAGATAGAGAAGAATGGGGGCAGATCATTCTGAAGACCAGAGCCCTACATGGGCTGTAGTGCCAATGACGACGATGATGTTGTTTTACCCACTTCCTCTAAACATTTCTTCATTTTACCTTCTTGGCCCTACATTACATTTTCTTCATCCCTAATCACACCTTCCTTGTATGTAAAACCAGGTATAAATTAGAAATTTCCAAGGGGAAGGATGTATTCCTCATTGGAAATGACCTGACAGCGTTGAAACCAGTTGGGAGTTACGGGAATAAAAATGTGGAATGTAAACATCTTATTCATTGAAACATACCTATCTAAAATTAAGCTTTAAACCTCTTAAAGATTCCTGAATTTCGTGACGCAAACGGATTCTCGGCGCCTCTGCGGCGTTTGGTCGCCGTCAAGTAAAAATTAGGTTTTAACATCGAAAAAAATCGAAATATATTCTATATAATTACTTCATAATTATTGACATTAAAATACATATTAAAGATAAAAAATAAAATATAAGATAAAAAATGATTGAACTAATATACTGGCGAATAAATAGCAAATATATGTTTTTTTTAATTTTTTATCATGTGTCACGAATAACAATGAAATGTTCTTTGCATGTGTTAACGTAACAAAGATCACAAATTTTAAATATTTGTCTTTTTATCGTGCACGTGACACTGCGATTGCTTGAGTTTTTTTATCAAGTTCCCTGTCAACTTGTTCTTCTAGTGGAGTATCCTGAATACCTACTATAAATGCACCTTTTTACCCTTTTCGAGCGCACTTTGTCCTTCTGTCGCAGTACGTGTTTTATCACCATATTTTTGTGCCAATATTTTAAGAAAACTATGCTGGCGGTCCTACTAATTCCATTTCCACTGGGGATTTAGTTTAGCAGAAATCACATAGGCGGCAATTCCACACACATCTAAAAAAAATCATAAAAATGCGCACAGCCATCTGTTTGTTATTTTCTTGCACGAGTAAGACAAACATTTGACCCATAAAATCTGTGCCACCCTTAGTGGCATAAAAGTAAAATGTAATTTCCGGTTTACTTTTTTCCAAAGCAATTGTTTTATAATGGTGCATAGACGACAACAAAATTACTGACTTTCTCTTTTTAGGAATATAATTTACTAATCTTATACTTTGGGTGATTCCAAACATCAATGAATACGTGGCAGGAGATGGGGTTCGGAAGAAAATTCACCGGTATGAATTGTTTATATTTTCGCAAAGTCCCCGCCATCGGGGAGGGCTCTTGCCCCGTTTAAGTTACCCATATATGGAGTGTCTTGAAGAGGATACCCTTTAGAAGAATCTTTGGACCAAAAAATCTTCATTCCGCTATTTTTCTCCGCGGAATAAATTGCCGAGAAGGACAGCAGCCTCTAAACCCAACTTACTTCTCATTGACGGTGATATGGTTACCAAGGAGATAATACTTTCCCAAATTCAAATTCAGTGCATCCCAAATGGACCAAATGGGCGCAACCTTTATATGATCTCCTTCTTTCCGACCGAGTCTCTTTATCGCCATATCGCAAATATCTCAGAATATGTTTAAATCGCAAATATTTAAGAATACTTCTGACACAGTAGCCCTAAAAATCATAGGCTCATACAAATTACTTCAAAGCCGAGTAGTACTTGCTTTGGAGTACTTTAAATTTCTGACTGCATTCAGAAGTCCAAAAATGCTTCCATTTCGACGGATTCTACAGGAATCCAAGTGATATCCTTTTCTTGGTGCAACCTTACGGCTTCTTTATTGGTGAAATGAACAATATTTTCTAAATGTTTTCTGTCAATAAATATGCGAAAGGAATCTACCCGCTCCTCGATCGTTATTCCTGCAGGAAAAACCACCTTATTCCCTGCAACTTCTACAGTATAATGGGCGGGCGTTCTACCAAATAACGGAGGATCATACTGCCAATATGTTTCATCTTTTCGTATTGGATGGCATACACTCGAAATCTCATCAATGCAATTTTCCTTCTCTGTTTCTCGTAATACTTCTGAGTAGATAGCATCCTCATAATTCGGAAGAGATCTTGCAATGTCTTCTTCTTCATCTATACAAGTATTACTTCCTATCTCTTTACATTAACTATTCAGATCATCATCATCGCCTGCATTCTGCAGTAGGCCGTATTTCGTTGACACTCAGAAACCTCCTTGACATCGATCCGATTCCCTCTATACACTCCCTAAAAACAATAACATTGTGCTGGCAAAAATAACTCCGGAGCAGGACATACCGCAGAATCGAATATGGTATTGCTATGCATGGAAAAAGACTTACGTTGCATCAAATGGGAGGGACCAATAAGCTCAAATGTAGGCGATGTCGATATGAAGCTACCGAAGCTTCAGCAACAAATTAGGTAGGGGCATTACGCAGTCGTGTTTCATTTATATATAGTTGGGAAGAAACTTGAGGTGGTGAGTGGTACCTAGGAGGCTAGGTAATGGGTTCGGTGTTGCCATGGGTGATAATGGTAAGGGTGGGGAAGGTGGGTTCCTCGAAGGGTGTCTTAACTGTTTTCCCTGAGTGAGAGGGATACTTCTAGGAGCATGGAGTGGTTCAAATGAAGGATTACGTTTTCTCGGTGCCCATCCTTCAGGTTCCTCCTAATCTCCAGTTCTTCTCATATTTCCATCTTTCTTCCTGTTTCCATGCAGTTTTAAATTTCAGGAAATAAATCACTGCGATGGTTCTCCTCCCGTGTGTGTTTGGGTTTCCCTTTCACTCAGGGAAATACAGTTGAGACCCCCTACCGGAACTCAGCTAACTCGCCCTAATTCTTATCACCCTTGGAAATATTGAACCCAATGCCCAGCCCCCACAAAATCACTACTCACCTTCCCCACTCTTCCCTTCCCCTTGTCCTCCTCTTTCCTCCATTGCAAAAAGAACAGTGGATTGTAAAAAAAATTACAATTGATATCCTAATAAATGGGATTCCTTACGAATTATAGAGTTGTGTACCAGCAAACAGCTCTGTTGAGCAGTGGAGCAAAATTTGAAAACGTTTCCTTGCATAAAACAAATTGCTTATTAAATATAAACCAGAGACTTGTTATACATATTATATTAGTGATTCACACTAATAATTCAATGATAATATTCATAACATATCTGTTTGAGCAACGTCTCTCCAAATAATATTTCAACTATATTTCATTGATATCAAATTAAACCTACCAATAAAATAAAAAATAGAAAACTTTTAACAAAATAGAATTTTTTCACTACAGTTATTCATCAGATGTTCTTAATCATTTGGATATGACCCAGAAAGCAATTTAAAACACCCAGAAGTATCATGAACACCTTTTGAATTCCCAGCACCGCGGCGACGCCAAGTATCAGTTTGTGTAACTTTTTCGAGACATACTAAATAACAAAAAGGGAATGGCAAATAGCTGGGTTTTCATTTACCAGTTTACAATATCTTAAAAAATAATGGACTACTGATGGTTTGATAGCCCTATCTCAAATATTTAATCTTTTGAGCACATGCAAAAACTCAAAGCGCCGCGGTGGCGCCATGAATCCGTATGAGAGTTAAAAAAATCTAAGACATTGTGAAATAACTGATGTTTTCATGATTCATGCACGTAGTATAACTATTTAAATCAGTTAAAATACGAAAGACATAATAAACAACAATATTTCTAAAGAAAACGCCAATCTTTCATGTCGTGCATTGTTTCACGTGTCTCTAGCATACCATCCAATGGCCATTACAAATTGCCACAAATGAAGATGCGCGTCTTGGACTGCAGGCATACACGCCGGAGACAGCAACGCCCTCGAAGGAAATCAGAAGCAGCAAGTTTTTACGAAAGAGCCCTCAAGGCCGCTCGACAGCTGAACTGAGTTATGTAAACGATCCGCTTTCCACGTCTCCCGAAAAAAAAGCAACCGGCCAATAAAATTTTTGCATTCACGTGCCACTCGAAATATGTACGTTCGTCTGAAGGTGAAGGAAGAATTCTCTCGCTTTAGCGCCAGGCACTGTTAAAGGCAGAAATAAAAATAAAATGACAAAAAACCCACTGCTTCGTGTTTCTCCACTTCTCTTTTGGGTGGTCGAAGGGGGAGGGGTAGGGGTTCCCCTTTCGCTTTCTTACACAAAATGAAACGACGGCGAGAAAGAAGCGGGGGTTTTGGGGAGAGAGAGTGACGGGCTAAATGCTTTATTATTCATCCACTCGAAAATGAAAGGAAAGGAATTGTGGGAATAGGAGGGACGGGGAAAGTGAAGAGGGGGAAAGGAAGAAGAGTTTGGTGGAAGAAGAAGAATAAGGAAGAAAGAAAATAGGGGGGAGGACTGTTAACTATTCCGATTTTCTCGGTAAGCGATCCAAAGTATTCATCTAAAATGAAGCGATTCATCGCAGATTATATGCCTCATCACCTCAAGTAACGCAGCCATGTCAAGTAACTGGAACTTAGAAATACATAACCTTAAATCTTTATGTACAGTTTGAAGCTTATTCACTTCTCCCTACCCCTCATCAAAGTTACATAGTTACATAAAAAACAGAGGCAAGGACATTTTTATAATTAGCAATAAGATATTTTTTTACATTATGCGTGATGAAAAATAAATCTTTTATAAAGCCTCTTTATGCAGTTGCATAAAAATATGGAATTTGAGTCAAACTTGTATACTTACTTGTGTAGGTTATATATTTGGGGAGGCGAGCGAAAACTGAGGTCGCGTCTCTTTTTAACCAGTAACGGCAGTTGGTTAAGAAAAGCGTTGTATTGGGAATTGAGGAAGGATGCGGAGAAACCCAGCGCCGCGCTTTGACTATCTCAATGAAAAAACGCAAAGGGGACCACAGTTTAAAGTCCCATCCAATACACGCAGTGCTGAAGGTGAATTGCTCTCCACATGGCACCCACGTATCGATCGAATTTCTAATTATTAATCTCCGTCACTCCTGGGATTCAAACCTCGACCTTCGGGATGAGAACCTATCTTTTGTATAAACTCTTTTGTAAATTGTGCATGGGTGAATAGGGGTACATAACCACCACACCAACCCGATCCACTGATATAAAAACTTGTGGGGAAAACGTAAGAAGAGTGCATTGATAAACAAAAGGCAGGGAGATAATGCAAATTATCATTTGAAATTGGCTCAGGGATGCTGAAAGCTGCGGTGTGACAACTATGGAATTGCAGGCAAGTTTGACCTTTTGAATAAGCAACTAGTTGCAAAAATATTGGACTTTAAGTGCATGCACATCACACTGACGACATGTCAAATAGCGTATTTTATCCCAAAGCAATTATTTCACGCAGCCAGGTGGAAACCCATTACGATATTTCGTGAATGCTTCGTATTACATGCGACACATCGCAGCACGGTAAATTCAAACGTGAGAGGAGAAAGTTGGATTCCAATAAAAGAAGAACTGAATCGCAGGTAAACAACAACAAAAATGGTGGGCATCCGAATTGAGGCAGATAAAATATTTCCCCTATGTCACAAAAAGATGATGAGAGCAAAAGAAGAAACGAGCGTTTTGGGCAACACTCACGCCAGATGGCGTGTTTTCGTGGAGTTGGAGTTTCGTGGATTTTTTTAACAGTCTGAGAAAAGGATTCACAAGGCTTCAAGTCGTGAAAACCGAATCACTGACTTTTAAAATGGTGGCACACGGGGGAATATTTTAGCCACGAGCCACAATTGGACACATGCATATCCTGCACCATGTAGCAGTTTCCGCACCTTCCTCTAGAGCAATGGTTCCGATTCTGAGTTACTATTATTTTGAGTAATGTCGGCTGGTCAATTTATAGTTATGCAAATTAAGTTGTTTAATGACGGTAGTATGTTTCCAGTAGCAGTAGGAAGATTAGAATAGATTGTTGTTGGGGGGGCCTTCGTCAGGAGCCCGGGCACTTAGACCTTTCTTGGTCCATTGTGCCAACCCCATGCCTGTCTGCCACTTGCAGACAGGGGACAAGAGCACCTCGGTAGAGGTATGGAGGATTGGCCTCCCCCTGCCTCACCCCAGTACCAGGTATAGAGGATGTCCTCCCTCCAACCGGCCCGGTTTGGCCTGGCCCCTCTGGCCTGCCGGTATAGGTATGGCGGGAGTATCATCTCTCCATCCATGCCTGGTTGAGGTATGGAGGAGGGTCACCCATCCAACCACCGTCCGGGCCCAACGTTGCTTAACTTCGGTGTTCTGATGGGAACCGGTGTTTCAACGTGGCTAGGCCCTTGCCCCAGCAGTAGGAATATAAATAACAGATTCATAAATAATATAAATAATCATGAGTAATATAACTATTTTACCAAAATAAAAGAGAACTCTTTTGTAAATTATGCATGGGTGAATAGGGGTACGCAAATCAATTTGGGAGGTTGGAAACCGCTGCTGTAGATAAATGGTGCAGTAATTTGACAACGCTGTTGTCTCGAACGAGATGGATAAACATAATTTGCGTAAAAATTTAAAATGCGCGCGTAGTTGGCGCGACTATTCGACATACATCAAGTTTAACACCCACAAGCATAACGAAATAAGTCTTTTGTTCACCAAGATTACCCTGGTGAAAATGAGCAGCAAATGTCAGTGGGAACTCTTTCTTCTGTTTTTTTCAATTCCAGTCACTTCGCATATCCATTATCTTTATGCATACGAATAAAATATTCGTCTGAGGGTTCAACATTATCACTTAAAGTAAATCCCTTTTTGTCACGAGAGTTGACATTGCAGAATTGAAATAATATCTGACCAACGGCTTTCACAGTATTTTACAATTTTGCAACGCTCAGGAGCGTATTTTTACATTAAATTTAAATACTAATAAAAGTATGTTGCATTCTTAAACCTGTAGTTATTGGTCAGTTACTTGAAATGAAACTGGTTAATCTCGCATGAAAAAAAGAAGCTAATAACTTTTTAAAATCCATTACAAACTTATTATAAAAAAATAAGACCCAGACATGACGCTAAACAGCTAATTAATGTATAACGCTTCGTTATCTCTCCTAAACATAATGAAGTTACAATACTGTAACGCTAGTTTCCCATAATTGCATAAAATGCATGGTACGTTAAAGATTCCTTCCAGTAATTCATTTAATTAGAACAAAATGAACAAGAATAAGAATCATTTTTATCATTTTCTATGACTCTGAGGTGTGCTTGGATATCAAGAAGGATTCAGAAGGTGGGATTGGAGGAGATGGAAACAAATAAAGGAACTCCGTTATAAGATAAGAGAAGAATAGGTGGGGTTGATGGGAAAAATTCGAAGGGAGAGTAAACGTGTATGGAGGACGTGATAATGGGTCACGGCTGAAAGGGGTGGTAAAGGGAAAACTATAGGACAGGCACGAAGTGGGAGAGAAGTAATAGACATTTTGGACCTGATGAAGGGAGGCGAAATGTACGATGAGATCTTATGTTGGAAAGACAGTTTTGCGAAGAAAACGTTATGGGAGTTGAAAGTTGGCGGAGTTGGGGGAGTTATAGCTAAGACCTAATACCTAATCCAAATTATGTTCATGATGATAATGATGGTTATTTCTGGAAGCATATCTTATCTATAATAAACATGAAAGAAAAAGAACTCCCTTCCATGATAAATAGTAAAGACACAGCAAAGAAGCTTATGCTTTAGAAGAGCGATATAGAATGTTGCAATGGATGAGAAATACTTACTGAAACAAAATAACCTCAGTCACAGCAGTATAAATGTTTTAAATTTGTTGAGAAGTTGTGAAAATAAAATATAATTGAAGAAATTCATCGCGCATGTTTTTATATACTATAGATTACAAATAGATTACAAGCGAAAATATATTTCAATCATAAGAAAGGCCAATTAAATTGCAGAATATTGAATAAATATTCCACAAACAAGACCGAGGGAATGTACCAAAACTAAAAGATGATGCCGGGATAAGACATAAAGGTTGATTATTGTTCAGTTCATTTTATTTTCCTCTGGGAAAGATATACCTACTTAATTACAGTTTAAAATGACTCGTGGTATTTTGTCATTTCTATATCGTGAACGTGCCACTCTAATGGAACTTACCCAGAACAGAGCGGAGAAAGGACGAGAAAGCTAGTGTAAAAAGATGATGTGAGATTCTTATCATTTAAAATATCGCTAAACAGAATTAAACTCCGGAATGCTTGACGTGAGAGAAAGTTGAAGATATAATAACACCTATGGAAACGCGATGGACGTGTAATAAAGAGGGCATGAAGAGAGAAAAAGAAAGCACAAAGTTATAGAGGGACTATATAAAATAGAATAACATCCTGTAAGTCTTAAAATGAATTTTTTCTAAATCTTCTCTGATTATGAAACACTGTGCATGCAAGGAAACGAGAGCATGCAAGACTCGCTTGTGCTGCTCTTCACATTCAAACGTAGGAAACTCCATGGTATTTTCGGTTGAGCAAAAGGAAGGAGATGAAGGGGCTCGCTGGTTGGTCGAATGGACGTGGGCGAGATACGATCGGCTTTGACACACTCGAGGTGTCTGTGGAGACACGCTGGGGAGCTGCCTGCACTTGAGATGCAACGGCAACGGAATCGGAGGAGCTGCAGCAACGGCACTTGAGGTTCAAGGATAAGAGTCTTCATTTCAAAAGTTCTGCCTCGGTTATTTCTTCCTTTGGTGAACGAAGCGATGAATTCACGAAATCCTTTGCATCGCGTTTAAATAAAAGTCGGGAAGTATTAAAACACCTCAAGAGTTTTAAGGAATATTTCCCCACTGCTGCATTTAAAATATACGAACATGAAATCATATGTGGCGCCTTTTAAATCTTAATGAGCTAATTTCTCAGTTTATTTTTTGCTCATACTGCCATGGTTATCAAGTGTAGCTATGGCCCCTTGAAGTTGAAAAGGCATCATTTGACACGAAACGCTAAAGGTTCTCACAACTGACATTTTAAAATGAAGTGTATTGTCAAAATATAGACCTTTAGTGTTTCAAAATATTTATGAATTCTAAGCAATTAGTATGCTTAATGTTGACCAAAAATGAAGCACTGAGGGATAATCCCTTTGTGCTAGAGTAGCTACTGATTCTTTTTGCTTAGTTTTGATATTATTTGCAGCTCAATAATTAGTATTCTGGTATATAAGAAAACACAGCATTTTAGCTGCTGAGGTTTCTATTCGTTTACCATATTTCAATTTTTATTTACTTTTGAAACCATAATAAAGCATTTAGGCATTTGAAAATAATTAATGGTTAAATATTATAAAGTCGACAGATCTTCGTCATCAATATTTTGCTCTAAACGTTTTCAATTAGTTGGGGCGTTTCTTGCGGAAATGGCTGTTCTTGAAATAACTGACATAGGCAGTTGCTGATAGCACATTCAACGAAGATTTCACCATAACACTCGATAGCAACGACTTAAAGAGGCTTCAAAAAGTTCATTTTGCTACCCCAAGACGTAATTTCCTCTTTTTGTAGCCATTTGAGGGATTCTCATAAATTCCTCATAAATTACAAGCTTCTCTAAACCTTTTACCTACAATAAAACATCGAAAATGAAATAATTAGAGACAATAAACCAACTGAATAATCCCATTCACAATAACCAACATCAATAAGGATAAATTTGAAACGGAGAATGTGGAGTTGAAATATGAAATTAGATGACTGAAAACAAGGTGTTTCTAGAAACAAAAAACAAGCGGACATTATTTCTTTTGAGAAAATTTTATTCCGAAATGCCTGAGTTCTATTCCACCTGAAATGACTACTGAAGACCAAATAATTCGTTTTCGAAAGCCCTAGATAGCTCAAAAAAAATATAGTCTCCACGATTCTGGAGGCCTTTTTAGTCAACAAAGAAGATGCAAATGAAACAGCTTCTATCCTTTAAGCATTGCGTACTTCGGACGGAATGATAAAAAAGCAAAGAATATAAGTAACTTTAGAAGTTGTTCTCACACCTGATTCCTTCTCGGTTAAAAATGATCTCGGGAAAAACACTCACGATATAATATTACAAAACACACATCCTGGAATCAATGGGATGTGGATTATGTCGGCTCCGCACAGCTATTTTGGTTTTACACTGGTTGACAATAATAAAAAAGCTTTAATATATTTTCCCTGTTCAAATTCATTTTCAACATGAAATAAGCGAAGGGAAACAAAGGAAGACAAAATAAGCAATTCTGAAGAAATATATTCACACAGCGTCACAGTTGTGAGTGTCAGGTGGCAGATGCACAAACAAAAATGCTTGCTAGCTTGATGCAAATTTGACATCTTTACCCATGCCAGATGAGAGACTTTCCGAGAGGGATTACAAGCCAGACGATCAATATTGGGAGACGATTACCATTAATTAAAACAATCCCCTCGAATGAGGTAAATTTCGACACTGTAGGTGAATTCATAACCTGATAACTTTAAACCCTCTATATCTACTATGCAATTAAATCCATTATTAAACTATTTACCAAATAATTGCGTTATTTCGAAGAAATGAAAGAAAAACTTGAGTGTCATGCGTGTTCCAAAAGCGTTTCAATAAACTCCATATGAATAAAAGATATGTAATCGATGTTTATTTTCAAGTCTAGTGTAGCTATTTCTTCTGACAGCCTTAGGCTACATGTGAAATGGAATCAAATTCTTAATAACAATACCATAAAAATAATTCAATCTCGTAATTTGCATGAACATCAAATATTTAAATAAATTTCACATTAAATTTTTAAACAGCCATTTATCCCTAGTTTCTCGAGCTAGAGCCTCGAATATACTAAAATAAAGACTGAAAGGTGATCCCTCAACGCACATTATTACACAGATACAGATTACACAAAGTTACAAGTAAGATCTCTGTCTTGTAGCAGAAAACTGATCGACGAATCGGCGACTATTCCTACTTTCATAAATATTTATGACCGAGTATCAATGCAATTTAAATTAAAATATAAAAATTACGTTTAATGATAAAGCAGCTTCATGAATAAAAGTATCCAGAGAGAGTCTCCTACACATGTATCAACACATTTACTCTGAATATTCATTTAAAAAATAATAATGCACTGAAGGGGATACGTGAAAGACGAAATACACTTTAAAAATGGTCGAGGACGAAGTTGGGTTTGTCTCAAGGCGAGGAGAAAGGGAGAGTAGGAAAAATCGTGCTTTGTATTCAAGGTGCACTCAGATGCGGTTTTAGTCCAACGTGGGTTATCTCAAGGAAGATACAAAGAGAGAGAGATAATAAAAGGGAAGTAAAAAGAGGTTACATCGCAACGCCAACTCCGGACGCGGATAGCCTTCATAGAATAGGAAGAAGAAGGAAGAGGGAGCAAGTGATAACGACGTCTCACCAGCATCGATTTCACCTTCTACGTCTCACAACCATCCACCCTCCCCCATCCTTACCACTCGCAGGGTAAAAAGGTGGGGTGGGATGAACGGTACGGAGTCCGTCCTTCTTTCAACCACACACCCGACACACCCCCTTCTCACAGGAGAGGGCGGTAGCGGCGTCGGCAGACAAAAGGCTCATTAAAAACAGCGGGCCTGTTGCCAAATACGTTAGATCTTGTAGCCGTGGAGCGGGGTGAGAGGTGGTGGGACGGGAAAAATAAAAGAAAGTAGGAGGAATGGAGAGTAGGAGGAGTGAATGGGGAGGAGGTGAACCGTACCGTGTGCTGTGTTCGCAGAGTGTTGGGCCAGCAGAGGGAGTGTTGGGCGTGGAGAGAGATTGGCTCCTCCATGGAGGATGTTCGGTTTGGGCTGAAGGAATGGTAGCAAATATACTGACATCTGAAAGAGCGAGGTCGGGAGGAAATGTGCTGTAAAGTAGAAGGGATGTAAGTGGGTGGGCATCCTTTTAGGATCTGAGGGTTTCGCCTGACTAGTGTTTCTACACCAAGGCTTAGTTTCCCTTTTTAACTTACTAAACAAATAGGTATTATTAGGTAATGTACATGAACTCGATATTCTCATCTAATGTAGCCTTAAATGTCTGCTACAAGAGAAATGATCGATAAATTAATTCGAAAAACATATGGGGTCACCTAAATGTCAAATAAGGTATAAGGTCAAATACTCCTTAAATTTTCTTTGCGTCCTGATGTAATTGAAATTTTGTGTAAGTTTCAGTTAGTATTTAGGAAACAAGTTATAATAATTATTGGACGTGGAGCGCAGTAGGATTTTCCACGAGGCTGTTCAGGTTGAGGTTAATGGAAGGGAGAACATAGTGAGCAAAATGAGTGAAGTTGAAGACCGGATGAAAAAGTGTCGCGCAAAAGAAGGGGTTGAAGTAGGCAGGAATGCTTTTGAGCATGGGCTAAGTGTATGGGTGGCCAATCTTTCTCCTCCAGAGAATGAACTCCAAATGGTGATATGTTTGCTAAGTACCTGCTCGTTTGCTTACTTGAAAGCTTATTTAAAAGATACGCAAGGCGTATATTAGAGTAGCCTTGTGTCCGCTCTAAACTGGTGCATGGTTAATATTTTATCACCTCTAACTGAAGTCCTTAACTTACTACGTCTACTGCACAATCTAAATAACACCCATTCCAAGATTTTTCGTCCGTTCCATGTGAGAGAATGGCTCCTTGTTACGTTCCAGTTCTGATTGTTCACTGATAAAAATGGCTTGAGGTTAGCCATGCCTTCTGTTTCGTGAATGCGGAGCTTGGAGGTGGAGTGTAGGGCTTGTAGAAACTGGTTTTTTCGTCGGGGTATATACAAAGTTCAAAAAACAATAGGAAACCACCAAATTAAAATTGCATGTTGATACCCCGTAAAGGGAATGTTAGCCTAATTATAATGACAATTTAAAAAATCATTTGCCGGATAACTCAATATTATTATTAATGTGGTTGGAGCAATTTATATCACTGAACCGATTTGCATACGTTTTCCTATCAGTGATATCCATAGAGAGACGTGAAAAAGTTGGATTCCACCTCATAGGATTTTTCCTATCAATGCAATTTCAACACGTTGCCTTAGGGCACACGACATATGTTTCGTATTGATTCGATCAAATATAGAAAGATTTTCTTCGAACCGGAAAAATATCTCATATCAGTATCCTGATTGAGAACAAATATCAGGGTTCCACGCCGAGTCAAAGGTAAAAATTTTTTTTAATGTTTGCCTTTAAGTTTTGAATACCACACCAAGAACTGAAGTTAAAACACTCCTTAACTATGTTTACTGATTTAAACGCCTATTACTGCCTGTATGAGAAGTTTCTCCGCATAAATAGATGTACTTGAATTAAATTATCGTAGACAATTTTTCGACTATCTAAAAACGTTGTTAAAATGTGAACTCAATGACCCACGATTACCGCTCCAGCCACGCAAAGCTCGGGAGACAGACTGTATTAACTGTTAAACAGAGATGGAAGAGAGTCACGTGCTACGTTCGGAAATTGTTCTTTGAGGAGTTATGGGTGATGAGGCTTGCTGACAGACGTTCATCTTCCCTTGAAAATGTTCATTTTTTTATTTATGTTATTGATACATTTGGACAAGTTGAAATCGAGCAATCGTCCATAAATTAAGATTAAATCTCCAAAATGTAAAAATTCATCTGAAAGAAAAGGAATGATTTAGGAATTTTTTGTAATACTTGTCCAGCGCCTCCTGAGGAAATCAAGAATGTAGAAAGACGGGCTGGTCCCACTGAATACTTTCACCGCTGTTAATGATGGATTTAGGGGAGGGATTATTGGGAAAATGAGAGAAAAAGATTGGAGGTCATACAAGAAAGTGCCGCGCTGTTAATGAGGAATAAGTTGTCGTGTATAACCGTGGGGAAGCTTTTACAAACCACAGAAAATAAAACATCAACACCACCCGGTTTCAATGCATAAGCATCATCATCAGGTAATTTGAAAGCACACAACAGATCCTTTACATATCAATAGTTTCCTGTGGTTAGTAACAGTTTCCTCAAGGTAGGTAATAAATTTAGTAATGGAATACGATACAATTTATTTTTGTCGGAGAATGTTTTGAGGTTCGCGTGAGGCTATAAGCAGACTGGCTCTTGTCCTACAGTGTAAATTATGACTTTTTTAATATATGAAAAAAAAAAGATATTTTAAATTTAAGAAGACTAATACATGTTCTTCTTGTGACATAATAGTAAAATTAAGTCCAAATTTTAATATATTATAAATGTTATCAAAATCTAGTTCTTCCAATGATTTCTAGTCTAGTCTGGCAACGTTTAAAATGAAAAACAAATATGTACTTACCGGCAAATTTATTGTTTCACAAAGTCTGCTGCTGAGGAAGGTAGTGAAATTTCCTACAATTCCGTAGATTCTCTAATTCCTTGCAGATGTAAAAGCTAGAGGAAGAGGGTGAACTTTGTTCAGAGAGTGTCACTCTTGGATTAGTAGTGCTGGATGTGCAGAGATATTGAGTTTTCCGTTGAAGGGTGATGAAGAAGGAAGGGGGTCTACCATAATAGCAGTGGAAGGACGAGGTTGGAGGTCGTATTAGAAAGTGACGCGCTAAATAAAGGGGGCTGGAGCTGGCTGGGAATGCTTTGAGGACCGAAGCGGAAGTATAAAAGGCTGTCTGATTGTGAGACACACACGGACATGGGAGAGATGAGAAGATTGCTGGAGACAAAAGGGTTGGGAAGCGTGTGTGGGTTAACTGGCGCAAGAGAAGTAGGAAGAGAACAAGCGGCTGGACAGGAGAGTAGGCGAAGTGCACGAAAACGGACAAGATAAACGGCTTTTGTCGGTGTTGAAACGACAGAAAAAAAGAACCTAAAAGCATCAGCAAGAAAAAAGGAGCACAGCATCATAGTGGGCTACATGAGTGTTATAATGGTCAAAATAGTAGAAACATAATATATCAATAGGTTTATCTTTGGAGGTGTCAGTCGAAGGTTTAAATTTAAACCAAGCAGAGCGAATGTTTGAAGTCAAATTTCTATTTTACAATGCCTTAAATGCAAAATATTTTGCGATAGATAATTTAATACTTATAGGTATACACTTTAATTTTATGATTAAATTTAACGGCTCGTTGAGTGCAAGGTAACAGAATCATTACGGTGATGTTTCTTTTTGGTGAGAATAGCCAAAGAAAAGAGTCACAACTTCAGACGCGCAGATAAAAGAGATCAGTGACACGAGTGTGATCAAGGTAAAGGTAGAATATTATTGATATTATAAATTTAGAGAAATAAATATATAATTGTTTTTTCACAGCTAATTACATCAATGGGCAAAGAAGATTTAGGGAATGCTGTTTTTGATTCATTTATGTTCAGTTCTTCAAATATTTAAAATGTTATAACTTTTATTACATTATTTTTGGATTATTTAAATCTACAACAGTAGTACATAAAGTGTAAGGGAAAGAACAAAACAAAAGTATTTTTGGAGAGAGAATGACCAAAGAAAACAACCCAAACGATTCAGGTGAGTTATATGGCTTGAAAAAGGAGATAAATAATCAGTGGCGACATATGTACACTAGCACAAGTACACCGACAATGTAGTGATTTTCATTTAATCTTAGAGAGATCCAGGATCAACTCCAGCCAGGAAATAGAATTTTTTCATTGAAATTTCCGAGAAAGAGTTTCATATTATGAATCAAGCGTTTCTATGGTAAATAATTTTCCAAATATATCGATAAAAAAGCTATGTTTTGGGATTGACTAGAGCCACAAAATAAAAAAGTGATGGAAACATTTTGTAAAAATGCCTACATATTCTTCCAAAGATATGCCGAACCACTATCTTAAATTTATGAGGAATATCGCATTTCCATATAGTGAAAGGTGATTTTTGCAAATTTAACTAATTTTTTGCAAGTATTGCAGGGTTATTTCCAAGGTAATATGTAGAAAAATTCAATGATAGTAACAATATTAATAAGTATTTTATCCACACAGCGGTGTTAATTAATTAATTATATAATTAAATCGTCAGTTAAACAGTTTTTTTTAGCACTGGTAAACTATACCACGCATTAGTACCAAATTTTTGGCATCTTTAAATATGAAACCCTCCAATTTGAACTAGATTAAGAAAGGCGACACCATTTTATCAGAAAGTGTTGAAAAAGACGTGATGGGTAAGGACAAAAAAAGATATGGAGTCATTTCAAATGAGATTACGTGCCGTCACAGCACGGATATTCATCAAATTCGTGTCTAACAACAGCATGCACGACCTATGCTCAAATTTATACTTCAAGATTGACACAAATAGCCTCCGTACAATATTTTTTAAAATAACTGCTTACAAAATGAGTTACCTGCTTCAATTATGATAAATATTGCTAAAATGAATTACCTATTACATATATTGTAACGGACTTAGTTGATTTTTGAGTATAATTAAAGGTAGTGCTTTACTTTTTGGAAGTTTTTGTGTAAGTATGCACATTTCTGTACACACTCATTTTATAATTGCATGAAACGGAAAACTTTATATTAATTTTGTTTAAGTTAACTGTTAATAACTTAAAAATCAAAACAAAATTTTCTTATCATAAAAAGGGAAAAATAGGCTTACTCTGGAGAGCGCATCGTGACGGTTTATTTGATGTTTTTAAGAAAAAGGTTATTTTTTAAGTTTTGAATTAATACACTAGGTTGCGACTCCATAACCTAAAAAATATTTTCTGAAAGTATTATAAATCAACACTATAATTTTACAATTGTTGAAGGGACACAATTGGTTTAGTTTTATCCGATTATTTTACAAATAGGTGCAGCATTTCAATTTGAATATGAGGTTCAAATATTTCTTAAGAAAATATCAGGAGTTAAATGCAGTTTTAGCCTACAAAACTTTCAACTATCCGAATTTGTGGAAACTCTTCAATAGGGTGGGAAGGTTGTCATTGCTTTATTTGATTAACGGCATGTTTTGATTTAAATCGATATTTTTGTCTTTCATAATCTATTAATTTATTCCATGGTAAACACTCAGAAAATATGTCATGATGAACATGATAAGCAGCTGACGTCAATATAACAGTATTCATTAGTTTTAGGTCGCACGTTCCCTCAGTGAATATTTGCACTTTTGTCTTATAAAACATCACGTTATATAGAATTCTAAAATGTATTTACAGTTCTTACGACTAAGTTTATGAAAAATCATAGGTAACCACAATATTATCAAAATTGATAATATGGATTACTTTAATTTTAATCTTAAAATTCCTTGTATAGAAAAGAATTGTATAAGTCAGCATATTATATTTTATAGCATAATTTGCAAGAGACAGTTCTCCTTCCTCTCTATTCCTAAATGTCTTATCGGACCTTTCATTTGAAACAAATTTATAATGTCCAACGCTACTACCCCAATTTATGGCTTCAAGAAGAGGCATCAAAGTCTTAGTTATCATTGTAATGTCAGTAACTTGAAATGTAACGCACTTTATAGCACCGACATATGCGAGCGAGTAAGTATATACGAGCGAGACATATAAGAGTACATACCTGTCCAGATTCTAATCGAACATATTATAATATCACTAGTAACTGCTAAGCGTTTACTGATAAGTATACTATGTACCAAATACCAGGAGATTGAATATGAGTCTTGAAAAAGAAGCTGCTCACAGGATGGGCAAAGTAGCCAAATTATGAGGGTAAAAATACCCAAA
Source organism: Pyrrhosoma nymphula (assembly GCA_963573305.1). Classification (NCBI taxonomy): domain Eukaryota; kingdom Metazoa; phylum Arthropoda; class Insecta; order Odonata; family Coenagrionidae; genus Pyrrhosoma; species Pyrrhosoma nymphula. The sequence goes on from OY754329.1 coordinate 43,483,180, forward strand.
GAGTGAGCCTATAAAAAGAAAGATAAGAGATACTGAATTTTAGTAACGTTATAATGCACTTTAAGCATAGTAGATACCGAAGGAAGAGATGGGTCCACCAAGGAAGTTTTTGGGGGCAGTAGATGAGTCTCCAAAGGGAGAGTAATCGATTTTCGAAAGATAAAGTGCGAAGAATGAGATAGCGGGAGCAAGTATATGGTGACTGGGAAGGTACGTGAGAGAGGAAAAGGAAATATATACATTTGGCGAGGTAGAATGAAAGGAAGGAAATCCAAAAGAGTGGAGAAGATTCTTCCGAAAAAGAGGACCATAGGAGTTGCATAACAGTTCGAAGCCCATCAAGTCTGCGAAGAAGGGTTTTAAAAAGGGAGCGAACCGGGGGTAAATGTTTCCAGGGATTCCATTCCCTCAAACTCCCGCAGAGAGACCTACCCTTCCCACGCAATGGATGGACACACCCCCTTTCCCCAATCCTTTCCCTCCTTCACCCTCGCTCCCCCGCCACCTCCTGCCTCATTCCCAACTCCGACGTCCGAGGGGACGAACTTCATTCCGAAGAGAGTTTGAAAATAGACGATAAAGCTTCTTCTTCCACTGGTCTTGCCTCAACCCATCAGAGTAGAGATGGGTAGTGTGGTGGGAAACTCTACCACTGAAAGAAATCCGACTATTTTATCTTTTTTTTAACGTCGATGGGTCTAAAACCACTTTAGCGAGAAGACACCTCTTCCAAATTCGGCACTGGAATGAACCATTTTCATTGCTCCATTCAATTCCGCACTCCAAGCATTGAGATAATTTTATTACCACTGTCTTTTTTATCATGCTGAGCAAACATTTCGCGACAGTTACGCCATAATTTAGTGACTGCATAACGACTTGCAACTTTGACGACTGAGGCAACAAGAATGGTAATTCATGGTAAAAGATATCAACTGCAAGTTTGCATACTCCCAGGCGTGGTTTCAACGAAAATGTAGTTTCATGGACTATTGCTTTCTCACTGTTGAGTTGTTAAAAAGCAAAAATACCACGAGATTCATTTGAGTCGTTTTTCATGGTACAGTATATTCGTTACTACCCTCAGATTATTGGGAGTTCAAAATTCATAAAATGGTTGTAAATGAGTCTGCATCTTTGTTTGTCCCATATGCTATTATTTTACAGTCATTTTCAATACATTAGCTGAGTATAATCCAGTAACTGCTTATGCATACTGAAAATGTATAAGGGTATAAATGGAACATCCTGGAAAGCCGGCAACCCAACTAACGCTAAAAATTGTTCCGAAGAATGCTCGTATGACTGGCTAAGATATCTTCACTTACGTGTGCGTTTATCAAATATTCTTAGCTGCAATACTAACACAAAATGCACATATATGTATAATGTTTCCAATTAAAGTGCATGGATATTTTCGCTCTAGACTGATAAAGATCGGCAATGAATGACGGCGCATCTAAGAATGAAGCAGATACATCACCAAAACAACATGAAAATGTTTTCTCTTTGTTGTCTACTGACGTCTGAGGGTATTAAATTTTTTCTTTGGAGTCAGTGCATCATACTTTGGCTACACTTTCCGCAGCCGTTCAAGTTAATTACGGAGGCCAAATAGTCAAGACTCTGAAAAATGATGCCCTTATAATTAAAAGGTTAGTGAAAGTTTTTCCCTCACTTGAGTAATTTCCCTACTTTGAGAGGTCATAAAAAGTCAAATATTTAATTTAAGGGATTGCAATTAAATTGGGCAGACATTTCATTTATATCAAGAGATGATAAGAGACGTGACATGGAGGTCAACGTTAGGTCAATAAAGTTGCCGCAAATCCAAATGCAACCTCATTTTTTATGCGATATATATCGACGGGAAATCCTGTATGAGCAAATAAAGAGCTGAAGGGGATTACGTTTATGCCAATGTTAAACCCAATTAATGTTTCACGCCACATAGGCTAATGCGATATGGTACGGAAACTCATTTCCTCTTTTACGCGCTCTGTGGAAGAACCGCAGAGGGATAAATTTGTGAGCCGTTAAATACAGACTAAACGATTTCGTAATGAAAAAGTGGTGTCCATGTTGATAAATGCTGCTTTATCCACCTCACATTCCCTCTTTTTTGTCACCATTTTATATTTGGACGCGCATGGAATTGTTCGCAAGGAAAAATGAACACTTTCGATGTTGAACACGGAGCCTGCATATGCCGACGATAAAAAAGGGTACTCGCTTTTAGGCAGGGCCAACATATGTCTGCGGTGTTCATTTCTGGAGAGATACAGATGAGTGGTTACACATGAGCAGTGACAAATTCTGGTAAAAATAAATTTTTACATCGCTGGTTATGGCTTAATAGCTTCAATTAAGTACAATGAGCCCAATATATGATCAATTATTCATAAAAAATGATACTTTAATGATTGTTGCACGCTGCCACGCATATTGGTATTGGGTATATATTCCCTTATAAACTCGCATAGGAAGTATTCGTACTCAGTTTAATGATCATTCCAAATAGATGGAATGAAATGCTACCTTTGAAGTACTAACTACTCACTTCGAATTCATGTACTGGTCAGTTCACTTTATTAAAAATGTAAATAATTTTACCTTGATACTCGTGACCAAAATAATACAACCCTGATTGAGGATATCCTCCAATATTTGCTTAGAAATACAATACCTCGTCGAAAATGCAATTATCATAAAAAAGAATTTTTAAAATTCCGAAATAACCCAAGGTCAAAATTAAGAAATAATTGCAAGAAATACTATTTCATAAAATTAAAAGATTGCCATGGCAATACAAAAGCTCATGGGAACTAAATAAAAGAGATAACTGGAGAAATCACCTAAATTTGCCCCGTTATAGATAGACGAGATAGACATAGATTGTGCCGTCACTGCCAATCCCTTAAAATTATTAACAGTGTTCAACAAGTATTTTATTACAGCCTTTGCTACAGAAAAATACTTTAGTAGTCCTCGTAACCCTAGGACATAAACGTATTCATTTTCATCAAACAATATATATCAATGGCTGTACTTAGAATGGTAATCCGAAAGTGAAACTAATGCTTGAGTAAAATCTTTAGTATTTCTTAAAGTAAATCTAAAGTACTTTTCTTTAAAAAATTATTGTTAATTTATACACAGTGTTGAACTTCTTGTATAACTGTAGAGTATCAACTGTAGAGTCTTCATCCGCTTGAAAGCTTAATACCTTTACATGAGAAGATGTATCAAAAACCGGAAAAATAGAGAGGTATCCCTTTTGTCTATAGATTCCTTCTCTCGATAATCTCGATGCATTTGTGAAAAAGTAATAAAAAAGAGATAAATAAAATTTCTTGAACGGATACAGTTTTTTAGTCAATAATATTACGGATTCGGAAGTGACAATGGCACCAAATGAACACTAAAACATCATCTGCAAAGTGTTTACAATATATTCAACATCAACATACGTAGTTGGTATTAAACCGCGTTTGAGATACTTGATCACTATATCCTGATAGAGAAACGTTATTGTGCCTGAGTCAAGGAAGTTTTCCAAAAGGTCGGTCCAGAAGTTACTTACAGTCGTGCTCCAAATGTTTTTGACTCAATAACTATATGCAGTGAACATAAAGCAATAAATATTGATGTGTCACAAGGTCAGGTAATGGGACCTATTCTATTCTTAAAATAAGTAAACGGCTTCTTAAACTATGGTTTCGAAGAAATCGTGAGAGCTTATGCTGATAATGTAGCGTTATATTATGATGATGTGTAATGGAAATATGTAAAAAGAAAGATAGGAGTATTTGAGACAGTATTTAAGGAATGGTTTCATTTTAATAAATTTAAACATTGCATGAAATTTAAATAAAAGTTTATGACTAACGCAGTAGGTTTAGGTGTAATTGGGAAATAGTTTATCACTCTGCGGTTTGTTCCGGAGGAAATGGCGTTAGTTGCATTCTCATTGAGTGCGAAAATGAATACAAATATTTGGATTTGGCTCTGATAGTAAATTTCAATGGAATTATAATATAAGCAAAGTAGTAGCGACTTTATGACTTTGCCACTTAAAGTTATACTTCATATCCAAAATGAGTGTCCTTCTGAAAGTAACATATGTTGCACTCAATAATTCGTTTGTCAAGGTATTAATTCTTGGGGATGCGAATATACACAATAAATACACTGCTGTTTTACAGAAGTCCGAAGCATAACGCATAAAAGCATAAAAACCCCTTGTTCATTGTTCTTTGATGTTATCAGACTACCACTTCGCTATATGTATATCCACATTCTATTAAATAACATTTACTTGAGACGTGGTGGCAAAGCAAGTCTATTGCCAAGGAATCATAGATTTAATATGCGTGGAAAAACGTTTTAGGGCTGCCAAAGTAAAATACTTCAATATTTCAAAGATGTTTTCTCTACTTGCAAAAACATTTTTCACGGATTATGTAAAAAACCTATTTGTCAAATAACCGAAATAAATATAAATATGAATGTATGAATGAATATATATATGAATGTATGAATTTTTTTCTATTATTCATGAAATTAGTATTATGTTACACAAATAAAAAAATCCAAATGGCGTATTTTAAATCATTGTACACGTACACAATCTTTGTTATTTAAATTTTAAAATTTTTATGTATTTTTCTGTGTATTTACATGTATAATGTTCAACAATAAAATAAAACTTATAAATACTTAAAAAGTAACTAGTATAAGTATTTTAAAGTGTATATTACCATATTATATTAAACATAACACATAAAAATGTAATATAATGCAAAATGCGCAGTACAATAATTCATTTAAGAAGTAACGTAGCACCCTCTAAATTCTAAATGGATGAACCATATTTTTCAAATAAGGGAACCGGTCTTCTCCGGTTTATGCAACCCCTAATAATTTCTCACAGAGCATAGCTAGAATTATAATTTTAAACGCAGACACACTAAATTTCTCATTACTTTTCTCCACTTTTAGGAAGAACATATACTCAGTTACCTTAACCTACATTCACCGAAATTTTAGCTTTTCTTCCCTTTTCAGCTGTAAAAACTCTACTGTCTTCTTCATGGTTTGTGGCAGCCGTAAATCAATGAAAACTAATCGATACATAATTTCAAAGTTTGGAGAAGTCATTGCTCGAATTCTAATAAATATTGATTTGTGAGCATCAATTAAAATTTGACAACCACACGAACCCATAATTTATTATTTTACATTTTTAATACTCATGAAACACATCAAATTCTGAAATTCACTTGATTTTAAATACGTATCATTCAACTAGATGGGGAAGATTGAGAGTATTTTTTGATGCAAATTTTATCATTTAAACATAGCGGAAGAATTGAAGATTGAATTTATATTCTGATCTTACTAATCGGCATCAAGTCATCTCCGCTAAGTTTTCTTACTGTACTAATATTAACCTTACCTAAATTCATCCATCACAAATTGTATGACTACTATAGTACAGGTAATAAATGTTTGGAACTAGGAAGTTTGTCAAAAATAAGATTCATTAAATATCTCTCGTTTATGTATTGATCATTTCCAATCCCAATCCCGAGTGATTATAATTGCTAACAATATCTTGAAGTGAAACCATAAAAACATTGGTTCTATGAAATTCCTTTTAAAAATTTTGGACAAACTATATCAGTCCGAATCAAATATCTCATTACACATACATGTTAATTATCATAGGAGTAATTTTATAACAAATTCTTCCAGGAAATTTTCATGAAATAATATGTAGATATCGTTGATCAGTATATAAATGGTCATTCTGTTGATCTTGGCCCATTTGATACCCTTTTACGACGTACTAAAATAACACTTATTTTTTAACGTCATCCGATTCATATTATTCGAGATGTTAATAACTTGTTATTATACTTTGCATAACATGAAAAATACATTGATAATTATTCTGGAAGAGCATATTTCCTTTTATTAGCTAACAATGTCAGCTTAGGAAAAAAAGGTAAATTCGAGCTAGTGTTGTTTTGGAAGTGAGACATTAAGATACAGTCGAAAATGCGAAGAAATGTTCATCGATTGGAGAGACCACTAAGTTAACTTTATGTCAGCGTGCAAGATAATTACTATTGCAAGATCTGTGTCGAAGACGATTTTTTTTTATCTTTCGCTAGGAAACGGCACTTCCTTAATGATAGAAAATTGTTACAGACGCACAGAGTGCGTCAAATATATTGTGCATCGCTTCAACGATTCCCATAAAAACATTGCGAGGACTATTGTAGCGATATCCTCATGCAGATTTTCAATGGAAGTTTTACATCCCTAGGTGTATGCGATTTTTTTGTTTCTCCTATGCACACTTTAACAACAGTTTTAAGAGATTCTGTCATGATTAAATGATGACTGCTATTTCAATAAGACCTTTCATTTACTGGTCAATAATATCCATAATATACTGAAATTGTTTCTTCGGGTGAAGTATAAATGCATGCATCAAGTGAATTTTTTTCACTGCCATAAAATAATCTAATAAAAATACTAAAAACATAAATTCAATCTTTCATAAATAAAAGCTTATTATTTTTTTAAACACACTAAGTTAATTAATTGATAGAATATATTATCGATTACCTTTGTTAACACTTTTACCTATCTCAACAATTGTACCAACCTCAACACTTGTTTCACATAAATTTAACCAATGGCTATTATCAACAGAAAAAATAGCAACTATGAAAACAGAGGCAAAGTGTTTATTTACTAATTTAATATGCTTGTTTAAACGAAAAAGGCAACTTTGTCAAGCCAATCGTACTTCATATTTGATGACAAAAGAAGATTTCTGGAACAACCAACTTTGTTTAAGAGGTCATAATGCGGAGAAAGTGAATAAAGTATGATCTTCGATATTTACATTGAAAAAGCCGTAAATGAATTAAAGGAAAAATTACAAGAGGGTTATTAGAGCATAGAGAAAAAGTTATCATGAAAGACTTGGCTAATTACATAGCAAATATTTCAGAGAAGGAGGGACTAACAAGAATGCTGAACTTTATAAACAAAACTATGAAGAATCGAAACTTGAAGATGAATGCTAAGAAAACCAAGGTTATGATTTGCGGAAGAAATCAAGAAGGTATAATCACTGTAAACATGTACAACAAAAACTAGTGCAATTGGAAAAATTTTGTAATTTAGGGAGCAGGCTCACCAGTGATGGAAGAAGTAAGAAAGGTATTATGATCAGAACAGTATAAGGCATTAAACCAATAGACAAATGTCCTGACAGCTGGATATCAAACTCTGAAGCAAGGGAGCACTTTACTCAAGCATATAGCAGGTGCATGCTCTTATATGACAGTGAAGCCTGAAAAATAACAGCTGCCAGGCAAAAGAGATTGGAAGCAATGGAGATGAGGTACTGTTAAAGAACGATGAAGAGTAAATGCACGGAGAGAATCTTAAACGAAAAAGCCCTATCAAAAGCTGGAGAGTAAAGAAGAACAATGAAAACTCGGGGTATAAGAAGCGACATATTACTGTACACATTGTGTGACCCTATATCTAGTCGAAAATAATATAGAAGATATAAGGACGCATTGGAATAATTACATAGGACCACCACAAATGGAATACATAATGGAAATCACGGAGTACGTCAAAGTCAATGATTATGTAGGAATGAAGCGATTGGCAGAGATGCATGGATGCACTCCAGAGAGTGTAGAGCTGACGGATCTCCGGACTATTGACTACTGGTGATGAAAAATAATTTACATTTTGTGGAAATAAAATAGAAAGGTTTCCTATACGTATTGAATTCTACAATATGTAGGCTTAAAAAGATTACATATTTGAAAAAGGAACTCATTTAATAATATAAAATTACCGATATCCGCTGAACAGATGGTGCAGATAAAGAAAAAAGACTGAAGATTTCGGAATATATATTAAAGTTCGACGGCATTCTAATGGAAGTTTTTGGTCAGGCGAGTAGGGTTTTGTCCCCGTCTAGGGATTTGCTGCGTTAAGCTTACGAGGGCAATGTTGGAAAAAGGGCCCTAAAATGACCAGAGTGAGGATAACAAGGACAGCCGTATGCAAATGGCATCGCAAAGGGACCTCGAACCTCTTGTTGGGCAAGGAAGAAGGGTGAAGGGTATTTATTGCATTTCAGTGAATTGGGCCTGGTATCTTCGTCCAAATAGTGGTATGAAATTCGAAGAATGTTGGACCAAGGTTCGAGTATTTAATTTGACTTAAGCTTCCAGAGAAATGTCACAGCTGAAGAAGGTTTTGACTAAATTTTACGGTATTGGGCATTTTCAATTCCAAAAGTTAATTACTTAGCAGCAAAGTTCTTTCACATCATTACTATTTTATATAGTTTTTAAATAATAAACACATATGGAAATATCACAACTATAATGTAAAAAACACAATCTTATCTCCGGTTTATTTAAATTCATAGGAAATATAAAACATCATTGCTATTTCTTAGAACTGAGTACTGAAACTACGTTAGAAAATAGAGTTATAAAATAAATTCTATTGTTTCACATTAAACGTTTTGAAAACATTTATCAATTACTTTTTAGTATATCTTTGTTAGTTTTGATCATCAAAAGTAAAGCTATGAATGAATTACACAAAGGTAAAATGAGGGCACAAGAAAAAAACTAGCAAGTAAATTGGAAGAGAAAAAAGAATTACCCAAATGATTGAACACTAGGAGGACGGGAGTTTCGCACTACCTAGAAGGACCGGCAGGAGCCATTTTGACCCATTACGTTTTTCAGCATCGAATAGCTATTTTTTCTTCCATTTTTTCCACAAATAACATTAAGAAGGCCTTACCTACACATTATTATCAATAAAAATTCTTTTTATAAATAAATTGTTTATGATTAAAACTAATTCAGTTGATCCTCTTCAGCAGCGCTCATAATAGGCTATTCTCAAGCATAACAGTTTGAAATTAAAGACACCTGACTGAATATTGTGCATATTTAGATAACTATCCTTTTTTTAATAATTATTAATTTTACAAAACCTATTTCTTATAAAAAAATTATATAGAGATCACATCCATACACAGACATTAACATGAGCATATATTTGGAAAGATGTAAGATCACTTTCTTGCACACAACTTCCACGAATAGTTGTTTTTTCAGCACAGTTTCCACAAACACTTTTATTGCATTGATAAAATGCATTGGCATTTTTCTTTGAGAAATTTTTTTAAATTTGACGATTATTTCTTTTCTGACCCTTTGGGGTAGTAGCGTTCGTTCCCGGGAGGAAGAGGGTATCGTTCCAATTGGCATCACCACCACTTCTTCAACCAGTCTTTGAATATACTTCCTTCGACCAATTTTGCTATTCGTCACTTCTTTCTTGCTATTCGTCACTTCTACTATCCGTCTGGTAGCCTCATTCCTTTCCGGGAAGATCCTAAGAGTACGTGAATAAAGCTCGCCGACAACTACTATAGTAGGGATCAAGTGCAACGCCACCTGCGATAAAAGGAGCCGATGACAGAAAGAAAGCATACGGAAGGAGTTTTTCGACGTACCAGCCCAACCCAAATGTACCCACTAATCCTAGGAGGCACAAAAGAAATAGGCTTTTCTGCACTAATAAGAGTCATTACTCTTACCTCCTCTCTTTTCCATCCCACGGAGTGATTTCCCCAAAGATAAAGAATAGGGGATTCAGAAATGTTTTTATAACTTGAGCACGGCGCATCCTCTACACGGCATTCAGAAGTAGTGTGCCAACAATTCGGTGACAGAAAAGTTCTGGGCGAACGTGCGTATCTCTACTGAGAGATCAAAATAATTTGGCAAGTAATGGTCGGGACTATCCTATTCCATTGCCACACCACTGGCCGCTGTAACCTCTCCTTCTGGGAATCGAAGCAATGCTGATCATATTCCTATCATCTAACCGTCATATTTTACGCTACATATATTTATAATGAATACGATAATAATGTATACAACGGTAGAATGAAAGTGACCTATTTTCAATCCTATTCCTCCGGCGATTTCAATTGTAAGTCATTTTCAATGACTATTTAAAAGTAAAAAAAATCCGTAATTTTGGTAAGCCGCAACCAGGAGAGCTCCGCTATCGACGAAAGAGGCTTAAAGTACTGATCAAATGTGCGCTGATAAATTTTAGTTGATGTAAATAAATACCAGTGGTCAATTGGAGAAAAAAATAGCGAGAAAACTTGACTCTTATACAGAAAGAAGTATTGAGTCAAAATGACCCGTAGCCGTCCTTCTAGGTATAACCTCGATTAAAAATTAAGCAACAACAATTACGAAATTTTCTTTCCATATTAGTAAAACATAAGTAAAAATGCACAAAGTCACAAAATTTAAAAAGAATCTATTCGCAAATGAGTAGTTAAATTTGATTTTAAACACGTGTTATGGGTCAAAATGACCCATTCCATCCTTCTAGTGTTAAACAATATTCCTTTATTCACCGTTTAATAATATCTCCTTCTCAAATCAAGCTTGGTTTAGCAACGAAAAATAATGGCTGAATGAGAAACTTGGTAATGTTTTGATTGTGATAGAAAAATTATCAGCTTATCTGCTAACTCTTATCTACACCTTCCTCTGTCAACGCTCACACACGAAATCTAATCTGAAGAAAGCGAAACATACTAAAAAATGGCTTGTAGCAATAGCAAAATGACAAATCGTATAGCTTTGAACAAGGAATTATACCTCATCATGTTTACAAAAGCTTTGAAAAGTTGCGAACGAAGCATCACCTTTTTGGACTGATGAAGGCAATCGAAATGCAACGATAAGTCGACGAAGTGATTTGTTTCGCAAACAATGTCTCCTTCACGAATTACGAATGGTTATAGTTGCTTTAGAAAGTATTGCTGGCATTTAAATTCATACTGAATTTTACATGGTAATTCTGAAATTTTAGTTACGAATGGTTTTATGACTTGATAGCAAATGCTGTCAAATTCATGATTCATACTATGAGCTATCTGATATATGAATGCAATTTCATGAGATTGATCGTGGTAATTTTCTAAAGGTGCTCTCAACTCGTTACCCTGTTATATATGCGGATGTGTAAAACATTTTCTTATATTTCTCCACCTACCAATATTTCAATTAAGCAGGTAACGAATATAAGCATGTTAGATCGCATGTTTTGCAGCAGAAACATAGGCACATAGGGAAATTTCTCGTGAATCCTTGACTTTTTAACTGAAAATATACAAGTAATTTAATAATCCAAGCACTCAAAGTTTAGATTCATATAACTCGTCTCCAGGTTTTCCTGAGTAATTTTCATCTGCAGAAGAACGTCTTCAACCCATTAATGGCTCGCGTACTTGTCGATACCCAATCAATTACATGCAGAAATTGACTTAGCTTTTTCCATATCATCAAAGCAAACTACAAGTCTCAATTTATCACTAATGCGCCCAGTAGCCACCACGGACGTGGTACCGAAATATCTCTACCTCTCGTAAGTGTTTTCTCACAGACGTTCTCTTTCAGGCTTCCCATTTTTAATTCCATTAGGCAACAAATACTTAACTCCAATCTAAGGATTGCGATTTTAAACTATTTCATCACCTTAAAAATCATTAGGTTGGCATTACAAAAGAAATATAGCCATATAATTCAATGCTTAATACTTCAGCATCAGCACAAATGTCTCGAGTACCAAGATAATATATCACTTATTTCCAGGATTTCTGGATAAGGTTGGATTTATTTGTCAAAACTGGTTTTAGAGCACTGGAATGAGGCATAAATTCACCACATTTCTACCATTATTGTTATCACAGAAATGCCAAGACTACTACATAGAATTTCCCGCCACCCTTGTAAACGAAATCTGAGGATTGGCTCAGCAAGGTTTCAGCGAATGCATATAATAATTACTTTATATCTTCCGAGAACTGACATTGGAAAATATTAATTACCAATTACTTTTAACATGAAGTGCTTCAAACTAACTCACGGTATTCTAGTGATTAAATCAATGAGAAAACGATGCTCAGAATGATTAAACTCCTGGGAATTTGGCACGATAATTACTGCACGTTTACAGACGAGTGCCGGCAGTTGATGTTGGCCCGGAATAAATGTTTAAGTTCAAATTCTTTCAACCTCCAAAGTATTTATCCTGTGTGACAACAAGCAACTCCTGAGTGATAGCATTAATTTACCTAGATTTAAAAGAAATTCTAATAATTTCGGTTGAGACTTGGGAAGAGCGATTAGGTTCATAAAGACATTGCAAGATGATTTCCCGAAGATAATTTTACAAAAGACAAAACAAAATAGTTTTCATCAAAAAATATGACAGCCACGAACATCTTCTCTCCTATCATCACATCACCTTCAAACGCACGAATTAAAGTGACGAACTTACCCCATTAGAAATTTTTACCATCACTTTTTAACATCATTGATCTCTCTCCAGATTCTTATGTCACGCATAACGCCGAAATTCCCACTAAGTTTAAAAAAGGTCTATAAGAAATACTCGTAAATGACTATGCAAAATGCGTAATAAACCTAGCTGCTACCATACATGCAAAACATTATTGCTATATTGGTCCCTCATCCCGTCGTTTTTACCCTTTTTCGAATTTTAAAGCCCCAGGGATAGCCTTGTAACCCCTTGTCATCCCTAAAGCCAAGAACAAGATCTAACTCCTGGGCTAATTACCCTAATTCTCCCTTCGGTCGCATTATTCTTGGCAGAGAGGTCGATCCCAATGTCCGAATGTTCTTTACTGCCCCCGAATTTGCTCTGTGCCATGAAAACCCAGTTCTGTTCTCTTGGACGCATGTAGGTGAGGAGGGAATATTCTTATAAGGGACTCTAGCCGATTGATGACTATGTTCCTCGATCGTGATAAATTTTACAATTTCAAGAGATAATTCAAGAAAAGAAAGTGATCGTGTAACTCCGAGAGCTATTAAATATTTACTATATATCATTATAAGCACTATCAACGATTCGGTTACACGTCGTAAGCCACTTTTAGAATGAATGTAGGTATAACCGTTTCCTATTGCTATAATTTACTTTGGGTTTTCAAGGTGTTATATTTCTAATTTAGGTAAACAGAAATAAAAACCTTAAGTCTACAGAAGCAAAAAAAACATGCAAAATACAATAAAAATCCACAGGAATCTTTATGTTAGAATTTATTAATTTAGAATTATTTTCAAGAATATTGGATCTGGAAAAAGCCCTTGGATACATTGTGTTAGATATTACATCACAAGTGCAAAAAATTACCAATTAAAACTAATCTTATAAAAGGTATTCTTCCATGTAAACAACAAAAATGGTCCTGGACCGATTTGCTTTATGAGAGAGACAGTACGTTTCAAAACTTATGTATTTCTACCAAATATATATGTATATATATATATATATATATATATATATATATATATATATATATATATATATATATATATATATATATTACATAATCAAAAATGAACCTACAAAATGTCTATTCTGCATTCAATTTCTACGCAACATGCTATAATTAATGTGCAGTGCACATTCACTATGTAATATCTTATTATCTCATGCGTCCAAGGATAAAGATAAACAATCATAAATCGCTTAATTCTCTAGGAAAAAATGACAGTTAACAACAGGTCGAAAAAGGTCCTATGATCAATGAAGATAATTTTTAGCTTAAACATATTTTTCATTATGCCTAATCAATCCCGGCTGGCTTTAGACCCAGATATTAATTTTTAAAAATACCTCAGATGGTTAGATACGGGGCCAAATTTATGCTTATTACTATTAGCAGTTTTTTTTTAATTTCACTTAAACTTATCTACTTTTCAGTAACTTTATCCTTAAAATTCGCACCCGTTTAATATAAGCTACTACCACTCCATTTCCTTCTACGATTTCATTATATTCTTTTCCTAATCATTGGTCAGTCAACTTGAACGCAACGTTGCTACATTGGTACAACCCAATGGACGAACATACCCCATTATTCTTTAAATCAGGAAAAATAATGAAGAGAGGTTGCCTGGAAGATGTCCATGGGAAATTCATTTTACTAGCATTTATTTCAGAGGACTGAACTCTTAGGTAGAATCCTCTAGAAATAGCGAGCTGACAGGAATATGAGTATTACGGTAGTCAGCATATTTCCCTTGATATTTCTTATTTGCGAGATGATAAATTCTCCAACTTTTTCCACGGTGAAACTAAATTTGGTCCCAGAGCTATTGGGATCGTCAGCGCAACCGCTAGTTCTCTAGCTTTCTCGAGTTTTCAAACGCCCACTCAGCTACTTAAAGAATAGCTCCAGCATTCCCATTGCCATGAATGCCAAGAAGACTTACGTAACTATAAAAATGTGAATTTTTTCCCACAGCTGTTAGAGTCTATAAAAAGTTTGATATTAAATGGCAAAATAATGACATTCGTAATGAAGAATTATACGAAGTATCACTCCAGCTAAATGGAGATCCCAACATCTAACTAGTAAGACCATTTTATTCTAGCTGAATTACATGTTTATTTGGGCATTGTTTATAGTTCCTACCTTGGGAATAGGAGCAGTAGAAACAATGGATAGAAGATATAGCAATACACCTAAGGTGTAGTCACCTTTGGTGTTATGACAACATTTTTCAATACTTCTCCCATAAGAATTGTTTTTATCCGTGCTTTAAAAAATTATTAATGTTAAAAGAAGACTTGGTTACAAAAGATGTTATTAATGGCAATAATAAAATTGACCGTTAATGATGCGTAGTCTTTAAGCAACTCATTCAGGTTCAACCTGAACTAACACTGAGTAATTCAAGATTCTTAGTGAAATACAACATTTTTTCCTCTTCCACAAAAGGTAGCATGACGCATTTTACCACACTGTTATAATATCAAATTAAATTGCAAAGTAATGCATTTACTTATTTCATCGTTCAAACTAATTGCATTTCTTTTAAATTAACCCTGAAATTAATATCTTTTCGCATTTTATTCTAAATCTTTCTTTATCGAACTGCTTTAATAACTTACTATTTTTTATTTTTAACAATTGCTGAATATGGCTATGTCTCAGACTTCCGTTAAAACTGTAATGTTAAGCGAGATTGATGAAGACAAAATTAAATTTAGTGGTAGGGAAATCAGTCAAAAAGGATATGATAACATAGATAAAATGTTTGCAAATGAAGTACCATGTGATATTTTAATGCGCATAAATAGTTTTCTAACTGTATTCCTCAGGAATTGAATTATGCAAAAAAAGTATGATTAATGAGGTTTGATTTAAAAATATATACTTATCTCCCCAAGCAAGTTTTTTCTATATTTCTCATTACTTAAGTGCTCTATAGTTAAAAAAATTATCTTGCTGTTTTTATTACAAGTATTATAAAAAATTTTCAGAGCAATTGTGTGTTGTATTTCATGCGTTGTGGTACAGAATGATAGACGGTGACGCCATATTTTTAGTGCTAGATAAATCCAAGAAAGATTTTGGAAGACCAGCGGAAGATGCAATATATGAAATTATTCCAGATTCGGATTACTCCACCACTTCTGTAGGAGAGGTAAATTCAAAAGAAAGTTCTGACGATTAAGAGGAGACTGCAGACATAGAAAGTATATTGGCAAGGATGGAGCCACTCTTAGGAGAAAAACTTGTTGCGTTAGTAAATTTAATATTACCCCCAATTCCAATGTTGTAAAGTAAAATGTTTAAAAATTTAAAAAGTTGGCTAAAACGGAATATGACAAAATATCTGCTTGCTCTCTCAAAAATTCAGAATATGGAGATAATAGACGAGGTAGACGGGTGCACAAATTTATTCATTAAAAACAGGTGTTGTATACACGATTTCTACAAAATAAGAGATCAGGGACACAAATAAATGTGAATTTTGGCACTAATTGGTCTTTTGCATCCTGCTCGTGTAAAAATAGCCAATAATACAAACTACTCAAAGAGATTTAGAACCAATGCTAATACGTATAAAATTTGAAATTTGGAGGTAGGTACAGCAAATATTGTGACCCACAGACCTATATAAACGTTGGAAATACTCCAGCAGCTTTACTATATAGGCAAGTTCACCATCTCAAGGAGCCCAATCGCAATCCAACTTAAGATATTTGGTATCCAAGTTATCCATTGGCTAAGTGACTTCTGGATTCTTAAATCACCTTCCTTTACCCGGTCAGGTCAGTTCATTTTGTAGAGTATGATATTCAAAAATATTATTATTACGTTTTTATCATACGTGACTAAGAAAAAAACAGGCTGTAATTCAATCATGCATTATGATGCTGCAATGAATTAAGATATTCGAATGGCTACAATGATACAGGATTACATACAACATTACAGCATGATAAATTGTGGAGTCGATACGGCAGACCAAAGTTGTATTGTAATGCCTATTCGGTATCTACCAGAACCCGTAGCATACAAATTGCTGTATTTTTTTCACTGCTGTTTTTTCATTTATTCTATTTTACGGTTACTACTTTACCTGTAATACATGTCCAAGTACATAACAATAATACAAATAGATACTCTTCTCTAATAAGCAGGAGTATTTTTTGAAAAGGCTATCGATGTTCCTCTTGAAACATATGAAAGAGAGAACAAAATAAATTCACTGTCGCATAATACTAGATATACGATACTAAAGGTTTTAGAGCAAGACGGTGTCGTTGAAGTTGAAAGCAAAATATTGCCATATCTATGGACAGAGAGAAAACCAGTTCGAGAGGAGGCGCTTCGACAGAAAAAAAGCGTTGGCTAAAATATGGAAGAGCAAAACATATGATTACGTAAAAACATATGTGTACATAAAAAGTGGACAAAAGAATTCTGACGTTCAAGTGAAAATTATTTAAATAGTTAAATTTCAAACAAAACTTCAATTCTGTAAGTTATTTAACATTTAAAGCGCGGTAAATACAACTCAATTGCGTAAAATGACTACTTTGGCTAAACATCAAGTTGTAATAGGTATAAAGTTGAGTTTACGGCATACATGGCAGCCTTTTATTGTGTGGCACGAACTACGCCACGCTGTTGGTCATGTCCCAAAACGTGGGCTAGCTTCGTTGAGAGTTATGAACATCTTCTAAACCCTTGGCACAAACATAGTATTTTTCCCTCTGATGTGTTTTGATATCGAATAAGATGAAGATATTTTCCATGCTCCGAAAACTGCTGGCTCAAACTAAACGACCCTAATAACGTAGAAGAGGCTTTCTACTTTTAAAAACATTGCTTGATAATCTGGTCAAAATTTGCATACTTCCCGTCTCCGAAATTTGTTTTGGCAAATTTGTATGCATGTATTGCTTCTAAGTGTTTTTTTGTTTTAGTACCCTCCTCGTTATAATGCGACCAAGCTTTTCTTAACTAGCTTCGCCATAATGGTTGAGTCAACATAAATGAGTGAAGTAATGTCAGCTTATCAATAAATATACTATGCATAGGATGTACAGCTACCAGGGAGTAATTTTTAATTGAGTTTTAAACGCAAATTTTAAATTTTTTAAACGTGTCGCTGGAAAACGTCTAGTAGAGGATATCCCAGTGCAGCAGAAAAAAAGATTAGGATTAATGGTGACCAATAAATTATGCACTTTCTTGCTCATGCCGTTTTAATTTCCATTTTGCATTAAATGACCCCTTTTATAAAATAATATTGTTATTAAATGTAGAAATAAATCAAATACCTAAACATGCCCGGAAATGGGTGTAATGATTTAACTTTCCTCAAAACTTCACCGAGAATACATATCTATCATTAAAAACAATTTCATCGAGTTGTAATGGTTACTTAATGACCATGGGTATTATTTTCATTCTGGGTTCTACTTCATATCCTGTTATGGCTATGTTACTAAGCTAATGAAACAAATTAAATGCTTATGTGTACGGCTAAAATTATCTAATATACATTTTGGCACTGGTATACTTCTTAATGATAAATTCTGCATACATCGATTATCAAAAATGAAAAAAATTCGATTCCAATTTATATGGTAATTAAAGTGACACAACGATAAATATGCTACAAAATATATTTATATGTGGTCTATCAAAATGATTTAAAATATAAAAACCAAGCTTTATAGCTTTGAAAATAGAGAAGGATCACCGTTATTACAAGGGAAAATGACCAAGGCAGGAATACTAAATGAAATAAATATTTTGAAGAATGAATAGAAAATACGAAATGGATGGAATCCTTCGTGACACAAAAAATGCAAGAGCCTCGGACGTGTTTATGCTACATTTTCTATTATCTCGCCAGTTAGAAACGGCCAAGAATTCTCGAATGTGGCGAATTCAATTGGGATTCACGCGGTGAATGATTCAGTCCACCGTGAATAAAGCGAGCCAAATAAACTGAGAGAGCAATATTCCCTCCGAAAAGCCACCGAAATTCCCTTTATTTATGCAATGACCGAGACCCGGCGTCCAGGTCCTTTGCCAACATTCCTCGGCAGCCTTTGCAGCCTCCGCACGAACCGAGCAGTTGATCCAAAGCTTAGCTCATCGCGTTAATTCCTCCCTTCTCCTGTCACAGTTTGCGTGCGACTAAGAGATAAAGGGAAGAAATAGCGAGGAAAGATTTTTTTTTAACTTTTGGTGCAAGGACCTTATTTCTAAAATGCATGGGCATTTCTTTATGTAAAAAATAACATATATACCACAATCAGTTACTTTTGCAACATGTAAAATCCATGAGGAATTTTTGAATAATCTGATGTAATTTTTCAACGCAAGAAATTTTGTAATAAAGACAACTGATCTACCTAAAAGTTTTAGTTTTGCTACTCATTCCGATAATGTGCATATTAGATACTAAATGAGCTACCACAGATAATACTAATTTATTCTTTAAAGTATCTGTTGCAGTCTCCTTATTTCCTTAGCCAGAGAGATCCAAAACAATTCCAGAAATATGTCATTATAGATGTCAAGGATATTAGAACGTAGTATCCTTACAAAAATAGCAGTCTTCTATAGCATATTAAGCACACAACAAAGCGATAAAGTTACACAATAGATTGGGGTATAGTTCCATAATCGGAAATAGTTAATTGGTTCTGTGCATAGAGTTTTTGAAACAAAAATGCATGATAAGTAATCACATATCGATTGCAGTATATCCGTATTAAATTTGAAATGTGCTATAAGAATTAGTGTGTGAATCAAAAATTCCAAAGACACAAAAATAAGATTAGCTTGTACCTAATGAGTACGCAAATTAATTCCCTTTTTAAGATTAAGTGTTGCTTGTAAGAAGAATTACATATGAAATGCTAGCACCTTTGAATGAGACATACCTAACTACATGTACTTAATAATCGCATCCATCTGCATTAAGAGAAGAAAAAAATATATATACATAAATAGTTTAATTTAACACATTACCCATTGGATTTGATCCTCTTACACATAAGGTATGACCATCTCTAGCCGAACTAACCTTAGACATACGTAGGGTATGACGTTTCTATGATCATATTTTAGCTTACGCAAAAGAGAATCTTGTAGATGCAATGGTATCTGCTAAAATAATTGATAAAACACTATCGCGGACAGTATTGCAGTAATAGAATACATAAAAATTATAAAAAATAAAAATTAAGGAAACGAAATAATTTATGCATACAATGTGTTTGGCAAATCGAAGTTCTTCCTAATTTAGTAAGTGAATCTGAAGAACAGGACCTTTGTGCACAATCGCACTCCTTTTAAATTCTTTTCCACTCCGCGGCAAATATCATTCAGAAAAATTCAACCCTTAGTTACATTTCAGCCACATGGAGACTTGGGAGCATCCAACCAAGTGCACTGGTCTCACTGACTTTACACAAGTTGAAGAGGCTGAGGTAACAAAAAAAATACAGAAACCTTAACAAAAAAAAGATATTCCTAGGCCGCCGTCAATAAATCCCGCTTCGTTTGTTGAACGTGTTGATTCTCTCGTGATATATAAAAAGGAGGTTTATGATGGGTGGCACACACGGAACGGGAACAACTTACAACGGCAGGAATTCAAGCTCATAATCTCCAGAGACAGGACAGCAAAGCCAACTCTTGCGCCGGAGCGCCAACATTCAGGCACGCACACAGAGACTTGAATGCACACCTCATCTGGCCCCAACACACATCCTTGGAGGACTCCTTCAAAATAAGCACCCGATGGTATATCTCAGACGCAGAGGTGGAAGAGATAGAGAAAATGTGGAGGAATGGGTAGAAGTAGAGAGGAAGAAAGGAAGACAGAGAAACAGAGCAAAAAGAATTGGACGAGAGGGGTGAAAAGGAGAAGGGATAAGGGCAGAGGGATATGGAACAGAAGCTACCGCGCGACTGCAGCACTGAGACCATTTCAAACAGAACCCCTTCTCCACTCACAGAGTTTAACATTATACGCCAGAGAGCTTTTTTCCCCTCGCTACCTCTTTTTATGAATCACGAACACATCTTCTTTCTTTTTTATTCCTTGCGCTAGGAATCCGGTGGATTCCTTTCAACCTTGCGTCCTTTTCGTGACTCCCTTTTCCTATCTCGCTCAGTTCGCTCCTTAAAAATGCACGGATAAAAATATCTGTCCGCTCAAAAAAAGTAAAATAAACCGTGTGAGAGTCGCACGGAAGGAGCCACATCATATTAAAAAAAATATTTTTCGTTAAATTTTCCTGGAGGAATATTTTTCCCTTCCACTTACCTTTTTAATTTCTACTCTTCTCTCCGTGTCATTTGACCTCGTTTTCTTCACCACAGCCCCAACAAGACCAGATTCTCACCAAGATTTTGTAACGAGTAGGCAAAGAACGCGCATTAAGAACTCTAGGGGAATAAAGTTGTCCCTCAAAAAAATAAAAAAAATAAATAAATAAATAATATATATATATAAAAGTTTTATTTTCCCCTCTCATTTATCTGTTTTCCTTAGGCGCCAATAAAATTCTCCACGAAATACCCCATTTTCACACTCATGTTATTTTAAATAAAAAAGTAATAAAAAATAAGGGTAGTGGATATCGTCTGCGAAGTATCACGCTACTAGGTATGAAAAAAAGAGTAACTCCTCCAACTCACTGCGAACCAGGGCATATTCCGCGTTGAAGATGATTCCTCCAGGGTATTATCACAGTGTAATTGTTCACCATTATGGAAATCTTGCACTTTTTCTTTTTGTCTGCGGCTCTTGCCTCATGTAAATTTCAGCACTCTAGGTAGGTCTATAATATGTGCCTCATGAGTGAAGCATTTTTAGCTGCAGCACCTGAGCTGACGAGTCTTGCTCTCATAAAGGACAGAAATGATTTCGCGCATATAACTTCTGGGATAGGTATATATGTTACGCTGATTTAAGGATTTCTCTTTTTTTTTAAAGTTCCATTTAGTAAGTAATTCCCACCGATTGATTGAATTAATTTGATTTGACTGATTGAGCGTGAGGCGCTATAAATACCATCTATGGAATTTTGACATTTATTTACACTGCAAAACTTGCTTGTAAGGTTGGGAGACAAAAAACTATTAAAATTCATGTAATGGCTGCAATGCTTTGGAATACTTATTGAATAAAAAAATCTTCAGAGAAAATAATATTAAAAATAAGTTAAAAGGCCGGAAAATAACAAATTTCAACATACACTTTGCGTCTCATTTTAAAATACTTAAACTGTAGGTTGAATACTGGGAATTTCACTAAATATTGATTATGTAAATTACGTAGTACGAGATGCACCAACTATAAGTTTGCAGGTGACATACGAAAAACGAATAGCATTCTAATTAAGAACTGCCTACAATAAGTAGTGAATATTGTACACTCAACGAGTATTTTTAATTGGTAAAAACAGAAACTGAATGATGAAATCTTCCTCAAAATTACCGTACACGAATATTTAAAGTAGTTACATATCCACTTCTCCGCCAAAGCAATGTCCCTCATATCATAAAAAAAATAAAGTAGGCTTGAAATGAAGACTCATTTGAAATTCCATCGAATAAATATATTAATCAAACTCCAGGACAAGTAATCGGAGAAAAAACTAGCACAATGGCAACAAAAGACCTCTCTCACCCTGGGGAATCTTGGTACGAGCTGTCGTGTTTTATAGAAGGGATAGTGAAACCCTTCAATCGGAATTCATCGTCAAATATTAGCCACAGACTTCTTATTAAAATGAATTTTCATTATGATGAGTGAATATAAAGAGGGATTCTTAAAAGTACAATGTCTGTAAAAGTTAGTGGAATGAAGAAGATGAATTACTCAAGCAAATTTTCCCATAGCGTAAATGAAACAACCTTAGCAAAATGCATTATATTTATCGAGTCCAGCATCATAAGACAGAAGTGACCTGACTTTCACCCAAACCATGAAAGTTTGCACTTGCAAAGTTTTAGACATTGGCAATGAAAAATATAAGATTTGCCTGAGATACTGTGAGAGTCAGAGATAGATATCAACGAAAAGGAGAGCGGAGTAAACTGGAATGGCACTGGACCTGCAACCAAAATGCAGGAATGGGGTTGGAATCCAACAGGAGATAGCTGGGAATGTGAGCGACGAGCATCCTGCGGTGCAATGAACTCATCGTCAAAGAAAGGCCCTGGAAGAAACGGACCATGAAGGGCATAGTGGTGTAGGTGCAGTACTAAATTGCGGAAGGAAAGGTATTAGCCAAAGAAGAAGTCACTGAAGTAGCATAAGAAAGCATTAACGTAATGCACTCTTTAATGTTGGGTCATTTTAAAATTCTTTGAGATGGAAAAAAAGTTGAATTGGGTCTGTGGGTTGTCTAGAGTACTGGGTTTCCTTCCCAAGGACCTGGATTCAAATCCCAGGGGTTTGGGAGATTTTTCAGAGGCGTCCCGATCTCTGATAGAACGCTGAATGTACAGCGACTTCAGGAACAGTACTTCTTCCTTCGGTTGGGATATTTAACTCGGGAACACATGGGGCCTTTCTTTCAGGGTTAGTGACATTCAGACACCAGTCTTCTACCTTAATTTCCTAAATAATCCTACATAAACTAATCTAACCACACGTACTTATTTCTGCCACCTTCCCTAGTAAAGACAGTAAGAAAATGAACCACTGTAAGTGCAATTATTTATGTTTTAAGGGGTGAAAGAGAAAAAAATGGAATAATCGTATACAAAATGTTAGTTATATAAGGGACATATACCTCATACTTGGCACGTGAATATTAATTATATATTAAATTTCCAATCAGATTTCTGAAGTTAGCACACCAGAAAATATTAAATACACATTTCAGAGTCAATTATACACTTTTAAGGGCTTTAACACAATACTTTAAGGACTAAAAATAATAATAATGATTTCATTTATAGATCTTCTTAAGTTATATCAGCATACGAGCAGATTCTCATCATAAAATAAAAGCTAACATCTATTTAAAGCACTGTACCATTTAACCCATAATTTAGGCAGCTTCATAGGCCATGTACACAGAGAAAAAATGTAGGTTATCCTGAAGACTACCTTTCACCCATCATTGAATTAAATATTAAAGCTACTAAAATCGATAGGTATTAAAATATCCTTTTGCTGCAAAATTGGAGTGCAATTAATACTAGATATGGTGTCCTTTTACGTAGCTTGAAAATGAACCGGATTACCAATGTTACAATATAACGGCCAGGACTGCGTAAAACACGGAAATAATTGTGCATTCCATGAAACAATAATCCATATTTTAATTCTATTTTCCAGGTACACGGTGCGCTGACTTCGTCACCAAAGAAGGAAGTAAATTGTTTTTTCCTCGACGTAGATATTATGATTTACCTCGAGGATCATTAAAAGTTTATGGAATGAGGGAAAAAGAGTTGTGATTTTACTTGGTAGTAGGTAGCTCGTAGGGTGACAGCGGGATGAAGACGTCACAGAGACCTGTTGGGAGGTCAGGTAAAACACCGAGTTATGCGTGGGCTTGTGATTTCGGCTTAACCGGCGACCGGTTATAAAATGTTTTGCTAAAAATAATATATCGCCGCAGTAAGCCACCTCTGCGATCCCAGTGGAGTGCGCTGTCTTTTGGGACCGAATATAATTAATCTGCCCCAGTTTTCTTGAAAGGATGCAATGAGCGAATGCGATTTATTGTTCCAATTTATTTTGTGAGGATTGAGTTAATACTCATGATAATGTACCAGCTTCCATTCTGAGGGTCTCGGGCTCAAATCTCTAAAGGGGTGGAGAATTTTTCAGAGAAATGATAATATCTTCTTGGATGCTACTGGGAGAAGGTGGTATCACTTCAAAAGTAATACCACCATCTATTGGATTGGATATCCAATATAGTCCAACTATAGTCCTCTTTTAAGTTTCGGTGGTTTCGGCTTATATCGCAGCCGGATTCCTCTCTACTCTGCCTCTTCTTCAACCAGGTGACTAGCCTCTCCAAAATTGCTCAAATGACTTCAGCTGTCGGTCACCAACCCAAGTAAACAACAAACCAGATAACTCATTTTGTGATCATTGTCTTATTAAAAATTGCATAGCCACGAAGTGACAAACTACTTATGTTAGTATAAATATACCAAAGAATCTTAATAGCCTTCCAACACATCATAAAACTATAAAACCTTATCCATAGTTAAAAATGGCAAAACAATTGATGAAAGCATTTTATAAATCTCATCTTTAGGGTCATAATAATTTATCATTGCTTGAACAAAAAGGAATCTAAAAAAATAAGAAGTAATGGAATGCATAGGGGTGCATGCATTTTTGTACTTATATGAATATTTTTCTTTATATATATGTATACCTTTTATGAAATACGTATAACACTACATGGTAGTTTCTATCCGTCATGTGACCTTGTGTTTGAAAGTAAAAATAACTGATTTTGTATGAAATATGAATAAAGCATTTTTTTAAACAATAACTATTACTGCTATCTTTCCAAGAGTAGAACAAAAAACAAAACGAAGAAGAGTAGAACGTTCAGGTGCTTTCATCCACAAAATTGGATGGACACCAAAACGTTAATGCATGAATAATGGATGACAAAGTATTACGATGTTGACTTGTACAAGGCACAGCATAAAACTACTTTCTAATTCCATTTAGAGCTCTGTCGCTTAAGTAATCCTTGTAGCTCATCTCGGTTCAACCTGCGTGTAACCTCGCAGCACTGCCAACATTAGAATCAAATTCAATTATTACCCTGCATGATGCCGGGATAAGATGCGAGGTAATTAACACAACGTTAAGAACACTGGCGTTCACCAGAGGTCTTAACGTAAAAACATCCCACTGTCAAAAATGGCCCAGTTGCTTCTCGTTGAAGAGCACAGCCGTAGGACCCAAGTTGGTTTCCCAAAATAAAGTAAATATTTGTAAAAAATATTTCTTTTATTTTATGCGCGATCATACTGTATCCAATTTTAACCTCCATGAAAGAATCATTCATAGCCAATACATTGGATAGTCCCACACTAAATCTCGATCTAGACTCATTATACAGTGGACTTCATTACTGTGGCACGCAAAAGCACTCGAATATCTACTAGTTTAATTGATGGAACTAGACAAGTTCGGTGGAAAAGAAGGATATTCTAATGGAAAGAACAAATTTCCACAAAAGTTGTTTCAAAAAAAATTATTTATAGGTACAACGCGAGTTTCTCCATACAGTGACCTAGTCATATGAAATTCAGGGGTTTAGGTTATTGGGAATATATAAGCCCATTTCCATTGTAACTGGTGGGTACAACTAATACGTAAAAACTGACAGAAGTTAGTTATAAAAGATAGAACATTCGAATTCACATGATTATTTCTGTGGAAAAGCGCGTGTCGAGCCAGTAAAATAAAATATTTTGGAAACTAATTAGTTTTTTCCTTTCAGAAAGACATACACTGGTGTTTCCTATCGGAGTAAGTCATTCACTGTTGTTTCAATACTATGCGACTGGATAATGCTCGAAACTCAGGTGCGGCCTAAAGGATCCATGCCAGAGAGCTGACAAACCGCATAGAAGAAAACTTCATTTTATTTCAATTTAAACGAAGCTGTATTTCTTTAAGCTGGCCCGAAAAAGGGTATTATAATTACTAAATGTCTATTATGAATTTGAAAATAAGTTATTGACTTTCTACGAAAACTATTTGGATGAATCTTCATGAAACCCCGCGGGTAACATAGTGAAATACAGAAATATATAGTAGAATGCTCAAGCACACACAGATATTTTCAAAAATAATATTTAATTATACATGTACTATAAAATATATCATATATTTTTACCTATATACTTTAATTTGCCTAGTTAACCCGGGAGTGGTCGCTAAGCTACCTATCACGCTAGCGGTCACGTGTGAGACGTTTTCTCAGGTTCAGATGTATCATTGATTATCTACCATAAGGCGTTTATTGGCAATATATTACACTATATTTAGATATAATTTATTTCTCTACATGTTCATTTGAAACAATGATTTCCACAGGTACACAATTACTGATACAATTACTTCGTCATTCCTAATTTTACTGGCGATGATATCATTGGGTATAAATGAATAAAATTACCATTCTCATAAATAAATGTACATTTCTGAGGACATAAATTCTTATGACTCATAAATTTGCATTAAAATATCTGTTCCCACGAAATGAATCAACTTTGACCGCATGCTGTGAAGGTGTAACGCACCTGAGTAATACAAAAACAATAACGTCAGTGGTGGCGCGATGAGAAAAAGCCTCACACTTTGTAGCCGACGGTATCAGACATATCATTACACAGCTGCGGACGCTTCATTTATAGTTTTTGAGACGGTCGGTCCATAGGAAGAGATAAAAAGCCAGCTAGAAGGACAGGAAACGTATTCTAACCCATGATTATAAAGTGAGCACAAGTTTAAATTTGGTGTGAGAGAAAATTTCATTGCGCGACCAATGGCGGGTTAAAAAATCCAAGCTTAATTTCTTCAGAGAGAATGAATATACAAAAAAACTGAACTTTTCACTTAAATTTATTGCATCTTCCTCCACTCTATATAAGCGAATTCCAGCAGCCTTACGGCTCCAGATAACATGACAAACTCTCACAATTGGTTGAAAGCTTACTTATCGACTAGATAACATACTTTAATATGAATTCATGCGCTTACACTCTGGGGTGTACTTGCCAGGGCAAAATATCTGCCAGAATGGAGAATGTAGAAATTTCGGATGATTGATATGGATGCAGTATATAATTTTTACATAAGTTTTAAAAAATAGGTAAAAAATGATTTTATGTGAAAAAAATAAATATAAAAATTATAATAAGTAAAATGTAGTGAAAAATAAAAGTTACGTCCACTACAAACAAAGAAAAAATATTCTGGGTGTCCGACACCCAGCGACCTGAATTACGTTCGTAAAGTAGGCGACCGTACTGAAAGGTTAAACATTTTTGTTAGAGAACTAGCAGTAAGTAGTCTGTTTTTAATCACTACTTCACGAATAAGGAACATTAAAGAAGTTCAAAACACATGCTATAGACAGTTCGCAATTTTCACTCTTCTGCAGAAATCTAAATCCATTGATAAGGAACCTTTATCCAGTTAATTAAATACAAACTTGGATCATACGAAGGAGCAAAAAAATATATGGAAAGTTTGCTGAATGTCAAGCTAAAATCCTCCTCCACTCAATACGAACCCGATGTTTGTTCCTCTACTTCGGCTAAGTACAATAACCTTTCTCTCTCACTTTCAGCCTGAGCCAGAAACTGGAATTCATTCTTAAGAAGAAAGGGGATGAAGGTCGCTTGAAAGCCTCAGGGTGTCGTCAAGGCTCCGATAGATTAACTTGGTTAAAATTTGATACCTCATGCCGACAAAACAACTCAAGGGACTTCCAGCCTTGGTGTGGTTAATTAAACCCTGCCCAAAACAACGAAATTGGGAGGTTGTGGATGTTAGTTCTTTCCACTTCGTGCACCGTTGCCTCCTCCGACATTTACCATCTTCTGCCACAGGATGCCAAGCGTTAATTTCATAAAAGGCATAAGAGGGGAGGGTAACTGGCAAATTTATTTTTATCTCTATCCCTGCGGCTAAATTTAATATTACTTTTTCCAAATATTTCTAGACGAAAATATTGATAATAGTATCTATAAATTTTTTTGGAAGGTTGAGTTCTTACCATGGTCAAGATACAACCAAGCATCACTCATTCACGAACAATATAATACCATAGTTTAAAAAATAGAGTCGGTGACGTGCTGACACAAAAAAGTGAAATTTATGTTCCTCGAAAAAATGATCCACCAAACTTGGCTTTCGCGGGCAATTGGCCCATATATTTTATTTGTTATTAAATGCCTTTTTTTGAAATTATTTCCATTTCTTACTTTATTGATAAATCATTATGAAACCACCAAAGTTTCACTGCTAATATCTATGTTTTTGAGACATTAAACGTACAGCTGTTCCGTTCTCCTTGCACGAATTTATGTAAACCCATTTGAGTAAAATTAAATATTCTGCTAGTACCCCATAACTACCTCTTTTCTCTAATTTATATGTTACGAATAAAATTCATATCTTTATTCTTAGTGAAGTTTTTCATGAGATATATATGTACTCTCTGGTTAAATTTTACACCCATGCGGCCAAATAAATGGGTAAGTATTCATGTTTGCAATAATCTGACGAAATATGCCAAGTAAATAGCAAATGCTTTAGAACTTAAGGTGGAATTATGCATGTACCTTTTTCGTGATTGTTTTACTCTGCTTCGTAACATCTGGAAAATATTTAAATATGAACACTCATTTATAAATAAATTTTATTTTACCCTTTTCTACATACTATTTATCTTTGTACTAGTAAAATATTATTACTAATAAGGTCCATTGTAAATTTAAATGGATTCAATACTCCCATGACCTATCGTACCATATGGCTGTACCTATTCTCTTCTTAAATCATTGCGTAGTACGTACATTTTGACGAGCATAACAACGGCTCTCTGAAGTGGATAAAATATTTTAATTAACTAAATTGCGGCACTTCCATGACACGAATAACAATATTTGCGAGAGAAAACATCGTTACCAAGAATAATTCAAATCTCTTATCCTCATGAGGTAATTGGGTGAGCAAACAGATGACTAAGGATTAAGTTCTCACCTCGGAGTCAAAAAATATGCGATTTTTCGTACAGAATATTGTGATAGATGAGTTTCCAACAATGGTTCCCTCAAATATACGCTAGAAGAATCTAGACCAGTCATCGTAAAAACTTATTTTGTTTAAATTAAAGTTCCTTGCTTAAAAAAAATTGATTCAGAAATGACAGACTAATGGATGCAACTCATTATACACTATCAAAGCCACTGTAACACATGATAAGCGACATAATGCAAAAATGCTACTCAGCACTTTCCCACATAGCAGAGAATGTCTCAGGAATGTCTCTCATTATTCTCAAGCGTTCCATGCGTCTCAGAGATAACAAAAAGACGACAAAAATTATATTTGGGATCAGATTTCTATTACCTCTCTTATTAATCAATCCTGTCACAGTAAAATTAGATAATTAAAAATAACTTTAGATATCTTTCCTAGGACAACGAAGATTTAAATATTAATAATCATCTCAGAGTAATAAAAAGGATATCTAGGAAAAACTATCTTCATTCCCTTGTTTCTATATATTCACTTATTCTACTGTCCTGAAACAGCTGTAATGCCTTTAAGATAATAAAAAGAAAGACAATTTAAACGAAAAATGATTTATTGCGATGTCTTATTTTCGCCTCAGAGAGTTTAAAAATAATAACAATAATCATAGCAATGGTTTGTTGTAGCTAAATAAGGGCATTTAACTTTATCTGTAGAAAAAATTAGGCAAATAATTATCAGCTTGGGGTAAAACTCCTATGAAAATATTATCATTGATTTCACGGAATCTATTAATTTTACACATATTAAGTGAACTCGCACACATGATTCATCCGCATTTTCTTGACATATAATCGCAATAATGTTTTCAATTATTTTTATATTCTCGATTTTCTCGATATCATTAGGTCATTCACTCCTCAAAACAGCTATCATTTTCACATATTATGACCTTAATACAACCTTCCAAAATGACTACTCAGAGTCATGTTGTAATTTATCTATGCACAGAAAACCTTAAATTCCAACATATACCGTTACTTTAGTTCAGGTTCACCTTTGTTACTTGGTCTTTTTGGATTTGAGGAGTTAGGTTACCTCCGTTGCGGAAATACTGCTTACCCTATACCTAACTAGTCATCATTTTCATTTCCTTTTCCCTCTTTACCAAATATAATATTTAAATAAGGTCAAATAACAAAGTCTATTTAAGAAACAGAGAAATCATTCCCAACAAAGTGATAGATCGCAAAAGTCATTGATGAATGTGTTGGTATACTCCCTCAAGAGGAGGAACACTATGATTCTTAAAAACAGGAGAGATTTGATAAAGCAATGCCAGAGTATTATAAAGGCATGATAGATATAAAATAGCAGGGTAGGATGGAAGAAGTCATTACAGCTTGCAAAAAGGTAGGTCAAATAAGGGTAGGAGCTAACTAAAGCAGTTATTTAGAGCGAGGTGTACAGGCCTAATAACAATAACTAAACAGCTTAGAGGCCTATTAGCCGAGGCAACCAGACACGCCACCGGACGTTCCACCGGTGGAACTTGTCAGTCGTGGGGCATAGAATCAAATGAGTCCTATTAGCCGTGGCAACCAGACGCGCCACCAGACGCGCCACCAGACGCGCCACCGAAACCAGTCGACTGAGCCCCGCAACCGCGCCTTCCACTTTGGGTTGCTCAGCAAGGTTCCGGGGCATTGGAGTATATGTAGCCTATTAGCCGAGGCGACCAGACGCGCCACCGGTGACTGAATATTGCATGCGCGCGCCTCATACTGCCCTGACCACGACGCTCCAGGCTCAGTTCTCTCAGACACAATCTCAGTTCACAGTCCAAACTAGTGGTGAGTTGTTCGCTCTTGTGAATTTAATTTCTGTGTGTTAATATGTTTTCGCCGGGGGCGGTGGTGAATGAAGATGGTGATCGCAATTTGCAATAAGGTGAAGGTGTCGCTTGTCCAAGTGACGTAACGCAAAGAAAGGAAAACTTACTAAAGAACAGTAATAAAGGGCAACCGAGTAAACCTAGAGATTTATCGAAAGAATTATCAAAATTGATAGACAACACCATTTTAACTACTGCTGTGGGCTGGGTAATTTTTGAACCGATACGGGTGGCGCCAACGGTGACCTGGGCGGAGTAAACCCGAGCAACCAGACACTCCACCGGTGGAACGTCCGGTGGAGTGTCCAGGTTGCCTCGGCTAATAGAGGCCTTAGACTGAGCATACCCCTAAAGAAAACGGTATATCGGGTACATCTATTTATATATAAATGGATGTTTGTTTATCTGTTAGTCTGTCTGTCTGACCGAGATTAAAAGACTTCGACACCGTTTCACCGATCACCATGAAATTTGGGACATATATATATTTTTTTAAGGAGAAGGTTTTTATACTAGCTAAAATACCTCAGGGCCCCAAAAGGTCCCAACAAGGGGCCCTTTGGTGATTTAAGCTACGAATTGGGCTTTGTGCAGTGGTTTCATTTTTTGCTTTTTAAAATTACTTCCACACAAGATAGAGGGTTGAGATTTTTTGAACAAAATGGCTGAAAGAATAAAGTTTATATTTCTTTCAATCAATTATCTTTTCCATTTCGTATCTGACTGAATAACGCGTCTTTACCGGAAAAAACGCGCATTTTTCTCAAAAATCAACAATAGCATATTTCCTTGACAACCAGAGATTTGATTTTCAAAGGATATTCACACCGCTAGCATTTATGTTTTCCTGCAGGCCCATGATAGCACGTAGACAGAAAATATGTATAAGAATGGACCAGAGTCCCAAGGTCCCCATGATAGATTGTTTCGGGGGTAATAGATAACTTCAATGCATATCTACAACAAGTATACTCTTCAATGTCTATTCTCAAATTAGCTCTCATAGTAGCACTGTATGTATATGAGAGAACACTTACGTAGTAAACGATACACATAAAGGAATTAAACGTGCAAGAATACTTACGTGCAGCGAATAGTAATGGTAATAATGCCTCTGTTGCTACAACAAACACGGCATTGTTTATTATCGATTAATACTCAGATATATTACACGTAGTGGAACCGTCTGCCTCTCATTACGATTGTAAACTATTTTTTAGACCAATTCCCATATCATCAACGTTACTAGTAATTTATATATGTTTAAAAGTGTTAAAGTGCAGTTAACTTACATTCACTCAATCATTGAGTTGCCTATTCAAAACTCTCACTCGCCGCTGTTTCCCCTCCTTGGACTTGAAAATATATCCATCATCATACCAAATATAAAAAAGAGTAATCTTTCGAAAAGATCTTCTAAAGCAAGATGAATGTCTTTTCGAGAAAATGAGTCATTGCAAGAAAAACGATAAAGATTAGACTTGCTATCAGACTTTTGGTTCTGCAAGTAATTATTAAATATTTTGCGCAACAGTTTCGCCGTACTATGCTGTCGGCTTCGCCGGGCTTAAGGACAGTCTTTAAAGGTTAGACTTGGATGCTCAAAGACATGCCCACCAGTGATCTCATGAACATCGGTCCTCGGTGTTTCTCGTGTTATGCTAAAAACCGGACAAATTTCATCCTAGCCCAACCTACGGACGGACCACCTATAAATCTGGTTCAAATATAGACCCATATGCTTCGAAACTTCAATCAGTTTTTAGAAGGCGGAAATTATAATGAGGTCTTTACATGCTTATTACCCTGAAGAGATGAACGGAAATTCTGCACAAAGAACGATATCCGTGCATGAAAATCGGCATGTGCACTAAGACTCACCATAGATGTTTTATTTAGCAACTGAAACCATTGATTATGGCTACCCTCTGTGCCGAAGGCGTAGTCCGTGTGATGGAGGATTCATAGGACAAATAACCATGGCTGCTGCTGAAAATGCTCCTTTTCACCTTGTCAATCACTGGATTGTACCATATTCTCCAATCCTGATTAAGATACCCTACGAACATATCAAAGATGAATAGTGCAACTTAATTAAGTCATTGAATGCAAATATATGTATGTACACAAGGGAAGCGATCAAGCTGTTAATCACTCAGAAGACGACTCAAGAGAACCGGAGGGACAAAGTGACCATCCATCAACCTGGGTGCTATTTAAGTAGTAATGAGCCTGCGAGGCCCATTTTAGGGTTTCTCGTGCATGAAAGAGGACCAACTCATCTCTCCGTGCACCTGGAAAATGGTCAACGTGTCTACTACAACGAACACAACGTACAAGATAGGTTACGACCTCCTCAAATAATCACGCTGACAGTTTTCTTCAGGCGTTGTGTTTTTCTCATAAACTAAGTTCAATTTTTATCACACCTGTTGAATTTCAACGGGTACCTTCCGCTAGTACGTATATAAATTACATAGAGGCTACATAGTATCAAGTACCATAGTTCCATATAATAAATCACAGGGAAATGCTCACCCTTGTCATAATTGCTGGGACTCTAGCAGAATGGAATAAATTTAAAAACAAAATACCTTCATATCCTGCCTTGGAAAAACACGCCTCAAAAATTTAATTCTTATCGACCATGGCTCTGAACGATTTATCGTCACAAGATATATAATTTGAATTTCGTAATCAGAGTCAAGGCAACTGACTTTCAAATAAGCAAAATGCGTTTTTATTATACTTTCATAAAATAAATATAAAAATTAGATATAAGCAAAATATAGTCAAAAATAAAAGTTAAGTCCATAAAAAACAAAGGAAGAATATTCTGGGTGTCCGACACCCAGCGAACTGAATTGCGTTTGTAAAGTAGGCGACCGTACTGAAGGGTATATTAATCAAATAAAAGTTAATGTTCCATGAGGAAGACCGTGGAGAAAATGATGCTATTGATGCCACTAATTTTTGAGAGAATATTTAATAGTGATTAAAAAAATTGAAACTGGTAGCACTTAAAATTTCTTAGTGTAAAGCTGGTAAAAGTTCTCCTTTCTTCGTGTACAAGTTTCAGCACATCAGTCCTGAGATAACGTTATTCAACCATTCATTTTTGACAAATGCGGTTTCTTTGAGGACGCATCTGGTATAGGATGCTTGCTTTCTTAATGCATTTATTTTAGCTTACCCCATTAGATCATCAATTTCCATCATTCCAGCGACTAAGCCCCTGAGTAGATAGGGAAGGAAACTGATTAGACCCTTTTCCACCGAATAAATACATGATATGTTTGTTCACCGGGTTTCACCGAATAAACATGATGGATTGGAAAGCATCCCCTTTTCATCTATGTCGTTCCTCCATCCATCCTTTTCCCATCTCATTCACTAAGGATCTCAGTTACCACTACCTCCTGGGCTATCTCATCAATTTAAGTTCCAAATTCAACAAAAGACAAATCCTACCAACCCGGCCTACTATTTTTCCTCACGTCTCCTTCTTACGCAAATTTTTACAGAATCTCATTTGTAATGGATCCATTGAATTTACATTTTCTATATAAGTAATAAAATTTTTATCTGTATCTTTACTTTTACGGTAGGTACTTCTCCATAATGTACAATTTTGAAATTATAAAGGCTTCAGTATAATAATGAGTGTAAACGTTCACCGTTATCATAATAATTTCAGGTCAAATTTAGAGAAAAAATTTGCAATATACCTATCATACCTTTCTTGAAATAAAATTTGAACTGATGAAGACGTGAAACCGTCTAAGTTATTTAATTATTTATTATATTGTTATTTAAATAATTTATTCATTTATATCATTAAGAATTCTATATTATTAATGCTATTAACGCAGGTAAAATACAATGGAAAAGTAGACATGATAATGCTCTAACTAGCTTCAGAGGAGGCTTAATATTTTGTGGTATTCAATTTTTCATATGAAAGAAAGTAAACTTTGTACATTCCAAAATACCATTTTTTTATTTCACGTGCCGATCAAGGTTTTGATTGATCAATTCACTATCAAGACCTTAAGACTGATTTCATAAGACAAGTTAAAAAATTAATATATTGTGGAGAATAAAAAGCTTCATTTCATATGAACGGCTACTTACGCTTTAAGAAGTAATCAGGAAAAGGAAACACGTCTACTTGACCACATCCTCAGGGAAACATATTAACTTTTTGCAGGCTTAAAACATTGACAAGCTATATCAACGTTTTCTACTGCAAAAATAAAAAAAAACGGAAATTCTTCGTTGGTTTGACTCACGCAGTGCTGAGGCAACAAAATTTTACGAGCATATACAAAGGGTTCTCCGTTCTCCCTTTCTCTCTTCTCAGTCTTCCTACCGTATCAACCCACCACGCTTCCAAAGCTTAAACGCGCGACCATTATCCCTCGGAACGTATCCGAGAGTGTTACATTTTTTATTTTGCATTATAATTATTGTTTCGTTCACGAAAAAAATAAGAATACGTGTGGGAACGGCGTTAAGTTTGAAAAAAAAGAAAAACAGTTTCCCTTTCTCACTCTTCAGACCCCCCAAAACACCCTCCGCGTAAACACCACGCCGACTCGTCTCAACACCCCCGACTGCCGAAATAAAAATCCATCTCCAAGCCCCCGCCACCCGCCACAACAAACACTTGTTCGGCCCGGAGTGAATAGCAGTAGTGATTATCCCCCTCATTCCTTCCAGCTCACCAAAATTCCCTCCAGGGAACTCACCCTCCCTTTATTCTTCGCTCGCCCTCATCCCCCTTTCACTCCTACTTTCACCCGTTCTCGCGTATTTACGTTTCGTGAATTGTAATTAGCTTTTAATGGGTTCCGTGGAGTCCCGAGAATGTAGGTAGGCTTAGTCGGGCGACGACGACAGCGGAAAGCGAGAGCCTTGGTATACGGCTAAAGGGAGACGACGGCGTCCGCAAAACAACGCGCAGACGACGAAAATTTCTTCGCCAAACATTTACTTTCTCTTAAGAGTCGATCAAGTCTGCGATGGTTAGAGTAGAGCGTTTATTTAGACTTTTTAAAAGAGGCATCACGATAACGTGCATTCAAATTAACATTCGTGACTTTGGATGCTGTACGATTTCACCGTACATGACATATATTAATCAATTTTAATGTAAATGTGAAGTTCAAACTATCAGGGTTTTTTCTTGTTCACAAAAGGGCGCTCCATCGTAGTTCCGACACCAAAACTAATTCGCGAAGTTATACCGACCATCTTCCATGATTGAAATTTCTCATTAGATGGCCATATTCTGCGACAATTTTGCAAGTACACCAAGAGATGCGATCTGAAAAGTTTCAGTCCGGAAAATCCAGGCATAAATTTGGTTAAAATCATTCGAGCGACACGGGGTAGAGAGCAGGGAAAAGATTTACTTTTAAAAAGACGGACACGAAAAGAGATTTTTAAGGATTTTCATCTCCCTAGGACTTAAAATTAAAATTTCGTACAACTTCTGTCTCAACTTTGAAAGATAATATTGTTTGTACGAACTTATTTATCAACAAAGGCATGTGAATATGTACTCATCAATAAATTCATCAATATTTTTCGCACGTTTTGCCTAAAGGTGATTAAATACTTTGAAATTTGGGTCACACCTGACCATGAGGCGAAACAGTTTTACCGTAAAAGGTTGAATAATAATTTATTTTGCAAAGCAAGTTTATCGTTAGGACAATGAGGTAAATTCAACCAACTATGACGGCTGCAGAGAAGCGCCACGAACGCAGCGACGTCATAAATATCTTTGGACGACAAGATCATTCGGTAAAACGGATTAGGGCGTCGTCACGATGCCTTGCGCTCTTCTGATAAACAATTCAAAGGATAAAGGATCGGTTCTTGCCGAGATCCGCAAGGGATTAGAGCAACCGGGGACCAGCGACGAGGCACTTATATACATATATATGTATATACGCATTAAAGGTTTTGCCCCCCTGGTTCCGTAATTTCTATCCTCTATCCCTCCCAATCGACACCCAAGCATAAAAAAATACGGAATTGGATTCTGCTCAGCGCGTTAAATCCTTCTTCATAGGTACCTCCGTGCACATCCCATTTTTTTCTGAATAATTTTTCTAATAAATGTATTTTGGTTAAATTAAATAAATTTCTATAAATAGCACATGAAACAATACACAGAAAGGAACAACCAGAAAGATTGGACACCATATCAGGCAAAATAGTTTTGTGATTATTATAGTTGAAGGAAAAAAGAGAGAAAAGGAAGGTCAAGGGACAATTACTTTATAAACATAGAAAAGAGCAATGTGCATTAAAAGTACAAGGGAGCAAGGGAACTAAAGTTAGATAGGGAAGGATGGAGGGCTGCAGTCAACCAATCTTAGGATTGAACGACCAATGATAATGTATTTCGATGAAAGTGGGACGGCCTTAAATGGAACAGAACAATTTAGTTACCCTAGTATGGATCGGGATTCCATGGAGAAGTAACCAACACTGCCGTGATTTGAACCAGAGGACATCGTTATAAAAAGCCATTACTCAAAAACAACAACACCAAGCGGTTCCCTTGTTCTGTTTCTTAAAAGCTGATATTCGTTTCCTCTTCAGCAAACCATTTAGACCATACAGTCTATCCACCATGTTGTGACTTGCTCCGTACAACATGGCTCTCTTCCCTGCTTTTACCAGGTACATGGCGAGTAGGCATCTTTCAAGAGCCTTTTTTGATACCTCTAGCTACCTTCCGGATTCTATCGTTGCCTATCATGTTCCTTTTGGTTTCCCCGATGTTAACATCCTCATTTCCTCTACTTTGAGTTTTCTTTTCAGTGATCTCATCACCAACCTGGTCTCACAGTTGTGTATCGTGGCTTTTTTAAACACCAGTGGCAAGAATATATGGTAGAGAGTAGCATTAGGGAAAGAGTTGTTCGATAAAGGGAACTGAAGATCTGAACCTAATGTAAGGAAGTGAAGAGACTGATATAGGTAGTTGCTCTGTACAGCGCAGAAACGTGGACACATTAGACATACGAGAAGAGTATGCAGGAATTTGACATTTGAATGTGAGGAGGAAGAATAAGGTCAGAATTGCGGAGAGGAAACAAGGAAAGTGTTAGGAACACTAGGTGAGGAGAGGAAAGAGCTGGAGGAGATTGAGAAGAGGTAGAGTTAGTGTATGGAGCAGAGAATAAGGAAAGAGGGAATACGGAAGGCAGTGATTGGGAGGAAGATTTTGAGCAAGCAGGGGAGCGGAAGAAAGAGAACGTCTTTAGTGATATAGATGATGAGAGGCATAAAGAATGCCGAGCCGGGGATAGACATCACGTATGGATTAGAGACATCAGTTTTGAAAAATTAACTGAGGTAACAAAATATCGACATTAAACTAAGTAATTAAGTATATTAACATTTATAATAATGCATTAATTTTAAATAACTAAATCAAACGCTGGTATAAAATTAATTCACGTCACGAACAGGATTATTTTGACATAAACTGGTCGTTAAATCCAAAGATTACGTAACTGCAGCCCTCCATCCTTCCCTATTTAATGCTAGTTACCTTCCTCCATAAAAGACCCTCTTATGTACTTTTCTCTTTATTTTACCAATGTATTTATCCCTTGGCCTTCCCATTGGGACTTATGCCTCTATTTATTCCTTCAATCATATTCTTCACACACCTATTGTGCCCCGGGGTGTGCCCAATCCATCCGTTTCTTCTTTTCTATATACTTTTCCATACGGCCCTTTCTACTACTATTCTTCTCTATGCTTCTTTATTTCTCATGTTGTCTGCCCATTCGACCTTCAGCATTCTTATCCAATATCAAATGCTTCTAATCTTTTCTGGTCTGCTTTTCCAATTGTTCCGATCCATGGAATGCCACGCTTCACGCGCATGCTTTCACAAACTGTTTTCTCGTTCATAGTCTAATTTTTCATGAACGCAGTGTTGGCATTTTTCATCCCTTGACGGTAACTTTAAATCGTTTGGAAATCTTCGAGTGTATTTCGGAAGAAGAGAGAGTACTTACTGATCGAGGAATCATTTTTTCCGCTGCGGGCAACAACTAATTGTTCACCAGGATTAATGCCTACCATCTCGGTGGAATGAAACTCCAATTGCGCCGAAATTCTTATCCCCCTTATCACCTCTTAATCTCCCTTTCTCTCGGCAGCCATCTTCTTCCTGCGCCTACACCGACTGGGGTGGCGACCCGGAGAAGATACAAAACATCCGAAGGGCGCGAATAGGTGTCGCGTCGCTTGCGGGGAGAGAAAGGGCGCGAATAGGTGTCGCGTCGCTCGCTGGGAGAGAAAGGGCGTCGACCGTTTACATAAGCAATTAAGGGAAGGGGAGTGAGATTGTTGCCAGTGTCATTTAATTCGACTCGGTCGACAGCGCACACAGAGCGTGAGCGGGAGGGGGGAGAGTCTTTTCCGCAGACTCCCGGGCTCGCCTCCTCGTTCTGGAGGAAGTTTATAGTATATGCACGCTGC
Organism: Pyrrhosoma nymphula; assembly: GCA_963573305.1. Classification (NCBI taxonomy): domain Eukaryota; kingdom Metazoa; phylum Arthropoda; class Insecta; order Odonata; family Coenagrionidae; genus Pyrrhosoma; species Pyrrhosoma nymphula. The sequence goes on from OY754329.1 coordinate 43,522,819, forward strand.
GTTTCCTTAATGGAACCTTCAATTCCACGAGCTCTCCAATGTGTGTGTGTGCGTAGAAGTGAGTGGTTGTTGTAAGTCTTCGAGCAATTACCTCAGAGGGAGCCTTGAATGTATTATTTTAGCCATTGTTTTGGCCTCGCGAGACACTGCCGGGGAGTAATATCGTGAAGAACCTCACTCGAGAAATTATGTTGCAGGCTTGGAAGACAAAGTGCGAAGTGATACGACCATTTTTTTAACGCCCTTGAAATCTCTCGACAAATTAGTGATGAAGCACAATAGGTCCATATTGTCAAATGATGAGTGCAGGAGAGGCTCTAATAAAATCGCATTCCTCAATAATTCTACAATGTTTCTGAAAGGTGTCTAAAGTTGCTCTTTCATTAACACTAATCACACGAGACTATGGAGTTAAAAAGCAGAAGTTAATTTTTAATTTTACGGGAATAAATTTTAACCTTTCTACTTATCAGATTTTTTTTATTATTAAGTACATGAAGTCAGTATTAAATGACATTCGAGAACAACATAAACGCGAAAGGTCTCCTTCAGCGCTCCTTAGTTACATTCACTAACTATCATATTGCTATTCCATTAAAAGCAAAGGATCAGTGAAATGTTAGAGACAAAACAAGCTGTTTTGGTGATGCCGGTTTCCTGACCTGGGCCTATTCCTAAGAAATGTTCGAGAAACTTTCTAGGAAGGAGTTCCAAGTCTTATGTTGATTGATTTGTTGACAAAAGACGAGTTTACGACCATATCTCATGTAAACAATAAATTCATTTCATCTATCTCCACCCTTGCAGAAAGGCTTCCCGTCATGGGATTATTTTCGTGCGACTCCCTATAGCATTCATTTCCTTATGAGAATGAAGATAGTGACACAGAATTTGATAAATCATATAAAAGCATGTAAAGTGCAATGGATTAAGATGTTTTGATGACACATATTCATTAAATAAATACTTACAGACCAGGAATAATTATATTGTCAGTTCACGAAGGAAATACACTTTTATCTGGCTTTTTATATTTCTAGGCAATATAATTTTGCAATATATCCTTGCAAAAGCCTCCAGCCTATTGAAAAAATTGAGAGAGTTCAACTTAAACCGTACTTTCCATTAGGGAAAGGTAGATATTTGGAGAAGGTTAAAGCAAGAATAGCATAACATCCACATTAAACGTAATATACCTAAAATGGGAAAATAAGAGACTTGTTAAAGGCTTGCATTGCTACATTATAGAAATAACATCAAGCCGTCATAAATTTCGCATAAAATACTACATTCACCAACAGTATCTATATCTACAAGATACCCTGTAACCCATCTAATGGGTGAGTTGTATAACATCATGACCTTGTGCATCAGATGTCTACATTCAACATGAATGGAATATATAATTTTACACTACTCTTAACTATAGACGGACAGTTTCATTTATTGCAACGAAAGAGTTCGTGATTTGTTTTCTTGAAAAATAATTATTTATATTTTAAAATAGCATAGGCGACGAAGAGCTAAGTATAAATATGCAACCACCATATGGTATACACAGAGAATATACGACCCAATGACTCCTCACAGTGGGTACAGTAATCAGAACGAATGCACCTCCTCACACGAAAATCTCTCCACCAATTATTTTTTTTCACTACCACTTCTCACGTCTAGTCTAATTTTTCCTCATACTTTCTCACCTTATGAACCTATTGCATGATTGCCAAAGCCCATTTTAAACAGCAGATTCTTAGTTGTATTTAATATTAAATGTTAGTTTTGATAAACAAATTATGATATTTGAGGTATACGTATTAAAAATTAGCATTAAAATCATGAATATCTAAAATCAAAACTTAATTTGAATAACCATTATTAAGTCAATAATATCTGGCGTAAACCACGTTACATTTCTAACACTTTGAAATCCTACTTAGGTAAATCTGACACATCTAACTGAAAAGCATCATTGAAACAGGGAAATTATTAACATCCACTCAAACATGAAAAACAGATATCATAAATTCAGAGTTTTCATCCGTATCGACTATAAAAAAATTAAATTATAATAGATTCCCAAAACTTTAATCGGTTCATAAAAAAACAAGTAATAATGGTTCCGAATGCGGTTCATATCTTACTATGCCTAATGTAAAAATCCAATGATTCTGCGAAGTAGGGTGATTAGTGAGATTGCCGTCAACGACAAAAAGTTAAAACAAAAAAAATTCAGCTTGGATTTTCCAGCTTGTCTCATTAAACTTGTGAAAACATCAACAAGACAGCAAGAGCAATGATGTATTTAAACCTAACATTATTGATCAGAAAACACAATTATTTCCAGAGGGTATTACATATTTTAAAATATATCATGATGACTAAATATTTCCCATCTGGTCCACTGAAAATAATGGCTGAGGGCTCTGCTTTTGTTACAACACGCATACGTTAACGGAAAAAAAACGTATGGTCAAATTGATTATATCAATACAAAATCACCATATCACATATATGGCAAACTCAAGGCTTTAAAATTGGGAACACGTAGTTGAAACCTGTGCCGGATGGTATAAATTCAGTCATTAATCGTTTTCATTAATATTGAATCAATATTTTGAATAGATACATTGAGGAATGAACGCATTGAACATAACTATAGAGTTACACCAAGTGATACCAACATTAAATTAGTAGCTACTCCTATTTTATTGGCAGTTAAGAGACTGATATATCTTATTGAACTGATATAGCTTATTGAACTACTTCCAGAATTTATTCCACCATGTACCATTGAACTCATCAAGATTTAATAAAAATACGAAACCTGATCAAAATAAATATGGAATGCAAATTATGATAATAATTCTTTTTCTGCCTTGCACTTGATTAGTGCGATTGAGTGTGATTTAAAGCCAGTACAATTTTGTAATTAAATGAAAAATCTACTAAATACATCAATACCAGAACTTAATTAGAAAAAATGTTTCCTTTAAAAAATTAACATGGAAACACGCTCATTCGTATGGATAAAAACATCGTTCACAATGCAATGGCCGCTGAAAATTTAGAATTAAAATCAATTTGGAAATCAAAACAATTTAGAATTAGCAGCGTGGAGATCGAGTGATTGTACGATTACCCTCCAATTTGTTTGCACTGTTTTATGCAAACCAAAAGCATTGCTTTTGTCTAAATATGCTAAATGGAGAGGCCACGAGCATTTATTTTTAAGATAAACGGGTCTCCATAGGCGTAAAATTTCAGTTTGTTTTCGACACAACTCTTCCTTTCACCGATCGTGTCCGTCCCGTTTATATAATTCTTTCATATTTAAACCCCACAAACTCCACTACCCACCCAAACCTCCCATCCCACTTAATTTCCCTACTGGTACAACCTGTGGCTGCTTTGCTCAATAAACTTGTCGGATGAATGTTGATCCTTAGCCACGGACTATTGCGGCTGTTTTCGTTTAAATTATGCTCGTTAAGTCCATAAAACATGGGTATGAGATAAATAATAATTTTACATACCAATGCAGCCCGTATAACACAAAGGTGGCCGAGAGTTGACCCGAGCCGGGTACACGTATTCCAAAATCTACGTCACTCTTTATATTTAGGCATATAAAATCTTTTTAGATTAAGATTAAAGTACACTCATCGGAAGAGTTTAAAAGTTACTTAGTATCATACCTATTCACGAAATATTCGCAAACACGGCTTCTTTTGATCACTTTTTTTCAGGAATGATGTTTTAATCAAACTTTTACTTGAAAATTTTACACCACTTAATGGAAAAACGTGGTTTATGTTTGCGAGACGTAAACTACTTCCAGGAACTTCAGATACAGAGAGACATCTCCTTAAGCATTTACTGCATTTTTTGGTACAATTACCCGAACATCTTCCCTTAAACCCGAAACACATCCGTTTCTAGGTATTGTTCATAAATTTACATTCAGGAGTATTGCGCAAAAAAAAACTTTTATTAGCCAAATCTGATTTCACATTGCAGAGCCCCAAATCTATACGCACAGACATGTGGTGGCTAAATGTTATTCCTTCGATTCTTCAAAAAGTACGCGATGTCTCAGAAACTATAATATCTCATAAAAAACGGTAATTTTTAATTTCAAATTTTGTCAAAAGAATACCAAATTTACAACATTGAAATAGAAATTGCAAATTATTTGTGCTCTTAGGCTCATACAGTTCTTTTACATGAAGGAAATCCTCTAAAACCTTTATAGAACCTCCAGATACATGAAATACCAAATTTGCCACTAAATGCGAAGTGAAATAAAAGATAGCCTTTTTCAGGACTGATTCAATCATTAAAAGTAACTTAGATTTGTCAATTTGAATCGGTAATTATGAATTTAAATGCATGATGCTCAAGAATTAAGAGTAATTTTGATCCCGTATTTCTAACCAAAACAATGAAACTCTATAAAGATGCAAACAGCTATATAATCCATAGTTATTACTTCAGATATTTAGACCTTTAGATTACTCAGCCGTACATTACCAACCACCAAGCTTCCCTAAAACTTATATGAGCCGTGAATAAAGAATACGGATATGCAAATAAAGATATTCCAAAGCTAAGACCGCGCTTGTGCGTGACAAGAATCACGACATTTTTTTAGATCCCTGAAGAGATACTAAGACGAATACTTATGGGTAACTCAATTGAATTTGAGTTTCATAATACAACTCCCTCTTATTATAGCTGTTATCGTTAGCAAACCCTTTCTTTTACTCAATTAAACTGAGCCTAGAGGTTGCAATCAGCATCAGGCACTGTAGCAGGCGGGGATAATTACGGTATTAAATGGCCACTTTGTCTATAAATAATACAATAAAGCGTAAGTTCCAGCCCCTTCACGCCTTAGACCACACGTCTAATACCATCATCACCTCTCTACCCTGACTCATGCCTACAGAAGGAAATTAGGGACACGGCATCGGAGCAGGGACGTCTTTAGGCACGGGAAGACCTTTACTTTGAAAAGTAACCAGAAGATTAGCTATAATGGTACCCAACATAACTTTGGTTTACGTCCAGGATTAATGCCTATCCCTTGAGAAATGAATACACCAATGCTTCCATGCATAAAGATATAATGGTTGATCAGGATCAAAATTAGTGAATAAAGATGCGGCTAGGAGATTAAAAATCAGTACAAAAGAACAAAATAAACCGTCATACAAGCGCTCTGAGATCTTTGCAAAACAGGATTCAAAATATCCCAAAATAATCTACAAGGCTTCTCTCGCCGGCTTACTGATATAACATTTAAGTGTACAAATATTCGTCATATACATCCATCATGCTCAAATTGTTTTCATCCTTAAAATTTTCATGTTTTCATCTTAATATATTCACCAAAATCCCAGTGGCGGATTTAACGATGGGTGGGTTGGGCAGCCACCCGCGGCCTATGCGGCCGGAGGATTCCAAGCCCAGAGATTAAAATAGTATTCCATATTTGATTCGCATAGTAATTTTAATTGGCCAAATTTAATTTTTATTCATAGTTACTCGCTCATTTTTCGTTCAGAATAATTATATATCTTATATCGCCTATATGATTTTATAAGTGCTATTTTACTGTTTGATTTTTTCATCTGCAATTCTTTGTACGTGATGAAATAACTAATCGAAATGTGGGACTAATATTATATTTATTGTTAGTAGTGTTTGTAATTAAATACCTTTTTAATAAAAAAATTAAACTTAAACCTATAGCCAACGGTCGAACATTACGGTCAAACACGGGACTTTTAAAACTCTAGCTTTCTCTCGTACTTCGGCAAGAAACGCATTTACAAAATATGGAATCAATACCTTCGTATAAAGCTTATTGTCATCAAACCGCTATTTTACTTATCTTCAGATGTGAACATGTTCCTTAGCGAAGTGGAAATACGGTCTCGTGTTTTCTCTCAATTACCAATGGATTGATGAATCATAATGGCTGAGGTACACTTGAGTTTTTCGTCACATAGTCCCGGATTTTAAATCCAAAACGTGAATACAACAATCACAACTGCTTTTTTATGGAATTGTATTAGGAAACTAAAGCTATTATAAAGCAATAAAACGAGTTCATTGTTATGCCTAGCCATTACGAAATAACTAGGCAATCATTTATCACAAGGCTCAGTAAAACATTTACAAAACGCTTATGTCTAAGTCTAAGCTTATATCTGAGTTCAATAACATGATTCACATTAGCGTGAACTGAATTTCAGAGAGCACGCAGTCCTAAATAACGTACTCATGGCAATGACAAAATGTTGCACCTGACAAAACGTTGTACCTGAATTGATATATTTATCCTGCAAAAATTGGAAGGACAGACACGAGATTGAGGCACATACTTCTCCCGATGCATTACCCTCAACCAAGTCAATAGTAATCTCCTGCATCAAATTGTGAGTGCACCTTCAGATATTCCAGTTTCGCTGCCCTGTAATGTCGGCTGTCATGTATTTGTGAATGATGATGGCTCAAGGCAGATTTGATGGAAATTATTCATAATAAAAGCAAGAATTAATAGGATTTTACTCTTTTTAAGTGAAAAGTTAAAAATTGAATTTAATTCTTAATTAATTCTAATATATTTATATTTAATTTTTATGCATCTTGAACACATTATGAATAATGGAAAATTAAATTAGTTTATGTTTTAAATCTCCTTCTAATCCAATGGATTCGAAGAATGCCATAATAATTCCATCGTACAAAGGCAAAGGAAGACAAATGTAAAGACGAAGAAGAGCGTAAAATTTACAGAGCAATTAGTTTATTGAGTGTTCTGGGAAATGTGTCCAGTAAAATAGTAAACGAAAGAGTGAGGAACATTAATATCGAAATAATCTCGGGTGTACAGTGTACCCTCATGCCTAGGAAGGGATGTTGTGATCAGGTGTTTTTGCACTTCCGCAAGTGCTATGGAAATGTATGGTCGTACAGAAGAAAGCATATTGTGCATTTGTGGATTTAGAGATGACATATGATACGGTAAATACAAATAACCTGAGGAAGGTTTTCATGGACTATTGAGGGAATGAGCAGTATTTGAATTTTATGAAGGCGACGTATGACAATAGTAAGACAAGTGTGATATTTAATGTCTAAAGTGACTGGTTTGAAATAAAACAGAGCGTAAAGCAGGGATTCGCAATGCCACCAGGGCTATTCAATGTTTTATGGATAAATGCGTGAGAGATGAGAGTAGGGATAACGTCGGTGTTATGGTTGGATATATAAATTTGCGGGTTATACTGCACGCATATGAGTCAGTGCTGCGGTTTGAGAGCCTTCAGGAATAGCATAGGCTCCTGAATATCTCAGATATATGAAGTAAAAAATAAAAGAAAATGAGGATTAATGTGTCAAAGACCAAAGTATTAGTTTGTAATGGGAGAGTGATAGGAATGATTGAATGATGGGGGTAAATAATGAAGTAATTTAACAAGCAGACGATTTTGTGTATATAGGTTGAATGGTTGCGAAATATGGAAGGATAGAACAATTGATTGTAAGGCGAGTGAATGCCGGTAGGAAAGAGGTATGTAGTATGTGGAGAAAATATAGAAATAAGTGTTTGTCTAAGGAAGCGAAAATCGCAGTTTACATAACTCCTCCTTAACTTGCTATATAGAATCTAAACCTGGGTATGTCAGGTTAAGAAAAAGATAAGGCTAAATGTAGTGGGAATGGCGTATCTAAGAAGTGTGTTTTGGAGATTCAGGATGGATAGGGTTACGAATGAATGCGTGATAAAATAATGACGGTTGACTGCTAATAATAGCCTAATGAAAGGGGTGTTTGGCCATGGTTTGGCCATGTCGTGAGAATGGAAGATAGTAAAATAACGAAGCAAATATATGATAGAGTGAAAGGTGTGAGAGGAAGAGGTACAAATCAAAAGTCTTGAGTGAATGTGGTAGGAGAGAATCTAAATAGAGGAGGAATATTAAGAGTCTAAAGAATAGAAGAACATGTACGAAGCAATGCATGAGTGGAAGTGGTTTTCCAGGATAGGGTATTATCGAGGTAAATATTAAAAGAGAGCCAATTCCTAGGGCTAACGGTTATAACTAAATTCATTGACTTTGCAAACCAAGAAAAGGAATGGCGTGATGGGTACGTATGTATGCTATATTTTGGTATGAGGCATAGAATGAAATAGAAAATGATCGTCAACCGTATATACTTTTTTGCAGAGGCAAATAATAAATAATGAATTGCATATTGTCTATGATCACAGAATTATTTATGAATACAAATGGAATTATGCAGAAATATTATACATTGAGCCACCCTAGAACAGAACTTTAAGGTCAACTTTTTCCAGTCATTATGATAATGGTTACATACTTTTGGAGACCAAATAAAGTATAACATCCATGTAGGTCGTCTTAGGAGACAAGGAAGGCTTATAGTGATTAAATAATTCTCCTCCTACACACTTATACAACGATACCACCTCAGAAGCCTGGGCATAAAATACCACGCCCTTCGATTTTCTAGTTTTTCATTGAAAGGTAGATAAGGATTGATACACTGGAAGTTCGAGTATATTTTCTCAAATGTATTGATGTGTATTCATATGATATATTTTTTCAGGTAAATATCCATATTTTAAGCCATTAAATCAGTAAAAACAACTTTTAGAAATTTGTATCAGAAGCTAAAAACATTTTTTTTTTATTGGAATAATTGCCTTTAATGCATTTTTAGCCAGGTCCTTCTAAGCCACATGGCTTGTCAAAAGGTTCCAATTATTTCAATTGATAGCATAGTCAATAAATGTAAAAGGCAGAGGCAAACGGAAAAATAGTTTATATTTTCAATAAGAAGAACCTTTCATACTCAAATCAATTACTTTTTAGAATCCCAGATAACATACAAAGATGACAGCAGAAATCAAAATATATCGACCATTATAATTACTATTTACCATTACAACGGCATATTTTCAAAAAGCCGATTAAAAATCGGTAAAATATCACTATTGACTTTCCTGTATATCAGCGGATATATTATTATTTGCCCAATATCCCTATACTGACCACGACAGAAATAAACTTCAGACAAACTGAGATCCTTGCAATCCCCATAACATGCGGCCGCATAATCAAGACAACAAATGCGCCATGATTCCAAATTTGGCCACTCAATTTCGGACTCGCATTTGGACTTCCCGAGTTGATGATAGAAGGGATCGATTTGGTAGAGATAATGGCGGTCATGATGAAGTTCTCCGGCAAGAGGACATACCCACTCTTCTCTCATCAATCATACAAACTGAGCATCCACACCGTTCTCCTTCCTCCCCGGTTCCGCTAACCCGCGTTATTAGAAACACCGTTTCGCAATTGACCGATACAGGATACGTCAAGCCCATCCGACGAGGAGGGCTAGGATAAGGGAGGCAGAAGGAATCTAACATTTACTGAATGATATTCTGCGAGCCCATCAAAGGGTAAAATATGAATACGAGTTTTTATGAAGACCAATTTTTTGTTGTGAAAAACAATTTAAACCTTATGATGACGTCTTGGTTCAAAACCAAATATATTATTTACAGTAAAAAAGCCTTGCGCTACACATTTAAATGAAGTGAATATTATTTGATTCTCCAGAGCATGCAAAATATGGCGTAATAGCAACTGTGCGATGGAAGAGCTTCAAATTTGAAAATTAATCAAGTTCATATTTTCCTCCAAATACTGGAATTATATGCAGCGTAACGGATTTTGACTCTGATGCATAATCAGATTAAAAATTTGCGCAAAAACCCGGTGAATTCGTAGATCTTGGGAAATATATATTGGTAAAAAATCTTTTCATGCATAGATAACAAAGGTTTTTTCAAGTGAAAAGGGTATTTCGATCCTTTTTTAAATGTGAGTTCATTTGCACAATAACCTGTGACAATGAAATTTAAAGCTCATTCTTGAGCAGAGATGGACAGTTATTCCTGATTTATAGAATGCATATTTCAGGGCAGAATTTGATAGAGCATGGTATTGATAAATTCATTGTCCAGATGAAAATATCAATGTGTTTGTTATGAACTCAAATGTTTTTCTCTAAATTGAGGGAAGGATGAGGGGAGGGAAGGATGTTGGGCAAGCAGGGAAGGGGAACAATGAGAATAGGATTTATGGACGGGATGAAGAAAGGTAGGAATTATGCTAAGATGAAAAAGGGAATACTAGAGATGGATAGGGTACGGCACGTGCAAGAGTCTGTTGGATATTCTCTGACTTTCATCATAACCTACCTCTTGCCAGTAGATTACTTTAATGAATGAATAACCAGCGTATAAGTGGAATAGTCATAATGTGTTGAAATTGACTTTGAACCAGCTAAAATGAGATATGAAGCCACTTAAATATATGCGAGTTGACAAGAATTTAAGTTCATCATTTTCCGGAAGCGTATCAAACTTTTCATACCAGATATGACTTAAGTAGAATTAATAATAAGTAAATTTGATTATTTTATAAATAAAAATAAGCGCCAATGTATAGTGATATTTTTGGCTTATTCGGAAACTTGTTTTTTACGATGAAAAATATTATTTCAAGCATAAGCACCTCTCGCAGATTTAATTTTGCAATTCAAAAATTGTTAAATGAGACTCCTTGTTCTATTCCACACTTTTATTAGACAGAAACCGGACAATGATTCGGAACTTTTTACCATTATCAAGGTATCTTGATATTGGTACATAGAACAAAAAACATGGTCCATTTTTAGTAAAATAAAAGTGTGGAATAGAAAGAAGGGACTTATTTAGCAATGATCAAAGCTAAAGGTGTCCATAAGGTTACGCCTGAGACGTCCTATATCGTGATTTTATTATCATTGATGCTAATGAACTATAATTATGAAACAAAAGCTGGTCGCAAATACGTGATACAACGTGTTACATACGATGTACCGTACGGAATTTAAATATCTCAGAGGCTCACTCTAAACTAACCCCAATTCCGCCCACACCTTCTTCCCACCCCTTTCCGTGCCCCGCGCGCGCACCAAGGAGAGGGAGGGAGTTCCAAGGGATTTCCAGAGGAGGGCTCCAGGTGGCGTGAGGTTGGCTTCGATCGCTGCCCCCAAGCCGCAAGCGCCGGCCTCGCTCTTCTTCTTCCACCCCCCCCCTCTTAACCCCCACGCCCCCTCCCCGTCCCTCCCTCTGCCCAACCCCCCCCCCCCTCGCCTTTCTCCCGCCGCCCGCGTCTCGGCTCTCCTCCCGGCCCGAGGATTGCGGCTTCTCGCCTCGGCCAGAGCAAATTCGCACCGTTTGTATGTTAATGAATCACGCCCTCCTTCCATGCGAAATCCCATCCACACAAGAGAATCCGGGAGCCGCCGCAAAAAAAATGAAGCAGGAGGACCGTAGCACATCCTCCTCTCTCGTACCCTTTCCTCCAGCCGGATACGGGGTACAAGAAAGCAGGGAAAGTATTGCGCTCGCTTTTAAAGGTTTGTTTGTAGCGACAAAAGCGCACGTTTGCGGCAAAAACGGGTTTTCTGGGGTAAATAAACAGGAGCAGATGTTCGCGTTTCGCAGCAGGAACTTTTCCTGCATGCATTGACACTATTGAGATATGTTTTGCTCACTATGAATTAACGATGTTGCAGTAACTGATGGTCTCAATTAGGCCTACTTGAATAACGTATTTTATAGAAAACTAAAATATTACTACACCTCTTAGGTCTTCACTCTTAAAGCTCTTGCATTTAATTTTCATTTAATGACCCAATTAATTTTAACATTGCTCGAATTATGAATTGTCGTGAAACACTATCTGTAGAAAGAAATCATAGACGGTCAAAAAGAAGACGTTATCGAAAAAATCCTTGAATATTCCTGCCCTGTTCGCGAGATAGGCATACCTATCCGTTTTTCCAACATCAAAAATAGGATATACTTATGATAAACATGAAAGGAAAAATATCAAAGAGCAGTAATTTTTCCTAGACGAGTGAAAGAGGAAATATATATTCTATTTGTAAGAATATTTTAAGGGATCATTTAATTTAACCTATATCAAATGTTTGCTCACTTATAGAGCTACTTAAAGGTGTTAATTTATGTATCCATCTCATCAAAAGTAATACATATTACATTGATTAATTTATAGTTTATTTTGCGTTTCACTTGAAAATTGCCTCATAAAACTCCCACATATCAAACCTTTATCAATCTCACATTGGCACTGAAAATGTTATTTGCCCCTTTTGTCAGTTTGATAATTTTTATGGAATACATTACATACACTTTTTACCGTCCTGAGAAATCAGTTGAATTAAAGAACGCTTTAATAAGCAATTACGCAAAATAATGAAATAAATATATTACCATTATTACTTAAGAATTATTTGTCAATATGTTTTTATTGTAGGAAATAAAGTAAATATTAGCAATAAAATATTTGTTAAAGTTTACACAAGTGTAAGTAGAAAGCTTTGAAATGTAGAAGTAAGTCTTAAGCTACTGGAAACAAATGATGACGAATTCAATATCGTGCACACATTTCTTTAAGGACACGGAGTCTTAATCAGTCGATACTAATTTAGCCCATGTACAATATAAAAACTATAAGTAGCTTGAGTATGAACTAAAAATGGGAAACAAGACCAAAACAGAGTACATCGATGATCTTCCGATCAATTTTGTATCGCTTATGCAAAGCTGATATCCTTTCTTTTTTTAATATTACCTAATAATTTTTGTACCATTTGCAAATATGCTGCAAAGCCTCGACAGCTAAATAATTGCTGATAAGATGGTTGACTGATGGTGGTTATACGAGTGAGCATTATATTCTATGCTCAAACTACAGCACACAATTTCATGGCATTTTGACAATGGTTACTGTATATCGAAAACACATTGTATAGCATTATTTTGATGCACCGCTTCATGGCACAGAAAAAAGCACAAAGCAACAGTAACCATGTAACTGCGTAAGAATATAATTTCCGGGCGGCCAAGATGCCCCACTGAGTTTGATTTCATTCGCTGGTACAACCCGCGAGCTTCCGTTCCACCCGGATTCCCCACCTAGGAGCCCCCTCGGGTGACCTCCTTCCTCTTCCCCGGCGACTCCAGACCGACCCGACTGAGGTCACTCGAACGGTGGAGCGGCACTTTACGAGGAGGGCGCGCTCTGTACTGCGTGCTGTGATCATCACCGTAGTTCATGCATATAAAGGCAAAGTGCAATGGTGCATGCAGAAATGCAATGCTGAACAATAGATACTAGGTCTCGCGGTCATTCAGATTCTAGAATTCAGTGAATTTTCTAAAATCTTGACATTAATTGGGCGCGGTCATATGCAAGCAAATTCATCACTGTCGATTAAGAAAATTCCAATTAAAAATTACTACAAATGACGAAATAAATAACATTTAAATGTTAGCGTTCCTGAAAATTTACATGTATTAATTTAATTTAAATATATCACTCCCTCAAGGACATTCTTTCAACATTGAGTAAACCGCCTGTTAGGCAGTTCTCCAAACAAATGACTAGGCTACGCTTCACCCTTATTTTCTCAAAGTACACCTCCTCATAGTCGGGTACTTCAAATGGGAACTACTGTCCTGGGAAAGATATAGATAGTGACAGCGATAAAAATCTACTTCAGATAAACAATGGACTCCATGATACTGGAACTATTATATATTATTACTGGAATATTTAATACCGAATTCCGTTGCACAAAACACAGTGGTAAAAAAAGATCCCAACTTCTAAAAAGTATACAAATGCCAAACTTATTTCGAAATACAAGGATAAAAAATAGATGAGGACTTATCCAAAAAAAGTTTCGAGAGGTCCATTCCGAAGAGAGTTATGATACAGTAATAACAAATTTTGAAAACAAATATTAACTTTTGCAAATGCATCATATTTAATTTCAAGATAATCTCCAATGATTCCTTGGTTGCTCACCATCACTTGAGAAAAGAGAAATGAAATTACACTAAAATAATCAACCACGGTACAAGTATTCATTCATTCATTACAGTAATCTACCGGTTAGAGGTAGGTTGTGATGAAAGTAAGAGAATATCCAACGAACTCTTACACGTGCTGTGCCCTTTCTACCTCTTGTATTTCTTTCTTCATCTCAGCATAAGTCCTACCTTTCTTCATCCCGTCCATAAAACCGATTCTCTTCCTTCCCCTTCCCCGCTTACCCAACATCCTTCCCTCTATCACGACCTTCAGCAAACCATCGTCCCTCATTACCCCTTCCAGCCACCTACCCTGCCTTCCCCTAATCTCATCTATAAGGCTCCTCTCCTCGCCCACCATGTCAAGCACATCCTCATTTGTCTTCCTTTCCGTCCAACGCACCTTCTCCATCCTCCTCCACACCCACATCTCAAAAGCCTTCAGCCTATTTTCGTCTTCCTTTCTCAAGGTCCACGTTTCCGCCCCATACAACGCCACACTCCATATCAAGCTCTTTACTAGCCTCTTTTTTACATCCTTACTTAAGGTCCCCGTCATCAGCTCCCTTCTATTATTGAACGCTTCCTTCGCTAGCGCTATTCTCCTCCTTATGTCTTTGCTACTATGTCCTCTTTCGTCTAGCGTACTACCCAAGTAATTAAATTGTTCAACTTGCTCCAGTTTGTGACTTCCTACTCTTATCACCAGCTTCGCTTTCTTTGTCCTAGAGAATCTCATTACTTTTGTTTTCCTATTATTTATCTTCATTCCGTATTTCTCACACTGCTTTTCCATTGCATCTACTAAAGTTTGCAGTCCTTTCGATGACCGACTCACCAACGCCTGATCGTCTGCGAATCTAACCGACTTTATCCACTGGCCTCCTACTTTCATTCCCACGTCTAGCTCATCCCATGCCTGTCTTACCATTTCCTCAGCATAGATGTTAAAAAGTAAAGGCGACAACGGGCACCCTTGCCGCACCACACCCTATAACTGCCCACCCTGATTCACCGTCCGCTACCCTTACATGAGCCCTCTGCCCCATATATAAGTTTCGGATGAGTCTCCTATCACGCCAATCTATTCCTATTTTCCCCAGTATCTGCATTAGTTTCTCCCAGTTTACTCTGTCAAACGCCTTTTCGAAATCTACAAAACAAGCGAAAACATCCTGATTATGCTCTATGTTTCTATCTATAAGTGTCCTCATTACCGCAATCGCATCTCTGGTTCCCCTCCCCTTCCTAAACCCAAATTGGTCATCGCCTAAATAGCACTTTGCTCTGCTCTCCAACCTTCTATTTAGTATTCTAAGCAACACTTTTGCTGCGTGCGAAATTAAACTGATTGTTCTATACTCCTCGCATTCTGACGCTTTCTTCTTCTTCGGGATAGGTATTAATACTGTTTTCACGAAATCCTCTGGCCATACTCCTTCCTCGTAGATCCTGCGAATAAGTTCGAAAAACGATTTTCTCCCCCTACTACCTAGATTCTTCAGTAGCTCCGAAGGTAGGTTATCGGTTCCAACGGCTTTTCTACCCTTCATCTCTCTTAGTGCCCTCTCTATTTCACACTCAAGTAACTCTGGTCCGAGGTTATCTTTATCTATTGTTCCTTCGTCCTCTAGATCAAGGCTAAGGGGTCTATTCTCGCTGTCATATAGCTCCTCTACGTATTCTCTCCACCTTTCTTGGATATCTTCCTGTTCGATTAATATCTTTCCCGTTTTGTCCTTAACCTTTGGTATCGCTTGACCTCTCTTACCACCCGATAACATTTTCACCTTGGCGTACAAAGCGCCCACTTCCCCCTCCTCCTGCATCTTTTCCATTTGCTCACATTGTCCCTTCCACCAGTTTTCTTTTGCCCGATTGGTCACTCGCCTGAGTTTATTATTTAATTCCTTATACTTCCTCCTCCCTACGTCGGTGTTCACGTTTTTCCATATCCTTCTCTCCTCCATTTTCTTTATCATTTCTTCTGTAACCCACTGCTTCTTAACCCTCTTCTTTTGCCTGTTTTTATAACCTCCCATCTCTTCTCTATGGTTCCCATCCGCTTCTCTTCACCTATGTTCTTTTCTACTAGCTCTTGGTATTCCCTCCTTTTCAACCCTTTCAATGCTTCAAGGTTCCACCTCTTTATCTTCCTACCTTTACAAAGCCTTTTGAATCTAACTTCACACTTCATCATCACCAAGTTATGATCCGAGTCCGCATCCGAACCTGGGTAGCTACGAGAGTTTTTTACACTGTTCCTAAATCTCTGCCTCACCATTATATAATCAATTTGGTATCTCCCAGTGTCACCCGGCTTTTTCCATGTGTACCTACGCCTGGGGTGATGTTTAAACCAAGTGTTTGTCACTACTAATTTATTTCTTCTACAAAATTCAACTGCCTTTTCCCCGCGATCATTTCTTCTTCCTAGCCCAAACCCTCCTACTTCTAATCCGTCCCTCCCATCTCCCACCACTGCATTCCAGTCACCCATCACTATCAGGTTTTTCTTCCCCTGCACTTCTCTAATTATTTCTTCTACTTGCTCGTACACCTCTTCCACCTCTTCCTCCCTATGGTTGCTCGTAGGCATGTATACCTGGACCAGTACGAAATTCGTCGGCCGTGCTTTTATTTCTACCACTAGTATCCTGTCGTTCACCTGTTCAATGTTTACCACCCTCAGTCCCAACTTTGTGTTCAGTACCATGCCTACCCCCCGTTGACTCTCATTTCCCCCACTATAGATCACCCTGTAGTTATCACTCCAATAGTCCCCGCTATCCTTCCATCTAACCTCGCACAATCCCAAAGCATCTATTTTTCCTTTTTCCATTTCCTTCTTAATATTTTCAAGCTTCCCGGCCCTCATCATGGTCCTTACGTTCCAAGTTCCTATTTTTACCACTGTTTTCCTCCTCCTATTCCTCTTTTTCTTCTTCTTCTCCCTCCTTTCCCTTGTATCTTCTGATGATGATTCTGATTCTGTGCAAGGATTTCGTGTGATGACGACCGCGGAGGCCTTGCCTCCCCCGCTGCCGGGCACGACACCCGCCCTAGTGGGCGGCGTCCCGTAGTTGCCAGGAATCAGATCTCTTTGGATGACTTTCATGTTCTGGGAAGTGATAGTTGAGAGGTATCCCACGCGACTCAACGGTATTTTTAACGTGACACCATCACGGAACTACCTTTCGTCTGGCTCCTACCCTTCGACCTATCTGGCATGGGTGGCCCTACCAGGAGCAATGTACTTGCTCCTGCCAGTCCAGCTCTAGGGGTCATTGGAACGCACAAGCCCTTCCACCACGTCAAGGTCGTAGTTCAAGGAAGAGGTACAAGTATTATGCTGGAGTAAGTTTTCAATATAAGAAATGAAATATGAATGGCATAATAAATTTTAATTTTCATGAAAATTTTAGGTAAGATAAAACTTTATAGAAAAAGGTTGATCGACCATCAAATTGTCCGAATTTTCTAATGTTTGTTCAATTTTGAAAATAAACTCTCCACAAACTGTAGAGAGGAAATAAAACTGAACATTTTCCTCTTCTGAGCTTTCTAGGAAATACAGAAAATATCACTGATTCCGTTCCGAGGGCTAGATTAGATTAGTTATAAGTGGAGTTCCTCTAAGGGCCTGAGGAACTTAGGCCTAATGGTCCATTGTGCCAGCTACCATGTATGTAATCACCCATAGAGCCCAGTCTCCCTGCTAAAGGCTAGCATGTCCTCTACGGGGATACCCCTAACGTCATCTAGTTCCAAAAATGGTGATCCCAGATGCCTAATTCTGGTCCTCATCAAAGCGGGACACTTGCAGAGTACGTGCGATGTTGTTTCGTCCTCTTCCTTGCACCATCTACATCTCGCCGAGTCTGTAATTCTCAGGAGATGGAGGTGCTTCATGACATGATAGTGTCCGGTGAGCATTCCCACTATTGTCCAAAGTTGTCTTCTGTTAAGTAAAAGAAAACCTTCTTTCCAGCCCCGATCTGGGTCATCCTATCAGGAGATTGGCTTTCTTGAGCCCCTGTGCGTTCCGCCAGATCTTAGAGTGTTGAGCTAGGCTCCACTCTTTGATCTTTGAAATCTCTGAAGAGGGTGCGATTGGGATGGAAGGCTCTGGTGCAATTGGGTTCCCACTCGAGCCTTCCTTAGCCAGATTGTCCTCTATCTCGTTTCCGGTTATGCCTGTGTGGCCAGGGACCCATAAAAGTTCTACGTTGCTCTGTTTGCTGAGGGAATTGAGTGCTTCCCGGCACTCCAGCAGGAGTCTTGATTTGCACCATGGAGATATGAGAGCTTAAAAGCTGCTTGGCCATCGGTGCATATGTGAATTGATCTGTCTCTACGACATAATTCCTTAGCAGCATGGGCACAGGTCAGAAAAGCGTAGACCTCTGCCTGGAAGACTGTAGCGTGCTCCCCCAAGGGGATTGAGAGCCTTTTGTCAGGTCGGTGGCAGTGAATTCCTGATCTTGATCTTCCTTCTTTCCTGGAGACATCGGTAAACCAGACATATGCTCCGTTATCTTTACCTCCTTCCTTGACCCACCGTTCCCTCGTTGGAAAGTTGGTTTTGAAGCGAGGCGGTGTTTTGTTGCTCACGGCTGTCATGTCGTCTGTACCCATTTTGCAAATGGGGTTCGACTCCCTGAGATCCGTGCATAGTTGTCTGTGACCGGAGAGGCTTCCCCTGTCACTCCATTGTCCCTGTCTCCTGAAACGATAGGCCGCTATCCTAGCTTGAGTTTCGACTTCCACATAAACTGGAGCAAGACTCATTGCCAGTAGAGTTTCAAGGGCCAGCGTGGGCGTCGTCCTCATTGCTCCCTTAATACCCATACAGGCCATTCTTTGCAGATGGTTGAGTTTATTCCTGGCAGTGATCCGCCTGGTCTTCAACAATCCTGGTACAAACAATCGCGCAATGTAGAAAGCTATGATTCACCACTGTAGTATCAATTCATTTGATCGCCTTTGGCTGAAGTTCCCAGAATTACCGAGGACCTTCCTGCAGCTCTACAGGGAGGCGTATGCTTTCTTGATTGTAACCTCAAGATGCTCTCCCCAGTTGAGTTTGGTGTCCAAAAGGATTCCGAGGTACTTGACCGTCCGGGATGGCTGTAAAATCCTTCCTTGTAGTGAAGGGGGGTCAAAACCATCTCTCTTTCTCTTATTGGTGAACAATATGAGCTTAATCTTATCGGTGTTCACCGTCAACCCTGTTTCGTTGCACCAGACCATCGTCCTATCTAGGGCTTTTTGCATAAGTCCGGAGACGGTGTCAAGGTATTTGCCGGTGATGAGGATCACCACATCATCTGCATACACTTAAGTGTTGCCTCCAGTCATGTATATCTTTGTGATGAGCTCATCGATGATCAGATTCCACACGAGTGAATATAGTACCCCTCCCTGTGGGCATTCTCTGGTCATGGCCACCTCCATCGTGCTGTCCCTTAGGACAACCTTCACAGTTATTTCTTCCAACATGTGTCAGATCCAACTCACGATATGTGAGTGTACCCCATGTCTCCTGGCTGCAAGGCAAATTTGGTCGAAGGATTTATTGTTAACCCTAGAAGGACGGGATGGGACATTTTGACCCATAACACGTGTTCCAAATCAAATTTAACTACTCATTTGTGAATAGATTATTTTTAAACGTTGTGCCTTTGTGCATTTTTACTTATATTTTACTAATATGTAAAGAAAATTTCGTAATCGTTTTTGCTTAATTTTTAAATTGAGGTTATACCTAGAAGGACGGCTATGGGCCGTGCTCAAGTTGTAAAATGATCTCTGAATCCCCTATTTCTTATCTTTAGGGAAATCACTCCGTGGGATGCAAAAGAAAAGAGGAAAGAATTTTGGCTCTTATTAGAGCAGAAAAGTCAATTGCTTTTGTCCCTCCTAAGATTAGTGGGGACATTTGGAGTGGGTGGGTACGCCGAAAAACTCCTTCCGTATGCTTTCTTTCTGTCGTCGGCTCCATTTATCGCAGGTGGCCGTGCACTTGATCCCTACCATAGTGGCTGTCGGCGAGCGTTATTCACATACTCTTAGGACCTTCCTGGAAAGTGACGAAAAGCAAATAAAAAATAGCAAGAAAGAAGTGACGAATAGCAAAATTGGTGGAAGGAAATATATTCAAAGACTGGTTGAAGAAGTGGTGGGGATGCCAATTAGAACGAAACCCTCTTCTTCCTGGTAAACGAGCGCTACTACTACAAGTAAGGGTTACCATACGACCTCATTTATGCGGACATGTCCTTATTTTCGACTTTTAATATAGCGTCCGCATACATTTTTACGATTTCTGCTAATGTCCGCATTTCTTTTATTTTTGGGAAGAAAGATCTTTTGATTTTTGTTTTCATCTCGTATCTCCGACTAGATATATGTATTTTTATATATATTATTGATTTGCATCGTTAGCGATCTGTTAGGGTTCTTTCGATTTAGGGATACAGCCGGCTTTTGACATAGGGATAAAGGGCACCACGTAGAGGATGTGGCTCTTCACCACGACGACGACGATGAGATACTAAAGATCGTGGTAGATGTAAAGATCAGTTTTTGGAAAATATTACCACAGAAGAAGATTTTATTAGGGATAATATCTATCTTCTTGCACACCTTAAATGGTTGGTTATTTAAAGGGAGACTGACACATCAGGTCATTTTCGCCGATTTAGTTGGTAAGAAAACGATAATTTGGGAATAAGGAAGGGTGGGTGAAGAAACCTGGCATCGGCAATAGCCTAAATTGAACGAAAAATGTCGAGCACCGCGGGCATTATACTTTACTGTGCTCTTCACATCGCAGCCAAAAATCGATCGGTACTCTTCTGAAAACAATACGCCTCTGTTAACCCTGGGCCTCCTGGATATGGGACTCCGGCCCCCACAAAAACTCGTTCTAAATCATTATGTGCACATAATTGCCATGTGTAGTAGCATGTTTGAATAACTTAATACCGTAAATATACATATATTTTTTTCATTTTTTCGAGAATAATTTCTAGTCATATATGTGCATATGGGCGTGGTGTAACCTATTAAATTGTTTCCCAATGTAAAGTTAAGGACATGCTCATTAAACATATCTGGTACATCCGCCGCGGTAGCATTTTACCATAGATTAATTAATATTCTAAGCTCTACCACTGAATAAAATCTTCCGATCCTCACTACAGATTTCGAAGACCAATTATAAAGGCCTAAATACCTCGGTGTTATAGTTGCGCATGAAAAGATAAAGAAAGATTTTGTCTGTCAGAGCTATAAAGTCTTGCCCCCTATATCTTATTCACATATTGTATATATTTCCTCGTACAATTGCTTCTACTTCTCAACTAACAATAAGAAATTACGTACTGCTAAATAAAATGGCTAGGTATGAATATTCCGTTTATTCTGGGTTCCTGGAATATAAGCTAGTTAAAAGACACGCGTCTTAGGTAAGCATATCGTAACCGTTAAACTTAATATAATCAAGATAGAGGGCAGATAATGGGCACAATATCAATAGTTATTGAATGCAAGAACTACCAAAAAATACCACCAATATATGCATGATAATGGGAACATACTGAACCTTGAACGCCAGCGTTAAATAGAAATTATAAAACGGTCAGTTACTAGTCAGTCAGTAACGTAAGATGGGAACATATATATTCATCGGCAAGAAGGTCAGTTTTTTCCATCTCAAGGGTAATAAGTGGATGACTGCAACTCACCCCAACTCCAGCGAAGAAGACGCACGTAGATCCACGCAGAACTTGTAGGTCAAGACCATGACATTGGCAACTGTCTTCCACAGCTCTTCAGCAGGACCTTCATGGTTCCACGGCTAAGGGTTGTCATGCTTTTACCTACAAAAGGCGTTAATTAATACGACCTAATCATTACCTCGTTCTCGACATTTTTAACGCTTCTAAATGCAAATTATAAGTAATTAAACAAGTTAACTGATGAAACCACTTAAAACTAACCGCAAAATATATATTATCGTTTCCGAATCAGTACATTAGAGATGTCAACCATCATAAGAAATATATACCACTTCCTCATGTCCTTGTTGGCCAATATAACGTACTCATTTTTCCAAATTATTTCAATAAGAGTTTATGTGTGTTATATAAAATGAAAAATTTAATTTAAAACAAATAATCATATTAAAATTTACGAGGCAAAAATCCAATTCCAATTAAAGTGGTTTAAATAAAATATAAATGCCCAGTAGAAGAGCATCTTTAAAATAAGCAGGCAATCTCTTGAAGGAAAAGAAACTCTTCACTGTTTTTAAAATCACGTTCATGGTTCAATTAATTGATTAGCCATGGTTCAATTAAGACTGCTTATAATTTTAAACGATAAATAAACATAGATATTCTCTAAAGGTTCTTATTCAACGAAAATAACGGATTCCCTCTCATTCGCCATTTCAATTAATAAAGTTGGTGAATATTTATCAAAAGATAATACAACAGCGGTCCTCTAGATAACCTGTTGCCTTTTAGATTAAATTTACTATTTTTAACTAGAACAACCTTAGAATGCAACAAAAACAATAAAGACAGCCATTTGGCGATGCAAATACGATGTAGACAGGAGAGAAGGCGACAAAAACACAAAAAACGACGAAAGACATAGCAAATTTTTGAGACTTTTTCGAGGTGAAAATGACAGCTCAATCATTAGATTTATTAAAACTATCAAGTAAAATTTAATTTCCGACGCCACTTATATGCTATAAGCTACATTGAATGAAAATTAACTTTTTTTTTAATTGTCGTCCAGTTTTTTTTCTTGAACAGCCTTAAGCAGATCGCGTGGAAACTTGAGATGCACTTAAGCTCTTTTTCATTAATCTGAAGTCTATAGTACCTGGTTACCGAGCGTCGCTCGATGTTTATTTGGTATACTAAGAACTTGATGCTCCTAGTCTGCTACTTATTGTCTATTTAAATTATATTGGGCATTTACATAGTGCGATTAAAGGTTTTAATAAAATAAATTTTATAAAGGATAACGGATATTTATTTTTTTAAATATAGTAGTGATGATGCAATTAGGTAGTATAAAACAAATTCAAAAACACCACCAACACAAACATTTTCTTCTAACGAAACTCTGAAATACACAATAAATTCAATATTTACATTGTTTTCATTATTCTCAATGTTCAATGACAGATATTTGTTATTATTAGGAAATTTTTTTGCTATTTAAAATTACTTCCGCTCAAGATACAGGGTTGAAATGTTTTTAATCGGATGGCTGAATAAATAACGTTTCTTATTCTTTCATTCAATTATCTTTTGCGCTTCATATTTGTCTGAATATCATGTTTTTAGCTTAAAAATCTCACATTTTTCTCTAAAATCAACAATAACATATTTCCATGACAACCAGAGAAATGTTTTTTCAAAGGATATTCACGCCTCAAGCATTTAAATATCACGTTTTCCTGCAGGCCCATGATAGCTGGTAGAAAGAAAATCTGTATAAGAAGGGCCCAGAGTCCCAAGGACCCCATTATAGATTGCTTCGTGGGGTAATCGATAAATATTCAATGCATATGTACGACAAGTATAGTATTCGATGTCTATTCTCATAGTAGCTCTCATAGAGGCACTGCATGTATATGAGAGAAAACTTACGTAGTAAATGAGACACATAAAGGAATTAAATATACTACACACTAAATTAAATGCGCAAGAATACTTAGGTGCAGCGAATAGTATGTTAATAATGCCAATGTAGCTACAACAAACACAGCGTTGCTTATTATCGTTTAATACGCAGATGTATTACACGTAGTGGAACGGTCTGTCTCTCATTATAATTGCGAATTGTTTTTTAGACCTATTCCATCATATTAAACGTTGCAAGTTATTTATATGATTAAAGGTGTTAAAGTGCAGTACACTTACATTCACTCATTTTTGGGTTTCCCGTGCATGAAAGAGATGAACCATCTCATGGAAAAGGAATGGCTCCGTGCACATGGAAAACGGTCAGCGTGTCTACTACAACGAACAAAACGTACAAGATAGGTTACGAACTCCTCAAAGGAGAATGCTGACAGTAATCTTCAGACTTTATGGTTTTCTTATAAAATAAGTTCAATATTTTTTAAACCCGTAGGTTTCAACGGGTACCTTCCGCTTGTAGTCAATATAACAGTTTAAAATGCATTGAACTCTCATGGAGATGCCATTTATTTTAAAACCAGCACATTTTCTATATTCAGATAAAAAAGGCTCTAACGTTAGACACTCGGATACCTGGATATTGAACGTTGTACATTCCGGTTATTGACTTAAGGGGTAAATAGATTGAGCATATAATGAGGGACAAGGAGATGCTGATGGCTGTGATTGATGAGGGATGTTGAATAGGTGGGGAATAGGGGAAAAATGATAGCCTTTATGGGTAGAATGAAGACAGGAAATTTATAAGAGATGATATATACAAGTAATCGTGTAGTAACAGAGTATGAGTCACCAATTTTAAATTTCAACGTAGGTAATCTCACTTCCCATATAACTCTGACCAAATCGGTAGATCACCAGTAAGAACAATACATTTTTTCATAAACGTAGTGCAGTTTTTGTATCCTAATTACTGACGCTACTAACACAAAAATTGACAAAATTTGAGTAATGTATGTTAAGAAAAACTAATTAATAATAAAAAAAAATCAGAGATCACGAGGTTCTTTTGTACCACATTAAAATAAATTACCAAATATGTGTCCTCAGAATTCTAATTTCATTGGAAAGAAGAATTTATAGAAAAGAGCTTACGTTTAATTGGGTAAACTCGCAAGGGCAACCTCAATGGTTCTTATAGCTACAACTTAGGTCCTTCATTATTTTTTTTATAATTTTCACGCTTTTTTGAATTATTTATATTTGTAATCATTATTAAGTTTTTAAGACTTATTAAGTTTTCTGCAATAAAAATGACGAGGAATATAACGGCACGCCATCATTTTAGTTAATAGTGCCATTTTCATTTATGAAAATGCTAGATATATCCTGATAAAGGCATGGGAATGTCAAATGTTTACCGTAACAAAACCCGAACGAACGTTTCGATTTAGTGCTTCGACACATGGGATGAAGAAAGCATGAAAATAAAATTTTCTCTAATGGCTTTGTTCATTATCAGGAGAGACGGTGAGCTAAGCATTCTGACTTCGTGTACACAACTGGTCTGTAAACAATGCTCAGGAAAATATTATAAACCAACTTAATAGGAGTCACGTTCCTCCTGAGATCATTTAAATTCACTTAGGAGCCTAACAAGGACACTGAGTTTGCCCCAAGGCAGCAATTACACGGTGAAGAATCAACAGCTAAGAGAATTACGGTACTTTGAAGAGGCGAAAAAATAATATTGAATCTCACACAAGTGACATTATTTTCAATATTTTGATTACTTAATGAAATGTCAACCACGAACAAGAGAAAATAATGACTTAGGGCTCGATGACGGCGAATGGAAAAAATATCAATTTACATTCTGCCGATGAAGCATGCTCTCTCTTGCACACATACACACACACACGTACGCACGCGTCCGATACTGCATGATCGAGTGACATCTGTACAGGGGAAAGTGAGAGGACATGCGGATGGTTTGCCACGGCGTGTTCCGAATTAATTTTTTAATGTCGCCTGGACGTGAGCTCCGAAAACGCTACACGTTTACAGATTTTTTATAATACGAGCACAGACCGCCCGATGCATAGGCAAATTACGCTCCACAATGGTGCTCCAGACGTCGTTTTTTCATGGAAATCAGTTTATAAAAAATAAAATGCTCCGGAAAACGACAAAAAAGAGGACAATGGATACAAGATATAATGTGGTTGTGCGGGGAAATTCGATTTTCTGCCCCTGCCACCCAAGTTTCCCTGTTTTGTTTTCCCACTGTGATTGTCTCTTAAGTCAACATTTCAAATTTTGACTTTCTCCGATGACAATAAATTTATCATATCGAGAGCATAAAAGAACAGAAAGGCCCGCTGAACTAAATGGACTTCATGTAGAACGTTTGAAAATATTCACCTCTTTCTATCCCACTGGTATAGACTTTAAAGGTTCTGTCATCAATTGCAGTTATGCTAAGGATTTTTTTATACCGAAATTGAGCAATATTGCATAAAAATCTTTATTTTTGTTACATGTGTTTAGACTCTTAATAGAAGGAATACTATTCCAAAATGCAAATTGAAATTTGCCTAAATGAAAAATGGTTTTGGAAAAGAGCAAAAGAAGTGGTGGCGATAAAGCCGTTTAGGCGGACAGCGGTGCCAAGGCGGGAAAATGATGTTTCCTGCACGGCAGCCCACAGAAGAATTCGCATCATAGCCTTATTCAGCATCACGCTTACAAATGTTCTGTGTCGCATGAATTCTCGAGAAATGATTTTATCAAGAGGTTAGTTGCTTTTCGTATCAATCTTATGCGCAATACAAGTTTTTATCGCAGTACCTTTTCACATCCCTAAGATGGATTAGACAGACTACAAACACTTCTTGTTGACACTACATCAAAGCTTGCATTACTCTGAAAGGCTGAATACATCCTGAATAGAACCTAACTACTTTTGTATGTAGATACTGTCTTTAATAAAATTGCAATAAAAATTTCAACGTTTTATTAACACATTCAATGCGGAGCACGTCAATAGACGTGCTCCTGGCTACACCGACTGACGGAGCACGTCAATTGACGTGGTCGTTCCCTTCCGAAGGACTTTAAATTTTTTCGAGCCGATTTTGACGACTTTCATGAAAATCGGGCCCGCATCGAATGTGTTAATATTTAGTGAGAATCTAGAACTGTACGCATATATGAATAGTTATAAAAAAGAAAATTCATAGAACACCTTGTTAATATCTCGGGACCCTATTATGACATAAGTCTCTTTAATTTTGACTGTTCAGTCACATTGTGTTTCTTTCATTTATGATCTGAATTCTCAAAACATGCAAATAAAGAGAAGCCAACTAAAGGAAGCAAAATTTGCGGCATAATGACCTGATAGTTTTTTCTCACAGCTATTCCTACACTGCCATTATTACAAGGAAATGAGGGATAAAAAGGTAGTGACTAAAATATAATAGAATTAAGCGTGCACATATGAGCTGCCGGTGTTGCACCAGACTACTCTAACTTCAGATAATCGGGCCGTAGTGGAAACCGGGGTAGCATCCTTTCCCAAAATGATCACAGGAAGAATGTATTATCGCAAAACCCGCAGCTTTCACGCGAACGACCTTTTTGCAGCCTGGAGTTTGAAAAGTTTATCAATCAAAGTAACAGCGTCAGAATAGCCAAAGTTGTCATTCAGCAGGCCAATGAGATGATAAGCTACACCAAAAATTGCAATAATTTTACATATGTTTCACTATCACTAACTCCATTTCTATCGTATAACAAGTTGAATTCATATTTCATTATGTTTTCAGGAAATTACTGTCCAAGGAAATTAACTCCTAAAAAGGTCATTCTATTTCAATTCAATCTATTCTACATTTATTGACAGTCAAATTTGACCGTTTTATAATAATAAATTTCTCGTTTTCTCATTGAAGTCAATTTCTACTGCTTTCCATGCGATTTCTTTTTGGTTTTGAAGAATTGATAACTAATGCCATTATGGATAATTTGGTTGATTGGTAGGGGAATGGAGGTAGGCTATTGAGAAACCCAGCGTTGGCATTAGCCTGCTATAAACGAAAGGCGCCGTAACGAGGTCCACTTCTAAAAGTCCTATTGGACGGACTTGCGGGAGGTACTTGAAGTGCTATCCTCATGGCATTCAAAATGGTATCGGTGTTACATTGAAAAATCTCGGTCCCCGTCGTAATTTCATCACCAATAAAAATACAAAGAATCCATCTCCTACTTATCCAAAGAATACTAATTTGGCAAGTAAATCTCTCCAATGTATAACTATTTTTCATTTCGATATTTAAATGCAATATCCTCTTTTGCAAATAATCACTAACGTGAAAAATTGATCTAAAGAGAAATAATAAGATATATTTTTTTATTTTTTTATTAATTCCATGGATATAGACTCTGCCCTCCATCAAACTAAGGTTTTGAGGATTGTGCTAACGCCCAAATTCTATTTGTTAAATTATGGGCACCAAATGGAAGAGCTGGTTATGCATATGACTTAAAAAATGATAACAGTTTTTTTTATGTGGAAATGTCTATTCTAAAACACTCATTTTTAAATAGCTTAGAACGTTGGCATTTTTGTTAGATGTAAAACGAAGTTATTACGAATCGAAGATAAAGAGGAAATGAAATGAAAATATTTTAGCGATAAAAAACTCATTTAACGACGATCTCCGGAATTCATTTGTTATAAACTAATTGCTCAAAACTTTCTGGTTCTCTAGACTCTTTCAATCTTCCACCGAACTCGTATTTAAAAAATAATTCACAGACTATAGAGTGGCAATACAGAGACAATATGCAAGTAGTTTTGTCCACAATTCGAATGTGATCAAGTGATTCATTTACTGAATAATTATTTTTAAAATACAATGTGAAACTACTTTGACGTGAATGAAACTTATGGCTGGATACTTTGGTCAATGGTATATAAAATATGGGCATGAATATATTCTAAAACGATGAAATAAGTGAAATACGAAGAATTGCAGGGAAAAGTTTTTTATGTAAAATTAACTCTCTAAATTAAATCTCATTTGGAAAAAACCTTGAACGTACTACTTCAGATGATCAAACAGTATAATTAAATAGGTATTCTCTGCTTCAATAGAGTAGGCAGACACATCAAAATAAAGCACTTTATCATCAGCGGATTCTGTAGTGCTTGGGAAAACTCCTCTTTTTGCTAAACAGAAACGTAGACTTTTTAATTGGAGATGCAGAGGCAGGACAAGAAAGTTAAGATAATACACTTCCATTTGAATCCATTGAAGTAGAGACTCGTTACCTGTCTAAAGAAAGGCATATAGACTCGCTGTATTATGGAACTCGCTTCCATTAAGAGAATACATGCAGTCTGAAATGGGTACCAAAGAAACTTCCAGCCGAGGTAACAAATAAAATTAATTCTAGAACTGCTCTTTTATCTCCAATAGGAACATCTAGTTTTAAAAATTGAGAAATGTCAAAGGCCTTTTACCAAGATATCTAGGTAATATACCAGCGAGACATGTGGCATACGGTTCGCATTCACATAAATATTTCCCATTTCCAACAATAATATTTCGCACAAATAGGACACTTCATAGATTACATTCTATAGATATACTTTTTATTGATTTCCTCGTCATTGGATCATTCCAATTATGGTTGGCTGAGAAATCAAGGATATTTACTGTAAGCACCCATTAAAATAAAACGAAATTTGTCTATTCAGTGAAGAATAAATAATAAAAATAACATGGTAGTCATATACTCTCAATATTAACTAAAATGAACTCAATGGTTTCATTAAACATCCATTAACATTGTATTCAAGAAAATATCTAAGCATTCAGTTCTATTAGTAGCTAAATATTCAGTACCCCTGAAAGAATTCCAACCTAGCGCGCAGATAATATCTGCCATTTAGGAAAAAATTTCCTTTCTCGGTCGTTTGGCCATTAATTAAATCTGGCAACTGGAAATCTCCAAATGAAAACTCCACCATATAAACTCCCTGAACATAATCGTCTATACATGAAATGACTATCTCCTAGTCAAAATAAAGTCCTCTACACCTATATCAGTGAAATTTCTTCCAAGGATCTATTTAGGATATCTGCGTTGCACTTTGGAAATTATAGATGTACATATAATAGCACCATACTCCTAATGAAGATAACTCACGCAAGTAGGTATATATCAGTCCTCTACATCGCGGCTACTTAATAGTTGAGTAGTCGCAATGTAGAGGACTCAGGTGTCTATAGTTCCAATTATATGGAAAATGATATGATTCAGAGTGATTAACTCAGTTTATCCATCTTCTATCCTCGCCGCAATATGAATTCCACAACGTGACGGGGATCATGGTGTCCCAACAATAAATGTGGATCAACTTACCAAAATATCGTGAAGAGTCGCTCCAAAAGAGCCGCACTATCTTCACGTCAAGGAGACTCGCTTTTGTACAGGAAAGATATGCGAGTTGACCGATGAGATTCGGGAAGGGATTCGAGAAGGCTCGGCACGCACGCCAAAAAGTTAAAGTGAAGACGCCATAAACAAATGAACCTATTCCTTCGAAGCATATCATCGGACGACAAGGAGAAGGGAGGCGAGGAGTTGTGTTTCGTGTGCCTCTCTGGTAACATCTTACGGCGAGAGAGAAAGAGAGAACAGACTCAGTGACAAGCGCACGACAAAACATTTTTACGACTCACTGGAGAGGGAGTTGAATCGCAGGAAACAAGGAAGGAATAAATAGAAAGGCATGTCAAGACAACAGGGAATGCAAGATATGTGAGTGCTAAGGTGGTGTGGTGTAGAGATATCCAGATAAGAAGCGGAAGGTGAAGAAAGAAAATAGTGAGACGGGGACAGATACAAGGCGAGAGAAGACGGGAGGGGAAGAATTAGAGATTGAGAGGGGATATCAATCAACGAGTGATGGAATGCGTAAGCGTTGTGACAAGAGCAGCAGTCTGAGCGAGTGCTGGCTGTTTTTGGGTGATAGCAAGGGCTGAGTGGATGGGGGGGGGAGAAGGACAAGGTTGTTGAATGGAATGGTGCGAATGTTGTTGGGTCGCTGTCTATGGTTAAGGACGCAGTTCTGTTTTAAATCTTTCCCCATCATCCTTCTCCTGCAGTCAAAACCTCCTAGTAAGATAAAAAATATCAAGTAGAGAGGGGTGAAGAAACACAGTGTGTCGCGGCAGCTTACATACGTATTTTACACGGCACCACAGCATCCACGACCATCCACATCTGCGTTACATCTACTCCTGACTCGCATAATCGCTTTCATGGGAGAAAAGAGGTGGAGAAAAGCTATCACTCGCAGCAAAGTCTTCCGAGGACTGACATTGTTGATAAGAACTCTCCCCAACAAGGAGTTTGAAATATGCTGGGGGTGCTATTTGAAGATACGCGCATGGTAAGAATGACTCTAATTATACTGCGAACTGGCGACGGTATCACCTTATAGGAGTCGCCCGCAAGTGCACATATGTGTAATTATTCCTCTGATGAAAAATCATCCGCCTTAAATGGGACATGAACTCAGATCCCTCGCTATCGAGATGAGTGCTTTAACCAGTTAAGATACCGATGAATCCTTTTCCTCTGTGGAATGGTGATGGCTTTAAAGAAACTTGGTGTTTACAACTGCCGGAAATGCAATGTTAAGTAATAGTCAAAGCGTATCGATAGCGTACAAGTAGCATGGTAACAGTAGTGAGTTTTCCAGTAATTGGCAACGTTCAGGTTCCTTAAGAATTCTTCCGAGCATAATGCCCACGAAAAAAATTAACTGAAGTAGTGCTACTTGTAATTTGCTAAAATTTCATTGTACTTTGAAAACATCAAATATCTATTGCTAAGTGTTGAACTGAATCAAGCCAGGTGAAGCAATTCAAACACTTTTCTACGTTATAATCAACATAGGAGTGCCCTCTGGCAAAAACGTTTTAGCTTTATAGCATTTCTTTCAAGGTCATTTTTATAGATTAGAGCTTTAGAGTGCATTTGCACAGTTAATATTTCTAGTTATTGCTTTAGAAACATTTAAAAAAAATAATAATTTTAAATTCTTTATTTTACTCCTATTTTTTTCACGCACACTCGCAACGTTAGCACGGAGGGTATGAATTCCTCCGGGCATATATATTCATGCACTCAAAGCAGCGATAGCGTCAAATTTCTCATTCAATTCCAAAATTATGATGATTTGCGAATATAGGTCATGCAAAAATCCCCGTAATTTGCTCTGCAGCTACTTTTTTATGCTTATTACCCTTTTTAAAGTTATTACCACTAGTTATGAAAAGAATAATCGAGGTTCTCCATGCTTCGTCACGAGTTGATACTTCGGATACTTGTTATGTAATTCACTTTCCGAAAACAACATGCTTTTCAGCATGCAAATAACGCAAAAAAAAACAAGTATACATGTGCACAAAACGTTTCAGTAGCCCTTACTCACAAAATTTAAATTTCAGTGATTCATATTCAATTAATTTTATAGGCTTATTTAACGCTTAAAAAATCAACGTATATCTATTTTCAAAAAAATGTATCATCAGATTTTTCCAATTTCCATCGCATAATGAAAACCCCAAATTTGCCCAGAAATTTTCCTGTGAGATGCACGGAACGTGAAGGCATTCTTTCAATTCTACACAGTCTGCTCGGTCAACCATCGGGAGATACGCTCATCTGAGAACAAAGGGCGAAAACTCCTGGTCTGCTGCAACCAGCATTTCATAGATGCAATCCAAATGCTTCCATAATGAAATGGGTAAATTTTACGCAAAACCGCGTTGTTTTTTGCTGTGACAACAGTTCCACCACGCGTCTTCAGGTCGATGTTAAGCGACTAAGGTTCTTGAAAGAGATATTCCATATATTTAGTCAACATTAAGCGTAGAAACTGAGCTATCAGGTTAAATTACACAGAGAAATTCTGCAGGTAATAGATATTTATACTCTCGTCTACACAAGAAATCCTAAATTAAAATCTGAAAAACAGCTATAAGACCAGTTTTCACATACATATCGGGACATAGACATTAATTCAGAAAAACTAATAAATACTTGGCATTTTTAAAAGAAAACTACTTAGAAGATTTTTGCCTAACACAGGAGGAAAAGAAAGAGAGGAGAATGGAAAATTAAGAGAAATGCAGAAATAATATAAGCTGATAAAATAAGTAACCATAGTCCGCTTTATAAAAACACATTGACTCCGATGGTTAGACGGACTAGCGTATGTCAGACACAAGATTGATAAAGAATTTTAGTGAATGAACACCGGAGAGAAATAGAAAGGGGGAGGTTAGGAAAAGATAAAAAGAGACGATCTAACAGAACAGCTACGAAAAGAGTATGAAATGAACAGGGAGCGCAGGGTTACGCTGATTGTGAGCCGAGCATAATGCAATCAAAGGCACAGGTTAAATCTCTCTCTCTCTCTCTGCCTTAATGGAAATCGGCTGCCGTGTATTTTCCAGGGTTTTTCGGAAAAATACAAAAATTCCCTGAGTTTTCCAGGACAAAATATTTCCCTGAGTTTTCCAGGTTTTTAAGGTTTTCCAGGTCGCCGGACACCCTGTAGAGGACTTACTAGGGTTTACTAGGATTGAATACTTCCAACTGGAAGGAGCTTGTAAAAGATTATTACCGTTAACTGATGAAAATGCCAACACCCATGGAGGATTGAAGCGCCCAAGGAAGAATTGAGAACCATAGAAAGTGTTGAGAACATTCATAATAGGAGCAAGGATTATGTATTTGCTTTTTTTAAAACATTGATATCCACGAGGTTGTCATGTTTCCATTTCACCATTTCATTAGTTGGCCACTTAGCAAAATGAGCTAATGAGCTGAAGGACAGCAGAGGTGTCCCTTTCTAGCCAGAGGACACAAAAGTAATTCTAGTTCACAGGTGATATAAAAATGCATAGTGATATGTTTAGATTCTTCAATGATCGGTTTCTTTCCCAGTAAATATTAATAAGGTGATAATATAAAAAAAGTCAACCTCCAGAATGATAGTACTCAGAGTCAATATGAAGGATGTGATTGCTCAGCCAAACTGGCTGACATCATGTACAAATTTCAATATAGAGAATGGATTTCCTTTTGGCTATATCAAAAGAATGACCGTGATGGTTCACTTAAACATTATAAAATGGATTTAAAAAACAGAGGTTCCAGTTTTCCACTAGTAATAGGTTTATTTTACGACTAGTTTCGACGCAGCCATGAAATAAACCTGTTAATAGAGGAAAACTGCAAAAAATATGTTTTATCTCCATTTTAAAACAGTGAGACAATTTCAACCCTGAAATTTTGCTATAAAACGCTTCAAATAAACCACGATTGTCTGTAGAGCAAGGATTAATTATTTTGGAAGGAGTTTCTTGACGCATTCTCACTTTGGTTTAAGAAAATATTAAAATTTAGAAGACCATGGCATCGCAGTATTAAATTTATTTCTTTCCATGTCAAATGAAGAGGATCATTTAGTCTCACAGTCCGACATTTTTTGCAATTGAATATGGAGGTAGGCAGCCATGTAGTAATCCACATCATCGGAAGAAATATTCTTGGAAAATAAATCAAGGTCGCGGAAAGAGGAACATGGATCCTCAAAGGGTCGTCCTTTGCACACTGACCCACTACTTTGTACTGAGTATGCCCCCCTGACTGATCGCGTCCTTTCAACATGCCGATGTTGAATGTAGGCAGTTCCCCGACTTCGTGGCTGCCTGCAAGCTACTGTAAACGATCGCCCAATACCAGAGCTATCCACCATGGATTTTGCATGATAAGCGTTGAGCCAGCGTTTATTTTCCGAAAGGGAAATCATCAATTTAAGGCCAGCCAATGACAATGAAAAATCCGTATCAAAGGACCATAAACATAATTTCAGAAACGTAATGACGTTTCTCATCCGTACACCTCTATTGCCATTCTGCCCACAAATGTGATCTCACATAACCCAAGTGCTTTCTTTTGATATGCGTAAGCCCCTTTCACTTCGATTCACCGCTATGTCACTTCAAAAATCCCATTAAAAATCAAAAGAAACGCTTTAACTCTGATACAAATTATTTTACAAAAATGTTAACTTTTTTGTAACATATAAGAAAAAAAGATTTAAATCTTAGAATAGCTTATTTAATTGTCCAAGAAAATTTAGTAAAGGAACGATAACCTACCGTTGAGGAGCTCAGCCATAGAGCCAACAAAACAACAGCGAAGTAAAACATTCCGTAAAGAGTACAAGGGGTTCCCATAGATTCATAAAAAGATAACGAATATGGACGTGCACAGTTTTATATGCACGTACATATTCTTTTGCGATAGCATCAAGTTACATAACACCTATACGCGCTTTCAGGAATCATTAACGTAAAATTCAACCTTACCAAGCCTTTCATTACCATTTTAAATCGATAACTTATGGACGTGACCGATACCTTCTTTCGCAATCATTCATCAACACGGGGTGAACGTTGGTCCGAGAATTTGTGAAGTATTCTACACTTCATACCTGTAAGACCTCCGCTTAATGGAGATGCATTCGTTGAATACAAATCACCAAAATACATTTGACATGGAATACACTTCTTCGAAAAGGATTTGAATACGAAATCGAGAAAGATATGTGTAAAATAAGTGGAAAAGAATGTATCCAACTTGACGCACAAAGGAAGGCCACATTGTAAGTAAATGAGGCAAATATTTAGAAGAGAGCGTATTTGACAGTTTTGGATTTATGGTGAATAAAAAGAATGCAAACACATCGATAGGTTCTAAACAACCCATAACGTTAACATTCTCCAGTTAACATTCTCCATTCATTACTTTAAGGATACCTATTTTAAGTTTCGAAATAAAAAGTAAACAAAAGGGGCTCTAAAAAGCTGCTCCTTCAAATCCAATTACAGTTTTTCGAGGCCAGAGATATTCGGGTAGGTTTTATCATGTTGCGATATGTAAATAATAATTTTATGATAAAAACTAGAAACATTAGGATTTTGCTTAGCAATAAATGTTCTAAGGAGACTTTAAGCTTTTTCGTTTTGGCCTTTAGTAAAAGCAGCACTCTGTGTGCCACCTTCAGCAGTTCTCAAAGCATACAACTATTTGAAAATTAGTATTACTCAATTTCCAAATTTCTACATGACTGGACTGCTTTTCAACTCTTACTGGAATCTATTACACAAAGTTAAAACAATGTATAAAAGAGTTCGCAATTCTGTTGACAACATATTGATTCTAATATAATGAATAATGCTTCATTAATTAACATTTAATGAGGTAATACACGATTTGCTGATGGTTCATTCTTAGCGCACGTTGCCCACATACCCATCTGAAGCAAGAAGTTCGAGGAGCTTACATGTAAAATGACTGTATGGAAGAGACTTTCAAAGTTGACAGCCTTATGGCTGTCAATTTTGAATGTCTCTTCCATGAATGTAACTATGCCAGTTAAATTACGTCATTCTCTAATAGACACAAAACACTACCATTAAGTGACATTTTCCGTAACTAGAAAAGTAAGTTCCTTTGATGGCTTCACTGAATATCCATCCAAGGGGAAAACACGAACATAATGTATTTCTGCAGTCCAGCTACCCAACAAAACCACACATCATTTTTTCAAGACCCTCGATATTAGTATTGGGCATCATCAAATTTTTAGAAGATTATATTTCTAGTACTATAAAAGGATCTTCAAAATTTCTCCAATGATTTTATCATTCATCTGCGTACCATGTGAAACTTCATCATTTCATATTCTACAATCATTCTGGCACATTCAAATCATTTGATAAAATATAAAGGATTACTTTCTTAGTCATAGGACATGATACCGGGATATATAAATTGGAAAAAGAGAGAGGGATTTCTTTGATATGGTCAGGGTATTTGTTAACATATAAGTTTCATTTTCTTTATATAGTTACGCCCTTCACAAAATAAACTCAGCGGGATTATTCCCTCAGGGAGTATGCCTTTGTCAAACGACGCATTGATTATTTTCAGTAATTGTTTCCAACATCGACGACCCACGCAGCCCCTCGTAAATAAATTAGTATTAAGGATTAGTCTGTATCTGAAAAAAATGATCAAACTCAAAATTCGCAGGATCTCAATAAACATGAAGTTCACCATCAAACGAAAAGGCCACGTGGTCGTTTAACATTAAAGGGAAAAATAATATAAATAAGGTCAAACTACGATATAAATAGGTGTATTCCTCGCATCTGAAAAGTAAAATAGATGAGCAATGAGCTTTCAGCAGACGAGGTGGGCCACATAACTACATAAGAAAGCCAGATAAGAAGTTTGAAGCCAAAGTATGAACCCACCAAAAATGCAAATACTAACTTGGGGTGAAAAAATAATAATAGTAAAGTAAAGCCTATATATCTTTATAGACAATAGGTCCTTCTAAGCCAAAAAACTATAAAAATGTAATATAAGCTAGCTACCTTCCAAAACATTCTTCACCGAGGAACCTTTCTGTTTCATTGTTTCGTAATAGACGAAATAATTTTAGAATTTCAT
Source organism: Pyrrhosoma nymphula (assembly GCA_963573305.1). NCBI lineage: Eukaryota > Metazoa > Arthropoda > Insecta > Odonata > Coenagrionidae > Pyrrhosoma > Pyrrhosoma nymphula. Next base: position 43,560,106 of record OY754329.1, read on the forward strand.
AGATTAAAGTTTAATTTCTTTGGTGATAATTTCATGACAACAATTTCCTTAAAAATAAATTGGAACCAAAGTGAAAATACAACGGAAGACATTAAGAGCACATTATGTGTAATCTCCCTACAGTTCTAGTGCACGCATTTCTTTAAGTTATACATGTATTAAATATATTTATAATCTATTAATATAACTTAGTATTATATTCAGGAGATCGTGTTTTTTTTCATTTGCGTGGCAGGATTATCCGTACTGACTTCTCATACCGAGGCCCTGAGCTCGAATTCTGTAAATGACAAAGATTTTGTAATTTATACCAGATCCCAACTTAGGTGCTATGTGGAGAGCACAAGTACATTACTCTATTTCGGTCGGGACGTTGAACTGTGGAATCCCTGGCGCCTTTAGTTAATACTGGACCAATCCCGACGTCAGTTTACTCTCTACCCTTCCTCCACTCCCCAGATAATCCAACCTTTACTAAAAAGCCCACCTATCCCAACCAGCGCAAATAGTATAAAAACGTGTACGTCAATTCGTGAACGCTCGAGAGAAGTGGAACTTCTCTACTACGTCACATAAAGCGCTCGCTGTAGACCCGTTTATTTTATGAGCAGAAAAACCAAGCATTCTCTATCCTTTCATCTTGTTTGTGGACTCTGGGTGGGATGATAGTAATGAATAGATATACGTCCAATAAATGTTATTTATAATCGCATCATATTATTGTATTATATATTTTAAATTTTCTTTAAAATATAAACTATATATACAATTGGGTCTGAAGATTATTTGAAATAGCATAATTTTATCACTAGGATTCACTCAAATATCGTTTCTTCAATTTATTTCTTGTTGAGTTGTTTATAGTATTAGAAATAGAAAACTAACAAATATATTTAATTTAGGGAACACTGTATCGAGCCAGAATCTATGGTACAAAATAAATATTGTCACTTACATTGAACTATGAAAAAGTTAATCTCAATTAAGCTCGTTCTAAAACTGTTCTAATACTATTGCTGAAACAAATCTTAGACATACGTATTCTTCATTTATAAACAAATTTGAGAATTTGAAGCCCATCATGGTCGTTTTCATCATTACAATGTTGGAAGAGGTAAAACGCTAAAATGATATGCTTTAGCTAATTTTCACAATTTACATATCACTACTTCAAAATCGAACACAAGAAAATAAAAAAATTATCTTTTAGACAAAACATTTCATTTTAAAAATGCTATCCTCAGTACAAGTTTCAACGTTGGAGGTGTATTTTATTCATATTTTAATGAGCGAAAGAAAATTTATCTGCAATATGATTTTTGGTTTCTCCCATTTAATCCCATTGGAAAACGAATATTTAGGTAGCTCTTCATAAATCCTGATTAAATCATTCATAAATCCTGATAATTATAAAACAACAGCCAAAGTAGGTATTTTTTCCTGCAAAAAGGCAGGCAAAAATCACGTCTGCACTTGCGTTTTAAATGCATTGTGTTTTGGCTTGAGGTTTCTGAGTAACATTTCCATGGAGTGCTAAAATTCATTCAAAACTTGTATAATGGCCAAAATAGGTTCCATGCTTAGGACGTAGCTGCTTCGTTTTCTCTGGGCATGTTTGAATGGCGTATAAAAACCCAAGCGTGGTACATCAAAGGAGCTTAGGTATTATTAGACCTACCGTTAAACTAATGAAATAATAAAATTGTTTCGAAATAAGTACAGAACGACATCATACAAAAATTAGCTTAAACTATCCTTTCAAAGGCAATCCATACATCCACTCAAAGCTTGAAAGAATTTGTTCTGGAAAGCAACATGATCACGCTCGGAATTCATTTTTCATCGGACAAAACAGATCTCGCGCTGTGAGTATTAAACTCTCAACGTTAACTGTTGAAAAGAAAAGTCTTTTTCTTCTTAGTGGTGAACTTCCCGTACGCTGAGCACCTTCGTTAAAATTGAGGCTCTATATAATTAATCAGTAATTGCTGAAGATTTCCCTTATCTCGTTACACCTAAATTCATCTAAAACTACTGATACAAATAATTAGGTTGTATTTATTTAGTAATATGATACATGTTGAAGATAATAGCAAACACTTGAAACAACAATCGCTTGGAGTAACCAACTACAATGCATATATCCTCGATTTCTGTCCCACAATCTAAAGTAATTATGGATTTCATATTGGAAATTTTCAAATTTATTTGCAATTTAACTCAAAATTTTGAATAATTAGTGGACAGTTCTCGAGGCACAATGCCATTTTAATTCATAATCTTAAACTACGATTAAAACATTCTAAGCTAAGCTAACTAAATGTCTATGCAGTAACTACTGAATACTCCTTCGTTTCTAAACCCCCAGTTCCTTTTAAAGCACCTATATTAATAGCAATTCATGTGTTTTCAGAATATAAGATCAAGCAAATGTGATAGAAATATAATATGGGCTCGAGCAATGGAAACAAATAGTGTCTGCGTTAAAGGAAGAGAATTTTACGAAGCATGTTCCATAACTCTTATTATGGCTTTGCCTCATGGTGCGAGTATGATCCACCCGCTTGCGTGATGAACTCAATGATATCCAACTATATTTCTATACATATGACCCTATATTTCTTCCATCAGATAGCCATTCAGCAAATTGCATACGAATAGCAATATAAGCTGTGTGTTTTTAGTCCAATAGTTAATGGTACCATTAAGGTAAGTACCTGTACGGAAAAAGTTGAGGTAGTTGGAACGAGGGTTTGGCAGCGGCTTGACGCGTCAGACCTCACCTTCCGGTACAGCTGCGTGTCAGCGATTCAGCGGCAGAGGTTTCACGTCCTGAAGACGCCTCCTGTTACGAAGGAAAAACTGCTGTTGCTGAAGTGGTGACATACACAGCTTTAACGGAAGATGGGATCTAATAAGTATTGATAGTACTTCAATGTAACAAGCTTCAACGGATGGCATGTCAACTATATCTGCCAGAGAGTGGTTCTCTGACAGAACAACATCACTCGGAGGAATAGGAGGGTCAACTCTTCTATTTACGTAATAATACGTTAATAAAAAGACATGTAACTCACCTTTATAACAAAATCCCGGATCATTAGGGCTCTGAAGGCTCTTATACATTTTAAGCACGTTTATATGCTGGTGCTCGCAAAATTGAGCCGCCGTCATTGCACGGCATGGCAACGTCATAGTTTCAGCCACTCGAAGCGACAAAGAATGCGTGATAATGGTAAAAAACTAACAAAATATTTTTTCTTACTTGGTGTCCGTCCGACCCCACCTGGTTCATTGAAGGGTTTTCGTACGACGGTAACTCCAAGAGTGATAAAATACGATCTCATGAGTAGCCCTTAAACCTAATTGTAAGATACCTTGAAACCACAATCCTCTATGAGGCAATGCAAGAGCAACCCGAACTCCTTCACCTCCCCAAAACGTTTTACGTAATACTTGAATAGTCCAGGAGGAAATTAATATTTTTCAAGGAGTTTTTAATACAGTGTGGGATTAGTTGTTTCAATGAATGCAATAACTCCTTATTTATTCAACTACTTCTCTTCCTGGCAAGGCTGTTTGTTCCATTCCAAATCAGCTGAATACGAATTGGTGATATTTTAGGAAGTGAAGAACTTTTTAAAGTGGCCTAATTAGCGCTTTTATAATTTGAAGTAAGGCGTCATTATACTGCTAAAAAATTCACACTGGGCACTTCACAAGTTCGTGATTTTTAAAATGCTTCTAGATAACATTAAAATCCTAGAAAATGAAAGGAGAAATACGTTTGGATACAATCATGGGAATTTCCCTATTTTTTAAGGAGTCAATTTCGAGAACTTATACCGATTGTTAAGTATTTTAAGGAAGATTGGCCACCCTGCGCATGCCGACGAATATACGATAATTTCTAATATACAATTCTTCACTCATGCACGTTCGGTGAAATAGAGAATTCAGCAATACATATCACATTGAGGTGATTGCACCCGGCAATACTGGCAGCTGCGCCCGTAGTGTGAATTTCCTAGCGACTGAATATACATTTAGGATTATGCTGACAGAATGACAATAGGGTAGGATCCGTTAGTTTCGGCGGAGGAGGATGTATGCACATAATTTGTAAACGTGTCTCCCCTTCCCTGTATCCTCTGAGTCCCGCGGAACTGCTCAATAGAACGCTGAGAAGCCAGCATTACAGTTCAATGGGTTTTCCAACGGGCCACGGTTTGCAGTCGAACTGTACTTTTTCGTCTAGCGGTAAGCTCCGATTTGCGTACGGCAAACTTTGGTTGATTGGAGTGGAGAGCAAACAAGGTGTAAATTCTTGACTGATATAGAAGGATTAACGGAGTCCTTCACGAAAATATAATAACTGCAATCACGGGATCGTGCCCCACCTTTGATGTACGCCTAAATGAGTCGTTAACATGCTTTGGTTTTTATATAAGACAAGGATTTAACAGTCAGTTGCCAACAAGACTTCAACTCCAATCAACCAATTCCGCCAAAATGATCATATACCGTCATGCTTCCTGAATTTTTTCGAGCACGAATTCCTACCATATATGCTTCGGATGATGATGATAGTAAAACTATAAAGAAGAAGGAGCAAAAGGAACCTTCATCCATAAAAAGTAAAAGTTATATTGAAAGCTTAATATGGGGAGAACTAAGGATGGAATGCGTTAAATGCTTTATGGAGACCTTAAAATGAAGCCTTAGGAATGAATCAAAGAGTTATCTGAAGGGCAATTGCAGTGTAATACAGCAAATCAATACTCGGATTGATAACTGCTGATACATGAGGTAAGATTTCCGGTTAATTATTTTTTGCTCTCACCAGCATTTTTAACGCTGCTAAATATTATAGTTTGCCTGATGAACATAATGACTGCAGAAAAAACAAGAGTAGTATGAAAACCCGATAACTCTAAAAATCCAATGGCTTGAGTTTGTCGAACTCGTTCCAACTACTTTGCAGTTAAGCTCGTCAAATATTTATGAGTCCTGTACGAGAAAATCAAACATATAATGAATATCAGCCGGTCAAAATAATACAAACTATTAGAGTTTTATTTAAGCTCTTACGTCCAAGGAACGTATCGCATTGGTTAATTACTGAAAGCTTATTATTATCAAAACGCCCCGTTTCATGGGTGCACGGTGCACGCCCCGTTTCATCTCTTTTTCAGTCTTCCCTCTTTTCTTTCCGTACTTCTCAATCCCTTGCATGCATGTCTCTCTCGGTTGACCTCTACTTCTTCTCCTATCCGGTTTGCCTTCCAATACTATTCTGATCCATTCTATTGAGAGATCCATACCTTCTAAGTTAATTTCTCACTATAACTGTTATTAAAGGCACTTTCTGGAGTTTTTCTCGGATTTTTGTGTTTCTTTCCAAATCCATTTTGGTTTTATTTCCTATTCTTCTCAAAAATTTCATTTCTGATGTTGTTATTTTGCTTTCTCTTTCGGTTGTAACCAGCCAGCTTTCAGAGCCGTAAGTTAGTATTTTTTGGTTGGTTTTATTTCCTATTCTTCTCAAGAATTTCGTTTCTGATGTTGTTATTTTGCTTTCTCATTTGGTTGTAACCGGCCAGCTTTCAGAGCCGTACGTTAGTATAGGCAAATAAATAGGTATGTATAATTCTAGTTTCATATTTTGGTCTTTCTCTCTTTTTCTTATGATTTTGTTATCTATCCGGTAGCATACAAAACTAGCTTGTTTTATTCAGTGTTGTATATCTTGATTTATTTTCCCATTTTTTGCAAGTATTTGTATTCTTTTACTGTCTCTATTTTTTCATTTTCTATTACTATGCTATTAATTGTTTGCTCTTTTCTTCCAATATGGAGTAGTTTGCTTTTCTTAGGGTTTACTACCATTCCTCTTTTGTTAATTCTCTCATTCCATTAATTTATAATTTGTTGCAACTTTGATGCATTATCCGATATGATAGTTATATCATCTGCGTAGGTAAGAGCTTGCATAAGGATATATTTAAGGTTCCAGTATTTTACTACAGTTTTCAATCTTCTGCACTTATTATTGCACTCCTTTGTTATTTCGTCTAACATCAGAACGAAGAGTAGAGGGCTTAGGCTGCCCCTTTGTTTTAAACCCTTTTCCCATTTGAAATATACCGTCTTTCTTCAATTTATTCTAATTCGTGCTTGTCTGCCCTATAAACACTACTGTATCTACAAGTTTTTGTGGTATTATCTTCCTTTTCAGAATTTCCCATATATCTCTTCTATTTACATTATCAAAGGCTACTGTAAAGTCATTAAAGACTACATATAGATCTCTATTGTGTTTTACTGTTTTTTTTATTAATACTCTTATTGTATAAATATGATTTCGAGCCTGGCGTCCAGCTTTGAAAGCTCCTTGTTCTTCTTGAATGCTCGTTTCCGTGGAGTTTCTCAGTCTCTTTTCAAGTATCATGATTAATTAAAGGAATAGATTGCTATTTGAATACAGGCAGATGAGAACCTCAGCGTGTTCGCCCGACAGACACTGGCGAGTATGCGAGCAGCAAGCATCAGCGGTGTCGGCCATCGGCCGTCGTCGAGCAAGTTTAAACGTGCAATATACAATTCATAGCGAATCGTCAATTAATTGATTACCGGATAATGGTTGTGAATTGAGTTATAATTTACAATTGAACAACAGCTGACACTGGAAAAAAATGGCAATCGAGTCAATTACCGCAATCGACATTGATGTGCTGAAATAATCGATCAATTGTAAAAATATTTTAATCGAAGATTCAATTAATCGAATAATCGCACAGGTCTATAATAAGATCATTGTTATACTATTGCATACAAGAAATTAGATTTTTGCACCAAAATTAAATTAGTGCTAATGAGCATTGGATTTCGGAGATATAGCGAGAGAACTAATTATATATTATTTAGAACTTTGAAGTCCAATCCGTCGACAATCTTGTTGTATTTATTCCAAACAGTAAAAATAATGAAGAGCGACAATTCTGTATTAAAATAGTGCCGTCGGAAAAAGTATGATAGCGATTCGAAAGATATTACTTAAGATTGATTGCTTTATAAAATGAAATTATCGAGTCATCTCCTTCGTTGAAAGCGTAAATTCCGAAATATTTTCATCTCTCTCCCTTTCAAAGTCTTTTGGCTTGTTGTTGTCGGCTGGCACATTCATTCAAATACATCGCGAGGGATCCTTCTAAAATACGATCTTCACTTTCAATGGATCCCAAATAAACAGGCAGAGTTTTATGAGTGAACAAGATTTACGCGAATTCGACGATTTTCGTTGTTTTTAACTCTCCATCGACTGCGCGCGCGAGCATGTCCTAATCCGATTTTCGTCGTCCGGGTGAAATTGCCGTTTAGCGGAGAGCCTTGGATCCGTCATTTGCGAAAAACATCAAGCGTGAAAGAGGGAAGAGTTATTTCGGCCGTAAAATATATCAACCGGATTTGAGCCTCCCGGTGGCACGAGGAATTTCATCAGCAACCCCCTCCACCCTCAACCTCCCCCGCCCCAATATACAGCCCCGCACCGCTCAGGGACCATTCCTCGAATAATTTAAGCCTCTTACAAATAATCGCTGCCCTCGTCGTACAGCGAGAACAACATCACGCTTCGATGTATCTCCCGTCTCAATTTTTCCCGCGAGTGCATGCCCGATTTTGCCGCGCGGGACTGCGTCAAATGGTCGTCCCGATTATAATCGTCGATTTGTATTCCGCCGTCTGATGGGTTGTCAGCTACATGCAACGAGCGAGCGTTTGGTTGGTGGAACACGAAATACTATGGTGCTTCTACCCCCCCACCCTCTCCCTCTCAACCTCAACGAGTCAAGAATCAATGCACAAGGGGGAGGGGAGCTGGGGTGATCCATATTTTATTTTCGGCCGATGGTTCAAATGATGGAATCCATCCTTGTCGTGGAGTAGGGTAGTTATTTTCCTGATAATGCGCTTCAACGTTTTACAGATACATCAGTAGGTTTTGAGTTAATGTTCCATGCAGTATCACTGAATACTTTGAAGTACTTCATGCGTTTTGAAGGTTATAAGTTCATTTGTCTCCTCACAAGTTATTACAATGTACTTGCCAAAGAACAAAAAACATTTAAGACTTGAATCTGCTAAGGGACCGCTTTAGGCATCAGTAGGTATAAAGGATAACGCAAGAATTTGAAAATAAACTAGGAACCATTCCCTAAAGTATTTCACCTATTTTAAATTAAAGTTATATAAAATATTCTCTATGTAGACCTGCTGCATATTCCACAATACCGTACATATTAGAAATAGCAGAAAAGATGGGTAAATTAATTTGTAAGCATTATTTGGTAACTAGATTCTCTAAAAGAGAGGATATTGGCGATGTAAGCCCTGTGCCTAAGGACAGGGCTTCGGCATCATGCAAAAAGAAGAATATAAATCTATGTGTTCATGCGGGCAATGCTACATTGGCAGGGCCAATGAGCACCAGTGGACTCAGGAAGAGAAACATCGTCACCTCTCCACCATTGCAGAACATGCCTAGTCAGAACCAAGACACAAAATATACTCTGATAAAATTAAAGTACTGGCGAGATAAAATTGTTGTTTGCCAAGACCTATATGAGAAGCTCGTAAAGTCAACTTGCTTTAAAGGTGCTTTACGTTTATTACAAAGACAATTGTGATTTCAAAAGGAAGAAAACTGTGTTGTATCCTGCTAAGATATGCGAGTTTTCTCTTCAATCATCATACAAGGGATTGCTAATTGTATTTATTTTAAGATAACCGGATTATTAGTCGCGATAATAATGTTACGGCGTCACTAGTGGGAAAATTCCACAGAGGAATAATTATCAGCATAAAATGGGACAAGAAAGCGGATATCTCGCCAATTAACAATAAAAATCCGAAAGGGGTTCATTTACACTACCTTTTCTTTTTGTAGAACCGTTACCCTGTGCGAATGTCGTTTCACAAATGTATTGATAAATAGTTAAAATAGCATAACAATCATTCTCTACTGCTTTCTCACCCTCATTTACAGTAAAAGAGCTGCTATGAGTAAACTTAAAATCATACAATTAAAAATAAGAGGAAACAATATTTTTCCACCCAAATTTCTCCTTTTTCTAGAACGATTTGCCAAAAGGCAATGTTACATTACCACCTAAAATACATAAAGAATATGTAGTTTTTTTAAAGCAAAGTTGCAAAAATATGCAATAGTTAAACTTTTATTAAAATATAGCATCATGGATGGAATAAAAAGTCCATGAATAGTCACACTGACAGCTTCAGGGATTGACGGTATGAAGAAAATTCAAAGATTCTAATGTTAAGCTACCGAAGCGTCCATCTTCCTTTCACCTGCAGGGCAGAAGGATACTTAGGTAGATATCGAGGGATCCAGTTTCGAGTCCCACTACAGGGGGATGAATTTTGCCCTGTGTGAAATGTTTTATGATTACGACTGCACTTCTAATTTTTTAGATAAAAAATTACATACTAAAAACTTTTAGGATAAGTTTTTACTCTGCTTTGCGCATGATTGTAGAACACTTCCAATGCCCGGTTAACTTAAAATTCCGCATCGGATAACTTCATTTGCATTTCTCGCATTGTATAATTTGATAAGTAAATCTGATCTGATACTTCTATTTTACCATGCGATTTCTTCACCCTGCTGAAATTTTATTTTCCAATAACGCAAAAATTTAATTACAAATGTGTGGGTAAAGGAAATTAAATAAAAAATAGAGTTGATCATATTCTCGTCCACGAATAAAGACTCGAATGAGAAAGAGTTAGATATGGCAGGAGAGGAAAAAAAAACAATGTGTAAGAATCAGAAGAAGTAACAGTAATTGACTTAGGAAAGCATTTAAGAGAAACGACAAACTAAAGAAGAACGTTATTGAGGGAAGAACGTTTGAGTTATGTGGGAGAGGTAGGAGACGGATAGGAATATTAGACGTCATAAAAGGAGAATGAAGACATGAAGAGTTTAAATGGAATTTAAAGCCAGAAGTCAAGTAGATTTAAATAGGAAGCGTTCAAGAAAACACACCTTTAACGAGGACATTGTAATCAGGATCGCCCATGGCTCTATTGCATAACTGCTATAAAGCCTTTGATGATTTAAAATTCTAATACACCGGTTCAATTTATAGACGCTCTCTTCTGGAAAACATTTAACCAAAATAACGTGACGCATTCATTAACTTCTCATTACGGACAAAAATTAAATCTATCTCGCCGCACTATGCAAGGAGACAACTCGTACGATCATCTCATCATCATCCATGGGCTAAGATAAAATACGCTTGCACCCTATACGGGTCACCCTGCACATCCGTGCCCGCCTCTAAGTCCTCGTCTGCTTCTCCTGGGGTCACGAGTTAAGCCTCGGTGCAATATTCACTACCCTTGGTATGGATTTATCCCTCAGGTAAAAAGGTGATTATTTTTTTATATTTTTACATTACATTGATTTATAAATTAATTCCTAGTTATTTCGTAGACAGTAACTTTGAATATATATATTAATTTCACTGTCCTTGACAGAGAATTAGTTTATCAAAAACGTAACTTTTGTAACTGTGTTATTTTCCATGAACATATTTGATGTTTTCAAAGTTTGCTTCAGAGATTGTTTTGGTACGATATCAGAATCAAGAGGTGAATATTGAAAGTATTATTATTTATTTTTGTTCACAGGATTCTTTTTTATATTGGCAAGTTGATACTTTCTTCTCTCGATTTCGGCCGTCTAAGGGCCAAGTAAAATAGCCAAACGCATTCATTTCACTTTCTAATTTTCCTCTTCATTTCTTGTTCTCCAATAATTTTAAATCCTTTGGCTTTATATTATCCTCCTCTCATCCGTCCATGAGTTATTTACATTTTTCTTTTTCTTCTTCAGGAAACCCGTGAAGTATAGTATCGTCTTCTAAATTTAGTTTCATCCTGTATTGGATCCGCCGTTATCCCTATCGCTTGCATGCCCTTCATTATCTCTTAGACCTACTGGTTGCTATTTGTACTCTAATAAACATAAGTAAAAGTTTGTTTGTATATCTGTGTAGTCCATATTCATAATGTGGACGGAGAACCTATCTCTCCATTTCCTTATTGCATCTGAAATGTTTTCGCTTCCCTTATTTTAGTACAGGTCTACATTCCTTTGCGTTTGAACTAGTCTTTCTCTGTTTTCAGCGGACCATGGACTTTTCTCAGAATAGTTGCTACGTTTGGTATAGAGCTTGATATGAAGTGTATCCTTGTATGCGGTAGGAAATTAGATTATGAGAAAAGATGACAGTAACGCATTGCAGGTGATCGTGACGTGGGTGGGCGAGGAGGAGGATGAAGAAGGTGCAGTGGACGGAAAGGAAGACAAACTTGGAAATTCATTGTATTGGGGGAGGGGGGGGGAGGAAACTTCTGGATGAGATTAGGTTTAGGAAAATTAGGTAGGAGGTGATGAAAGGCAAAGGGTTTTTTCAGTCTGTAACCGAGGGAAAGATGTTGGGAAATCAGAGAAGGGGAATGAAGAGAATAGGTTTCATGGACGGGATGCATTTGTGTAGGAGGTATTCTGAGAGGAAGAAAAAAATATTATTGATAGATAATTGATTGGCTTGTAAAAATCCGGAGGATTTTCTCTGCCTTTCTATAAAACCAACCTTGAACCGGTAGATTACTTTATAGTAATAAGTCGGTACTCTAACCTTACAACTCACACTTTATCATCCAAATTATTACTATTATGACCCACATTTGAACATAAAAATATTCACCCATGGCTGCAATTACGAGGACGAATGATTTTTATCTTGTAGATATCTTAAAAACCTTTGTCATGGAATGTAATTGCCCTCGCTATGCAATGTGAGAGTTGACAGGGTGAATATGCCGTCGCCTCCCAGACGGGCCGATAGACAGATCAGATGACAGCGGGAAGTGGAAAATGGTGTCGAGCCGACGACGAGACTGCTGATTCTCTGCGACGACACCCGTCCCCATCAATCAAGCACCACTTCTGGAAAGTACTGCGATCTTAGAGCATCCAGCAGGGATGCTCTTCCCAGTCTTCCACTCCTTCCTTCCCTCCCACTACCTACTTCGAAATGATCTCCCCGCGCGGAGCATGCAAAAGACGGAAGCCCCACTTAATTAGTAACTCCGCTTCGTCTAAAGACCTTCGACGACGAGAAAATTCTGAGTCAGGTCATTTATTAGCATTAATGCCACACGCGATGAGTCCCATCGATAGAGGAATTGATTGCTGATACCTTTCAATGGATCGTAAATAAATCGACTCCGCTTCACCACAACCCATCCAACGCCGATGCACACTCCTAGCCGGCGTCATGGAAATCCGAAAAAAACGCATACTGAATAAAACAGCATACCAGTACCTATATATATGGAAATATAATAACAACGGATTATTACGAAATGGACAAAAACAACCAATTAACTTCACAGTGCATATTTATGGCAAATGAAGTGAGTTCCATATGATGTTATATAGGGTTACATCTGCTTACGACTATATACGATATAAAATGGAATGTTAAGGTTATTTAAATCAGTGATGCAACTCAGGAATGGATGTAAAATACGCAATAGAATGTTAAACTGCATAAAATCACGTATTATACTTATATTTGAGAGTTTTTTACGATTTGAAGATTTTAACTCGAAATAAATTCGGCTAAAAAAGGCCGCGTTTTCCATAAAAAACTGATATACGCACACAGAGAGGGTAACACAGCTGATAAGAGAACAGCCTTCTAGGATCCACTGGAGACTCATAATCCACAAGATAGGCTAATATTGATTGAAAATATCAGAATACTTAAAAGCGATCAATAATTGTGGTATGTGCTAAATAATGATTTTATCAAAAACTGGTTATCCAATATACCCAAATGTAGGTATTTTAGAGTTTTGCGGTAAGAAGAATTGATTAGTATATGTCCCATAACCGTGAAAAATCTGTTTTGTGAAAAAAAAAAATGGCCAAAACTCCCATAGTAAATTAATAGACGATTACTTCCGTGAATTTTGTTTGGATATGCTATATTAATTAATGCATTTATTTTATTTAATCAGATGCTCCGTGGAAGACGCCAGAAATTATGTGGCTATTATTTTTGCAGACGATAACAATAACATGAGCATTATTTTACTTTTTATTTTCAATAAAACCTATTTAATCCATTGCTAAAGAGATTTTTTTATTTATAATAAAATATATAAAAAGGTTGAAAAATTGTACTAAATAACAAATTTACACTTGATTTTAAAAATAATTAATAAATATAGGGTACCAAACGATGTTCGAGCGAAGCTCGGTACACGTAGAGTACCATCAATACACATTGTGTAAACTATGTGTATTGATTATTTTTACTCGGTACTATCAGATTAAGTGATATTCAGAGTGACATGGAGTATATGATGCTAATCACGCACAATATCTACAGATTTTTTTAAAGCGACAAGATTCGAGAGATGCACGGCCGAATTTAACGAGGAAAAAATCCTTCCCACGTATCATTTTCGGCTACAAAAATAATAGAGAAAGGTATTAAGACAATCTATTAGCATGGAATTCACTTTTTCCCTTTCCCTCTCTCAATTCTTTTTTATTTCTTCTTTTTTCATGTAACCTAACATCCCCAGCCACTCGGGCCTGAAGGGCCTCTCAAGGATATATATGTAGGTGAATAGCAAGTTGTAAAGTGAATTTCCAGCCAAATCTTCCGCACTACAGTTGTCTTGATAAATTCTTTACATTTCCCTCCATGGGAGAGAACCTTTCATTTTTTGTTAAAACCCTACTTTATGAGCCAATGCATCGGAATAGTTGGCGACAGAAGTTCAGAATTATTTTTCCATTTTCCATCCTCGATTTTCGCATGTAAGTATTCTATTGATACTATAAATAGCTTGGCCAAATAAATGTGTCTTCGAATAGAAACATTTTTTAAACAGATGAATCAAAAGATGTTAATTGAGAGATATAATATTAGACGACTCAGTACGCTGGAATACATAGACTGGTGAAAACTGACAAATTAGTCCAAGGTCTACTCCAGGAATAACAATTGCCTCATATTTAAACCAGAATTGTCACATTAAGTACAGCACTACTAAAAACGGACCCAATTGTTTACAGGCCTATAATAAGGACTGAACCTACGACCGCATTGCATTATGAGCAATTTTTCTAGTAAAGTCCCTACGCAATCGATGAAATGGATGTTGATGATCTAAATACCCACCATTTTTCTTATCAGCTAGTTTCCTTATAAGCCTTACTCATTCTAAAATCCACCTCTTGAGTACCAAGATCGAATTCACTCAGTCTATAAATGCTTTCATACTTCATAGTGAATTAATACTGCTCCTCTGACTTTCGTGATTGAACGACATTAGAGAACAGGATGCTATGACTATGGGCCAACCTCTACTGGCATTACTTCCTTGACATGCGAATGTCATGAGGCGAAGTCAATCTTTATGACGCTATGAGGAAATGCAACGTGTTAATGGCAGAAAGTGGATCGCTTTGCATTCAAATAGTCATTAATTGTGGACAATTCTTTATAATTCTCTGTTGCTCATTGAAAGCACGGTGCATTTTATGCATTCTTCAATGCGTTTGCATGGTTTGCAGTCAGTTGGCGAAGGACTTGCTTAGCACTTACACTGCTCCCCACCCATTTAAATCAGTTTGCTAGTGCATGCATTAACTCGTTTCAAAAATAATGCACGAAGATCTAATCCACTTCAATCGCAAGCTATTGAAGAGTCGTAGAGCCTCACCTGAGATACGGGGACTTTATTCAGGTCAACGCATTATGTTCCGTCAAATGACATTACTACGGAGAACCATGTTGTTAAGTCAATTGATAGTGTGATAAGGTATGACCCATATTTAAATACACGTTTCTTGCATGCGTTCAACTTCTCATCCCAAACATAATAAAAGTAAATTAACAGTGATATAAGGCATGAGAGATTAATTTCTGCGTCACGTCAGTAAAAACAAATTTGATGGCCTTTTCCAAAATATCCCATTTAGAACAAAATTTGACATTAAGCCTATAAAGACTGAAAGTTAGCAGGAAAACTATCCTGGTAAATCTTTTTGTTATAAATGCGTTTCTCTGGGTTTTCCTCAAGAGAATAAAGTTTTTAATTGAGTCATGGCTGTATCAGCAAGATAGCTGCATTAATTACCTCATCGCGTTTAACCTCAGGCCAAGTATGAACTCCGTAGCTCATTTTGATAAAATATTTAGAGTATCTTAATGACGTTTCTTTCTTCCTATTTAATATTGAAGTATCACAAAAACGGAAAAAATATCTCCGTTATTTTTAACCAATTGTCCATAAATTATAATAGCATAATTTCAAATGTCAATTTGGATGGTCTTTTTCAGGAGGGA
This sequence comes from Pyrrhosoma nymphula, assembly GCA_963573305.1. Classification (NCBI taxonomy): domain Eukaryota; kingdom Metazoa; phylum Arthropoda; class Insecta; order Odonata; family Coenagrionidae; genus Pyrrhosoma; species Pyrrhosoma nymphula. The sequence goes on from OY754329.1 coordinate 43,575,573, forward strand.
AGTGAAGAGCCTTCCAAACGCTCCTATCATTTACCAACATTCAAATATAATGCTGTGCACCTATACAGAAAAAATAACAAGCATGGGATCAAGGAAGCATTTATTATTCACTTGTATGGTACAAATTCATTTATATGGCAGTGAATCTTCGACCAAAATAGCCAGTGAACAGAAAATATGGGAGGCATTGAAACATTATGTTATAGAAGAATGAAGAAGGTCAAATTGACTGAGAGATTTACCGATTTTGGATTCGCTTGATGAATAAAGGGGATACCGTATTAAATGAAACTAAAAATTAAAACACAAACCTATTGAACACATTAGGAGCCCTATCGTCCCCCTAAAAATTCCACTGCATACAAAAATGGATGCAATTAATTATTACCAAGGAAAGACGAGAAACTCTAGTAGCAAAATCTGAGGGATGATGAAGTAGGGAACTCTGAGAGTGAATTGTTTCTGAATGAAGGATGAATGGAGGATGGAGATGACAGCTACAGAGAACCAATCTTCGGGTTGATGACTTCTATTGATAGAGATGCTTATAGGCCTAGCGTCCAGTAATACATATCTAACGCAGCGCCCAATATCAGAATTAATCCTATGAAGAATTCACAGTATTGTGGTCACTCTCCCGTTAAACTTCTAAGAGCAAGACTAATTAACGCTTCTTCTAAAGTTTTCTCACAATTTAATCACTGCAATTTTAACTATAACCACCATAACAATCAGAAATTTGTCCTTTTCTTGAAATTACGCTGCTAGATTATATCTCCTCACGATCCCTTCCCTACTAAAAGTTTTCAATGTTCGACTTCTCACCCTAACTCTTCGTTGGACTTCTTCATTGGTGATTCTTTCCGTTCATTTGATCTACATTATTTTTCTATAACACTACATCTCCATCACTTCTAATATATTTTGCTCTGCAGCGGTTATTGTCCAGGTATAATTGCCATGTAAAAGCATGCTCCGAATATGTGTTTTGATAAAGTTCTTCCATACCTCAAGGCTTATTTCACTCGTTGTCAGCAGATACTTCTTTTATAATACCTTCTTTATTTGGTTTGAGTAAAACGAAACCGAAGCAAAACTACATTTGCCTAATCCCTCACTTCACAACTTTAGCCACCAAAGGGGTAAATTGTGGATAAAACTGACTACACACCAAGCTATAACATATGAATAATACTCACTAGGTTACATATACAACATAATGATATAGTATTTGGATAGCCAACTAACAATGCTCATACAGTAAAACTTAAATGTTTTCTCCTCGCCAAACTGCTGGTTCGATGTATCTCTCATGGCTGTCGGCGACCATCCTCTTGCCGACAGGCCCCAACGCTTCCCAATTCTCCTTCCCGTCCGCTACCGAAGGTCACATGAACCAATCAGCCGGCCTTTGATCAAATGCGGCGCTTTCAGATTGGATGGACAAGTGTTTCAGCCTCATTTCTGTCATCTTGCGCTTCAGCAAACAGATTTAGGGATGGTATACTTCCACAACTAGCTATTTAAGACGGGGCATTTCGCTGCGTGCGAAAGCGAGCTGTATGCGTCAGAGAGTTGTGTGCGACAACATTTTCCCCGTTATAATTTGGCACACGTTTACTTCATCAAAGTTTCAGCAACAAGTTTCCCTGGCAAGCTTCGTTACATAAGTAAAGTGACAAATAAAGAAAATTTATAACTCCTGGTTGAAGGGCAGTGGTTTAAGATTTGCATACCTAACAACCAGACTACCGACAGACTAACGGTTAATATAATCGGCCTTAGCTGTAACTTGAAGGATGGATATAAGATTTTAAAATATTTTACCACTATCTAAATGGTTTTTTTTCGTATTCCTATTTAGAACCAACAGTTATTGTAGCTCCAAGGCCAATTAATTTCAATTTGAATAAATCCATCAATCCCATATTATCGAGTTGTTTCATGAGGTTCTAAGAAAGTGTCTCTACAAATGACAGCGCTCATTTACTATTTTCAATGACAAACCCAGACATGCATTCGTATAGTTTATCAGCCTAATTACCTCGCAGGCATTTGAAAACAGTTGCGAATCAAAGCTCGTTTAGGAAAAAGAATTATCCTCGACATTGAAAAACTGTGTTGCTATAATCACTTTTGTGAAGGACCTCACTGTCTTATCATTAGGCGTAATTAAAGGTACAATGTATTTACACCCAGATGCCGAATGAAAAACAATCCAGACAACATCATTATATCTGTTTCAAGGGTACACGCACATCTTAAGCCGTAACCTTTTCTCGCATTATTCGCTTGTGTAATTTGATAAAGGTGGCCTTTTGGAAATAACCTGGACTAATCATATTTATAATTGATTTAAAATAATTCATCAGATTTTTAAATAATGAAAGAAAATGATCCAGCAGGAGCTTGGAAAGCAAGGTAGGGAAAACAATGAATTTAGCCAGGGCCGCTAACTTTTGTAAGTGGGGCTTATTTAAGAGCCTTTTTTTACATGAAAGGTGACATGAAAGGTGTTGTCATTAAACTGAGGAAGAAATGTTATAAAGTGAGGTTAAATGCGTAGGGAGAGTTGAAAGGGAGAAAGAGTCAAAAAAGTACCACTAAAAAAGGAATTCTAGGAATTCAGGTAAATTGTGGAATTTCTGGAGTGCAAATTCGCGGCAACTAGTGGGAAATTTTACTGCTGAATAGCTAACTTTCAACATGTTTTCCAAAAACATTTTTAAGGTAAATACGTTTTTATTCATGACATATGTGTCGAATAATGCAATCAAAATATATTTGCTGAAGAAAGAGACATACGTACGAGAGGTTCCGCGCTAAGAACAGTCTTAATGCTAGACTTTTTCCATTTATTAATCCCACCGTTTCCACTTCTATTCCTTTCGTTGTCGCTCTTTTTCACCTCTTAATTTCATCCTCCAATTTCTACCGCCTTTAAGTAGAATAGAATATATTTCTTATACTACCAACGGAAATCCGACAGTACATTAACTTTCATTTACTCTGCATCAAATTCGCGGGGCTTTGCTCAGCAACAGTGTCCCACGTTTCGCGTTTTATGCACCTCGTGGGAACACACTGAAGTAAAACAAATAATACACTCGGTCGTAAATGTCGATTTGCCACTAAGCCTAGAGCATAAAATCGATAAATCGACGCAGCACGAATAAATATTCCGACTTCGCATTCGCGTTTTTTTGTTCTCAAGACTTTTTTGGCGACCCTAACTCACGCGAATGCCAAGAGAAGCTGTCGATGCTTGGGGAAAAACGAATGAAAATGTAAAAAACAAAAATCACCAAGTCCTGATGGATAAAAACAACCTCCCCTGCATAGTAAACAGGGAGACACGACGATGCGCGATGGTGGTCGCAAATATAAAAAACACACTCTTCGATCAAGGTGGAAAAACAAAAGCGACTCGAATTACATTTATAAGTCGCTTCGCTTTTGCGTCAACGCTTATAGGAAGCGTCGGCATTTGTTATTCCTCCAGCCACTTACTTTTTTTACCTCGATAATTTATGGTTCCAGGGATTTGCAACAGTCGTGGTCTGGCTGCATGGTTACGATCGCATTATTTTAATTCGATGAAAAAAATAGATGCACGCCGCGGTGGTCCAGATATATATTCTCTCGTCGCATTCCCAAGGCGCCAACTGGTAAGGGTGAGTGAGACGTGAGCTTAAAGCCGGGATCACAAGGGACTCTATTCACCTGCGCTATTCCATGCGTGCACTCTGGCGTTGATGCAGCTTTCTTCTGTGTTGCGTTCCACTCAGCGTTAACTGCATCATACGAGTCTTCACACCGCGCAAGGCTCTCTCTCTTGTGCCTAAAACGAATCATATTTCAACTGTTCTAGGAAACGATTATGCCAAATAATCCCTGAAAACATAAGCTGCCGGTCGAAGCACTAATCACAGTCTAAGGTTTATCGCCATCACATGTTAAGCATGTTTTTTTCTGTGATGCGCTCCACTCAACGGAAACTGCATCAGACGATACTTTCCTGCTTATAGACAGGCTCTCATATGTGCCTATAGGTAACTAAACGTATTTAAACCATTCAATTGGAAAGTTATTCCAAATAGTTCCTAAAAACTTAAGATGCCGGTTGAAGTTCTAATAAAGTTCTATCATCAGAAATAAAAAAACAGCAGATTAGTTTCTGCACCTCTCCATTCTACTGTCATAAATACTAAGCGTAACATTTCGTCATAATTCATCATTTTCACGGTCTACCGTTTAACTATACTAAACATACGCCATCCATAAGCTGGAGTTCCCAAGTCACTGGAATGAAAAGTGGCTCCTCATTGCACCACGCTTTTAACGACGCAGAGAAGATATTTATCCACCATACTAAAAATCTCTTCGTTTGTCTTCTTTTTCACAAACCTTGTTCTCTCCATCTTCCTCTTACCCCATATCTTGAAAGAATCCTACCTAAATTCATCCTTTTTCCTCACATAACAAGTTTCGGAATCATACAGGGCTAACTCCTTATAAGAGTCTTCACTTGTTATTTCTTTATGCTTATCTCCAGAATGACTCACAACCATTCTATTCATTGAATATAAAATTCTTTGGCTAGAGCTTTCCTCCTCATTATGCCTCTTCTATAACACCATTTTCCTCTAAAATACTATCTAGATACGCAAAGAACACCACTTGCTCAACACATGTTGAGAATATCAGGACTAGCTACGGTATTACCTATACAGATTCACCCTCACATAAGTGGGAAAACACCAATGGGAGAAAACATTCGCCTTGATCGGGACTCAAGCGTAAATATCACGCCGAGTCCTATAGCTAATTGAGCTACCGAGACGTCCTTCTCCTTAATGATTTATTGAGGAGCTTTAAGTAACAAGATGTTTAAGACTGCTGGGCATACAATGCCACAGATGTAAAAATTCATAAGGTAGGACAGTAGCATAACTGGCTGAAGTACTCGGCGCGATATCGAGGGAATTTGGCTCGAGTGCCGGTCAAAGCGAATGATTTTTTCTGCACGTAGTCTTCACACCAGCTCTAATTTATACCCACACATTTAAATGTTTAGTGGTTTCCTAACGCTTGAGAATCTCATTTATTTCTTTGTCTAAAGAGTTTATATTCATCTGCTACCTCTCACATTGATCTCGCCGCCTAACAGGAGAGAGAACCAATAATAAAGAATGCGTTTTGAAAATCGGATGACGGTATGTGACGTGAAGGGTCGATTGACATCGCTGCACCACCAACCTTGGAGAGCATACAAAAAGATGTTGGAACACCAAGGCACGTGTCACGAGAGGGCAGGTATGCGAAGGTTTTGCAAGCGCGCCTCCGCATTCGTTTAAGGTTCCAAGCACAAAGGACGTTTTATGCATGGGAGATATTTTGTCTTCCTTGTCACCCCCCTCCGCCCCCCTGTGCGAGTCTCCCCTGATTCGCACCCACGGTGGGCTGCGAAAGAGACGCGCAAAGGTGACAAGCGCACCCCGCGTCCTTCGTCCTTCGCCCGGCGACCAGTTATAATCCCCTTTCCGAGCCGAGAATTCCTTAAACCGCAGCTGAGATGGCAGGCAAATGCGTCCTGAAGAAGAAATGCTTCCGGGGGGAGAGGACTGCGTGTGCGGAACTCGCTTTGTGAAGGATGAAATAGTAGAAAGGTGGGCGTAATCAGATAACATAATCCTTATGCGGAATTCAAAATGAGGATCTTTCTTCCATCCTTTCTCTCGAATTTAGCGTTTACTCGTGCCGTCTCCTTATGAGGGCAAAGCGTTCAGCCATCTGGTACTGCGGGTAATCAGGTTTCTTGTTTAAAAAAATGGACTTTCGGATTTATCCTTCAAGCAGATATACGATCACCGGCCACATCCTTTTCAATAAATTAGCATGTTATCGCTAGTGTTTCTGTCCCACGGAATGTAACAAAGACGCGTCGCTTGCTATTATATGCGCAACGGGTATTTTTTTTTCAAAACATGTAAAGGAGAGAATGTTATTTTATGAACATCCCATGACATTATGCTTCTTATTTTTATCTTTTTTAAGACAAGATTCTAAATAATAAATCAACATCAAAACATATCAAAAATATGAAAAATTAAGTAGTTAAACTAAATGTTTTATTAAAAGGCAAGTTATTGGCTGACAGACAAATTTTTCGGCTACAGTAAGGCCCCATTTGCTTGGAATTTCCCCAAAAGTCACAGTTTTCTGGGTGATAATTTTGTTAGCAATCAACACGTACAATTTACGGCAATGAACTGAAAAACTACTAGGTGACAATACCATGGGGAAGAATTTCCGTCCACAAATATTCATACATCTAAGGTATTTTACGTTATCACATGCTTTATCTAATTCAAGTTTAAAGAAGAATTACCCTTGAGAATCAAGCTTTTTCTTGTAGCATAACAATTTAAGTAAAATCATGAAATTTAAGGGTGTGTTAAAGATAAGACATTTGAAACACTGCACGCAATGCTAATTATTTTTAGAGATTTTAAATGGGTAAAGGATTCATGCTTCCCACTACGAAGTCATGGAAGAGAGATCTGGAACTTAGTTTCTAGCAATACCACGAACGTCATTTGAGTGCTCAGAAAGAGGACTTCAAAAGCAGGGAAACCTGCACTGGACGTTACCATTTGCTGAAGGACCCTGGCAGTATTTCTTTTTTCGCAGATAAGTTAGTTTTCAGATAAGTTAGTTAACTTTCCATTAGTTTTCCTATATTACCCATTTTCTTAAAACGTTATTCACGACCAAATTACACATCCCATCGGGTTTAAATACATTGAGGTTCTTGTTTCCATCCACCTCTGATACTCAGCTCTTACTACAAGATCGTGACATATGATAACATTTGTCTCAAAGGCAAAGTATTAACTTTATGGTCATGACTACCTCTCGTCCATGCTGATATTTTGATTTAATTTCCATAAAGAAACAAATTAAATCATTAATTTCCATGCGATGGCATTCATTTTGCTAAAAAGTCAGCGGATGGAATTAATTTGTCAAAAAAAATCAGCTTCATATTTAAGATGCATTAAAGATTCTTTTACATTGGAATAGAAAATCATACATCATTAACGCAATCTCCAAGACATTTTTCAACCATTAAATTCCTGAGAACAACGACCATCGTTACAGCTATCTTGAAGGCATTTTCAACCCTCAAATGCCTGATAAGCAAGCAATAGGAAAGCAGTTTTCTTACTATTACAACTAGATTTTCATATGCGAAAGTACGCAATTAGTTAAAGCCTTTGAAAAATTGACATTAAAATCAGCGGGAACCAATTTCGCAATTTGCACACTTTCACGGTTCCATATTTTAAAAAAAATGATAATATTCAAATTTACACATTGAAATCAAAAACTTTTGTAGATACTAACTTCTTTGTTCTTCTACCTCCTGTGTTCTTTTTTAGCCTTATGACATCCGTCTAAAGAATGTTTTAAAGGAATATTAATATGAATACGACGGTGTATTTTAAATTTTTCTTGAACTAAAATAAGCTGTGAGAGAGTTTTAATTTTAAACTTAATTCCCGATAAAGAAATCTCAGGGATGGATATTCAATAAGTACCGGTACTGTAGCCCAATGATAAAAATAACATCATAATCACAATTCGTATAAGTCTCTTTGTACAACCTATTGATCCAGGATGCACTTCATCGATACTGTCATGCTATTTAGATACCCCCGGAATCACGTCTGGCCCTTGGGATCCAGATTAATAAACCCGCCTGATAAACCTGGAGTGAATAACATCGTATTCACGATGGCATCACTTACTCTTCACTTTCACATTCAGTGAATGTTCCTTTGCAGCACGTGTCTCTCAGGGCGACAGCTTACAAGGAGATAAGTAACGAGCACAGACGTATCAAGAATCGTCGCCCGTCGGAATAAAAGGCGATCAAGGGCCGTGATAAGCCGCGAAGGAAATCGCTCGGAGCGTCATATGTGGGTGCCAATGCTATTTAGGATTATATCCAGGCACTATTGGCTCACAAATAGATAAGTCGAGAATCCGAGCGCGATAATATAGATTTAACGCGATGACGAGACGCTATGAAGAGCGTAGGCCCAGGATAACACGGCCACCTACAGTAGACTGCGTGGCAGATCACCATGAATATTGCGGCTATAGAGCAGTGCAGATTTATATGTACACACATGACATCAACTTATATCTATAACATGTAAATAAATCACACCAACGTAAAAGACTATAAAGATGGAAGAGATAATATATACGAGTCAGATAAAGTCAAATCCCTGGGACTCACCATGATTGCAGACCCAGCGTGAAACACATACGACACATTTTCGGCACCTCATTAAATTAACTATGATTTATCAGGCGAATAATAAGAGGGTTCTCCGATCAAAAAGGGAAAGAGAGATGCTACTCTGCTATGTCTAGGCCACGTCTCAAACACATTTAAGACACTTCACAGATACGAAGTATATATAGCTCATAGGAAAGCAGCAAGCTTCGTTAAAACAGCTACGAGCGAACAGAAAGTGTCACTTATCTGATGAAATGACTAGATTGTGAGCCATGAGAGACTCTAAGGCTGCACTCAAAAATTTTGATTGGGCGAGTTTCAGCACGACACGGAGGTTATAATGTTTACCCCGCGCAATATCTCTAAAACTGATAGATGCGACAAAATAAGAGAGATACACTGCCGAACTGATAGGTCCAAAAGTCCTTTTCACACACCGTTAGCGATTATAACAAAAGCAGTGCGACGCAAACATAAGACACACCGTTGACATATAATTCAACTATACCATCTCCTCCTCCTTTTCCCTATTCCCTCTCCTTTGAAGGGTGGTGTCCTGACGCCCCCTGCTGCACGCCTCTGCGGTGAGTCGCAAGGTAGAATGTGGATGCAAATGAAATTGTAATCGTATAAAAGCTGGCACCCACAGAATACCATACAATAACTCATATAAAAATTAATCATCCGATGCATTAATGAAAAATAATAAAGCACTTAACAACACTATATATAGTTAACATTCACATCATAGGTGGCTTCGAATAAATCTATTATGGTCTTTTATCTGAAGTGCTATATGTGAAATTTTAAACTTACCAGTCTTTTGATCTCTCTAAAATAAATCTCTCCCAATAGCACGCAATCCAGATTACCATTAAACCACAGAACTTATAATATATCCTCAACGTCTTTGGAGAAGTGAATGGGCTCAAATTTTATTCTATAAATTAAAACCCATTATTTCACCTACGCTGCGAAATCGATTACCATCTGAATACTTCCAATACCTAATAGCCCTCTTATGTTGGTCCCCACTCTGGCCACCAATCAAACCAAAGCCCTGACTGATTGTGAGTGGGGGCGCGGAGCGTAATAGGGCCTCGTAATCAGGAGGCGAGAATCCAATAGAGAAATGGAATGGGTAGGTGGGAGTGTAGAAGGGGCGAGTCCTGCCGCGGCATATCACTCCCCCGCTCCCGCCACCCCATCCCTCTTCCAGGCGCTCGCCCGCTCTACTCCACTCAAATGCTGTCATCTTCGTGTCGGGGGTCCGCTGCCATGGGCGACCGCAGTGACGCCATCTGTAAAGGCCGTCCGAAATATGTGCGAGGACGCCACCGCGGGACAAAAGAGGGAGGTGACATCAGTGTGTGCGGAGTGCGGGGGCGGAGAGGAGGAATAGGAGAGGAGAGTGGGGTATGAGGGGGCACTGTCAACCGGGTGTGCATTCCTCGCCTTCCCTTTTAACTCTCCTGCCCGACTCTCTCCCGTTGTCCGTGCCGACGGGGTGGCACCGTGACCCCCTCTGCATCAAATTTCTCTATACCCTCCCTCGGGTGGTCCTTCATCCTGTAAGGTATGTAACATCGCCGAAAAAGCATCGGGAGGGACACGTATCGATGCTTACGTTAGAACTCAAACCACTTAGTTAGCATCATCAGGAATTAATAATCAATATATAGGTTAAATAATCCTGATTATGACACCATAGCGTTGAAACTAGTTGTACCAAAAGAAACTCTACGTATTTAAACAGTTGGCCTTGTCATTATTCGAAATGGACTTCCACAAAGTTACGCCTGAAAGGATTGAATTCACATAGGTTAAATCTTTAACGAAAGTTCGAAGCAGACTATTAGTCGGCGGACGTTCAGCATATTTTGCTGGAGCCAATTTAATAAGGTAGAAAGGATCACGAGTATAAGTTGAGGGAAATAGATTGAAGAACAGGTAGATTAAAAATGTCACTTTTTTCCACACCGTAATTTTCCAGTAACTGCGAGAATGCACAAATGATGTGGTACATATGGCTGCGTACCACGTCATGCAAACAATTTAAAACAAGAGGACGAATTTTGCCATGAAATAAGCATTGACTTGACCGGGATTACGATTCCGGATCTCCCAATAGCCAGTCAGGTTTGCAAGCCAGCTGCACTACTGATTATCTTAATCAACGTGAATTTCGTCTGGGTTTATGCGAAAGCTTAGATAGAACGATTCTATGACGTTCCCACCTATAGGTAGTAGGTACTAGGTACTAGAGAGTTGGCACTTGTATTTAATAACATATCAGCTAATCTCCTTACGGTGGTTCTATCGTAAAATGACTCAAATGTTATTTTATTCATATTCTGGCAACTTACAGAAAAATGTGTACTATAATTTATGCGTACACAAAATTTTTTTTAACTTGCGAGTATTTTCTGCAAATTGAACTTGGAATTGCGTTGTGTTGAATACGAGTGGGGGTGATGCAAAGGAGAAAAAAGTAGTAAAATCTTCTCGGGTTTCGAGAAAAAAGTATTTCTCCATCATACATTAATGCCATTTTCACGACGAACTGATCATAAGATGCAAACTCTTCCAATACTGAACTGAACGGAATACATGCAGGTGCCTTCCCATCATCTTTTTATTTTTAGAATATGAATACAATTACCTATTAAAGGCAAAATGTGTTACTTAAATAGTTAATGACACTGCTCTTGGCTCCTGTGACTGGAAGTCGAAAATTTAATGGCAATCGTTGTATAAACTTAATAGTTTGTATCTAAATATTTTTCTAATAGCTTTTTTTGTTAGGGGGAAAATGCATTGTGCACCGTCGAAGAGCCGCGTGCTCTCTTCATGGGACGCTCACCCACTAAAGAAACCCACCTTCTTGTCAGGCAGTTTCACACTTTGGAACCGCTTTCGCATTTCATCAAGGTTCGCATTTCATCAAGGACTTTCGTATTCACATGCTCCTTCCATTTCTCTTTCTTGCTATCTTTTTCTTGGCCTCAGGTGCGCAATCATCACTCTTTAACTCGCATTCTTTGGCGCAGTACCTCCTCAGCGAATGCTTCTCTCCATCCTCTTGTTGTCAACGAATGCCACAGTCTCTTCTTAGCGAGCATCCTTACGATATTGTTGGGCGTAATTATACCAACCTCCGTCTATAATCTCCTAATTCTAATAACTTAGTGCTCTCTTAATTGAAAATATTGTTTTATATAAACAGTATAACAGAAAAGGTAGAATTCAGTATTTGTATTGTCTTTGGTAGTTACGGTGAAGCCTCCTAAAGTATTCGTGAGACATTTTTATTGGTGATTGTAGTCGTACATTCAATCGTCATCATTATCGGACAGAATTATTCCATTCCCTTCGCTCATACTTGTCTTACTTCCTAGCCATTGTCCAAGCCATTTCCATACAAAATCATGATTCATAAGCATGCTTTAATAAATTGCTCCCTTAGTTGTGAAATGATTGCTACCTGTGTTGTAAAAAAATCCTCAACGCTCGATATGTTGTCCGCTGACCTAAAAGCTGGCCATCTGATAATATTTGTTTGAAGACTTTCCCAGCTTTTTTTGTCTATAAATGATGATGTTTTCGGGGACATAGGGTAATATTCGACCACACACGGGTCTTGGCCAAGACGCAAGAATACCATCCACGCTCAATACATGAGGCCATAGAAATAGCAAAAAAAAAAAAAAATGTCAATAGTGAGGATGGATACATCTTGAGCCGGGTTTGGAAAGGTTTCTGGCTCCTGCGAAAGCCAAACGGCTAACGTCTCCCGCACAAAATTTAAATCGGCCCAAAATGGTGCTACGGGCATCGACGCATCTATATTAGACCGAGCTGAAGCTAAAAAAAACTCTCATTTCCTTGATGACGCTTCCAGTAGGGGAGGCGAAACGTTGAGTTTAAAAAAAATTAACATTACACAGCATACCCCAAATACATCATCATCTGATAATATTTTGCATTATCTACTTCTTTTCATGTTCCTCAAAGCCCATTTTTCATATAAGGCATAAAAAGAGGTGAAAGTTTAGAAGAAAGAAACTAACGTAAGTTACTATGCGACACATGAATAAATACAGTTTGAATACACAAAATCCCGTGGTTTTGCGTTTCAAATAAATGGATTATATGTTTTATGTGCTTAAAAACATTTAGTGGAAATGAACACCTATTTTACAGCACTCTATTAGTCCGCTATTAGCACTATGTTAGATAAACACTGGTATAACTTCTCATTTTTATTTACCAGAGTTTTTCTTTCTTCAAGATGTGTACGCATCGATTCGCCAAGTCAACGCCAATACTCCAAATGTTAGTGATACTAGTACAGAAATTAAGGCAAAGCTATGCCCCTACCTTTCAGCTAAATAAAAATTTATGAGTCTCAATACATACTACAACAATAACTGCCAAAGATTAGGAGTGATTCCAAACTTCATCAACCTAAGATAATAGTTATTCGTCTAAAGTAGAAAATAAAAGTGTGGAAATTTTTAGTGTTTCTCTTCGGTTGGATGGTCTAACGGATGTATAGATGACGTTTCCATAAATTCAGTGCCAATTCTCTGTCATATACTCTATTATTCGATATTATCACCTAGAAAACATCGAATGACCTGATACACCCAATACCGATGTTAGGTACATTCCTAACTCGCCCTCCCGTGCTCCGGCGATCCGGCCCATCCTCAGTTCCACAATCGCCTCCCGCATTTCTCGGGCTATTGAACGCATGGGTATGACGGGATGTAGGTCTCCGTAAAGGCTTAATCCGTTTGGATCTACGTCTCTCAACCCCAGAATCACAGTCGCCATTGCCGCAGACCTGGTTGAAATGCCGCCGGAACCGTTTATCCCAAAAGCGATGAGCAATAGCGCAGATGAGGGGTTCTTCGTAGTTGAACCTCGAGTAGGTATGTCAAGGCGTCCGTCCACAGTGATGCGAGAAAATCGGATCCAGGTGCTTGTCAACTAGCCGTTTACAAAACAGATTAATTGGTCTCGATCGGAGCGTACACCACAATCATCATATCATTAGAGTAAATTTCATGAAAAGGAATCATCAACCCAAGGATTTTAGCACCGCCCAAAACTTTTCAGACATCACGAGGGGGATACATATATTTTCTACGTGGGGATAAAGAGGATAATTAAAGCGAATAGTTGGAAGATCCTTGGATGAGATATGTTACTCCCCTCAGGTTATGCCAGACCTCAAGTGCACCGTGTATTGGGGAAACGGCACAAAATGTTTAATTAATGGTATGAATAAAGAATAAAGGGAAACCATCAGCGTCATTGAAACCTGCTAACAGCAAATAAAAAGTGTAACACAGGTGATTATAGGACCAATTGTGGAGCCTCTAGAGACTCAGAGACTTGAAGTAATTCCAGGCTTCAAACTTTTTATCACACAGAGTATGACACGGGGGATATTAATTTACCCGCGCATTATATATCTATAGCTGAATGAAGTGACATAATAAGATAGATACACTGCCGTATGATAGATAAAAACATTAAATCTACCCACGTACCATGCATTTTGCATTCATTCATTCAAGTATTCTACCAGGTGATTGGTAGGTTCTTGGACAGTCCCCATTCTGCTTCCCAATTTCATACACAGTGTCTCGATTTCCCTCCTAAGGATGTCCCACCATTAGATCCCTCTTCAATTCTTCATATCTTCTACCTCCTCTTATTTCGTCCAGAATTCCTATCCTGTTCCACGCTTTCCCAGTGTTCTACCCTCTATCACTCTCTTCAACATTCCCTCTCCTCTCAAAACCTCCTCCATCCATTTCTTCTACCTTTTCCGAACCTCTGCCCCAAGGTTCCTCTCCTCTCCAACCATATCCAATACCTCATCGTTCGTCTTCCTCGCCACCCAGCTCACCTCCATCCTTCTCCAAAACCACATCTCAAACGTCTCAATTCTACGCACATCCTCTCTTCGCAATGACCAAGTTTCCGACCCATATAGTGCCTCGCTCCATATCAGAGCTTTCACCAGCCTTTTCTTCACGTCTCTTCTCAGACCCCCCTCATCAATTCCCTTCTCCTCTAAAATGCTTCTTTAGCCACAGCAATTCTGCATCTGATGTCCCTACCACTAAACCCATTCTCCTCTAAAATACTACCCAGATACGTAAACTGCTCGACCTGCTCTATCTTCTGACCTCCCACACTTATATTCTGCCCCGCTTTCTTATTTCTAGAAAATCTCATCACTTTCGTTTTCTTGTGGTTGATCTTCATCCCATCCCTTTTGCACTGCACCTCTAACGCATTCACCATTGACTGTAACCCCTTGGCAGACTGACTAACCAATGATTCATCATCTGAAAATCTCACTGATTTTATCAGCTCCTCTCCTGCCTTTATTCCTACCTCCTCCTCCCCCATGCCCCCCTTACCATTTCTTCTGAATACACGTTCAAAAGCAAGGGTGATAGTGGGCACCCCTGCCGCACTCCCCGTCCTATCGTGACCCATCCCGATTCTCCATCGGCTACCATAACCTGCGCCGTCTGGTTCATATACAAATTCCGAATCAGACGCCTGTCCCTTCAATCAACCCCTATTTTCTTCAGCACTTCCATTAATTTCGTCCAGTCCACGACACCGCACAAAAAACAGTGCGAGACAAAGAAGGCACTCCGTCATAATAAATGTTACCCTCTTTCTTTCCTTCCAATTCCTTCGTCTTATTCCTTCCCTTCTACAAATCTGGTGCCCTCACATCCCATGCTACACGCCTAAGCGGAAGCCCGTGCGCTAGTATGTAGGGGACGGACGTCCAAAACGGGGACGGAGGCTTAAATGGGGACAGTTGGGTTTTCCCTGACTTGTGCTTCTACTCACGGCAAACTACAGTACTAATGGCCACAGCAAGTATAACGGCAGTTTGAGTCTAGTTGTGCCTGCGGTAGGCTGTTTCTTGCGTTGTTATGAGTCAAGTAAGTCTCTTTGACTTTTTTTTACAAGTTTGTCATGTAATAACAACTTATATAAGTCCGTAATTGATATATAATAACATTTTATAAGTTTTCAGTTGTATTTACTATCATTTAGGCAACATTTTAATGTTTTAGTTGTAGAGATATCTCACACATAGTTTAAGAGACGCCATTTTTATTCGTAAGCTGCACTGGCGGATAAAATGGGGACAATGAAGGTAGTCTAAAACGGGGACATCCCCGTTTTGTACACCGCATAAGGGTTTTAAAGCTAGATTTTTTTAACTAGTCTCAAGACATTTTGAGCTTATCCAGTGCCAAAATGGCTATGCATACTGACACTACACGTTACTTGACACTTCTTTTGTAGAGAGTTAGAGGTGTTTCACATATTACCATTACCGGTTTTAACGTGTGGCGATTCTCTGCGTATCGCCACTACAACTGACTACAAGGATGTATTATCATCATCATCAGACGAAGACGCTGATGCAGCCTGCATTTTTTGCATTGAACTATGTAAATTCAAAAGGAAAGGATCCAGTGTTCTGGATGCAGAGGCTGGGCTCATGAAGCTAGCTCCAATGTTGAAGAAGAAGACGACACATTTATTTGTGACTATTGTGGATTCGTAGGCTAAATGTGCTATAAGAAGCAATTTATATTTTTTCGTTCATTCATGTTTAATCTCAATTGCTTTACTCAATTTTTTCAAATGCTTGTTCTTTGATTTGTAATTAAAGAAAAGTTTTGAAAATACGTATGTTTTTCATGGTTTTTATACGAACCCCATTTTATGCGACTAGTTGTATAAAAAGGGATTACGGTTTTTTTTAAATTGCGCTATAGGATTGAAACTAAAACGCAAAATTTAAAAAGTATGCTTGGAACAGTAACTTAAGAAGTGTAAAAACATTGTGAATCACAAAGAATCTTGAAATATTTATTTTTTAAATTATTTATAGTAAAATATAATAAGGGTTCCCGTTTTGTACAACTCTCCCCTAGATATAGATGTTTCGTTCACTACAGCCCTCCTTCCCTTCTTATTTCCCTTACTACGCTCGTAGTGTTCCTTTCTACTCTCTTGATATGGTCCAGCTACCTTCCTCTCAGTCCTTGTAGTAGTGTCTCCGGGTGCAAACAATTCATCTGTTTTTTCAATAAGAAAGTCCGTTTTGAAAATATAACGCAGAGTTAGGTGATAAACTATAGAAAAATAACACGATTAACATATAAAATAATTTTAATTATTGCAATCACTCACAAAAATTAGCAACCACAGATCCACAAATTATATAACGCTGCTTCATTTTAATGGTATTGAATGAAGACGATCCATATGAATACCTACTACAATTTCCAGATATGAATTTGTTTATATTTTAGGTATTTCATGATGGATTTTTGAAAATGGAAGGCAGCATTGATTGGATTCATATAAAATTGAAGTTTGTTTTTTATAGAATAACTAGTTGCTCCAGATGTTTATGTTATCTTTCAAATATTCGAGCTTTATAACTTTACAAAAATTGAAGCTGTGGGGCTTTTGATAAACGTGGGCAAAGAGTTATTCTCGATTAAATTTACTCTGTGGCCATTCCAATTTATCGTTTCGTTTCGAAATAAATTCAATTCTTTAAAAGAAATATTATTATTAATATGTTTGGAGAACGTAGTCGAACATTTTTACTACTTCCATGAAATTTATACCAACCACGTAAATACTTCTTAGAATGACATAATTGGTGCATATAGTTCTAAGCTATGAATTAATAAACGAAATAGTACACGCGGAGTTCCATCGAAAGATAATAAGAATGAAATTTTGTTCATATTCGGGCAATTCATAGAAAGCCGCATATTCCATATTATAACGACACCTTTATCCAGCATTTCCGGTATATTTTTTCACAAATAAAACTAGAACATCCATGGTTGAAAGGCAGGAATCTATGAATCATTTGGGGCAATTAGAACTAATTGTATTTGTTAACCACGCACATATACCTAACATTGTTGCCAAAAACTTATATTGGCTGTGAATTCCTGGTCAAATTTGAGGGCAACAAAATTAAGAACCCGACATATCTTAGTCCTTTATTGTTAAAGAAATTAGCATCCTCTTTTGAAGTCAAAATTCATTAGTTCAATAAAATTGGTGTAACGTTTGACTCCTCCGGCTGGGAAAATTGATTCATTGAAATTATATTCACCCGCTAATATACATATTTAGTATTTCAATTCGACTTTCCAGGAGATAGAGCATATTCTACACGAAAGCAGAATACTTCAAATCCCACAAACGATAATGTGCGTCCCTGTCACTTTGATAGACTCACGCCACTGGATTTAGCCTCCTCAAAAATTACCTCAATCGCATTTCACCATCATCACCCGTTTGTTATGTTTGGTAATAGCTTCAACGAGAGTGATTCCACTCAATACTCAAGCATTTGTAGTGCCCCAAGGGCTTTCGAAATGACTAAACAGTAAGCGGCGAGTAAACATGATCACGAAACACGAAAATATGCGCCTCGAGCAAGAGAATAAGACAGGAACAGTAGCGGATTTCTTTCTCTCTCTGTCTCTCTGGCATGAAATGTTACCTACATTTTCTCAATCCCTTGAAAACTCACCCGCAGAAAAAAAATCGCCGTTCCATTGCATTGCCAGACGCATAATACAAATGAACGCGTTAAGTGAAGAATGCTAGCTGATTTCCCCGTCACTGACTTACTCTCGGTGACCCCAGACGGAGGTCACCGATAAATCGTTCTCGATTGTCTTACCTAGCCTTCGTCCTAGAAACTATGAGCCCAAATAATCGATCAAACTCTGCTCGAGAGAGTGTACGTGCAAACTGTGTGGTCGATCAGATTCATTCCTTGGCCTCCAGGGCAGTCGTTCCGGGAGCGAAATACGGGACGACACAAGACCACTTGGAAAACTCCCAACTTGAAAAAAAGATAGGGTTATTTTTTTCCTGTTTTTTATTCAAGTTTCATTTTTGCATTAGTTATTTTTTTGCGTTTGCTACAATACGAGTCGAGTGAAAGGGATTATCATTTTGGGGCATCTTCTCTTCTGGCAATGTCCATGACTTGAGAGAGAGGGCGCGCTCCGCTCGACGTCATTGCGGGGACACTGGAGAAACAGTGGAGTGACTCGCGGAGCTTATCGTCGGAATCAATTGCGCGTCATGTATCACTTAAAGGGAGCTCTGCGGATGTGGGGTTCATTATTAACGCGTAAATTTCTGATCGCTCTCCACTACACTTCTCCACTGGCGCCGACGTCGAAACAGAATTATAATATTCCGCGCGATTGAAGTGACATGGCAATACTTTATGTGAGCATATGTCATAATAACCTTCCCCGCGACCGGTTTGGATAAGATTGATGCACATAATAAAACGCATCGCGAAAAAATGGAGGACACTAATCTCTTTTCTTTCCCTTCGACATATTTCATTTTACGCATATTCGTCCTCCACGTGTCACTGCGTGTATGCCGGCCATTCCAGAAAGGCTTCCTCTTTGGATGCGTATTTACATATAACATACCATTTTATGTATCTCACTGCTATCTGTCCAAGTAACCTCAGGAGTAGCACACGATTATATCTACATCCACATCATACCCTGCAGGCCACCTCAAGGGTGGGAGAGGCCACCTCAAGGGGGGATTAGTTTTCACCAACACATACCACACTATATCCAACAAAAGTTAATGAAACGACGACTTTCGATGCATTTGCAAAAACCAGAAAATACCTGTCAGGAGGTGAACGTTCACCATCATACACTGTACCAAATGTATATCACATTTGTTACCGAAACTATAGATGAGTACAAATGTATACTGCAACTACATAAATACACCGAGATACAATAGTTATACAGGAAGAATGAAAGACGTGCTGCTAGTACTACGTAGCAGATATATAAACAAGCATTAGAGAGAAAAACCAAACAAAGCTGCACCAACTATCGAAAAAACCGAATTAAGTTTAAAGCATCATGCGAAAACTTGAGGAAATGGGTGGCTGATAACATTATTGCAAGAAAAAATAATTTGTAAATTTCCACACTGTTTATTTTAACCAACCTTGGTTACGACAAGGGTTGCCATTATTGTATACCTTGATAATGGAAACACTTGCCGAAACATAGGTCAGTTAAAATAACCTTAGCGTGAAAATATACAGAGTATTTTTTCTTGCGATAATGAAAAACATGTCCCAGTGGCAGCCATTATGGTCCCTTATCCTTCGCGGGAAAAAAGGAAATTTAAACCTGCCCGTTCTACAGTCTATACTCTCCTAGTATTATTTTCATGATCTAATATACCGTGGTATGTTGGATTTCGTAAAAAAAAAGCTTACTAAAAAGTAAAAATGTATTGATAGGCTTAAATTTACGATCGTACAAGTCAAACAGATTCGACAATAATCCAGTCACAATAGGCTTTGCAAGCATTTGGACGTAAAACATTCGGTCACTACCACAGTCTTACGGTTTTCAACATCGGTTAAATAATGTACAAGTACATATAGATTCCCATGGGAAATAAATAATCCACTAATCAGCTAATTAAAAAGGAAAATTTCTCGGGTGAATGAAATAGTACGTGTACAACAAGGTTTCTCACTCTCCGTTGCGGTAACGAAAGGGATACAGGAACAGCCTAACAATGAGTTGAAGGGGTTTGGTACGTAAATCACATAAAATTAATTGTGCCTATAAATTAAAACTAATTACGCTGCATTGAAAGCAGATATCAAGAGGTTAACACATTTGGTTACCTCCGTGCGAATTGATAATTTACCACCACTTCTGCCGCATCGTATTTCATTCTGTCACCAGTTCAAAGCGCACCGATCGAATTGCAAATGGGGTGAATGTACGAATGCTGACAACAGTATATGAGCACTTTTATCGTCAGAAATTTTAATGATTCCGTAGAAAACCCTAAGAAATCAGCGTAGGCAGGTAACATTTCACACTGAGGTGCAATAAACTGCGCTTTACTTATATGTTGGGGTATCTATTTGATTTATCCAAGCGGAAACAACGGAACTTTAAACATTACATGTCCTATCCACGTTTTCTGACAACGCGGTTTTAAAGATAAAATTGCTTTTCAAAATTATTGATTGCTTAAAAATCAAATACAAATTGAGTAAAACGATTATTTTTTTTTAAATGCTACTTGAGTGTATTGGTATTCGACGAAAAAGGAAGTTAGATATTACATGCACAGTGAGTATAATTTATTTGGTCATCTCGAATTATCCGCATGCCTGTTCATATAAATTCTACTTCAGCCATTAAATAATGAAATGCGCAATAATAAAATCCCTGACTCACAATGTCACGCTTCACACAATAAACACCGATGGCAGTGCCATGGACATAATCTGTAGGTTTTTAAAACAGACATTAAAAAAATATTCGCAATTTATTCCCGTTAAAAAGGGAATAGTTTTAGCGGGTAAAAATTATCGGCAAAGGCAAAAATCGATTGAAAAGAAAAAGTCTACGGCGTTTAGACGCGCGATCTCCCCTCTTTAAAAGCATGGCGTTGTTATCCAGTGTGGAGTCGAAATTGCGTGTAAATGCCATGGAACGATCTCTCCGGCGACCGTGCCTCACGAGAGAGTCAGTCAGTGAGAGTACGGCGAATCCGGTGGGGACGGATTTTCAATGCAGCACATCACTCAAACACTCAGGTTCCACCCACGCGAGCACCGCCGCGAAGGCAGAGAGCTGGATGGATGGGCGAATGCAGCGGGGCCTCGGCGCCCGCGATTGCCCGCCGAGCACCACAGGTGCATTTGTGCAACCCCTCCCCCACATGGGGTGGTGCTCCCGCCCCCACCCCCCTCCATCCCTGACCACCCACGTCACATTATTCTCAACCCAACAAAAATAACGCTGGTGGTACCTCACACTTCAATTCAACGCTGACCTTTGGGCCACTTCAACAAGCCCGCTCTTCCTCCCATATTCCTCCAAAGGTTTGGTTAATGTCTACATAAACGTGCTCCGCCCCAGGGTTGCCTCTACGGCGTATGGCAGGGGTGTTAGAACAAGCGTGTGAATTTTGAGCAGCACGAAACAAAACGATACCATTTAATGTCAGCAATCGTCAGAATGAGAGCGAAGAACCGCGCGGGTGCGATAACGAAGCAGCTTAGACGGGAACTCAGGAGGAAGAGGAAATCACAAAATATAGTACTTAAAAACACCACCACATACTGTGACGAAACGACGGAACTAGGAACTACCTAACTCAGCGCTTAAAAATAAAGAAAAGAATACATACCTCTCTACGAAACAGTGTTGGGCGAATTGTTAGATGAAAAACCTAAATCATTTTGGTCTTACGTATGAGAACTTCAGGGTAGGTGTATAACTGGATCTTTGGTATGGTATAAAATGGCCAAATATTCAATAACAGTATCGGAATAGCGAGCATATAAAACTACTTCTTTGAAAGTGCATACACAAAGGAGGACACCATGTATAACGCAGGCATAAGGGAACCAATGGGTCACATAATTATGCTGCACTATGGGATAATAAAAGAATTACGCTCGAAAAAATGTAATAAGTCCCTAATTCCAGAAGATATACCTGTACGCGTCCTAAAGGAGTTGGCCCCACGAATTTCACGATTTCTAGATATTATATTTAACTAGTCATCATCTGAAAGTAAAGTACGATAAAAATAGAAAATTGCTAATGTCATTCTAATATTTTAGAACTGAAAAAAACAAGATCCAGGAAACTACCGGCCTGTAACGTTAACATTAGTAACACACAAGATACCTACTTGAGCACAAAAGAGTTGGTAATATAATGAAATTCTTGAATAATCGAAACTTCCCTAGTATTCAGCACAGCCTTCGGAGGAGTAGATCTTGGGAAATCCAGTAAACTCCATGATATATTAAAATCATTTGAAGCAAATAGCAAGTTACGACTTATTCCTTTATATCAATATAGAATCTGAAAAGGTTACTCACATCATCATCCTATCATGCCTATCCTAAGGGTTGGAGAATTTGGTGAATTGGAACCATTCGTAAAAATCTCACAGAGATTTTCCAATCGTGTTTTTTCACCGATATATCGTTGATGGAGTCAAATATCTCAATTATAGCCGCAATAATCAGCATATCAGACGCTAAAGTTATCCATCCGAATGTTTCAACCACACCAAAAACTTTCGTTTTTGAACCACGTGACTCCTTACTTACGTGATCGAAATCATCTCGAGCGGTTCAAACACAACCCCCCCCCCTCCTCATGATTCGGAAGTATGACGAAAGCCGAAAGATGCAAGTAGTGATATATTTGGAGATATTGCTACTCTTGACATTTCAATGGAAATCGACTTCCGTGTGTCAAGCTGCCTTCGCATCAAATAGAGGCATTATTCTATTCACTCATTCGTTTTGTGATGACAAATGATTATAACCGGCAATACGAGGCTCGATTCCGGTTATCGTGATGAATGGTAAAATATCCTTTCCAAGGTATTTGGGAATTGCCTAATAGGCAGTCCTTCCATCCAGCTATCCCTCTCAATCACCCAGCCGGAAACAATAATGCTGTCAGCTTTTAGGGTGATACCTCAGTCGGATCTGAACAATTGGCGCGTCTAAACCGGTTTTTGCCTAGAAGACCCCTTAAGAAAAAATTTCTTCGTTCCTTATTTGTGGGCGCGACGACATTCATCTGCGAGGGACTCATTCAGCGAGAAAGAGATGGGGGTAACCCGAGAGGATCACTCCTTCACCTTATCTGTTATTATCTACCCTCGCCCAGTTTCGCTTTTGCCCAGGTGGATTTCACTAGTGGGGGAGGAGTTGGGCCTCCTTACAGGAGCCTCGGCAGCCAACACTAGGTTGATACGGCCGATGCTCGAGCCGTTATTTCGGTCGATTCAAATTGTAACCTTACTCCGGTGGTAGCTGTGAGGTTGATTTCGCACTCCTTCATGATTTTTCCACAACCTGAAATTATGTTGCGTAGCGCCCGAGAGAGCTTTGAAACGCACAGTCACATCAATGGGATAAATAGCGTAGTGCATCGGCGCATGCGAAGAGAGAATCGGAACTCTAAACTCTTTTTACTTCATTTTATAGGAAGCATCATTCACTTATGGAATTGGATACCACGCCAGGAAATCCATTTTCAGACCGTTGACTTTTACATCGCCATGTTAATAGATAAAGAAATTCTGTTTTCACCGTTTGGCGCAGGAAGGATGTTGCTAGAACTTATTTCATAGGGCGTTTGCTTCAACCATATCGGAGAAAAATTAGTTAACTTGCCCAAAATCGATCATTTCGAGGAAATGCTACTCGGCTAAGAGAAGTGATACGAAAATGAGCTTTGATACAAGTTCTAGCTGCATCGTTTATCTTTCAATGCGGATACTCCTCAAGTGGGTACGTAAGTTTAATACAATTACTGCAGTCATGTAAAGCACAGAGGATGTCCAGCGCTTTTTCCACAGGCCTTCACTCTGAGCGCTGGCGCTTCCGGCAGTGCAGTGAACGGCTACGCGTCCTTGGCCTGCCTCTCTCCCCGCCACCTCTCTCTTTCTCTCCCCCCACAGTCGCCTCGGCGCTCATAGTTAGGGGGTCAGAGTAAAGTGATATTTTTTCTCGAGCCAGCATCACATTTCATCATAAGTGTCATATTTCACTCATCGCTTTCCCACGCCCTATCTTCACAGGTGGCTTACAAAAGTTGGGGGGATGGGGGGGTGTTGTCCGTTGTGAGTCCCTTAACAGTTAGCTGAGGACATTTAGGCAACAAGAATGAAGAAATAGGCAGCCTAAATAGGCACTAAAAATTTCAAAATAGGCACTTAAAATAGGCGCTTAAAATATTTTTGGCATTTCGGACGATTCTGTCGGTCCTGGAATTCCAAAGGACTAAGCCTGTAATCAGGTTTTACTGGGAACATAGAAACAAAACTTGACATACATCTACGCCTTGGGTGGTGAAATATCCACCCAGCCAGGACTTGAACCCGTAATCCCAAGACTAGCAGGCAAAGACTTTACCCCGCCGCCACCGTGGCCGGCTATAAACATAATACGGCTTATTGCCACAAAGAAGCATCTGAAATTTAAAGCTTGGGCTGAAATACACGATTAGTTACTTTTCGGTAAAACTGATGGAGAGGAAAGAGGATAAAATTCCAAATAAAATTAGCTTATAAATTGAAAAAACAGAAAATTCAAAAGGTTTACTTATTTCAAGTTACATTACAATTTACAATAACATATTTCTCTAAATGTTCTCCTGTAAACTGATGCCGAGAGTCAGTCACGATATTTCTATAGCATGAAAATGACCTCTCAACCTCACGCGAGGTGATAGGGCAATACTTAAATGATGCAAGCTATTCTGTTGTCATCTTTGGTCCTGGAGCAACCGAAGTCCCTGATAAAATGTCTGCAAATTTATGGACACCCTCCCAACCAGGGTTCCTTTACATAACTTTCTTGAATTTTCAAATCAAGGCTTCTCCCACATCAGTTGGATACACACATAAGTTCACTTTCCACCTTTCGAATTTTTTCCACAGCTGACGCTAGGAGTAAGTACTCTTTCCTCCAGCATTTGACTTGTGGATAGTAATTTACTAAAATAGCATGTTATAAATGTCTTTGTCGCTCTGGCAGAACACTCAGTGGCAACTAGGCGGTGTGAACACCAGAGGGATACAACGTCCGACACTGTAACTACTTGATGGAGGTTGCGCCGCACGATATTTGCCCCTGCGACATTCGAGTGCACATTGTAGTGATACGACGCGCGGTACGTCAAGTGGTAAAATATAAGACGGTGACGTTTTTCCGTCTCTCAGTTGTAATCGCGGAGGAGGATATTGTTGTAGCTTACCATTATTTGGAAACGAGGCACTAGTGACTGAAATTCTTGTTGTACCGGGTAGTGCGAATGCGGGGTAGGTACAATAATTGGATGAGGCCCACGGTGAAATTGAAGAGCCCGGGACTTACACCTCAGCTTCATTTAACTGTTCATTTAGAAGTAAAAAAAATTACATTTGAGAGCTCTTTTGCACCGGCCGGAAAGAAAAAGGGCAACAATGCGACGAATTAACAAATTAAAATAACTTATGTAGACGCGGAAATAAAAATTCGGGACTATAAGCGATTCTTGCAATTTAAGACATTCACATCGGCATTATAAGCATAAAAAGGTACATAGCGATTAAATTGGCATTTAAATGCAGAAAGAACTTGATTTTTTCGTTATAAATAGCCCTGAATGGATTTTTAGCTTCGTTAAAATGTATTTCCCTAATAAGAAAAATTTAACTATTGGTAATATATCTCAGCAACAATGACAGTTCTTATGGACTCTTCTTTAGTATTAGAGCCATATAATTTCTTCATAAAATGTCTTTAGCCATATTAATGTATTCCCATCCAGGGTTTCTCTGTATAACGTCTTAAATTCTTGAGCAATGGATTTTCTCACATCACTTGGTAAATCAAAAAAATGTCACCCTCCACAGTTCAGATTTTCTCTGTAGCCGTTGCAAGGGGTAGTTCTCTTGCCTCCAGCGATGACATGATTGATGGTAGTTAACCAAAATTACACTGATAAACGTAGGATCTGCGTCGACATCCAGATTCAACTCTGCTGCTTTGGATTCGAGAATGCAGTGTTCTTCTTCTTCATCCAGATATTCTGTTGCCTGCGGAAAACCTACTCATGTACAATTATGGCTTAATTTTCTTATCTAGACAGAATTGACACATAGTATGAAAGACAAGCGAAATCGGTTACAATAGTGTACCTTGAAGAGGGTGAAAAAGACGTTCCAACTGATGTATCGGAGGCGCACATTATTCCTGTCACATACCTCACATACCTCAATAACTTTATCTGCAGGTATAATGCTGTATTTAGCCATGTCCCCCATAGTATGAATACTGGCCTTGAAGGCAGAGCAACTTCGGGCGTTATCTCTTTAAACTCAGCAATACTGAGTGGTGCCTTCAAAAGCCAGTTTTTTGCAATTGAAACCATTGCATGTACGCATCACGTAAAATTACCATAGATTTTTTTCTACTCTTTGTATAGTTACACTCTGGATGATTTTTCTTTATGCATATTTAATGACATTATTTCAACCTTGATAGATAAAAAAAAAATGAAATGACAGACTAGCTCCGCACTAAAGAGAAGTTTGGTAACGTTGAGATGAATATTATTTTTTTAGGCCCTTAAATAGGCAATATCAGCAGAAAAAGGCATAAATAGGTAAAATTTCCATTTATAGGCAGTAACAAGTTGCCTTAATTTCGCCAAAAATGATCCTCAATGAACAAAAAACTTCATAAAATTGCTTTCCTGAGTAAAAGAAAAAATAGGCATTTTAGGCCATGTCCTCAGCTTACTTATCAGCTATGACCGCGATCCAAACGTATCACATTTCACTCATCGTATTCCGACGCCCTAACTTCTCAGGTGGTTTCCACTAGTTGGGGGGGACGGGACATCCTTTCGAGAGCATCAGGAGCAAACTTCCATCGTTCCAGCTAGTTCCAACATCGGCCGCAACACAGGATGACCGTTACTTAGGGCGATTTTAATGGTATCCACTCCCCAGCGTGAATTTTTTTATCTGATCTAGATCCGATTTTTTTAAATTAATTTTAATGAATGATTTTTTTTCGAACCTGGTAAGTGTGGTGTAGGAGTTTTATTATATACGGCAAGGGAGTTTCAGTGGAGGGAGCAAGGAAGTACCAGCTCATAAGGCAGCAAGGAAGTCTGCAGAGAAAGGTAAGAAAGTTTAAAAGGAGAGTACCTAAATATACATCGTAAGTTGGTATATTGCAAATGCATTGTAAGAGAATGCATTTCATGAGGGGGATTAATGGTCACAACCATTTGCTGAGCATGTTTTGAGAGCATGATGGTCATATTTTGAAAACATATGCCGGGCATATTTTGAACATATTTTTTCCACATATGTTAAG
Organism: Pyrrhosoma nymphula; assembly: GCA_963573305.1. NCBI lineage: Eukaryota > Metazoa > Arthropoda > Insecta > Odonata > Coenagrionidae > Pyrrhosoma > Pyrrhosoma nymphula. The sequence goes on from OY754329.1 coordinate 43,602,920, forward strand.
CATATATTCAGTATATGTCCTCCTGGACATTTAAATATGCTCTGCATATGCTCAAAATATGCTTAACACATCACACATATATGTAGAAGGTGTTCTAAACATATGATGCAAACAAATTGTGCTGCGAGGGAAACATAATCAATAAATATTTAACCTAAAGTGTAACCAACAAAAACTGCTCATGAATGAGTCTCATGGAGTTGTTGTACTCTTTCCCATCTCCGGTTAATAAATATTTCATAAGATTATATTCTAGGGACAGGTAAGCCCTTTTCACACGGTTCTTCTTCACCCAACAACGTCGTCTTCTCTTCGGTTGACAACAATTCACCTCCTCAAAAAGAGCTACGGCTAAAAGAGTCTTTTTCATTGCATTTGAACTCGGTACGCCGTATTCGTTTTTATCATTTTACCTCCTTTCGTCTCCTTAGTTCCACTATTAATTTATTTGAGGATATGCTGGAAGGAATGTGTAAGCAGAGCTATTCCTTGCAAGTAGCGATAAAAATCGATACTTTGCTGCACTCGCTACTTCCATAGAAGTCAACTTCCATGTGTGAAGTGTGTGTGTGTGTCTTTAGGTCTAACAATAAGCAAATCTCAGCCACAGTCCAATTTTTGAGCTGGAGACGAACGTGAGCCGCGCCCCGCCTCGCGGAGCGTTTTTTCTGGACAAAGAAATGCCGAAAATAATAGATAATCGGCTGCCGGTATATTTAATCAATGATACATTATTTTGATCGATAATTAAACGATTACAAAATTTCTTTCAACTGGCAAACAATCGATTTTTCGATTAATCGACATCGTAATCGTCCTACCCTAGTGAATGTTAAGGGATCGTCTCAGACCAGGCTTGCAAAACACAGTTAGTTCTAGTTAAACAGCAACCCAGGCCACGATAACTAATTGGATGGAGAAGAATGGCTGAGAAGGTGTCATGGATAGGGATGTGCGGTATTGTGAATGAATCAATACGCGGATATCGAAAGAACTATATAACATTAGTATCATATCGGAATAAATTATAGGGGCTGTATTGCGAGGAATTGATGGCCGGTTCTGTGTTCATAACTTGTGTGTTTTTGGCAGAACGTAAAACCTTGTGGGTTTATTCTGTTGACACTCCAGGTTGTTGTTTCTCCCGACCAGGAAAAAAGTGAGAAGACCTCCTAAGGGTCGATTATATCCGCCTTTGAAAGGACATGGTGGGGTATTCCTATAAAATATTGAACTGGTTTTCATTTCAAAAATAATTGCTATATGTAAAGTAGTTGCCATTATATAAGATCAAAATGTGTTGCCCATAACAGCTTTTGATACGATTAGATAATTAAATTTGATTGAGTTTTTATGTCCCAAATAACTTACGCATTTGATTTTTTTTTACGCTGTGTTGACAAGTGGTTGGAAACACAAACCGCAGTCTATTGTTTCAAACCTCAAGCTCTATTATTTTTAATTCATATTACAATCTGCAAGCAAATTGACACTAATCAATGCATATAATATTTCTTTTACTGAGTGTACTCTTTGTTTATAAGGAAACAATATTTACGCGCAAAATATGTAGATCATTCGACGACTTTATTATATTCGGCGATTTTTATTTTAAAAGGGCACATTTCCGGCTATATGAGCCGACTGCAGCTCCAATTTCATTAAACTGATGCACTTTTACTTATTTTCATAATAACAACTAAAATTATTGGCAAATTACTCAAAAGCTAAGGTAGATTAGTGCATATTTATCAATATCTTATAACAGTTTTCGGGAGGGGCTATTAAATATTAGTCATTCCCCGTTTACATTACTGGGGTTAAATGATGGTTTACATGGCGGCTCTTAATCGCTTGCGTTCATACGATGTCCAGTTTACCGTATTAGAAATGCTAGTGACTCTGATGATGAGTAAAGATTAACTAAAAAAGCTCTCACTCCCACTGCAGTAATTAGCACTATTCATATTTCATTTATCGCCCTATAATGATAATGTCATCTACGCATCCTCCTCTGAATGGACTTGCCTACTGTATAGGGGAGATTCAATTTCCCTTTCAGCACAATTACTTCAATCTTTTCGCCTGACCCGCCATTTTCTTCACTCTTACATCAACCCAGTGGCGCACCCACGGGGGTGGGGGGGAAGGGTCCCTGACCCCACCCCCCTTAGCTCTCAAGAAAAACCAAATTAATCTTTAATTGACAAGTTACAGTCACATTGGAAAAATAGAAAAAAACGTGTTACATCATTTTACTCGAGTATGACTAGACCAAAGATAAAATAAAGTCTCTTTTAGTTTCTGACGAAGGTTTTCAGTTCAAGTTCAATTTGCAAAAACAATAGCGTTGGTAGATAATATTTTGCTGCTCACAGCAAACAGAGATAATTTTTCTTCAATAAAAAGCCCAAAAGTAAATAAAATAGCATTTATATGAAGTAGTCTGACCGAGATACTTCCCCAGTCATAATAAAGACCTTCATTTTTTTAATTTAAGCTGGTTTAAAAAGAATAAAGTAAATATTAAACTATGAAAAACTTAAAACTTAATTAAATGAACGACCTTCTTAGTAATCAATTAAATGTAAAATATATAAGGCTATCACCGTTAAATTTCTGATGCAATGTATGCGTCCGAACTTACTAATGTTTTTTAAACAAAGTCACTCTGAGGATTAGCGCATAATGGTAGGTACATACGTTTCCTATGGTCAACGACTTTTATTTCCTGGAAAATATCTCAAAGTTAGTTTGTTTAGTGGCTGATCCTTTTGTACTCTAGAAAGATAAGATCTTTTTCTACATGACGAAGCCAAATTCAATTAATTGTATTTGAAGTGACAACTCGCACTAACTACTTAAAGGCGGCTGGAGTTGTAATCATTGAAAAGACATTTTATTATTTTTGTTTTTAAAGTTGAATAAGTTTAATTGGACAATTTTTTAATTTAAGTACATGTGGTTGTGCGTTAGAACTCACCATACAGGCATTAATGTAATGGTACAAGAGTTGTATTTTAATTTTTGCTTCTTTAATTAAAGCATGTTGTCAAAATAATTTCAGCGGTATTCGAAAATTAAACGAAATTGTATTGAATTATGTTGTTTTCAAATAATATACTTACTTGGCCGAACACTTTTATATTTGTTAGCAACTATTATAACGAAACGAAATACGTGCCATAAGACTCATCTTTAATAAAATATCGTTGAATTGCCAAAAACGTAATCGGTATAATGCAATTGTGACACTTTTCTTCTTCTTCTTCGAATAACCCATTTGAGGGTGCGATAAATCACTTCTGGATATGCCGTTTTTGATTGCCTTTTCTTTTGTGACACTTTTATCTATAGATATCACTAATGAGAACAGGTATGCAAAGTTTCACGTAAAATGTAAGCAAACAAAAATCGATTCTATTACGTAAGGGTGGTTCCACCGTGTAAGGACATAAATACCATTTTAATCATATTCTGGATACTGCAAACCCTCTATCTAACAACAAAATGTTACCTTCCACGCTATTTTTCTCGCAAAATGAACTAGCAATCATATTGCGTCAAATGAGAGAATAGGAGAAACACGGGAAAATAGTATTTTTCTATCTTTGATAAATATCATTTTCACAAATAACTGTTTCTAAGGAGCAAACAATCCAGAGAAATCGATTAAAAACAAAATAGATGCACCTTACCGCCTTACCTATTAGCTGATTACAGCGATAATTGGAATCAAAATGAGGCAATTGCTTAGAAATGCCACTGCAGTAGGCGGGTGTCAAGTGTTCATTAAAAATATATTCATGGAAAAATTTGCATATTCTGTACCTCAAATTTTGCAGTCAGTATCTAACGCATATCATTGGCGAAAGCAGAATTTTTTTAATCAATTAAATCAAAAGTTGAAATTTAGCATTTCCTTCGACTCATTCGATACAGTCGCGGTGGAACCTCTTCTGTTTCGTTGTCTTCTGCTTCATGTTCACACGTGTCATTACGAAATCCCTCCATCTGACTCACGCGGTCAAGTTCAACCGTTTAACGTCGTGTCCTCATGTTCTGTTATGCCCAATGTGAGCCGGCCTTGAGGGACGCGGGAAGCCAGTTCCCTCCCCGGGAGCTTCTTATGTTTTCGAGCGCTGTTCGGGTGGCGACGAGGGGGGGGGGGGATCGTCGAAAGTGGGGCATTCAGGACGGCGGGAGGGAGGACGTGGAGAAGAGCGGGTTGAAGGGGACAAGGTTTCGCACAGTGGGTGGTTTCGCTTTGTGTGGGTCATGGTGAGGAGAAGAAACCAGGCATAACTAGCCCACCCAGGTGGAGATGGGAATGGGTTTGATGTTAAGGTTGACACTGACGGGGAAAGACAGCCACAGATCCGATTTCTGAAGACGAACCATTCGGTCACCTGTCCACTGACAAAGCTAGCTTTCACCCCTACTAAATTTACGCCTTACGACGTCGAAAAGGTTTAACAAAAGCCAACGTACTACATTCCATTAGACCATTAGCGTAAAAATAGATAAAAAGATACAGGCAGAAGGTAATTTTTTTTTGCAAACAATGAGACCAAAATTACCGCGGCAAGTCGAAAGTATGGTCAACTTAGCTTATAGGTATGTTGTTCAAAGCTAATAGTTTAATAATATGCTTACCGCTAATAAAATAACGTATAGTATGCCTGCTTTCTTTTCTATGGCTGTAAATCTCTCGTTGCATTAACGCAGTGCATGTTTTGGTGATTATTCAATACCTGCCACACATGCTTGGGGTGGCACGTAAGTTACAATGTAGATGTAGATTTTTTTTTAAATTCGGGAAAAAATTTTCCAAACTTTTTGTCAAAGAGATAACCCGCAAGTTTAAACAAATAAATACTCGATATAATTGGTAGCTTTAGGCTTAAATTAGTGGAACCGATTCATGTTTAATGAAAAAAAACTTTTACCTTGTGATTCAACATTAGCATTTTACTAAAACGACCCGGGTTTCGTCATCTTCATGGAAAACTTCATGTTCCTGAAATGAGTCCGGTTACTCAATTTTCCTAACAATAAAGAAAGAGGACGAATTTCTTTGGTAGCCAACACTATGTAGTGTGGCACAGGGTTTTTTCACACAAGGCTAGCAATGACCATCACAGTTCATGATCAAATCCTGCACGCTCCTCCGATTGATAATCGCGCACCAATATGCAGTAAGGGGAACAATACACGGCTAAACCAGAAGCTAGGAGAGTGCTTTATTGGCGAAAATGCTAATATTCAGTACAAGTAAATATGTCATTAAACGAAATTGAGGACTAGAAATAAATAAGTTTTAATTGGAAAATAATCAGAAATTAGAATGTGAAGATTTTAGAGATCATCATTACAGAAGAGGAAAGATATAAATGTATTTAAGAGAGAAATAAATCGCTAAAAAATAATAATTTCAAAATATTAGGAAAAAGTCCATGAAAGCCGGGATTAGTTTTGATATTTTTCAGTTTCGATACAATAAGCTAGATCGAACGACACTTCGAGACTGAGAGTATTTTTCCCAAGAATACGAATCTCGGGAAGTAAATACTTATAATTGCGTGGGATTGATGCAAAGTAGTATAAATCAAAGATGGCGGCCGTGGAGTTTTAAGAAGAGACAAAAATGCAAGAATTATGATAAAGAAACAATTTAGGAGAGAGGGAAACAGAACGTAGTGGAGGCACTACCGAGATATTCATTCATTCAAGTATTCTACCAGCTGATTGGTAGGTTCTTGGACAGTCCCCATTTTGTATCCCAACCTAATAGAAATTGTCTCACTTTCCCTCCTAAGTTATTAGATCCCTCTTCAATTCTTCATATCTTCTACCTCCTCTTATTTCGTCCAGAATTCCTATCCTTTTCCTTCCTCTCCCACGCTTCCCCAGTGTTCTCCCCTCTATCACTCTCTTCAGCATGCCCTCTCCTCTCAAAACCTCCTCCATCCATCTCTTCTGCCTTCTCCGAACCTCTGCCACAAGCTTCCTCTCATCTCCGACCATATCCAATACCTCCTCGTTCGTCTTTCTCGCCATCCAGCTAACCTTCTCCATCCTTCTCCAAACCCACATCTCAAACGCCTCAAGTCTACGCACATCCTCCCTTCGCAATGACCACGTTTCCGACCCATATAGCGCCACGCTCCATATTAAAGTTTTCACCAGCCTCTTCTTTACGTCTCTTCTCAGACCCCCCCTCATCAATTCCCTTCTCTTCGAAAATGCATCTTTAGCTAGCGCAATTCTGCATCTGATGTCCTTACCACTAAACCCATTCGCCTCCAAAATACTACCCAGATACGTAAACTGCTCGACCTGCTCTATCTTCTGCCCTCCCACCCTTATATTCAGCCCCGCCTTCTTACTTCTAGAAAATCTCATTACTTTCGTTTTCTTGTGATTGATCTTCATCCCATACTTTTCGCACTGCACCTCTAATGCATTCACCATTGACTGTAACCCCTTGGCCGACTGACTAACTAATGCTTGATCATCTGCAAATCTCACTGATTTTATCAGCTCCCCTCCTACCTTTATTCCTACCTCCTCCTCCCCCCATGCCTCCCTTACCATTTCCTCTGAATACACGTTAAAAAGCAACGGCGATAGTGGGCACCCTTGCCGCACTCCCCGTCCTATCGTGGCCCATCCCGATTCACCATTGGCTACCCTAACCTGCGCCGTCTGGTTCATATACAAATTCCGAATCAGACGCCTGTCCCTCCAATCGACTCCTAATTTCTTCAACACTCCCATTAATTTAGTCCATTCCACCCGATCAAACGCCTTCTCGAAATCTACGAAGCATGCAAAAACATCCTGCCCATACTCTAGGTTTCTTTCTACTAGCGTCCTCATCACCGCTATAGCGTCTCGCGTTCCCGTCCCTCTCCTAAACCCGAACTGGTCGTCACACAGGTATTCATTTGCCTTCTTCTCTAGCCTTCTGTTTAGAATCCTCAGAACCTCTTTGGCCGCGTGGGATATTAAGCTTATTGTCCTATAGTCTTCGCAAGTTTTTGCCTTACTCTTTTTCGGTATAGGAATTACTACAGCCTTCGCGAAGTCTTCCGGCCACACTCCATCCTCATAAACCCTACGAATAAGCGCAAAAAGTTTTCCTCTTCCGTTCTTCCCCATGCTCTTTAAAAACTCTGCAGGTATGTCATCTATTCCTACCGCCTTATTCCTTTTCATGTCTCTTAGAGCTCTTTCGATTTCGCTATCTAGGATACTTGGTCCGATGCCATCTCTGTCGATGTCGTCTTCGCTTTCTATATCTAACCTATTGGGCCTTGTTTCTTTACTATAGAGCTCTTCAACATACTCCTTCCACCTCTCCTGGATCTCTCTCGGTTCTACGATCATCTTTCCCGTCTTGTCTGTTATCGTTGTAATTCCCCTTCCCGATATTCCCGATAATTACTTTCCGATATAATGCATCTGCTCTTCCCTCTTTTTGGTATTTCTCTAACGCGTCGATCTGTTCTCTCCACCACGCCTCTCTTGCTTTCTTTGTTTCTCTTCTAAGCCTGTTATTAAATTCTCGGTACTTTCTCTTACCTAGCTCTGAGTTTACGCTCTTCCATTTCCTTCTCTCCTCCATCTCCCTGATCATCTCCTTCGTGATCCACGGTTTTCTAATTTTAGTTGCACTCACTACGCCTACCGTTGCTTTCGCCGCTTCTATAATTCCGTTTCTCAAACTTCCCCATTCATCTTCGACTGATCTAACTCCTTGGTCCTCACCCATTCTCTCATCCACCTTCTCCCGATACTTCTTCTTCATTTCCCCAGTTAATGCCTCCGTATTCCACTTTCGTACCCTCCTTCCCATTCTTATCTTTTTCAGTTTTACCCGACATTTCATGACTAATAAGTTGTGGTCTGTGTCTGCATCAGCTCCTGGATAAGTATGCGAGTTTTTAACACTATTCCTGTATCTGTTACGTACCATTATATAATCTATCTGGAACCTATCTGTGTCTCCCGGCTTCTTCCAAGTGTACCTACGTCGAGGATGATGTCTGAACCATGTATTCGTAATTACTAGGTTATTTCTGCGGCAAAACTCCACAACTTTCTCGCCCCGGTCGTTTCTCCTTCCTAGCCCGTAATCGCCCACCTCCCGCCCATCTCTTCCTTCACCCACCACCGCGTTCCAATCCCCCATTACTACCAGGTGCTTACTTCCTGGTATCCTACCAATTATTTCCTCTAGCTGATCGTACACCCCATCTACCTCCTCCTCTTTATGATTAGAGGTAGGCATATAAACCTGGATTATAACTAAATTCGTTGGTTCTGCTTTTAGTTCCACGACTATTATCCGATCACTCACCTGTTCTGCATACACTACTTTTCTACCGAGTTTCCTATTCATTACGAATGCAACCCCGCGCTGACTTTCATTCCCTCCACTATAAATTACTCTATAGTCGCCGCTCCAGTAATCCCCGTCATCCTTCCATCTTACTTCACCCAGACCCATGATGTCTACACCCACCCTCTCCATTTCTTGCTTTATATTCTCTAGCTTCCCCGCCCTCAGCATAGTCCTAACATTCCACGTGCCTATTCTGATAGTTTCGTTCCTCTTCTTTATCTTCTTTTCCTCTGCTTCTGCTACGTCTGAGCAAGGATTTCGTGTGATGACGACCGCAGGGGCCTTGCTCCCACCGCTGCCGGGCACGACACCCGGCCCTCTTGGCCGAGTCCCGTAGTTGCCAGGATTCATTATCAATTGAGAACTGTCCATAATTTCAAGGTTTTTGTTTTAATTGAGATAGTCTTCCGTGGCCTTACTCAATAGTGGTTTTTTACGTGACACCATCACTTCAGAGGCCGCCCCACTGGGGTCAGACGCCTTTTGCAGCCGCCTCACTGAGGTACAGACGCTGCGCGGACTACCATTCGTCTGTCTCCTAACCTTCGACCAATCTGGCATGGGTGACCCTACCAGGAGCAATGCTCCCGCCAGTGCAGCTCTAGGGGTCATCGGAGCACGCAAGCCCTTCAACCACGACAAGGTTGTAGTCCAAGAGAAGAGTACCGAGATATAGCGGAAAGAAACTAATGAAAACAAAGACATGGTGAAAAAATAAATTTAAAGACTCACTAAGAGAAGCATCAAAGTGTTTGAGGTCAATATTATCTTGAATAATTATAACATGAGACTTGAAAAATAGGTAAAGAATAAGTTTATGAAAAACAAATCTTGTAGCAATTACTAGTGTCAAACAGATTATAAAGATAAAATTAAAGCAATTATTTAACTTATAGAGGATGTAACGTTCGCGAGTTCAAGAGCAGTCGCCGTTCGCGAGTCAAAGAGCCGTCGCCAAGGACAAAAAAAAATACAAGATAACAGAGGAAAATGAATAAGAGAAATCGGCGGTCGAGAAATAATCAGACTGAAAAGTATAAAGATGTAAGATAGTTAAAGAGTGTAACATAATAAGTAAAAGAGAAAAACAAAGTGTTACAAGGATAAATTGGAGCATGTTTGACAGTTCGCGTCCTTTGAAAGGTGTTTTCTTTTATAGAAATCGTTTGAGTTTTCAGGGCACACAGAAATAAAAACGGCGTACGCCGAAATAGCATTTACAAAGAGTAGATAATGGATGAGGACTCTGGCGACACAAAGAAAGATTAGAGAAAACATTCTGATGGAGCGTGGCGTCGCTAGGTTTCGGAGCACGGTTATTGAAGAAAGAGGATTAGTGAAGGGTTAGAGACCTTTGTAATGATGTGGAAATGGGAAAAAAACACCAAAGCAGAGAGGTTGACAAATGAAATGATAGTAGGCTAGTAGGGGAAGTGAGAAAGCCGTAGGGATAAGTTCAAAGAATTCTGGAAATGTATATGGAGGAACCATTAAGAGACAAGGCAATGTAAAAAATGGAGAAGTTAAGAAGTAAAGAAAATTAGTAAGGCAATCGGGAAAAGGTTTCCGTATTGACGGGAAAATAAACATGAGAATTTAGGGAGGGAATTAAATTAGAGCAAAGGGATTATTTATTGGTACTGAGGGATTATCTCCGATAATGGCTTACGTAAAGTCACCCGATGGGGGATGACAACAGTCAGGTCAGATGACTTTTTCACCATACGAATTCCGACCATTTCAGTGTAAATGGGTCTTGCATCAAAGAAAATTTGTATGGAGACCCTCGAAACTGGAGATAAAAATCAAGCAGAAATCATGTGGCAGAACACATGACAATGAGTGAAGTTACTAGAACTAACTCTCATATCCGTTTGCTATAAATTCATGAATGAAAAACTAATTTTTGTGATGGTCTTTGATAATCAATAAATTTTATACTTGTGGATACTTTATACTTATAACTTGTGGAAGTGACTTAAATACATTAAAATAACAAAACTTTGTACTTTTCCACACTTATTAATGTCTGAGAAGATGTCTTTTAAGATGAAACCGGTCGCAGACGCCAGTAAGTTATGGAAAGGTACATACCTTTATTAATGCAGTGGATTTGATTACCCAGTTTTACTTTGTTTAAACTGTGTCTTTTAAGTACACGAAAACGTTCAATTCTCATTTTAAATCCATTATCATCATGATGTGTTAGGTACGGTGAGAAGTAGCAATCATGATGTGTTAGTCACATTAAGCAGTCATGCAAACATTTTCTGGCCATACTACGAAGCATAAAACGTGAGACTATAATGGTTCAAATAAATTCGTAGAGGTTCAATTGCACATATTGTTTATAGGAAGCGCTCAGAGGATCGATGTTGCGACATCTCCTTATTCCAGTTAAAACACCGTGACTCTTAACATAAAACGATGAAAAAGCTCCCATGCATTTGGGGATGAAACCCAAGTCATCCTACCGGTCATATTCGCGCGTGACTGTAATTTCTTCCACCGTTAATAAAGCGATAATCATTGGTGGAAGATTGTTACCCTATGTAAGACAATGTAAGAATTTCCCAACACCCCCGCCAACCTCTCAGTCTTACGTATGACATTAGATATTTGTATCTACTCTGCGTTAAATGCTCGCTTTCTGCAGTTTCATCTTTCCATAGAGGTCATCGTATAGCTTTGAGCACTGGATATCGTATAATTATGAAGTGTTGGAGTACCAAATTCATTAAACATGGAGGTGATGTAGCTAGCCAGTCAGGTGACAGAATAGGAGCATTGGTGTAGTGGTGAGATTACGGAAAATACGCCATTAACGAGCGGATGCTCTATGCCACTGCTAAATTTCATTCGGAAACGATACAATGTTTCAAGACGGACAAAAATCTTACGTGAATTGGTTCCAGACCCCCTGCCCCCTCCCCCCCCCCCATATTAGACAATGTAAGATGATCCCAACCCCCCCTCCCCCACCCACAAAAACGTCTTACGTAATACTTGAATGGGCCCTTAGGTGTCTTAAAAACAGGAAGGTGTTATGAAGCTATGCAAGCAAAAGAGTTAAGAAATATAGAGCAGTATGGAGTAAACTACTGAAGCACAGTCCGCTATACAGGCTGACTTACACTTGAAAGATGCAGTAGCACGTTGAGTGGCTGATTGGTCTATCTACCTCCAATCTGTCATTTAGGTATTGCAGTAATACCAAGTTGTTTAGCTGAAGCGTCATCTACATTATTCATCATATGTAAGTCTTCCATACTGACTAAGGAGGTCGGAGCGCCAAGTTTTCTCATGACACAAAACCGACAGGGAAACATGTTTCAACAACTTACTGATAGGAAGGAGAAGCGCACAAAATTCTTTCGAATGTGGTTCGGCTCCCCTCAGGCGCTTCGGATTAACCTCCCTGTCTTCCTGTCTCTCTCCTCAGTCTATTAACCCTGACTTATAAATCTCCTCACGCATCTTTGTCAAAGGGCAAGAAAGTAGCCGCGGAAAGGGGATTAATCCGCAATCATAAGTAGGATTAAAGGGAGAACGAATGGCAAAAGAACGAACAAACATCCAACACATTTACCTCGCCTGCAATGCTAACGAAGCAAAAAAATATATTCCAGGCAATGAATTCGATGCGCACGACCTGAAAAACCTTACAAAATGTTTCTTTTTTCTACCATTGCTAATTTTGAGGTCAAATTTGAGTGTAAGTTAGGAAAGAGAGTGGTATTCAAGCATGGATGATAGATGCTATTATTATTATCAAATTCTTGTCGTCGTAAAATCAAAATATTGTGAGGATTGCAATATATCCTTTTCTACATTCCGTATCATAATAACTCAACATTTTAAAAATTAAATCACTTACCATCGATCTGACCTACACAATGGTAATCCAAATAGATAATTATTAACATTGGTTTACATTTTGAGCATTGGATAAAATTTATAAATAAATGGCTATTTTAATTTCGAATTATTTTGCAGCAGCAAATCGCCACAAAATTTAATTTAAAAAAACTTGAATTTATCAAAGAAGGACCAAAAATAATCGGGTTAGTCCTGTAGCATTTACGTTGCACAAAACGAATAATTGACATAAAGAAAATATCTTTGATAGTGGGAACATAAAAGTTGCCAATAACATACATTTGAAAAATTTAATAACAGCAATAACATACCAATTTCATCTTATAACATACGTACACTCATCAACATGTCACATGTTGCCCTTACGAAATTATGACGTTAACGTCACGCGTTAACTAAGATTAATAACTCGTCTATAATAATATAAAATAATATTCTCGTCAAAGCACTAAAGCCATGAATAAATAAGTCAAAGCACTCTCGAAATTCAGAGCATCGACAAATGACGGAAGCATACGTCTAATTTAAAGCAGAAGCAGCCATCATCATGCATTGCCAATATAGCTAGGCAATGAAGTAGGTCTAGCTGGGCGTATTCTACGAGTACTTGCGTCCATCCCAGAGGTTTATTGGGGCCCCAAATTAAACCCGATTTCCTCTTAGATGGATTCGCTTTTCCCGACTTCCCCCTCCCATTCCAATTCAACTAAAAATAAATTTCTTACGGGTGCAGCAGCGGAAGGAGGTTGCGAAATGGATCAATATTAAATAACCTCTTCGTACCTGCTCCCACTGCGAGAGAAAATGCCTTTAAAAGGCACCTGTGTCGTTGAGGGATATGCAAATTCATCTGAGCATGCCATTTGCTCCGCATTGGAAGGGATTATATGGAGGAGTAATGGTAGGTATTGTGGAAACAAAGAATCATTGGGTTCGCTGGGCTTGCGCAACAAATTAAAATCTTATAGCCACGATCGCTGGAGTACATATCGGAATCAAAGCATTAGAAAAGAGGAGCATGAAAATTATTTAATAATTACCCTCGACGGGATCGTTAGTTACGGAGATAGTCCAGTGAGGAGTCCGACGAAACTAATTGCACAACGCCATTGCGAGCGACAAGAGACTATAACGGCTGTGTAAGGACTTAGAAATAGATTAGTTGACTGGTAGTGTAGCTTACTAACTTATGTATTTCTTAAAGCATGTTTACGGAGTTTTATGGTGTTTCTAACAGCATGTTTTGCATGTTCTAGCTTCATAGGCAGATTGCCCTCTTAAGTAGCATGTAGAATATTATGTGTCATCGTACATGTGTGGCGTGCATGTGGGGATTCTCTTGCATGCTGCATGATGGTTTTTAGTTAATGATGGAATTGGTTAGTATCCTTAATATTCATGACCGTGCGGTGTGCATGTGGTCCGCTTGCATGCTGCATTTTGGTGACTTGTCACCCCCTGCCAAACACCCTAGAGGTGGCTCGCAGGTTAACATGTAGATGTAGATTGTATTAAAACGCTGTGCGGACGAAGCATCGTGTTTCATTTGTTGATAAAAATCCTTCATAGAACTAGATTTTCTTCAAGTCCTCAATATCCTTCGAATCTACAATGTAGAACAAACAGTCATCTTCCTGATATATGCATCATAATTTTTTAACCTGGAGAAATTCTCTCACCTCACGATGAGAGCACACAATATTCTCCTCTTTCTATTATTGCATAGGAAATTGTATGAACCTCGTATGCATGAAAATCGTTACAAAGATGAGCATCTGGACCAAGTATGAAATTACGGACTGTTAGCTTGTCGAGCTAATAGACCATTATGATGCCCTAGCTCAGTAGTACAAGTGCCAACTTCATGGAGAAATTAAGGGAACTTGATGTTCGAAAAATACATGGTTTTATTTCCGGTCCAGATGAATTTTTTTCTCGTTAATATTTTTATGTTTCATCGCTGTTATCCGGCGGGGATGAAAACCATCACAAACGACCCAAGAAGTTGAATCATTCATTACTAGTCATTCCAAAGGCAGTCGTTCGATTCCACCGAGTTGGCGATCCGATTTCAGTCTGGACTGCCCTCCTATGTTTTAAAATTCAATGTTATACATATATGGCCAAAATTGTATCCATATTGCTAATGCCATTATGATTTAGGTACATTACATTATGAATCGAACGTACATAAATTCTATTTGATAAATGGCAACCTTGGCAACTATAATGGTGAATACCGACGCTCACGAAAACGACTGAGGACGCCTTCATATTGCAGTAGTGTTTTGCAAGCCGAGATAATTCCTCTAATTTCCTGTACCATTTCATTTCATATTTATTTATCACGAGGATTTTTGAGGCAGATTAGACGCATTGGCAGAACAAAAAATAGTTATAATTTGATTTTCTAGTTCTTTTATGATCGACAATTTCGTACGTAACTTATGTATTTATCAAAAATGGCATTTTCAATGCGTTACATAGAAAACCTGAAAATTTGATCGGCATCTGTAAGTCCAATTGAACAATCAGAACTTATAATTTTTTGCTTTCTGCGAAAAACTTACAAATTGATCGGCTAAATGAAATCGTTAGTCATATTTTTTCACGTAACTAAGTCACTGAAACTGGAGTACCTGTAAGTTAGATAGATAGTAATTGGGGGGGCCTTCGTCAGGAGCCCGGGCACTTAGACCTTTCTTGGTCCATTGTGCCAACCCCATGCCTGTCTGCCACTTGCAGACAGGGGACAAGAGCACCTCGGTAGAGGTATGGAGGATTGGCCTCCCCCTGCCTCACCCCAGTACCAGGTATAGAGGATGTCCTCCCTCCAACCGGCCCGGTTTGGCCTGGCCTGGCCTCTCAGGCCTGCCGGTATAGGTATGGAGGGAGTATCATCTCTCCATCCATGCCTGGTTGAGGTATGGAGGAGGGTCACCCATCCAACCACTGTCCGGGCCCAACGTTGCTTAACTTCGGTGTTCTGATGGGAACCGGTGTTTCAACGTGGCTAGGCCCTTGCCCTGTAAGTTACTCGCATCTTTACTCACCCTCAAATGAGGTTAACGTAAGTACCAATATTGCTAGTCAACAATGACACTTGAAGCGGGTATGATGCCCACTCAAATCATTGTGAGTTCCCACTAAGATGGACTACCGCTCTACAATACGGCATTGTATGCACATTTAGAAATTCTACCCCTCACACCCCACTATGCTAGAATGATTAAGGTAAAATTAAAAAAAATCTCTCTTAAAAAAATAAATTTGGACTGAAAAGAACCATATGGCCTGCAGGTGAAATTAAAGGGCAAATTCAACAATATTTCCAGGCAATGGTGACAGCAGAGTAGGTAACGTAGTGTGAGTTGATCAGGCCACTAAAATCAGTACCCGAACGGAACGGTATGTACGGAACCCGTAAACAACAAAAAACTCAATAACTTGAGGAAGAGATATTCTTGAAAATGTGAATACATAAAACAGAGCTGTAAGATTACGAGTTTACGTTAATATTGGTAAGAACATTATAATTAGGTACTTTAGAATTTAGACATTTCATATACACTACACTGTACGGCTCATAACCTGTGCAAATACCAACTTGAAAAGGTGGAAAATCCATATACATCTCAATGTCAGGTTCTCAACTACTTAAGAAGGTAAAGGTTTCATATATACGTCAATTTCAGGTCATGAACTTACACTTAACTCAACTTGGGAAAGCAAACATCTTATACAAACCTCATTGAAGGGGTATTAACTTTACTAGCATCAACTTGACCAGGTAAACCTTTTCCATATCCGTTGTCGTGTCCAACGTATTTGAGGCAGTATCCATTTTAAACGTGCGATTTCCACTCGTCCGACTGAACAGTTGGTCGATACTTGCCCCTACAACTAGGACGGTGGCTACTCCGTCCAAGTATCGAACTCCGCCGCTATCGATAGCGTACTCCTACTGGAGTAGGTATGATACACGTCAAAGTTCACCATTCCAAGTAGACTCGTATAGGAGTCAGCTCCCGTGTGTAATCGCCGCCGTGTTTCAGCGCCTGATATGTTGATTATTGCGACTCTAATCGAGATATTCGACTCCATCAAGGATATGCCGGTGAAATAACCCGATCGGCAAGGCTGAGTGAGATTTTTACGAATGGTTGAAATACACTAAATGCTAGAAACCCTTCCTGATTGTACCACGTGACTCTTTAGTTACTTGTGAAGTGAAACAATATTTTGAGGTATTTGTATCAATAGGCGACTTCCGTGGTTCAGATTTTACTAGTGGTGAAAGGGGAGCATTTGAACCTATCTATTCTAGCCTCTATCTCCTTTATTTTATACTGAGAAGGAAAAACTAACGATGCCGTGAAGAAGCATTACAATCTCCTGTGTCGGTGTATTCAGTGGAGTTTCGCAAAGATTGCAACATGGGTGGACTTTTTTAAGCTTGTTCTTTCTTTTTAAAGACGGGTTTAATCATTAGTACAAGGATTTCTACGTTAATAATGGTAATAAATCACGTCAGCCTGAGTTCAATACGGTATTCGGAGGAGGAAAAACATGTGAATGCAAAGTGCTACAGCGAAATGCGAAGCGAATTCAAGATGCACTTCCAGAAGAAATGAGGGGAGGATCTCTTGCAACGCCTTTCTATGCCCAAACAAACTTCCTGTTCCGGTATTACTCTCTTTGGCCTTCTTTTTTAATCCAAGCTGTTAAGGAGGAAAATAAATTTCGCGGATCTAATTCCAAATTCCGAACGAGCGGACACGAGGAATTGCATATGGGAAGCAAAGAGAGAGAGAGGAGGAGGGTGCGCGAGAGAGGAAAAAAGGTTTTTCACAGTGGACCATGGAGGACTCGCTTTACATATACCACCGTCGAAAAGTCCCGCAACTCTTTCTAAAACAAAGGATAGCTAATTACCGTGGCGACAGAGTCGAAATCGCGTGGGCCCAAAGAACTATCCCTAGCGCTTAGTTTTAAATACTTTCGTAGTTAGGCAAACAGGAAACTTGATCGTTTAAATGCAGCTGCACACGACCTGCCCGGAGAATGGCAAATACACTCGGCTTTAAATATATCCTTAGAGCATAAATTGTACGGCGTACCTGTTGGAGAATAGAGACCAACGGACAGTCGCTCGCACTCGCGAATTGTGCGAGTTCTCTGAAACTATTTTAAAAACCCACGTCAGCAAGTGAGGTGGTGTATAAAAGTCATGACCGACTAACCTGAAACAAAGTTCATGGAACTTATGTTGGCGACCTTTTTTCAAGTCAAGGAGCTAAATATTTAAATAATTAATTATAAATTAAATTCATAATAAATAGTAGTAGTGACTGGCACTATTGCTCAATATAATTTTTCTTAATTTGTTAGATGATTCTTTCAATATGCTTCATGTAAGTCAAAGGATAAAAATCTGGGCATTTAATAATTTATTTCAGCGATCTTTCGGAGTTTGCACCGGGTAGTTAGGTCCATGGCGACCAACGTTTCGATGCTCGAGTCGAGCATCATCCTCAGGGCAGAGGTGAGTGCCTTGACTAGAGGTAGAGGTCAATATATACCCCATGGGTAGATCAGGTCCGAAATTTTGGCGGAAAAATTAGGTAATATCCGGTGGTCTTAACTCTACCATAAGCTTGAGGATGGGTTTCCAAGTGTGACTCAGGTTGTAAAAGTCAGGTTGTTGTCACGGTTAAAGTTTCGACTTTCTCTCCGAATCTCGATGGCCTCCTTGATGAGCCGGTCCCAGTAGCCAGAAGTGCGGGTAATTATTTTTGTTTTCTCAAAATGGATTGCATGGCCCATCGCGATGCTGTGCTCTGCAACAGTCGATTTTTCAGGTTGGCCCAATCGAAGGTGACATTGGTGTTCCTTGATTCTCGTCTCCACCGTCCGACTTGTCTCACCCACGTACACCTCCCCGCATTCATACGGAACGCGGTACACTCCTGGGGTCTTCAGGCCAATAGAGTCCTTTGCTCTGACTATGAGCTCCCTCAGTTTGGGCGCCGGTCGGTGAATGGTGTCAATGTCATATCTGGCTAAAATCCTCGATATTTTGTCAGATATGGACCTAACTACCCGGTGCAAACCCCTAAAGATCGCTGACATAAATATTCGCCGGGAAAGTCTGAAATCCCTCATCACCCGCCTCTACGGGTAGGAGATGCATCGCAACATCCGCAACCTGGAATTGCTACGGAAAGAGAAAGCGAGATTACTGAGCTCTCTCGCTTTTCTTTTAGGTGCCGTGACGAACAGGTCATCCCCACCTTCGCAATTGTTCGATCATCGATGAAGTCATCGGGGGCCGAACGCATCATGGAACGCGTTGGGCAAGTCCTAGTGCGTGAACGCATAGGATACAAACGGAGAGCCTTAGGCACAAACGCCAAGCAGCTGATGTCACTACACCTTCGCCTTGCCACTGCGCTAACACCAAGTCAGTGGGAGTACATTGACCGCGCACTACCGCTTCTAGAAAGGTGCTCTTCAGGAGTGAAGTGGACAAGCAAAAGAACAAGTTTGCGCGTCTACAGAAGAATAAGGCACCCAGAGACTCTGGAGGCCATGGCCGACTGGTAGTCAACCTTTCTGACTACGAGATTGACGAACCGACTAACTCCATTCTGAGAAAAGGTTTAAACTTTGCACCTGCTCCCAGACGTATTCCTTACTCTGACTTCATTGGGGGTATAGAACAAGCCATCCGGAGCCTACCGGCTGAGGAGCAGACGATGTGAGGAGTGAAGCCTTAATGGTCCTTAAAAGTGCCGTGCCGCCAAAGCCAACAATTGCAAAGGACGAACGGGATGCTATAAGCGATTTAATTCATCCATAATTGTTCTTCCGGCCGACAAAGGGAAGGCCACCGTGATTATGAAGAAGGAGGACTATCACACCAAGATCACGAAGATACTTCAAGACGAAGCCTACGTGACTCTTAAACGGGACCCAACCGACGCCATCCTTAGGAAGAGTATCGCCCTAATCAAGGAAACGGGGATCCCGGCCGACACAGCCCGTGGTTTGAGAACTGAAGCGCCTATACCACCGAGGCTTTACGGTGTGCCCAAAGTGCACAAGACAGGCGTCCCACTTAGGCCGATCGTAAGCGCAATAGCCTCACCCATATATAACCTGGCCAAATATCTCATAGGACTCATGTCACCCTTCGTCGGCTTATGTGAACGTCAAGAACTCCACAGAATTCGTGCAGACATTGATAAGCATCCATATTGATGACAACGACCTTTTGGTGAGCCTCGACGTCGTGTCTTTATTTAAACAAGTACCATTGACCGATACGCTGAGCCTCCTGGAGAAGAGATTCGACCCCAAGACAGTGGTGCTATTTCGCCACGTATTGACTTCCACATACTTCCAGTATGACGGACAATTCTTCGAGCAGAAGGATGGAGTACCGATGGGATCGCTCTTGTCTCCGGCCACTGCTAACTTCTTTATGGAAGACTTTGAAGAAAAGGCATTGAATTCGGCCCCTTTTCGCCAGAAGTATTTCTTTCGATACGTTGACGACACGTTCGTGGTTTGGCCTCATGGAACTGATACTCTTGACCCACATGAAAAGCCAACATCCAAAAATCTGCATCTCAATGGAAATAGAGGTCAATGGTCAACTGCCATTTCTTGACATACTCGTATGGTGAAAGACTGACGGCACCTTGGGTCACAGCGTCTACCGGAAACCGACCCAAACGGACCTATACCTACACGGAAGAAGTCACCACCATCCGGCGCAACGACGAGCAGTCCTGTCCACTCTTCTCCATCGAGCTGTATCTATTGAAGAAGAAGAAAGCTTACCCTAAGAGATTAGGCACCTTAAGAAGACGTTTCGACGCAATGGATACGGGGGACGGGACATAACGTTGGCCCTCAAAAGTACCTTTAACCAAGTGGATTTGAACATTTTCCGTCGGAAAGTAATTCATGAAGTGATGCATATACGATTGCACATGTTGAATAACTCTAACGGAAATTAATCTCGGTACAACAACCCATCCCCCTCCCGACAAAGTGCAATGAAGGAAGAGCCCAACCTCCCCTCAAAATAACAATTTCCGCAATACTTTAATGGCCCCTAAAGAAAGAACTGGCATTAATATCTCTAAATGCGACATTTTTTCTGATACTTACGAATTGCCTTGGCCAAGAAATCATTTTCAAACAGAGGAACAGACAGGGGTCTGTCTTAAGAGAGACTTAAAAGAAATAATTGGTGAAAACTCTGACATGAAGCGTGGCGCTGGATGGGTCGGAAACTTGGTCGTTGTGGAGAGAAGACGTACGTAGACTGAAGGCGTTTGAGAAATGAGTTTGGAAAGGAATGGAAAAGGTAACCTGAGTGTCGAGGAAGACGAACGAGAAGGCATTGGATATGGTCGGAGAGTAAAGGAGGATAGTAGCGGAGGATCGGAAAAGGCAGAAGAGGTGGATGGAAGAAGTTTTGAAAGGCGAAGGCATTTTGAAAAGGGTGAAGGATGGGAGAACTCTGGAGAAACGTGAAAGGAGCAGGATGAGGATAAAAATAGTGGACATATTAAGGAATGGCAGAGGGTATAAGGAACATGCGCCAGTGGGCGAATGGCAAGCCATTTCAATGAAGTTCGGTAAGAAAATTTCTAAAAAGATTGGGATGCTAGGATAAGGACTGTCCACGAACCGACCAACAAGCCGGTAGAGTACCCAAATTAATCTAAAAATTAACGATAGTTCGATATTTACCTCCGAACTATACCTCATTCCCAAGTCCCTTTCTATTTAATCCTTTGAGATCATCCTCCAAAAAGCAGCATTTGACCATGTTGTAATAACTTTCCCGTTGAAATTTAAATCAGCTACTCAAGCTATGGCAGAAAAGTTACAAAATATATTAATTACACCGGATGTTTATTACGAAATTCAGACTTGATACCCACGGATTTCGAGTAGTAGTAGTTTTGTTTTACGTGCTTCGACGGCTAAGGTCATTTCGCACATACTGTCTGCCACGTGCAGACAGGGGCAACAGCACTCGGGCGAATCGGAGGATCACCCCTCCAAACTCAAGCCGAGCCCAACGATGCTTAACTTCGGTGACTGATCGGAAACCGGTGTTTCCATCGTGGCAGGCCGTTGCCCACGGATTTTGAGATGTGACTTAATTCAGTTTTCATTAGGTGACGTTTCACCTCGAAGCTGAGTTAACATTATCTCGGGTGCCAACACATAAATTCATACTCAATTCATCCAGTCATTAAAATTCTGCGATGATACGTTCACCCATCTTATATGAAAAGCAATAACCGGCAGCCGAAGGGTAGCACCACGAAATAAAACGAATTTTATTACAATTAGTGCCATCCGAGCACAAATTTCAACCGGGGCGATAAATGCGAAAGGGTATTTCATAGACAGAGGAGCATCGCGGGCATATTTCACAAGCGGGCCCGAATTAGAACCGCTTCTCCGTTCTCCCTGGCAAAAGCTCACGGGGGGGGGGGGGGGGAGAGGGCGGAAGACGGTATGTCTTGTATTCTCACCCTCACTCTTTCCCCCCTTCTGCTAATGAGGTGATGTGCGGAGCATGTCATACCCACACTCCACCCCAACGCCGTTCCTGCATAACTCACTGTCTCACGTATTTCTCAGTGTTCAATGCATTATTAATTAAAATTCGGTAACTTTTACCAAAATGTTGACCTACCTGTTTTATTCTAATTTTTATTTTTTTAAGTAAACGAAACTTACACGAGAAATTGAGGAAGTAACGTAAATCCAGAAGGAGAGAAAAAGCTTACTCACGCTTTATTGTCAATTAAAAGTAAAATAGTATGATGGCATGTGAATCACAGTACTTTATTGATTTGCATCGCTCCCATAATTACAGACTGCAGTAATATTGGTGAGTCAGATCTCCATCCCTTACGCATCGTTTTAATGAGTTGCAGAGAGTTATTTCGTAATCATTTAGTGAGTTAAAGCATAGTACTAGAGTATTAATGAAATAAATATATGTTTCTTTCTTTAAAACTACAGTATCCTCAGATCGTGAACAAAGCATACACGTGACAAAGAGAGAGTGCAGCATATGACGCTACGGCTAATTTTTAAATGTTGATACATAAAATATTAGAAAATACTGTATCACATACATTAGATTTCAATTTGAATTCCCTATCTAGATACAGCTTTCTGAAATGACGGAAGCACCAACTTAAATTAATCAGTCTTCAAAATGGAGCATATTTGTTTGCTATTGACACTTATTATTCAAATTCAGTTCACAACCGACTCGGTGAGGGGGGAAAATAAATTTGATATTCGCAAGGCATACATTATTCCTCAACATTGATCAGTACTAACGTCCAATCATAGATGGAATTAGTTTGACACAACGCATGGCTACTGAAGCCAAAAATTTTAAACACTTCGTTACGGCAAAGTACCTAGGCGATAAATAACGCTAATGGTATGAATGTAAAGCTAAAAGAAACGCAGGAGTTTAAGGGAAAGTAAATGAAGGATAAATATAATTTTATTATATTATTTTAGAGTAAAATAATGAAAAAATACTTTTACTGAGAATTCAGATTTCAGCTTCAGTAAGTAGCTTACTGAAATGGAAAAAAATATATATGATTTTTCGTAACGTTAATGGTAAACATCGTTAACCCGTCAGCCTTTGAAAAGAAGCAAGGTAACAGAAAGCTAACAACTGGCACACTTGTTGAAGTAACGTACTAATGACTAAAGCGTAGATCATGTACTGTTATTTCAAACTTCTACTGCACCATCGTAATTAATTCAAAATCAGCCACCAGTGACTGCTTCCTAAACTCGTTAACGTCTCATGAATTAAGCCCTGGGAGAATAAACTAACAGAAAAAAGACAATTCAAGGGAAAACAAATTTACATATTGGCAAAAACTCATGGAAAAGAGCTTTTTCAATCAAATACAAATTTTACAATCGATTTCAGCCGAATATGACTGCTCACTCCCTCTGTATAACAACAAAATTATTGTTTCTCATACAATTCAACGGAGCTTTTCTCGAGATATTACATATATTTCGAGCAATCATTAGCGTAGTTCTAATGTCACAAAAAATGTACTTACGGGTAATTGATATCCTTGTAATGTAATTTTTATGATTTCGCGCAGCTCAGGTGAAGAGAAAAATAGTAAAAATAGTCTGAGTCCCTGTTAATTTCAATTTCGTCACATTGTAATTTGTATGCTCAGGCACTTGACTTTATCAGTGCTTAATTTGTTAAAAGCTCTCTATTAATTATTAATGGATTTTAAAAACTTTTCACGAAGTCCCTCCAGATCATAAAATTGGTTTCTCAAAATAGTCATTGACGTTATTTGTCATTAATCAGGTGCTAGACTCTCAATATCTTGTGCAAACATTCGTGTGGACCGGAAACATATACCATTAAAAAACCAGAGCAGAAAAGACTAGGAGCTTTCAAAACCTGTTGCTGGAGGAAATTGCTGAAGATCTAATGGAAAGACAAAATTAAAAACTAAGAAGTATACGGAAGATAAGAAGAGAAAAGGATCAGATGGAACACAATGCAGAGGAATAAAAGATAAATTGGGCACTCTATGAGGCATGATATGATTGTGAGTAATAGAAGGTAAAATAGAGGGAATAGTCCCAAGTGGTAGGCAAGGGGATAAACGCATTCAACAAAGTAAGAGGAAAGTACACCAGAAGAACCACCAGAGAGTAACTGAACTAGCAGTAGATGGGGAAGGATGGAGGCCAGCAGTCAACCAGTTTTAGGATTATACGACCAATGATAATCACACTCAATTTCATTATATTGCCTGTTAGGGGAAGGGAAAGATATAATATACGAAGAAGTATAAAGGCATCACACTAGGATAATTTCTACGCGAGTATACCAGGAAAAAAACAACACTCCAGTTATTATAATGCAAAGAAAGGGCTCGTCAATTAGATAGACACTCAAAATCCTTATTTACAAGTTATCCAAGTTATCAGCACTGGCACTTGAATTTTATCCCACTTTTCGATTAATGTTTTACCATTAAAAATGTCTTTCGGTATCTGAGATGGCTTCATACTATTGATATCTCAACATGATCTTGATCAGTTATTTCAAATTCGATTAGACGCACACTAATGCACTCCATTTGATGCAGTTTTCTTTCAGAATAAAGGGGAAAATATGTCAAATGTACGGGATCACTAATTAACATATTTTTAAGAAAGCAGAGATACGTTTAAAAAATCCAGTCATGGAAACGAAAACGTTTGTTCCATAACAAAATATTTCATGGACTCAAGTACCGATGCCGTGAACATTTGTTGCGGTTGAATTAACGGAAATAGACAGCTAGACTATTATCTTTGATTTTAACAACAAAATATTTTCTTTACACTTGAAAAAGAAATAGAAAACCAATCTTAGAACGAAGGCCCTCTAATTATAAGGTGGAGTAAATTGAATTATCTAATCTATAAAGCATCAAATCTACCCTTCGACCTACAGATCACCATCTATTAACAAAATCGATCTTTTTTTGTTTCTGAGATTTAACGCGCATTGACGTAGGATGCAGAGACTACATCAAATTCGGAATGGAGTACAACTACGCCTAATGACGTGAGGAAATGCATGGAAGCACACCATTTCAATTTTGTCCCACGCCATTCGGTAATGTCCCGTGGGTTCGTGACAGCGTCATTTCATCTATTACGCCCCCATTCAAGTAAAAAATACAGTACCAAGAGCTGCCTCGTGTGTGATGCACGCAGCTAAACAATAGTTTCTGACGACGTCGTCTCCTAGGCATTCCTTGGCAAAGAATGCTAGCATTTGGGAGTCCCATGCAGGAGAGTTAAACAAAAAAATAAATAAAAGCTCTACCCCGAGTTTTCGCCAGGAGGCGCCGTTCTGAGAAACTGACGCATGGCGTTCTTCATCTTTTCTCTCGCTCTTGCACCCCCTTACCCACTCTTGCACAATGGCGCCTCTATTTCCGGATGCGTGCCTCCTGCTGCCGTAGTTGAGACCCCCACAAGGAAATTTGACAGAGCGCATTTGCATATGTGCCGCGAGGAAATTGGAATCTAGTCTTGACGAAATGGATTCTCCCATCGGTCTAGATTTTGAAGGTTGCCATCCCATTCCCTTAACCTTCCCATTCATTCCTTAGATCTTAACCCACTATTCTTAGGGTCATACTCCCTGCGCGGTGTTCCCCGTTCGCAATTGTCGGTAAATAGGTACACAGGAAGCGCAACGTAAATCATTTCTTAGAGTTTTCGCAATCGGAAATTATCAAGAAAAGCGATCACCAAGGTTATGGCCCGATGCAAACCACGTGCATTGCTAAAATTAAGGCCAATTATAAATTGGTATGCGGATGATGAGATGCTGAATACCAGCTGCCAGAACATGGTGGAATGAATAGGGCATGAATATTACGAGGTACCCGCAGATCCACCACGCACGCAGTTAAACATATATGTACTGGATTGATGCAAGAGTGTGTGGCGATTTTTGGAAATACAAACTTCGATTGACGATTTCCTCAACTCAAAATCAGTAGATTTTTTCAAATTTGGAATTGAGAAATTACCCCAGTACTGGTAGAGTGTCTAGGACAATGGAGGATAATATTACTGATTAATTCTGTATACAATTCATCTCAAATACAAACTTTTACTAGAGGCAATAAAGGCGTCGACCTAATGCATCGAACTATTAATCAAATGAAACTTCAACTCTTGATCATATTTTGATGAGATCAATATATTGAACTCATCAAGATATTTTGATATAAGTTTGATATCTTAGAGGAAAGCCTGCCTCCCGGTTAAACTGCGAGGTGAAATATAAAGTATCCTGACAAGTATCACCAACATATGGTACCATGTCATAGATTTGATTCAGACCATGCCATGGATTTTGTGCGCGATGATTTCTATTTAGCATTTACTGAATCAACCAAAACAGAATTCTTAGGCGACTACATTTATTTTATTTTTAAATTCATCTTTTTTACCAAATTTTTCTCAGGTGCTAAAATTGGCTCAATTCCCGTATTTTTTGGGTGTGGGTTGCCATCCTTTTATCGATTTTCTCTCAAGAGGCCTCCCATCAGGTGAAACAATTGGTGTCTTTAAGACTATGGTCTTGCATATTTTTTATTTGTTTACCCTGTAATCAGGCTAACCTCTGAATACGGGTATTTGAAGGAAGGAAAAGACATTTTTCATCGATATCAGAAAAAATGCTGAAATAATGTGCATATAAATAGTTTAGGATTTAAGAGTTTGTGCCTCTGAGTATAGTCTCAATGCAAATTAAGGAAGATTCGTTAACAGTGTAGTCATTATTGTCACACTATTTAATTACATATACATGGAATGCCTTCTTTTTTGTGATGAATAAAGAATGAGAGCACTGCATGGGGAAATATCATTTGACAGGTAATGAAGCAATATTGTTCACAATAGATTGCTTTAATTGATAGAGAATTTTGTTAAGTTAAAGTGAAGTGATGAGCGTGAGTGTTACGCAATGCTGAATTTTATAGACTTTCAATTTAGTTTAAGCATCAACAATAACCTGTGAGACCAAAGCAAATGGGCATGAGACACCATTTTCATGGAACAGGAATTTGTTCCAAATGAAAACTGACCTCTCTAATCCATCAAAAAAATGAAATTTAAAGTTCTCCAGGATTCAGAAAAGAAACAAAACATAAATATTGATCAGAGTACTTTCCTAGCGATAGTTAGGTACCTAATTGCAATCTTAAAACTAAAGTTCAATTTGATAAGTGATAGTAACCTTACCTGGAATTTGATCCAACAGCGTGTGCAATTCCCACATCAGGTAACGGGGCCAAGTCTGCTTTCCTTCACCACCTGCGGGTTCCCACAATGATCTAGTACTCAATAGGAAAATATCACTGCTTCGGGGTGGCAGGGCGTGTCCAAGAGGGCTTCACCCGGATTTGATCCCTGGTCAACGTTCCAGCACTCCATCAAAAGGGGCTTACGTACATGCTGTCTAGACCACGAATATTTGTGTTTAAGACTCCACAAACTTGCTCCAGTAAGCTGCAAAGGTTTAAAAGGTGAAAAAATAATCAAGGGATTACAAAAAATATTTATTCTTCACATAAAAAATACAGAGAATTTTTTATTTATAGGGCAGACACTTAAGTGGTAATAATGATGCTGTCGATGTCCCATAGATTAAAAAGGTTAGAATATTCTAATGGGAAATCGGGTATGACATACGAAAAACCTCTTTTACCCATGTTATTTTATTCGCTTAACAATTACTGTAAAGTAAAAAAAGTTACTTAAATACTTCTTTAAATACTTGGGGGATGGAGAAACTTCCAAGGTTAGGAAGAAGAGGTTAATGAAGTTTGGATCGAATTGCGAAAAGTCACAGGAGTGACTAGCGATAAAAGGGTGTGGATAACAATCAAGAGTAAAATATTAAGAGCTTCACGCGGCCGGTCCTATCATTCGGATCCGAATGTTGAGCCACCAAAGAAATATAGGTAGGAACCAAGCTTGCAAACGAATTGAAAATACTCAGATGGATGTGTAGGTAATACACATTCATCTGAGAATTTTCAATTCGTTTACATGCACGTGTTGCATGCATTTACAAGTATTTGTGGGTGTGTAATGCACATTGTATATATATATATATATATATATATATATATATATAATAAAAACACTTGACAGGGGGTGGGGAAAGAAAGGTAAAAAGAGAGAGAGGACTTACTGGGACGTTTCGGGCATGTAGGCCCTTCTTCAGCTGTAGAAAATTGAGAAGTCACTTCTCAATTTTCTACAGCTGAAGAAGGGCCTACATGCCCGAAACGTCCCAGTAAGTCCTCTCTCTCTTTTTACTTTTCTTTCCCCACCCCCTGTCAAGTGTTTTTATTATATTGTGGCCTATTGGCGAAATTTTCGTTTCGTGTGTATATATATATATATATATATATATATATATATATATATATATATATATATATATATATATATATAGTATACACACATAAGAAGGGATAAAATTAAAAATTGTAATATTATCGCGAGCCTGAAAATTGCACCAATAGGGGATAAAATTAAAGAGAGTAGAATACGTTGGTCTGGACACGAGGAACGGCGTACAGAGGCATATTTACGGAAGAGGGTAGTGAGCATGAGAATATCACGTCGAAGAAGTAGAGGTAGACCCTACGTAATATGGGAAGATTTTGTGTTGAGAAATATGAAGTAGACCGGAGTGCAGAGAGAAGATGCGTAAGATTGGGCAAGATAAATTGGACTAACGAGAAAAGCCGACCACGAAGAGAAGAAAAGGCTAGGCAGACTAACTACAGTAAGGTCAACAAAAATTAAACTATTCCATAGATATGATGCTTTTCCGGCGTATGCTGGTAGTGGAATCTATTCGAGTTTTCAACCGGGTCAAACTCTGCATTGTTGCCGACCTTCATAGTGAATCATGAATACTCTTAGTAACCTTATGTCCTGTGCATGACCTGTTAACTATGTAGTGCTAGTAGCCTTATAATAGAATTAGCATATACATATGAATAACTTAACCTTCAGCCTTGAAGACGCGCTTAAAATTTGATTTATCTATTTTAGATAAAAACTCAACTACTGGATGCATGATACATCCATCCTCCATCCTCCTCCACTCCCACACTTCGAACGCCTTCAGCCGATTCTCGTCTTGTTTTCTGAGTCCACGTCTCTGTTCCATATAACTCTACACTCTACATTTAACTCTTTACCAGCCTCTTCTCTACACATATCCTAATCCAAGGTCCCCGTCATTAGCCCTCCAGGGTCCCTCCGATTGCTGAAAGCTACTTTCGCTACTTGCCCATTAGAAAACAATATTTATGTACAAAATTTGTAAATTTTCTGCGTTAATATTTTAATAAACAATTTGTTCCAGGAACATGAGCCAACTTCTAAGCAATTTCTTTTGAACCAATGAATTTTTAATTGAGTTCTAGTGATCATGAGACGTTTCGATGGCCCAGTCGTCCTTCATCTTCAAGGTTCATCAAAATTTCTGATGGTATTCGGGAATCTGTTAATATTAAGTACTACTATTTTATTGTTATTATTAATGATTTTTATACATTTACTAACTTTATGAAATTCACTCAACCCTGAAGGCGAACGACGCGGCCATCGAAACTTCGGCAGCAATGCAGAATTTGTCCCGGCAGATAACAGGAAATAACTTCACCATAGGCATAATCAACTTAAGCTCTTATTGTCTTTAAGTTTTGTCCACAGCAACCCACCACTCTAATTTTATATCAGCTAACAGTTATTCCTTGCAAAGTCTTCATTTCAAAGCTCTTCATAAATTGCCTGTTTAATTCTGTTCTTGATCTTCTTCCACTATTCACACCAATAATTGCCCGTCCATTATTCATTTCAATAGGTGGTCATGTCACATATATGTCCAATATTGTTTTATTTCACGTTAAAGATAAAATGAGGAGCTTTTTTACTTCAATGCTCACGTTTGTTGTTGATAGTACGAATCCTCTCCTGATCACAACGCCATTTCTAACAATGCCATTTCTAACATCTCTGTCGTAATTCTTCCATTACTGTTCATCCGATTCCACAAATACAAAAAGTTTTCCAATGAGGCAGTTCCTGCTGGTAAAGTCTGCCAGTGGCTCTTGTATTTATTCATTGATATTTCATAAATTTCTGCATTGTCATCAAGTTTTCTTTCGTCTATGCCTGAATTGCTGTTATTAGCAATTTGTATGGTATGCTATTACTTCATCTTTTATTTCATTAAAAATTCAGGTTTATTATGCCAAAATACTTGAACGTGAACAATACCCTTTAATGGCGAATTCCGTCGTGCCATGGACTTTTTAGCAATTTGTAATACCTCTGATATTCTTATGATAATAAAAACTTTTCGTTGGAGTTTCAATTGGAGGTGCTAAAAATACCCATTATTAAAGTTACTTGCACTTTAATAGTAAGTTTATCTTATTTCCCAGTGCTTAGTAAACAGAAAGGACAATGCCTGGCTGTGGCATATTTGGTTATGGTATATTTGCCTAAATTAAGCTCATGGCCTTATTGTCCAATCAAAGAATGTTTTCTCCTACAAACGTCAAAAAGCTACGCAAGCCATCCTTAATAAAATAAGCCGTGCTTTAAAGCCATGCCATGAAAATATATATAATACTAAAAATGCAAAAAAAATGCAAAAATTTATTCTAGGAAAAAGCATATTACAAAACAGAATTTACTTGAATTAAAACGACACAAAAATAACTATTCCGGGAAATAAACGTAAGATACATATATCAAAGTATGGATTTCAAAAATTCTAGATGTATGCAATGGAAAAAAACTGAAACTACTTAGCATAGGTGCAGTTTATCGACTGTAAAGACGTTTATAATGCGATTTGTCTGCACAACTAATATCATTCGTCGTTATTAATAGCCAATATTAAGTAAGGGTATTCGTGCTGAAACCGACTAGAGTTTGGTGATAATTCAAAATGATCTCTGAAAAAACTAGGCGACTTATTTGCTCATTGTCTCAAGCTGTGGCAGGCACGAGTGACTTTTTTGTATTTATAAGAGATTTGCATAAACAAATCAACTAAGAAACAGTACATCGATAACATTTACTTATTGTAATATAAAAAGATTATGTTGCAGTGTTTGGTAATTAGCATCAATTAGCTATGATCATGAGTTTGTATGAATAAGAACGGAAAATTTAAATTTCTTACGCCATTTGGGTGACATTGCAGAGTAATTAAGAAAGAAAAGTAAGACAAAAACTGAACAAGTGATTCAACAAGCAAAATCCAGCCGGTCTGATGCAGTATTGGATTCATTTATAGAAAAGAGTAATTTGCTCTTAAAAATATGCATTCACTTACCTCAGCATTTACATAATCATGAGCATTCATATTTTCCAAACAAATACAGAAAATTTAGGAAATGTCCCTAACTTTAATAATTCACCACTATTAGCACTCGAATATCAAAAAATGTTGAACTTAAATAAGAAATAAAAATGAGGTACTCTATGGTATTCGTGATCAGACTAGAATTCACGGTCTTCATTCGATGTCGATGAATAATTTATAAGGACGTTAATGTAGGACATTAGGAAATTAAGGTCACCATGAAAAAACCTGAGTACGTACTTCTTCGAAATTTTTATCTCTCACCCTCTTTTCACTGAGTAAACTGAGTCAGCGAAAACAAATACCAAATGGAACTTATTATAGTAGTTCAGCGATACCAACAGAATTCGCTTTAACTTTAAAGCAAGTTTAGTCCTTCTTGGACAGAAGAAGAATTCCTTTTTAAGAGGATGCAAACTTTTAAGACCGTCCTCGCTGGATTAAATTCCATCAAGATAAGCAAAGAAATTAGTCGTCTTCTTAGTGATTTAAACTAATTACACTTTTTGAACGTAAATTTGCATACACATATCGCACTATATATTACTACACATAAATACAAAGTAGGTATATAAAAATGTGTCATGGGAAGATATACTAATCAGAGACTAATTGAATATAAATTGCATACTTGCATATTTGAATAAATTGCATATTATATTTCATTCCTTGACTACCTTTTATTGCTATTTTTCAGACTTAAAATTTTAATATTTAAGAACATTACACATGAATGATCACTGCTATTATGGGGATGTGAGAATAGATGACAACAGATCGTGCATCATTGCATAACCGAAATTTTTAACGTAATAATAATAAAACATTTGATGAATTTTAATGTTTAACGCTATTGTTTTGTTAACTTTTAACGAAATTTTATCGAAAATGTATCGCTACTAATTTTGTAAACCATGCATATTTTAATACTATTAATGAAATGTGCGACCGATTTCGTCGCTTTGGCGAAATCATGTGTATTTGCCTGTCTCATATGAAAATTAAATCTATTAATTAACTAAAATTAACTTAATACATAGATAATTTACTTTTCGATCTAAACCTTGTTTATAATTTCAGGCCCGTCTTAGTATACTCAATTTGATGCGGATTCTACGGGTAGAAATTAATTTTATTTGCATTTTTAATTACCTAGGAAAGGCACAGGTATCAGCTCCGTGCCGCCTAAGTGGGTCATGATGGAAACGTGAACCCATTAATGTTTAATTCTTTTACTCCAATATTAAGCAAAGTAGAACGAATTATTTTGGTGGTAAAACGACTATTTTACTTAAATGACAATTTTCAAACCTTTATTATGAATTATGAATCCTCAATGATGGCCGAAAAAAGAACTGCATCCATTCAAATTGCAAAATGAAACAGAGGATAATTGTCAAAAAGGACGTAAACGCTCACTTTTCAAAACGGAAACATTGCAATCACCTCTGTTCTCTCCCCCATCCTTTTTCCCAATTCCCTCCCCTTTCTTGGTTGGTGTCCTAACACTCCCTGTTATACGCGGCTACGGTGGCTCGCAGGGTAATACGTGAATGTCAATGTATTTTCAGTAATATTTTCTTTACCAAACTTAACATTTTAGAATTCATTGTTACAAACACAGTACAAAATTCTACGTCTACAGCGCCATTTACAAGACAAAACTGTTTTGCCTTGTAAATAACGCTGTAGACGTCGAAACCGGTCGACAGCAATAAAATAATGAGTCGAATTTTGTACTGTGTTTTTGTGACAATGAATTAATTCCATCTTCAATTTTCACAAATTATCGGCACAATCGATTAATTTTCTTAACATTTTAGTTCCATGCATCTCCTTGCTCTAAGATATTTTCTTGTTTTCGCCCACAAACTAACTAACACGATGGTTTTAAACTACTTGGATGCGTAAGTAAATTCAGGTGCGATTGCAGAATGGTCTAAATACCACCAGATTTAGCATACCTAAGTCTCCATACCTTTCCATCACAAATAACTCACGAAGCATCTTGACCAAAACACAATGATTATTTTTCCAACACCTGCATGTAGTTCTTGAATGTAAGGAAATTATGAATATCTATCATGGATCCTAGGGAAAGGGGGTAACCACCACTGATCATACGTTTAATCCAACGTCTATCTCATGGCAAGCATCAAAATGGGTTTGAAATCACCTCTACTACTAATTCAAAGGTCAACAAAATTATGTTATGCAATAGTGCCCCATAATCCCGATCCGAGCCTCAGCCGTAATGTATAAGCAACTCCCTTCGACGACCTAGCATATTTAGATACACTGTTAAATGAACGAATTGCGCCCCCTCGCAGTATAATATGACACCACTACAACAACACGCAATCCGCGATATGCACAAGCCATGTATTCCGCAGCATCACCTATAAAACGCGTAATACATTTTTTTAATTCAGTACAACTCACCATGAAATTCTCTCTCATTGTGCAAATCTCCATTGGAAAATTTAAAATCACCACGGAAAAATATCATGGGAATGTACTACACTTTAATTGAAATTAATGAACCTAGAAGTATTCCGAACAAAATTCCGAGCCAAGGGTAACTAAAAGAAAATATATCGGTCGCATTCACGGAAGTACCTACTTATTTAACTATTATGCCACACCAATTGTCGGTTCAACATGTGAAATAAAGAAAGACAATTCGGTTTTTAAATGCTAGTTCATCTCTATATTCAGTTTTCATAGATATTTCTGTCGCTTTCCGTAGGATGGAATTTATCCATTTGGAATTTTTTCAAGAATCGAAATAAAAGCTGCTAGAAGATTGAAGAATTACAAGAAGTTCAAATAAATAGATTGGATTATTGACACATTAAAATATTGGCTTTATTGACAACACCATTATTCATTTTTCTCCATTCATTTGTTCATAACGGAATATAGGAAATAAATAGAACAAAAATGGAATGCGTCTGCATAAAAACCAAGGAAATTTAAATGTGAATTGAATACACCAAAATAGGAAAGTATTATGTCCATGCCTTCGGAACTCAATTAAACATTGCGCGTTATTTATAAATTGACGAGAAAATAATCGCAATAATCTATTGCACAGATATCCTGCAATTAACGTGACTTTATGACTGAAGTGAAATAGCTGACAACTAATGTGAGGCATTGTACCTGTAATAAATAAATTTAAATAAAAAACAAGAAGAAATATAACATCTTGCAAACGTTTTTTTTATCTTAAAATGCAAATTCCAAATATCTACTATTGTGATGAAGTTAATGAAATATTATTGTGGTAAATCAGATAAAAATTAAGTATCCATAATTTTGATTTTGCGTTAAAAGACCGGCTAGCTAATTTCTATCATTTTTATGCACATGCTACATTTTTTTAGAGGCACCAAATCGTCTTCAAATTATGCGCCGGGAGTGTATTTAAGGGTCAGGGAATCATGGCAAATCAGGTAGGTAAGAAATTCCTCTGACAAATCCGACCTCATTTCACAGCTGTAAACTTGCAACTAATTTTAAATAGGTTGAAAGATCTAAAAATTGTGGATATAAAACCTCATGCCCACAAAACGTGACAGATGACAATTTAGGACTGAAATCTCTAGAAACAGAAAGTCAATCAGATGGCCATATAGTCTATGAAAGCGCGGCTTCACTTTGACAGCACAGCCCAGTTTTATCAATTAACATTTGCCGAAACTATCAGGTTCTATGCAGATAAAAATCCTATTCAGTGAATTCACCGACTTATTCATCTTACAACGAGGCAAACTATGGCGTAAAGCTATTTCATTATGATAAGATTGGTCGCAATCAGCACGCATTAAGCGTTAGGAAACTTAAATGTGTTCACTGTTCGTCTCTGGAAACCCATTATTCAATACATGATATGACAAAGCACTATGACAATGAGTGATAAAAAGTAAAAGAAGAATTAACAAAAAGATCCATAGAATAGTTACACATTGCATTTTTCTGAGATGTCAAAAATGTGTTAACGGAATTTAAATTGATAGGAACTCTTGAGAGCATGAGTGAAATTGACAAATGGAGCATAGGCTGTTCTGTTTTTTTGGTTCATTGATGGCATACTTAGAGAGAGTCCAAGATAATAAAGCAGTTGACAGTTATAAATGCAGCTAATCAGTAAACACGTACAATGCCGTTTGAGGAAAAGAATCACGTGACCGAAGAATCCATGATGGTAACTTTTATTTCAATCATACGATCGTGAAAAAATTGTTTATTTTTCATTTCTTTCTTAGCCAAATCAGTATATTTCACTTGCACTATTAACTTTAAATGTACTAATATCTGCACTAGGAACTATGGACGAACATAAATGATACTGAAAATATGTTATTCCACAGATATACATTTATTTTTTTAACACTGTACCCCTGATTACTTTCGAAATGGGGATGATTACATAAAAACTCCTTTAGAAAGTTTTCTGTGAACAAATACCTAATGGTTATTTAATATCGATGGCTATTGATTAGTCAATCTCATAGTTAATTGAGAGAAACAGGAAACCTCTTTGAATGAATAAAATACTGTGTGTTAGTTGAGCAGTGAAATCTAAATGCAGGGAAGAATTAGCACGTAACATACTTAAAGATTACGGCATAGGCAGAAAGCACACGAAACTATAATTGCGCTAAGATTTAAAAAAATTCAATTTAGGATTATATACATCCACCGCACGAGTCCTTTTGTATTCATATTCTATCCACATCAAGTCCAAGGGTCGCTCCACTACTTTTATCATTACCTCTCCAAAATGTAATTCGGACTTAAGTAACAGCAAAGCATTCTTATAAGTCAAATCCGGTTCCGCTAGAAATATGTCAATAAAGCGCGCACCACGGGAAACTTAAAAACTGCCTCTCCTCGTAAATCTGCGTCGAGGAGAGGAGAAAAAAAACAAACGAAGGCGGTGGAGCGTTATCATTTTACGACTTGGCTCCCTTCCACCGCTACTATCGAAAGCGTCATAAATCGTATTTTCACGCCAAAATGGAAATTAAATGTTCCACCCCGGGGTTTATTTCCTCGCACTTTTAGACTCAAGGAACAGGTACGATACGATACGAGTTGAAACGGGCACGAGAATCTTCCGAATGTTCCTCGGAAATTTCCAAAATAATTAATCAAAACCTGTTCTCTGAACGTATGCCCCTTATAATGGCAACAACAATGAATTTTCTGGCTGTAGGAATGGGGGGGAGCGTTAACTTAATCACAGATGCTATAAAATTTTAGGGAAATAATATGAAATCGAAATGAGAAATTATTTGCCATGAAATCGCATTACAATAGTCGATCTTCTGGCTTAATCGGATCCCAGCACTGCGAAACCATGTGAGTTGGATTAAAATGAATTGCAGATGGAACTACCAATTCAATGCGTTCATATTTTCAATTATTTTTGGAAATTAATGTTAATACGTAAAACCTCTTCATCACATGAAACAATAAATGTTTCCATGGAGGGAGCACTGAAATAGCAAGCACTTTGTAATCACAAGCTGTTATCACTGAAACCACTATCTTTCGATTAAATGAGGAAATGATAAGGCATGAAATAAATGCAGAATAAGTATTTAAATAAAAATACTGTCTTAGCCCCGTCAGTAGAAATAATTTTATCCAAAACAAATTTTCAAGAATATAATTTCAATAACAATTCCACAAAAGCTATTTTTGGATGTATATAGGGATACATTTGTAATTAAAAAACATGCGCATAAGCTTCAGCAACTAAAAATAAAACAAATACAAGACCTAATTCAGAATAAATGTGCATCCAGGATAAAATTATTACAGCAAGTAGAAGAAGGTGAAAAGACCAATCAACACAGTGAGAGGGTTGTGTGACTACAAGATATAAGCAAGTTGTCTGATTGGAGTAAAATAAATCGCGCTCAATCCCTTTGTGCACTTTTTATCGTATTCCATACTAAGCACAATATATTACAATAATTACATGACAGCCAAAATTCAACGAGTTCAACTGGAACCAATCCATCACACACAATTTAACTTCATGAAAAGCATCGCATTCCATATTGTTATTATGAATTAAAAATTAACTGGTGAAATTTATGATAACAAAAAACCAACAAATACTAAACAAAACTTAAATTTCACTGGGTCCAAATGGTAAGTTATTCCTAGGAATGGCCAAAAATATTTGTTTCTGCAATAATTTTCGGAAAAAAAATCAACAATAATTATTAGTTTTGAGTCCAAAAGTACAAAATACGACAGAGACCAATTTCAATACGGGCGCTTAAACCAATTCTGGTACCGAAGGCGCCCTCTGCCATCGAGGCATTCAACGAACAAAATATTATTACGAGGTACAATGGAAATGGTGCCACAGAATTAGCTCTCCCAAAATTTTCTGCTGCTTACGTGAGGCGAAGAGGGGAGGTAGAAGAGGAGGAGATGAAGGGAAAAGACCGAGTATAAGAGAGGGAGGCAACGACGGAGAGAGTTAGGGAAAATAAGTACTTCGCGAAAAAAGGCACAAGGCACACGCAAGCCAGGCAAGTGGTTAAAATCAGCCATCGCCACACTTTACCATGGACCCTACCATGAGATCTCTCTGTAATACGAGTCGAAATGGGACGGCATGTGGTGGTGAGGCATCTCACTTCTTGAAATGCTTTTGCTGGCAGCAATTAGAAATGGTATGGGTGGCTGACCTCCACACCCTCAGAACTGACCCTCCACACTAAACAACATTCATAGCTCGTTTTTTTTTATCTTGAAAGTTTCGTCGCCCAACTCCAAAAGTCGTCCACTGCGCAGTGCTAGGAACTTTGGCGAGAGTCATAGCCGTACTTGAGCGCAACATTTCACTAGGTTGAAGCGACGTATTAATGCGCAGGCCAAATTTTAATTCAATTACTAACCTGTTAAGGTAAACCTAAAACGGGTGTTCCTTAACAGGTAAAGCTATGAAAAGAATAGTGATGACGAAATGTTTTAATAGTTAGAAAATTGCACGTAGTCGTGATGACTCACTATTGTTATTTATATTTACCCCAGAATCTTGATACTATTTCTTTGAAGAAAGAACATTAGCTACGAATCGAAATGTGTGTCAATAATGAGTGCCCTATCACCTCATTCGGGAGAAAACTTGAATTAAACAAAACATTTCATTAGAGTGCCCTGTTCATTCCAAGGTACTTTTATTTCATTAAAAATGTAATAAATGCCACTGAAGCAACAATCCTGTCATGAAGATAGAAAAAGGAGCAGCCAGAGAGAGCGTTAAAAATAATGGAAGATTATTTACTATTATTAGAATCTGGACTAGTGATATCGCCAAAGTTTAAGAAGGCTGTTACCTGTTAGGGATGCCCTCTACAATTATTCTGGATAGGTCTCTATCCGTTTTTCTCGTTTAGCATCGTTTTTATTTTATGTTGGAACTTATTGGATTATTCACTTCGAAGTGAATAACGACACCAAATTCTGCATTCAGACCCTCAATAGCTCACTTCACGACGTGATTACGATGCAATTCTAAATAGCTCACGGATGATTTTAGTAATGAGAGGCTACAAAGGTATTTTTATCGTTTCTTCATTTTCTTGTATCCAAGACAACTTTACATATCGATGCTAGTAAAAGCAAAAAAGGGTTGCGAAAGTTTAATGCGCTATGTTAAATGTAATTATACCATGAATATAGAAAAAGAAGACTATGATAGTAAAAGAAATTCGATTTGGCGATGTTTGTTAGGGCGATTCGAAAGATTGACGATCAGATGAGTAAATACATAAAAATATAATGTTGGAAAGAGATAATATTATGAACTTTTTGTGCCAGTAAAAATGAACGACTTTATTTAATTAAAATATACTCTACCTTTTATCATAACTAAATAAATTTTATGTGAAGCTAGGGAATTTGCTATAAATTTATAACGAATTTCGGATTCTAGAATCCTTTATATGTCAAATGAATCGAGTTTTGCACCAGTTAACTCGTCACTAAAAGTGCCCTTAGGCTGAGGTTCTTTCTATGCACAATACTGCACTACTTCACAGCCAAAACTAAGTCTGTCCACTGTCACATTCATGATATTAATCATGAGGATATCCTCTGCCACTTTGCAGAATCAAAATACTTCACAGACTCTTTACAACACGCTTTAATATTAACACAGTAGTTTATGTGAACGTGAGCTGTTAAAATCGTGAAACTAAATTTTGCGGAAATTCAGTTCGTCACTGCACAATGTTCGTAAATGCAGGATTTTTCACATAAAACAAGAATGAAAATGTATTGATGACAAATTAAGTATCTTCTCCGTGAACCTTTGCCAATTAGTACCATATATATTCTTACATTTTTTTATAATTAGTTAGGAAACCTCTTTCCAAGGACTACACACTTGGCGAGTTGGAAGTGTATTTGAATACACGTGATTGTATGTGCCCTGAAATTGTGGAAAGCGGAAGAGGGGATTAAAAAGGAACGAAGAGGAAGCAACCGGTCGATAAAATACCTGCAGAATCGATCAAGTGCTTAGAAAATAACGGTTTCTATTAGGATGTTTTAGGGACTTATCCGCAGGATCTACAAGAACAGAGGTTGGCTTAAAAATTTCGTGAAGTTAGTTTTGATTCCAATCGCGAGAAAAAGTGGAACACACTAATAAAAGGGCTATTTGGCCATTGATGTCATTTTATATGAGTTGAAGGTATTTGTTAGATTAATTAAATCAAGCTAACTATGGAACATAAGCGATGATCACTTTGGATTTAGAAAAGAGAAAGAAAAGCAGGACACTATTTGGGTGATGCGGATGCAATTAACTTAGAAGGTGGTCAAGATGCGTTTGTCCACCTCGTGGTCTTTGAAGAGTTTGACAGAATAAATTACTGTCAAATAAAGGTGTAAATTATAGGAGCGGGTGATTCATTA
Source organism: Pyrrhosoma nymphula (assembly GCA_963573305.1). NCBI lineage: Eukaryota > Metazoa > Arthropoda > Insecta > Odonata > Coenagrionidae > Pyrrhosoma > Pyrrhosoma nymphula. The sequence continues at coordinate 43,643,194 of OY754329.1, forward strand.
CGTACAGGGACCAGAAGACGCGACCCATGCCAGGTCAGGGTATTTCATTGATTATGTAAATGTTAAGTACCATTCCCATTTTTTTCTTTGTATACAAACATTTTAATCATTAAGTTTCATAATAACCAGTTAAAATTACTATTTAACTATGCTGCTTCAATGCTATAAAAATGTGTCTTTAAGAAAGCATATAACCTCTTCCATTATTTCTAAAAATCTGTTCAAAATTATGCCCAACCTACCGAAAAACTAATATTTTATAAATAAAAGGCATTTATTAATTTACAACTTGAACTGTGAGATGTAATAAGCCACCAATTTCAAAAATGTTTTACGATCGAGTTTTTTTTCTAAATATATTTTACCCAGAGAATGTAGTCGAACCAGGAGTCATAGACTTCGTGTTTGAAAATCATTTGGAACAAGTATTAGTTCAGGGAGGAAAACAATCTCATAGTGTCACCAAACAATTAGTGAAAAGAAGCTATGCCATAAAAAGGATGAAGAACACTTCAATACTTATGCCCATTTGAACGATTCAAAGATAATAATTATCAAAGAGCGGATAAAAATTTCAGCTCATTGAATTGAATATTTTTAAATGTACAGGAAAGAAATATAGAGCTAAAAAATTAAAATCAGCTATAATCGTATATTTTATTTTGCCCTGAAGATGGAATATGTTAAATTCCGAAACTTTGGCAAAGAATATCTGATTTTAATTTTTGACCTAAACTCGATATTACTTCTCCGTATTAGTAAATGTGAGGTCGATATGATGAACAACGTATTTTTAAATGGACCATTGACTCCCATAAGTTGTGCTACGTGCTAAGATAATTCTGGCTGAGCATGATCGTATGATGGGAAATCTTCTTGGTCGAATTGCAGTGAGGGGGGAAAATCGAGAAAACCTAATGGAGCATGCTTTGAGCACGGCGCGTGAAAGAAACATTCAGTAACGTCGGAAGTCTTTTTAGAGTTTTGACCGGCTTAAGCGTTCGCGCCTCAGCAGTTGCCACCACGGAATATAATGTCCATGGATGGAGGAATTGATATTTTTGCTTCGGAAACGTCACTCTCGGAGAACCGGTTGCTGACAAACGACCGAGAGAGCGCTCGCAGCCTCTCTTAATCCCTTTCGTTATTCAGTGGCAGCCGCTGCCTGCTGCCACTGATTCGTCGCCAGGGGGCGCCTTGGAAGGAGGAGGCTCTCCGAAGAGAGAGAAAGAGAGAAGGCGCGGCGGCGGCGCCCCGCGGCTACACTCGAAGGATAGCTGTCGTCGAACCACGTCACCGCGCTAACGAATACATTATCGGCGGGCACTCTCCTTTTATTATTTGTCTCCTTCTCGTTCGTTTCGAGAGCCATTCCAGAGGAGGGTTGCCAAGGTTTGTCTTCTCCGTTCTCCCGATTCTCCTTCATCCCTCTCAACTATACGTAGGAAACTGTTCTCCCACCTTACTTTTCTCCAATTCGGTGATTTTCGCCATCCCTTCCTCAGTTCAAAAGATTGACTCCGTATGGTAAGGCTATAATTAGACCTAATCCGTTTAAAACCTCCTCCTTAGGATTGCATCAATCAGTAGGGTGGGTGTGGGATATAAACACAAACTTAACTGTGTCAGGCGGGGCCTGCTGTAATCATGCATAACACTAACTTAACGATACAGGTACGAAAAAGATTGAACACAAGGGAAAAGTGGTTTTATCGAAGATAAATGCAGATAAAATCGATGGAGATAAACAACGATGAAATTTACTACGAAAAGCTTGGTAGAATAGATGATGAAACATATTTCCCCGGCATGCTTGATGACAGAATGCTGATTGCTGGGGAAGCCATGGACATTTGTAGTATTATGAGGTCATAGCAACTGGTACATTGGCACACCTAATGACTTGGCGACTAGGGCTACGACTGAATACCCTGAGTGGTGAATATTCCACGCAGGCGGGACCTGAACCCGTGACCTTGAGATTGGTAAACGGGCATGTTCCCTCACCGCCGCTGAGTCCGCTGGTAGGTGAAAATGAAATGAAAAGAAATGCCGAAGATGTAAGAAAAACATAGGGCAATTTTTAAGGGGAGACCATGAAGGAATATTAAAGTAAGCTGAGATGAAATCGCAAAACAGTTTCCGGGCTGATGACTGCTGATGATGGTATGTGTAACACATCGGAGGACTGTTGGCATGGTGATTTTATATTCATTAATACGTTTTCTACCCGCTGACAGGTAGGTTTTGGGACATCCTATCCAAAATTCCCCATTTATAGGAACTGACATATCGGCATAATAATGTGTCACAGGCTTTCCGACATTATAAGTAATTATTTAAAAATGTAAACTTAACTTATGTCTTTGGTTAAGTTGACCTCTTTATTGATTCTCCCATTGTTCTCACAAAATAATGATTCTTTGATCAAAGCATGACTTTTCTTGGGACCCTAATTAATATTCTCACTTTCATTCGATTAACTCCCAGAATATAGAGCTATTTAAACAATTGTAGTCTATGTCCAACCTCATAATCTCCTCTCCAATCCGTTCAATATTTAGTACACATTCGTAGTGAAGGACGAATGATTACTAGAAAGAATAATATTCACGCATACCTCATTATCGATATATATACTCACTATCGATAACCCTTAAAGGTGGCTTTACGCAAGGTAAGCACCTTCTATGGAAGATGCGATAGCTCATTGAGCATTGTTACTAACAGTCCACCATTTTTCTTAATTATTATGATGGTCTTTTCCAAAAAATGAACAACGGAAGTACAAATTGAACAGGCAAATTTCGAAAATCGCCTGATTTCAGAAAACGCGTTTGTAGATCGCACTATCCGAGTTCTAACGGCATTTGTCAAATTTTTAAACTTTATCAATTGCATTCATAACATATTTACTTATTAAGCATATCAATTTATAGAATTGTTATGTCTTATTAATGAATACGAGAACAATAAAAATCTTGCCTTTAGATAATCTCTTACTTAAAATGATATTCAAAAGTTATAAAAATCTCCAATGGCCGTAATAAATTGGCACCACTCGTGAAATTACACAACAAATGTTTTGTTGGTTTGAGGGAAAAAATCCAAACCAACACAGCATTTTCCCCGAAAACCAACAAAGCATTTGTTGTGTTATTTGTACGAATGGTGTCAATTTATTACGGCCATTGGAGATGTTCATAACTTGTTACTTAAAGAGGCCGTAGAGCTTACGTTCCCTAGATTTTAAAGATATTCATTTAGCAATAAATACTCAAGTACGTAAAGATATGTCTTCATCCAGAAAATGATCATTTCGTCACGGTTTTAATTCCGTTCGCAGTAATGTGATCAGTATTTCACCTAATTCGATTGTATCGCAGCGAAATGCAACTCGCAGGCAAAATGAAAGCCGGTCTATTTTCTGGGAAATTATAAACCGTAGTCAAAATATCGAGGCACAAACAGGCGCTTGTAAGGGACAAAGAAATCTACTGCATAAGATGTAACTTCCACGAGCAATATAATCTTCAAAAATATGTATACTTGCGATAGAATAGCTATCGAATGATTATTGAATAAGGAATTTCAATACTGGCACATGTCGATTTCATTGAGCTTATCCATTATTTTGAGGTGCTACAAGAAATGGCTGTGAAGGGAAGATATATTCAGCAAAAGAACTGTCATAGCAGTTGACGATGCACGGATGAATTAGTCATACGGAAAGTCTCGAAGCTTCTTTTTCCAGCATTTCAAGATACGAGTGATGAGTGCACAACTCTGTAAGGTGTCGCCTTCGGCAGAAAGCCAGTGTCCCCGACGTCTGTCGCATTTACGTCTCAGTTCAAATAGGAGATGGTGACAATTGAAAGCTTAAGCGTCCTAAAGAATGTAAGATAAGAAATATTCGTTGAGATAAATCCCTAAGTTTTAGGTAAAAAAATAAAAAAGCGCAGATTGCAATATGCTGTTCACATTTTTTAAATCAATAAAAAGGGTAACAAAAGAGATAGCAGGTTATAACAGAAATGCTCAAAGGTCTTCGTTTTACATACCGCGGCCATGTAGCATTAGTGTGTCATCGAAGGGAAAATTTAATCATGTAAAAATCTAAACTCTGAACAAAAATAGCATTACCAATATTTTAATAGGTTTTTGGACTTGTGTGACACAAACCCAAAAAAAAATCAAATATAATTTGTATCCGTTCATTTTATTTCCTTTATTCACCATTTTTACCATACTAATTTCTCAGGACCTCTGTCCCAACGCACTATCCTTACACTCGATGGAACGTTAGTTTGTGCAGAGTGATGACGATAGTAGCTAAAATTGTTTTACCTGAACATTTTCATAGCAAAACAAATCGCGTGAATATTTGCAAAAATCTTCTAAATGCTAAAAGGTGAAAATCATCTTTTTTATCAAGAAGATATTCCTAGAAATCAGTGTGTTTTATGGCAGGAATCTAATCGAAGAATTTTGGTCAGTATTTACCCTCTTTTTCAAATCCCATCAGGCGTAATGACTTTAAAAATAATACTCGGCGATTTACACTGAGCTAGTAGGTTTTGCTAAAATGAATAAAATAATATTATTACTCATGTGCATGAATCATTACAAAACAGTATAGGTGATAAAATATCAATTAATGTAACATCTTTTTCACCTTAGATCAGCATAGTACATACGTACTTGAAAGTGACTGACCTGTTGGAGTTATTAATTTATCGTATAAGTGTAATGGAAATTTTGATTATTATTTAACGTTTATAGTTTTAGAGCAATGGATTTCATTACTCCAGGGCCACCCGAAAATTTGTCTTAAAGTTAAATCCTCAGCATCTGAGTTGATAAACATTGCATTTATAACTGTAGCTCTCCGTTTTCTCCTTCAAACTCATATAATCCAATAGCCTGAAAAATGTTGTCATTCAAGTTATTTGATCGAGACGCAATAAAAGTTTTCATAGAATTTTCATAGCTTAGTTGCTAAGTCATTTATAACCCTAAATTATTCCATACTGGACACAGAAATAATTTGAAGAAATATTCTAATAGCCAATAACTCAATTATCAATTTCAAAAATGTAGCAATGTGTGTAGTAATACTGGCATTTCGCCATAACTTTCCTTGGAGAGACTACGTCTGGCAGTATATTCCGCTCAGGCTAAATTGATTTGTTAAAAATACTAACTTGTTAACGATGTTTACTTTGATTTTAAACGCAAAAATAAATCAGTGATTTTATAGCGTAGTTTAAGTTATAAATTTACTGTTGTCATGACATTATTAAGGAATGGAACAAAGAATCCGAACAACCTACTTGGAAGCCTTCATTACCTTAATATAAGATTCCTATTTATTCTCTGCCAAAAATACACTCTGTGCAATATGACCTCGATACGAGAAAAGAGAACCGAGACATTGTTTCCCCACTTGTAAGGTCCTTGGAACGTATTTGTAGGACCTAAAAATGCACTTACCTCTACGCGTCGGCTGTAAAGGTGATCATTAGTTCCACCATTTAAATTCCCATCACCGTACTACCTTTCAAGCATTATTCACATCATTTAGCAGAAATTAATGCAGTCAAAGCATATTGAAATATCTATACAGTCGTAAGAAGGTTGCTTATCTAAAGGATATGATTTTTGACTAACTACATTGGCTCCAGGAACACGATGTTTATTTTTTTAGGAAATACAACAATGAATTCAAAAAACGTGCCCCTTCTGACATATAATTAGTTGAATATTGCTGAAAATTCACGCGATTCTCCAACAGTAAAATATGAGCAAAATTATTTTGCGTCACCTGATATTGAAACATTAGAATGAAATTCAGGAAAGTTTTATTTTTTCGCTGTTTAAAATATATACACTATACTAAATAAAAATGTGCAAAATTTTTACGATTATTAATTTGTACAAAATGCTTGATCAAAGATCTGAAGGATGAGACAGGAATATCACCCAGAAAACTTACGTAAAATGCATTGATGTGCGCAAATCGTGGCTTTAAGGCTCATCTTTTGTTAGACCAAAAGTAAGTATACTCGATGTCCTGTTAGTACGTCGTATGTTGCAGACTCGTCCAAGAGACATGGTTTTAGGCAAGAGATAGACTAATTACTTTGTTACGCTACATTCAAGGATTCACTATCTCCTATACTCAAAAAGTAATAATAGCCAATACACAGTTAAAGCTCTATGCTGAGATTCAAAAACAAAATAGACCTATGTATTTTCTACAACCAATTTCTATCAAAAATTTGCAATTCGATCATAAACGTGTTTGAAAATCCCTGGATCATGAATTCCTGATGATTACTCTTAATAATCACTAGTGTAAGTTACCCTTCGATTTAGTGCTTATATTGCTTACCCTTTTTTACGAACGGAACTTTCGATTTTCATCTATGAGGTTCATTTACTTAAAGTGACTAATTATTTCTTAATAATTAATAACTTTTCTTTCTTAAATTGATATTCAACGTTTTTTCAAAGTACAAGTCATATCAGATTATTAAGGTGTCCAAGGTGGTATAAAATTTGTAAGAGAATAATTGAAACGCGGAGAAGGTTGTAGGTGTCAAAGAAATTCTCGATCTCTCAGTATAGCCAATATTAGCTTTCGAGTAACATACGAAAGGTGTGAGATTAATATGCAGAAAAAACATTATAGGAAAACTTATCGGCGTACCTCACCTTCGTACGAAATCACCAATTGGGTAGTGTTTGAGATAGGATCCTATCTCAATACCGGGTGTACTTCATAGCAAGTACTCCAAGGTTTAGCATTAAAGATTAATTTTCACCAACGAGGGTTAAATTCGTCATGAAAAAATCTGATTAGCGTTTTTCAACCTCTTTGGTGAATACATTAGCACCCGCGCGTGACTGCCTACCACATCATTTGTGCATTTTCCAGTGATTTTAAAATTAAGAATAAAATTAAATTGTTTTCAGAAAAAGGAGAAAAATCAAGAACAAAGAGTTTATTTGCTCAACATCAAACAAACACCTTTAATTCATAGGAACTGCGTGGGAAGCAAGAATGGATGAATTTTTCGGTTAGCTACATTTTAATGCCACTGCTCCTCCACCACCTACTCACACAGGTTAGGTACCGAAACTTGCAAAGTGATTCATTTGTATTTATAAGCACACCTATTCCCCAACTCCCTTTGCAACTCATCATAGACTCCCCACTGAAATTCGTTGGTCGGCGTTATTATCCCTACTATGAAAGAGCATCAGATTCTAATGAAAATCGCCCACCTACTTGGAAGTGGGATCTTCAGTCATCTCCTATTCCAGCATTAACTTTTACCAGGTTTTTCAGATTTTTTAGCAGAGTACCTATCCATGGTAATAATTCGTTTATCTGAATTACAATTATTTACACAATATTAACTTAATCATATTACAAAAATGCTTTGCTCTCGATGCATTAGTAAAATGTTCATAGACTTTTTATTAAGACTGGTCTCATGAGTAAAGAAGGAGATCACTTAGAAAAAACCTAAAACAAGTGAATCCATGCACTAAAAGAAAAGAAGCCTGTGTCCGAAGAACAAAAGTGGGTGCTAAACCTTATGACTCCCGACTCAGATAAATTCTCATACATCGTCTCATATTGTTATTAAAGGCAGATGATGAGAGGCGATTAAGTAGAAGTTTTCAATTTGGCTATATGGCACATTCATGTCAAATTAATTTCTTGTTGTAGTGCATTTATATTTTTACTATTTTACTATATTTTATGACTAAATCTCAGATTATATAAATTCTTAAATGTAAGGTTATTGCACATTAACTGTTGATTGGTTCACTTTGAGAAGAGCGAAATCAGTTTAAAGTTGAACGGATAGAAAATTAAATTTAAAAAGTTCAAATAGAAAAAGTATGGAAATAAAGACTAAATGATGCTATAGGTTACATGAAAATAAAAAATATTTACGAAAAGTACTTCAAACATGCAGGTGACTCAATTTCCTACACTGCGGTAGATAATTATACAGGAGAAGCCTAAAGTAGGTCAGCATATAATAAACACCACATCAACAGCATAATATACTCATATGACTAATAATTTCACATAATACGTAAAAATAAGAGGCACAAAGATAATTTTTCCTATCATCATCAGCAGTTCTTAGTCTTCATCTGTAATTCTTCCTTTTAAACTCTCTTCCATATATTGTTTTTATGTGGCTTTTGTGTTGCAAAATGAGTCAAATAAGTACGCCTCTCCCTTCACCAAGTATTCGCCATGCTTCTTTTCTCTCCGACTCTTCATACGACTTCTTCGTTTTAGCAATGAAAAAACTTTGTGACATTTTATTTAATTTTGTTTAAACCACAGTTTATTTAATTTTGAACTACCGGTTTCGGCTGTCAAGCCATCATCAGGTACATTGAAAAACAGATTATTATATACTATCGGAAGTTGCTATGGGAGGGGGTGGGGGTTGGGGTTGGGGGTGAGGTTGGTTGAGCAGGGAGGGGAAAGGGGTGGGGGGAACAAAGTATGTGTTGTAACTGGGAGAGAGGGAAGTTACATAGTTTTTTCATTGCTAATATTGAGCCCTTCCACCACGTCATAGCATCTAGTTTCGATTTAATTGACTTATTCGTTGGTTATTCTCTCCGTCCATTAATCCTTCATCATTCTTCGGTAACAACATATGTCCATTGTATCCTAACTCTTTTGCTCGGCAACTGTTATCGTCTAGGCTTCTCTTACTACTTATATTAGCATACTACAAAATTATTTTTAATAAAGTGCTTAAACTTCAAGGCTAGTGCTACCAGCCGTCTACAGTCTCCCCTTATGGTGGAATGCCTTCTTTACTTGAGCTATTCAGCTCACAATGTCTTTTTTGCATCTTCAATCGCAGGCGATCCTGCTTCCCAGATAACAAAATTCTTCCACTTGCGCCAGATTTTTTTGCCCAAGTTTAACGGTGATTCTGTCTTCTTTATTTCTGATACAAACCATAACATTGGTTTTCTTATAATTGGTCTTCAAGCAGGAATCAATTAAGAAACTAACAGATCTGATACGACTGAAACAATGGATTCAATATCCAAGATTTTTACTACCAAATTATATTTCTTTCCATTGGAGGTTTTGTATAACAGAGGCAATCTTGAAGATGCACGTTATTGCCAACAAAGGAATATACCTACGGTTTATCTTCTACACACGCCACCCAAGAGTTCATCGTAATTCTGCCATTCTCGTTTTTTCAAGCAAATATTTATCAAAGGAAATCGGAATGTAACGCATGCGGCTTGCCACTAGATAGAATGGTAAATTAACTCCGATTTATTTTGCATAATTACCGGCAGTAGAAATGTAAGAATTGATGAAAAACTTCTCGTACTCCCCGATATGCAAAAAGTCTCCCATAGATGGACGCAAAACAATGGAATGGCTGTAATATGTATGCAGGAAAAATGAATAGTAAGAAGGACCCATCGGTATATCTAACTCTGAAGGAAAGACACCGAGGTTTGTATCTCATGCACCTCGGTCACATCTCATGACACCGCATCTCCTTCATGGCCGTAAGGCTTAGCACCCTTTGACTACCAACGGGATATATAAGTCCCAGGTAGATGTACCATCCCATAAGTACCAATGGGACATATTGGTCCCGTACCAATGGGACATTTGTGTCCCATTGGTACTTACGGGTACTTAAAAAGGAGAAAAAAATGGTAGTCTAAGGATTAAAGAAAAGGCTCACCATTAAATAAAAGCAAACGAAAAATTGGAGTCAAAATACAACTGATTGAAGATGAGAATGGAAATATACACCCAGTTTTTCATGATGAGAAGAGAGGTAAACCAGGTCCATCTACTTTGCGAATACCCAGCAATCGCTAGGATTCGGAATTGCTATCACGTTCAAGAGCCCAGCACCAGTACGGGTTATAGCTTTTCCGAGCAAAGCAATACAATTGGCCAATGGACCTGATGCCTCGTTCATACTACTATCGTACATACGATCGTCCTTACAATGGTATATCAAAACCATAGTGAAAATGCATGTGCGGACAGCTGAAACACGTAGTTCTAAATGCTACCACCAAATAGTGGTCGGCGCTGGTGTCATGAGCGGAAAACGAAAATGATGAATGGTGATAATCAAAAAACGCCAATAATTAAAACGAAGCATATGGTGTTTCTTTGATGAATAAGCAAATATTGGTGTCATTTGCTTGTAAAACCATTTCAAAACTTCACAAGGACGTGGCTCTTTTGCTTTGAACTTATTTTGCTCGCTTGTTCTTGACTAGTTCGACAAAATTCCAGGTGAGGGCAGCACTGTATTACGATAGTAGTGTGGATGCGTGTAGTTTTGCTACACTGGTACGTGCGATAATAGTCTGCACCGGTGATGAGTGACTCATGACGTGGACCAGCCTTCTGATTTTGACGTACTCCATGAGGCAGGACTTCCGATTACCTTAGGAGTAGGTACCGTAGAGTTCTGGTAATTGCCGATCGGACAACCTGCTATTTACATGAGCAGTCGGTAATTCCAAGTTTCTATCGTTTGTACACACATACATTACGTATCCGACTCCGGCGTGCGTGGATCTACTCTATTTCAACAAGTCCGCGCAGGTGTGATTCCGAAGGAGACTCTGATTCCGCAGAACTCTGGCCTGGAACAGGGAACTCCTACAAAATTGCCTACGAAACTATGTTTCTATTCATCTAGATCGTGTCCCAGTAGACAAGCTTGAGAATCGCACTTGAAATTAGTTAAGGTTAATGTTCAAAAGTATAAATCGTAAGAACTCTACGGAAACATCCTCTCTCGATCTGATTGACATTTTTGAAAAATACGGTTTGTAGGTACATACATAATATAATTCAAATTCTTATTTATATTTATTTCTTATATTCTTCTACCTGCGTAAGAATATACCAGAATTAGATATAGGGGCTCCAAGCCAAGGCTGCTCATCATCATGGTATAAAAGCAAGCTCTAGCACACGAAGATTTGGATCACTTTAAGCCTAGGTAAAACTGAATTCACATTTCCAACTGTATAGCTTTCCCTTTCCTTAAAATTATTCTCCGATCCTCTGCTGGCTATTCTCACTCCTTTTCACTTTTTTGGGGATAGTGTCATTTGACGGAGTAAAATTTCAATGACAATGCTCTTTTCACGGCTTAATATTTGAAACAAAGAACCGTCAACTTTATCTCTTATTATACGTTCATTAAGATTATACATTTGTAAAAAGTGTTACAGTGAGTTATAAATTTATTTGTAGAAACAACTGAAAAAAACATATGAGCAAATCACCGTTTAATTTCTAAATCGAGATTGCGTAAGAACTTCCATATTTCCTTTAATAGTATCCCCCGTAGCGTACAGATGTACCATGTCCCATGGAAAACTGCTTGTATTTTTTGGCATACATCTTGAAAAGTAGGATGGTCAGAGTGGTAGGCTGGCTGATAGTATGGCATCATTGGAAAGCTGAGTTATTTTTATTTATAATAAGATTAATGTCTATCAATTTAATGTGAGGTGATAGCTCGCTTAAACTACCTCAGCTTTGACGCAGCCTTCAGCAGAGCCCTTGCGCACATCGCATCCCTCTGGAAAAAACATCTCAGCGGTAATTTTCACGGAGGGAAGGTTCGGTGTGCATGACCGAGTGCGACTGAAAGAAAAGCAGCAGCAAGAGTATTGGATCTGGAAGAGCCGCCATTGCCGCGGATTGACGTGGTCGAGGTCTTTCGGAACTACCTGATGGATGATTTTGACGGCACGAGGAGGAGACGGTGTGGGCATGAGAACCCGATGCTCACACACACACATGAATACTTGCAGGAGACGCGTTCGAGTGCTGTGCACACACAGCGACGCGCAAGACAGAGACGTCCGCGAGAAGGTGGGGGGGTAGGTGGAAAACGAGGAGAAGGAGGTGGAATAGACGGATGTGTGCTAGGCAAACCCTCTTGCGCGCCGCCGCGGCGTCGCGGCGATTACGGGCGACTCCGCTGAGAGAGTTGAAGGCCGACGGGCGTGTTACGAATGACAAACGACGGCGGTTGGAGCGCACGCAAAGTGGTTACGAAAGTGGCGCCAAAGTGAAGAGATGGAGGAGGAGTTAGTGGGGCGTGGAAGGGGGGAGAGGTGGATGTTGTTGTGGAGTGGGGAGGAGGGGGTGCTCTTGGTTGTGGAGAGGAGCGGTGAGGAGGAAAAAGTATAAATAAATCTGAACTGGGAGAAAAATGAGCGGGTGGCTTGAGAGGAAGACGGTTGTATCGAAGAGGAGAGAAAAATAACACACAGCAAGGCGATTAGTGCGTATCCGGAAGTAGCAAGTGGAGGAGAGGTGTAATTTAGCCGTTTGAATCGGAAAACGAAAAAAGCCACCTTTCTTTCATCGTAGGTATTCTACTGATTGAAAGCTATGTCCTCGAACGGTTACGCCTTAATTTTCTCCGAAAACGGCCGCTCCTCTCTCATTTTTCCGTTGCAAATCAATATTTTTCAATAATATATCCCTAAAGCTTAAGAGAGGACATAAATATTTTGCAATTAAGAAAGAAGTTGGTATTGTGATCATGCGCAGTAAAATCAAATACTTTTATGAAGTAGCCGTTTGAGTAGAAGATCGGGGGATCGTCTTGGTGTGGTGGCTTCCCAACCGGAGGGCCTGGGATCGAATTACGAGGGCGGCGGAGAGTTTTCATTGTAATCCCGATCGCTGCTTGGGCAACTCGAAGAGAGATTTTCAAGCAGAGTACTCCGTCCGTCGGATGGGACCGACGTCAAACCGTGATCTCTCTGGAGCCTTTCATTAACAGAAAGCCAATGTTGACGCCGGGTTTCTCTACACCCATCCACCTATTCCCAGGTATCCATTTTCTAACCTACCTTTCCTCAATTAATTAAATGACTTCAGTAGTCTGTTACCTACCAAAACAATAAAAAAACGAGTTGAAAATCGACAATGGAGAACAAAAGTGCCTTATACACAGGAGGGTTCTTGTTAGCATGATACATTGGAAAATTAGGAAGATTCACGAGATACCTCACGTATACTTAAGCCAATTTCTTCACACAAGTTGTTGGGGGATAATCAGTTCCTCACTAAATTCAACATACACGTGCTATCCCTTGAGTTACATCCATATAGCACTGATCCCAGAATTGAGATTCCACTGAAAAAGCCATTCAAATTTCCACACGAGAAACAGAATTACAGTCTTCACAAAAATCATTCACTCTGAAGCGCAGCTCTTCAGTCGCAACAAAGTATCCATCCATACTTCATATAATAAGTCTCAATGTTTCGTGAGCTTATTATGTTAACGAGAGTTCCTTTTCTTTTTACAATGAAACAGCTTCACGAAGAAAAGCCCGAGATATCTTGGTTTAATTCTTGGGAAAAAATAAATAAAGATGATCCAATACAAATGAAGTGTTTAGTTCAAAGTATTGATTCTAATCCCAGATACTGATATACTTTTCGAATAAAGATAAACCAGGTCAATAAAAAGTGGATCACATTTTATTCGCATGATGCAGAAGAATTAAAATATTTTCACACTTTAACAACGTAAAGGATCCATAGTGGATTCGATTTTCTACATGCATTCAAATTCTTCAGAAAAATCCAAAAACCGAAGGATTGACCAATGGAACTACAATACTATGCTATCAAACTGTGATCGCTGTTTGGTTTGAGTGAAAATCGATAAGGCCGAGCAATTTTTCATGCATAAAATAATAGAAAAATTATGACGAACTCGGAATTTGTCATCACAAAATTGCATAGCTTATGGATGAAAGCCGAATGCAAAACAAAATCAATGACAAACAACAACCAAAAGAATAATATCAAAACCAATGGCCAACTGTTCAGATTGGTAATTGGATATTTCTGTAATATTTGTCCTGATATTACGTATATTGTGAAATGCCTCTTCGTGAGGGTGTTTCCTATCATATTTTATGTAGAGTTAAATCATACTTTATTAATTCACATAATATCAGGATAATGTCTTAAGCACCTTAAATTAAACTCTTAAAATTTAACTTTAAACAATAATAAATAATCTACGTCCATTATAATAATCAATAATTAATAATAATATAATAAATAGTCTACGTCCAACACGGTATTCAAAGATATTTGGTCCGTGATCCGCGTCTCCGTAAGTTTGAAGAAATTTCTCTCCTACACCTTACTTGTACCTTAAAAAAATGAGAGCATTATTTATGAATAAAGACATTAATGAACTAACAGAAAGGGAATTCTGGGAATATTCTTCCACAATCTTCCATCTTTACTAGTGTGCTGGCGCATGGTGACGGTCGAACAGAAATAATTTCCGACACATTTTCAACTTGAAATAAACGCGTCAAAGGATCTGGCATTTGCATCCTTTCGTCCTTTTTTCCTAGAAATTTCCTCACTAGCTCCTTTGCCAGAATGAGCTCAAAAGATCTTTGGTGTGCTAAGCCAAAAATTTCATACGCTTAGGGATACTTAGCGATCCTCAAAAGCCCCGGCAACCGTAGGCCGTAAGTAGTGCAACCGAGGCATTATTCGGCCAACGCCGCTTCTGCGTGTCAGTCACAATTACCCACCCACTTGATCCGAATCGGAAAGGGTCCTAACCGCAATCCGCCAGGCCAAAGACTCGAATAGACGCATTTTGACGAAATGGAGAGCTGGTAGAGAGAACACGTGGCGTTTTCCTCATCGTGCCTCTTCCTTATTACCCACACTGTAGCACCAAAAGAAATAAAGTCATAATGACCTCAAAGAATGCAAAATTGGCAGAAATAGGGAATACTTAAGAAAGCCCAATTTTATTCACAGAAATTAGAATAGGTTGAAACGAGATACAAATGAACTAGATACTAATAGGTAAATCTGACTCTACGCCAAAACATGTACTCAAATTCCGAAATACGCAAGTAAGACTCATTTTCCTTCCTTCATAACAATGCTAACCTAATCGTGACAAAGTGCAGTACTGGAAAGAAGAAGAAGAGAAATCATTTACAAAGAAAAATGAACCCAAGTAAGTTCACCGGGCAGTGCCTGACGACTAAATTAATCAGATATAACACCATCAGGCACAAGTAAGCAATACTATAGTTGTCCATTTACGTCCTTTATAAGTACAAGAACATCCTCATTGATATTTTTGCAGGAATTTAAAAGAAATATAAGATTAACAATAAGGAAGCAGTTCCTAAAAACATTGGTGTGAAGTATTGCACTATATGGCTCGGAGACATGGACCATTATAAAGCTAAAGAAGGAGAGAGTAGAGGCTATCGAAACCTGGTGCTGGAATCAGATGCTGAAGATCAAATGGACGGATAGGATCAGGAACGAGGAAGTATACAGATGAATAGGAGAGGAGAAAACCATATGAATCACTATCAGAAAGACTAGGTGCAGACGAATTTGCCTCACTTCGATACATAAAAATTTTTAATGAACATAATACATCGAGGAAGACTGAGGGACAAATACATATTCCAGCTAAAATGGGGCTTGAAACAGAAGAGCTACAGGGGAATTACAGCGGTAGCACGGGAAAAGATAGAATAGAAGGCTGTAGTCAACCAAATTTAGGAGTAAGTGACAAATGTAGATTCAGTAATTCAAATGAGGAATGCCATTTTAGGGCATATTGGGGAAATAAATTTTCATTTTCCAGATTAATTCCTCCTCTATGACCTACTTACATCAAAGGTAAAAGCGTCAAGGAGAATGCCTTTTCACTATCTCAGCCAAGTTCGCCTCGCTGTGGAAGTTAAAGATAGAAACATTCGACCTCTAGGGACCTTTGGTCACTGAAAGGATTCTATGGTAATTGGAGCGTGGCGTGAACATGGGATGCGAAGAAAAATAGTTGACAGCGGGGTACATTTTCAACAAGACCACACAGGAATCGAAATATAAGAATTCCAAAATACTCTGGTTGCATTATACTTATACTATACTATACCAGCTGAAACTACTTGAGCACATTTAGTGACAAAATGTTATTTCAAAAGAAATTATAATGTAATATATCACTTCAAAACTATTGTTCTGATTTCATAAATGACAGCAGGTAATTATCGAGGTAAATGGATACGCAATGCCTGAGTATCCGTAATGCGTAATACCCACGCAATGCCTGGATTCAATCTGTTCATATTTTTCGAGGAAACCAATCAATTTCCCCCATCGTGAAATAAGAGTAGCATGATGAGGCAGTAAACTTGTATATATATACCTACCCATTTTGCCATTCCCGTTCGGGGTAGGCGCAGTCAAAATATTTAAATTATTGCCACTAGGCATTTGCAACTGGTTCTGTTTTAATAGCACCATCCAAAGTGCCCTTTTGTGTGCCCTTTCATATTTCTTTTGCTTAAATTGCATTCATGATTAGTTCCATACACACTTTCTTGTTAATCAAACTCCCAAGACCCCTCCTCAATATAGACTCCCATCACATTCCCTCATGACTTTCTCTACCGCTTCCTCTCGCACCATTCATTCATCTACCATTAATGTTTTGCTGTGTGTCTCTCATCCTGTCTCTCAACATGGCCAAACCAATGAGCCCTATTCTTCATACATGGCCATCACTAGAGTAAAAAGTAACCCTATCCATCTTACTTTGACCGAAAACATTCATCAGGTAACCCAGTCCATCGCCATTTAGAACATTTTAACTTTCCCTGGCAAACCTAAGGTCCACTATAAAAAGTATGACTAACTTGAGAGGAGTACACTTTTTTAAACCACGATTATTGCTTCGTTAGACAAGCACTCATTCCCTGATATGCTTCACACACTACCGGTGACTTCCAATCCCAGTATTCCCACGACTATTTATCTTCTTATCTATCCATTCCTCATTCGCAAATATTCGGCCAACGAAAAAAAATCATCCCCTACGCAAAAAATTCGTTCCCTTGCTCAATCAATTTACCATTCATCCTTATGATGCAAGCATTCTTATCATACTTCATATTAGGGGGTGTTAGGACACCAGTATTTAAGGGGAGGGAATAAGGAAAAGGAGGGGGAGAGGTGTTTGTATGTGAACGTTTTTGTTGAGGTGAAAGGTATGTGAACGAACGACTCGTCTTATGTTATTGTCACGCTGTTTTGTTGTAATCGCCAATTTGCTTGAAAAGAAGGAAATATTCTACATTTCAGTTCGGCAGTATATATGCCTTATTTCATGGCTTCTATCAGTTCCAGAGATCTAGCGCACGGTCAAATTAATATCATACATGTCGTACAACTCACCTAATCTGAAATTTTTAAGTAATCTAGGCCTAGCGTGAAGTCATTGGGTATCTAGCAGCTCCCAGCCTAATGCTTCCATCACATGTGTAACGCTTTCTGCTCGCAAATAGCGGTTTTTAAAGAAGCGGCTTTCCTTGGTATTTTCTTTACTTCGCAAATGAAATCTTTCTATGCAGGTACTCTCGGCGCATTCAAGATGTGACCGAATCAGAGCAAAGTAGCATCTCTCTTTCACTTTTTCATCGGAGACGCTTTTCATATTGACAGTGATTACTGACCTAGGATCCTCCGGTCTGCAGCCACTCCCACAAATTCCCACACGCACAACGATGGCACTAAATGTTAAAATAGCACTTTGATAAGCGTAATTAGCCTTGGAATGTTTGATCTCATGCTTAACATTGGTAGGATATATGCGAAAGATGGATGAACATAACTCGATAGGAATTATTATGGAAATGGTTTAGGAAATATAGCTCGTAATCAGCTTAACACTGGGATTTGAGCGTTACAAAATTTGCTACTTAGACTAATGCGCGTTTAAAAAAATTTACGTGAGAGCTCAATACCCATTTCATTTCTAATGGTTGAGTCTTACAAAGATTGGATCGAGAAGAAATGGTTCGACGACACTTTCTTCCCGTGCCTAGACCGTAGAAAATAGACTCCTACGTATCTAAACTAATGATTGCAAATCTTGGTGGAGAGAGCACCTCCGGGATCATGGATTACTTTCATTTATACCATTGTCATTTTTGTGACGCAGTCACTGTTTTAGCTAGGCGTCTTGATGCAATTTAGATATTTTTATGGTCATTGGTCAATCTCTATAACTCAAAATTACGCTAACCTAAGAAAACCCTTCAAATCATCTATCACATCTGTAGAACATCATTCCAAGAGCCCAAACATTTAAAACATATACGCTCTGAAAAATCGATTCCGAAAAGATGAAGAGCGTATACTATTAACCTGGAATTGTGGTAACGATAAACCGCCAATATTCCGCCAAATTAATTTTCCTTGAACATTTTAGGTATAATGAAATTAAGAAGCAGTGGGGAAATCATCACAGTTGCCTCGTACCAGAAGAGTGTATGATTTCTGTAGAGGAAAATCGAGTCTGTGGCCCTACGGAGATTTAATAAAAATTCAATGAATAACTTTACTCCACCAATAACCTTTTTTTTAGAAAAAAATAACCATTTACACAAGCATTATAGGCATTTTAGCTATATATTCCCTCAAAATGTCTTTATAAGAAAGGACACCACTGGCAGTGACGGTCCAAACATTTTTACAGTTGTTAGCAAACTTTTATTTAGCCACCCCTAGCAAAGACTTTTTTCACTAATTGTGATTCCTTAAACCGTGTGTTCATTGGAGGGACACTCGGGGGGTTTCAGAACGATTCTCTTAACGTTTTCGTTTCCTTACCCACTCAATTTTTAATCTACTATATATCGTCTCCACGCATCGAGTTGGATGATGAACAGTGTTTATAGGAATAATTTACATTTTACCTACTTCTTAAAGATGGGTTAATTACAACCATAAGTTACACAGTAATTTCAAGCACATTGCCTTTCCATGGGTTTTCGACAAAAATACTAATGAAAGATATTGTTAATCCGCAAGGTTCATTTTCCTCTTCGTTGAAGTTAGTTATGTGTCACTCACCTTGACGTTGTAGTAAAGCAGGTCATTTGGTTAGAAATACATAGTGGAAAATTAGTGAATTTTTTCATTTTCATACTTTCTGTCCTATTTCCACATGCATTAATAAGTCACAATACTGGAAGTCATTGTGACTGGCCGCCTGTGGCTTTTACCCATGCTCCCCAAGCCTTGGGCTAAAAATGATCACAGGTATATCGAAGGCATTGCTGATCGATATCAGGCATTTATGTGAAATAATTATCACTCAAAACACTGCTTTCATATATTAGCTGTGATGTAATTTCAATTGCACTCATACATCCATACCGTGACAACCATTGATTTCCTACATGATGTTCTAACCTTTTTCAATACGTGGATAGATACCTATCAAGCTTTCAAGAAATACCATCAAGAAACATTGCATTCATAGGTTTTTGATAGCACTTAGGGAGCAGTTCATACATTTCAGTCACAGATCTAAAAATTCAAGTCAAGTACCTATCAGCAAAATGGCTTGAAAAACAATTAATGCAGAACTGAAATTTTCTCGTTTGGTGGCATTGAAAAAAATGTTTGAACCAAAAGTGAAAATCATGGCAAGGGGGATTAATGGCGGAATGACAAACCAAAGTTGATTCATATAGAGTCGCAGTTCACATTCGTCAGATAAAGGAGATAAATATACTTTTGAATGATTTATGAGTTTCCCCACTCCATTTTTTCCCGCTGATGATATCCGAGGAGTCCAAAACGAATTGATTTGGAGTAGATTCTCGACGCGGATGAGTGCTCTCTGTATATGACGATTTTTGAAACTTTTCCCCCTCATATGCGCACCAGTAATTTTTTCGCGAAATTCCAGGAATACTCAGGTGTGTGTTGACGCCAGCACGAGGCCAACTGGGTCACCCCAGTTTTTTTTCTCGTTTTGAGATCGTTCCTTTAAAAGATTGATGATTTGCGCGCATCCTTCTCGTGATTACTATGCAGTTCTTTTTTAGTGTAAGCATGTGTGACATTCACGTGAACAGCAGTGACCTCGATAAATATTAGACAATGACATGTCTGGTTATAACTTTAAAAAATTCACAAATTCATCGCCTTAATGTTATCACACCACGGTAATTATATAATTATTAAATGAATACTACAACAGAAACTATGGAATTGCGGACGGTTAGATGACTGTTGCTGAGGTAGTAAAAATTCAATTCTATGTTTTCCAACTAAAAGAGAATATGTCACATCAAGTACATAAATAGCGTTAACTTATGGAGAAAATAATAACATTGGCATATTATTTAGTATAGCTAATGTCGCTTTTATTCATCAATATGCTCCGGAGTGGCCAAATATAAAATTATCGAAGAACCTAGGTTTTTCAATATAATCTGTTTTCAGGCACCATATGTTATCGGCGCATTTTTTATAACCAGCCTATTTCCTGAATTGAAACTGCACTGTAAAGACCGGGAATATCAAAATGCGAGTGATACAAACTCTAGGAACATTAAATAGTTAATGAATTATATTTCATGAGAGTCTTTGCGGGGATAACTAAGAATGGAAAAGATACAATGGTGTCGTAGTTTTATCCTGTTGTACACGGGATATGTAAGTGAATAAGTTATTGAAATGTGGAAGAGTTACTCCGGTAAACTCTAGCAAAACAAAAATTCACTTAGCCGACGAAACAAAAATGATTAACCTGCCCTCGCAGTAAAATAAAATAGACACGTTTAAGCTGCCGCTCGAGGCGAGAGGTCGAAGGAGACGTCAACGGGACAAAATAAAGTGACACATTTAAGAGACAGAATTGTACCTACGTGCGTCAAAGAACTAATAAGACCGTATTATCGACCAAACGTTCACAGTCAGTCAGCAACTAACAAAATTAATAAATGCAGAGTGTTAACTAGTGCCAACTAAAAGGGAAATGGACCCTTACTTTAAAGGGGTCAGGGAACCTTGTTTAAAACAAAGTAACCGACACATACATACCTGAGATCCTTTAATTTTTAGATAATGGGGAAGCAGCTTTGCAAGAGGCGTAAGACAAAAGTGGATGGACGAAGCCTCAACTGCCTCTCATATTCTCTCCGTCGGATGCTGGTCATCCGCTGCCCAACTCGGGGTTGGGTAGCGGAAGACCTGTAAGACCCCCTCCACCCCCCCCTCCCCGGAAGATAGTCACTTTGCGGTCTTATAATCTGGGTTACTCTATTTGCAAAAATCAAAGAAGTGCAGATATAAGATAAAATTTAGAACTATATATATGAATAGAGCTGAAGAAGATATTAAAGATCAGGTATCCAAAGATTCCTCCAAATGAATATTTTTCTCCACGCGCAAAAAGTAAGAGCTCACAAATGCCATTATTAACTGTAAAAATATAGAAGAGGACGCATTCACTGACTCAGTGTAATTCAAAAACTTCAAAATGATTCGGGTGAAGCCCAGCTTGTTCTTTTACACTCACAGACTCAAGCTGAGAGCACGGCTTATTTACAGGAGAAATCCTAATCATGATAATGGAATGACATATTTTGCAGGGAAATCTATAAGTAATATTTCTCGGTAAGTTAGCATGCATCACCAAAAAGTATGGGATTGGAGAAAATAAAAAGTATTCTCACGACCTGTGAACGCGATCTAATTGGAAATGTTTAAAAAAAACTTGCAATGTAATTTGCTAATTGCAATAGACTAAAAAGTATATAGGAGCAAAGTGATGATTAGACCGACGTCAAATTCAGCAAAAAATTCTATAGCTTACTAATTGGACTTCTCGTTATAAGTTTGCCAACGGAACTAACTCCAGGAATTGCAGCCATTTAAAATGCAGAAAAGGGAACTCCAATGCGTATTTAACCAAACGTTTATTGAAAATTAGCATCAAATGAAACGAGATAGTAATATTAAGTTTATTGGTTTGATAAAAAAAACGTGAGAAATCAAAGGTATATTTGTTCAAATAAAAATAAACCTCCATTAAGACTCGGGAACGGGAAAGAAATCATTTGAACAGTCAAATTACATAGCCGAAACGCATCGTTTACGAGGGAATAGCATTGAATGTTCCTAAATTACTGAAGCTCAACTTTAGGAGAAATGAATGGTAACACCAATCATACCTGCGTTAAACACCATGAATTTTGCTATTTACAATAGACTATAAAGATAAATGTGTGGTAGATAGAATTATTTCATTCAAATATCGTCTCCTTTTGAAGAATTCTGTAAAAATTTGATTAACTATTGATAAAAATAGCCTCACTCTTACATTACAGCCAATATGTCCTTAATAATGTATTCCAATATAAAACGCAATACATCTGACTCAGAATCTGCTGCTCACCACCGTGCAGGCATAACGACCCAGTTTCTATGTTGCATGCCCATATTGGGTGAGGAAGCTAATACATTAATGTGTTCAACACAATTCGTACCCTTATAAATTACTCAACAACTATAAACTAGTTAATAAGAATTGCAGCAATAAATTAATTAATAACACCATACCTATGTCTGTCCC
The DNA here is from genome assembly GCA_963573305.1 of Pyrrhosoma nymphula. NCBI lineage: Eukaryota > Metazoa > Arthropoda > Insecta > Odonata > Coenagrionidae > Pyrrhosoma > Pyrrhosoma nymphula. The sequence goes on from OY754329.1 coordinate 43,665,720, forward strand.
TAAATACATATTAATTTTAAATGATCTAATTTAAAACCAAACCTTTATTAATCGGATAGAATACCTTACGTACCGTTACCAGATAATAAAGAAAATAATTTCGTTAAATGTGAGCCCACCGGACAGATATCTTATCATGCTTCGCCATATTAACGCAATGTATAGCGGACAAGGACGCATTTCTACGCAAAAAGAAAATACAGACGAAAATTCCAATTTGTGAATATGTAGCTGATAATGAGAAAGAGGACAAAATTAACTGAACTCGATTAAAATGTGGTACTGAAGACGTGCTCAGAAGTAAGTGCTTAGATACAATGAAGAAAAAGAAGAAATGAAGCTTGTGGGAATCCATCGTAAAAAAATCCAGCTAATAAGCTATTTAATGAGACATCAAGGATTCCTAAAGACAATATCAGATGTGTGCGTGGATGAGACAAGACTTCAATTTGTATGGAGGATTATGACAGATGTGAGAGACAGTAATTATGAGGATTTGAAAAAGAAGTCGGAGAAACGAGATAAATGGAACTAGGAGTCTCTCAACCAAAATGCTGCCAACCAAGCATTGGATTGATCTCCATAGAGAGAGATAGAGAGAGAAGAGAATGAGAAAGAGAAGAAAAATTGGCATCGAATCATTTCACTGAGTTGAATCATTTTGAAATACTGTTCCAACACGGAAATTTGAGTGCAAAATCAGCGATAAAAAATCAATCCAAAGAGATAGGATCACGAGATCATGACGATGATGCGTAACTGAAATTTCGCATTGCGATGCGAGCACATCGGACGATGACGGCAACGCATTAGAATATCAGAGTGTCGAAGCTTGAAAACACTCAATCACGCGTCGCACCGTTTGAAGAAGACGAGGGAGAAACGTAACGCTCCCTCGCCACTCATTTCAATTACACGTGGGTGGGGGCGTGAGCATGAACAATGACGAGTGACTGTTTCACGACCAGTTATTGAAGGGTAAAGCGCCATAGTGGAAGGAGAGGGTTAAAAAGCTTCGCTGGTGCGTTGTCCTGTGATCAGTGACGATCAGACCAACAATAAAAAAAAGAATTGCGGAACGGGTTTTCGCAAATCAATTGCAGACCTCAGTGTCCCACTAAACTTCATTGAAGCAATGACTGATAACGGCTGCAGGCTTAAAAGATGACTGGCTTAATAATTATAGCTCCATATGTATTCATGGTTTCTAAAAACAAAAGTAAGAACTTATTTGGCTAGCATTAGTGCTTCGAAAGATTGGAATAATTGATAATATTTCCCGTCCACAGATCAATATCCTATCCGAGAGACGACTTTCATAGTCATAAAAACTGAAAATGAAAAGTCACATCCGGTAGTCGTGGATATAGGATATTAAACAAGAGAATGCGTAGCGTCAGATTCACTAATATCTTTACGTTGCCAAATACCAACAAGTCGTTTATTGACTTCTTACCGCCCCTGCCACGCTTCCATGGCAATTTTGAGTGGTTGAACAAACGCAATACAGAAAAAAAGAACTGCAATCGAAATATTTTGGTGTCTCAAGCATAAAATTATGGAAAGTGCCATAATATATATTGAAAAATCGTATTCTATGTGGAAAAAATAAATTATTTTTTGATAAAAAGAATAAGGTTTAGAAGATTTTGGTTTATTTTATAATAAATTAATGAAATGGCATTTGAAATTATAACGAAGAAATATTATACATTAAGCATTGTAACTTCAATGCCAACGTTTTTCAATATTTCGTAAAGTTTTACTTCATCAGGTCTAATAGATCAGGTGTAATATTCCACATTATTTATAAAAAATATTCACTTTTGGCACAATATTTCATTTTAATCAAATGCAGAAAACATTTATCCTAAAGTACCTTTTTTAAAAGTAAGTGTGCTATTTTTTTTTTGTTTCTCCTTACTGTATTTCTAGTGGGCTTCTTAGGTTTTTATAAGATTATTAATATATACATGCATATATATATATACATATATATATATATATATATATATATATATATATATATATATATATATAATGTTTTAAGAACTACAAAAATATTCAATTATATTATAAACCTGTTAAATTATAGTAGAATTGGCTTCATTTTTCCATGCCAGTTTTTTACTGCAGGTATTAGAATGTTAACAAAAAAGAGGTCTAGAAAACTAAACTATTAATATAAGTGTATAATAAACACATTTTGTGTGGTAGAACATTAGTTTTTGTTCTATTTCAATCGCAGAACGTTGCGGCTGGTTGGAGAAACTTTAACCAGCCACAGAGGATATGTTCGTTATTTACTTCACTGAACATCGACACCATCAGAGATGCTTTCGCAGCCTAGCATGTAACCACCGAGTCTCTAACGTTCCCCAACCTTGTCCATCCATCAGCAGTGCTACACTCTGTGTTTCTCCTTAGCATTTTATAACGAAGCATGCGGCTTTCCTTTATATTTTTTATTAACTTATTGAGGTTTAAAACTTACTGAGCCGGAATCCAAATAATTCGAGACTTGTCCTGATCAGAGCAAAACAGCATCTCTCTTTCACTTTTTCCTCCGTGAAACTCCCCTCTTTTCGCTTGATGCATCCTAGTCTAATTAATGCAGTGAAATAAATGTTCCGTACCTGTTTTCCCTTAGTTAGGGCTGCAGTTACTGTGATTACCAGGCAGTGGACAATGCTTTGGATGCTTATCAGGTTTCACCATTATTTCCGTATAATTGTCACAATCATATCGTACTTATAAGCATTTTACCGTTAATTTTTCCACCACTTGCAAATCAGGGCAGTAAAAATAACTAAAATGTCAGAGTTTATAAAACATCTCTGAAAGAGTCTTCAAAAGAATTGGATATGGTTTTTAGCGTCTGGCGAAACTGGCTCGCAAGGAAGAGCTATAACAATACTAATCAGTATATATAAGTTTGTCTAAAGGCTGCCCCACAGAAATCTCCTGACTACTACGGGCATATGGAGTTAACCTTTCGCAATAATAATTGTTTCCTTAAATAAGGATTCTTTGCCACGTAGTTAACCCTATGTGCGCATAAATGCTTCGCCACGGAAATTTTTTTAATTGTACCGCGAATAAACGAATAACTTAATCGTTTTGCGTAATTTCATGCAATTTGTTGAATAGCATATCTTTGAGTCACCGAGCAAGTTCACGACTAGTTATCCCCCAAAACAAGATCAATTTCTCAGATCACTAATGATGAATAAAACCATCACCGCCGCACTTTCTGAATACGCACGATTTCATTCGCCGTGGGAATGAATAGGGTTGGCATAGTTCACACAGCCACCTTGAGCAGAGGGAGCTATGGCATTAAATGGCATTACTTATATTGCTCACCCACTCTCTCATCCATCCATTCTCGGCGAGACTAATGGACGGGCCGGCGGATGGCATGGGTGCCGCGTGGGCGGCGCGCGTCATTTGTCAGCGAATGGCACTCACCACCACCACGCCATCGGCGGCGGCGCTGTCGTCGCCCGCGGGCTCTGGAAAAGCGGTGCCTTTTGAAGTATCCTCACCCGAAGTGCACCGAGCGACGGAGTCGTCACGGCTATTTATACATATCACTTATGATCTCGGATATAGTTGCCGCGGCAATAATATGAGGAGAGAATGGGGATAACCGTGAAAGGGACAAGGGGTAACAGAGGAAAGGGTGACAACCGTACCCCTACTCAACAGAGACCCTTCCTCCCTTCTCTCCTCCCGGACTTTTGTAACGTGGAGCACGTGATGTATGATCGGCATAATGCGAGGCGATAACGACGTAACGATGCCAAAAATAAAATTTTTGCAAATATTTTTTTCCTCTTTTTGTTAACCGATCACGGATACGGATGGGTAAAGCATTCAAAGGTTTGTTTGCGTAATGCTCTCACGGCAATGCGCTCTTTGCCGTTTAAATTGGAAGCTGTTGGTGGAAAAAGGGCGGGTTAATGGGATGAACTTAGAAAACACAGGGCTGCTCGTGATAGGCCTTCCGTAATTACTCCTACAATGATTCAGCAAAAGAGTAGAGCACGTTTCATTTCCTTCAACATTATTATGCGCATTGAGTGTGAATTAAGTGGAACAAACAGGACTTCCCATCAAATGCCAACCCCTATTAAAGGTCAGAATGGGGCAAAGAATCATTAAGCCATATTTGTTTGTAAATTTTAAATGACATCTGGCGCAAGTCTAACCTATTAATGTATTTTAATGGAATATTAATTGTTTTAATAATATTACTGAAAAAACAAGCTCACTGAAATATTCCCATCAGAGTTTATCTGACTTTACGTCAAACAGTTCACGGTGGCTACGCCTAACGTGAAAGGTCAGTTTTCAATACTTCTCCCTAAAATATTATGAAAATGTATTAGAATTGCAACAGAATAATTGAATGACCATCTTTTTTAGTAGAACAAACTTAATTTCAAGACATCTCTACGTCTCTACAATACATGAGATTACAAAGTGTTTGAAAGGAAGAATTCTAGTTGTATGATAAACTAAAAAAATTCTATTGAATTTGTTAATTTATATTCACGGCATCACCTCAAGTTAAAAATAAAACAATAAGGTTGAACAATAAGGAATCAAAAGAATAAGGAATAATATCTCTGTATTTACGCATGGTAAGGTTATTCCTCATCCATGATACGCATCAAACTTTCCCTTTTTACTGGAACTTTAGAAAGCTCAAAATGCATAGAATCTGGAAGCAAATATTGTATTTAAACATAAGTAATAGCTATAATTGCAATAATGCGTTCCAACTCACTTCACCGTTCTCGATTTATAATTACGAGCTACAAACTCAGGTGATACTAACCATAAAATTCTCCATATATATGTTCATGTCTCTCTGCATATCTGTCTTCTATTGCACCAAAAAAACAAAGTTAAAGACCTATAATTGGGCAATATGTTCAATATTTATGACTGCAAATGAAAATATTCATGTAAAGTTAGAACATTACATGAGAGAAATCAAACAGGGATATCAATTAAGTGGACATCAGATACCATCAAGTGGACAGTAGAACCAGTATGTCTTCGGGAGTAATCGGCAACTTGCAGCGTGCATCGGAGAATTATTTTCAAAGTTGGATACCGCAGAGAGCCAATGCGAGAATAATGAGGGGATAAAAAAGAAAAGGCCTTCGGAATACTCACGAGCACATCCTCCGAGTTGGAATGTGGCATTCATCCCCCCCATTCACAACCAGTAGCCGTCAAGTGAATGCAAATGCTTCCCCTTCTGGGGATACCTTATTGGTTTTCGCCGTGTCCGATTCGTGGTGGGGAGGAATCAGGGACAGCCCGGTGAGCTGGACGACTGCCAGCCAATCAATAGCTATGAATTCCAAAGTTCATTATTTTTTTCTGAACAAATCTTTCTGTAAACTGATCAGAGAGTTTGACTCACGCGTATCCGTGTATGAATTAATATCCATATCTCGTTTTATTGCCAGGCGACTACCAAGACTTGACTTTTTATTAAAGAGCGAAGACTCTGGCTCTCCATGTAATCACTTAAATCCCTTTAAACTGGAGGAAACTGCAACGTAATTTACTCCAAGATGATAGAAAGCAATAGGAGAAAATTTGTCCTTCAAAGTGAATTGGTCAAAAATTCGATTTCAAAATAGCATACACCCTGCGGTGAATTATAGGATAACGAACTCTACCCGAAAACCATTTTCTAGCACAAAAAGGGAGGAATCAGGCGAGATGTTGTGGAATATGAAAAAAATAAGAACTATGACAATGCAATTTTCCATCGATAAAAATTGTTTAATCGACCCGGGTTTCGATGCACTGCATCATCATCAGGTGATGATGATGCAGTGCATCGAAACCCGGGTCGATAAAACAATTTTTATCTATGGAAAATGGCATTGTCATAGTTCTCATAACCATTTTCTAGGCCCGTCATTCTGGGAAAAACGTCGCGTCAGGCAGTAATTTTCCAGATTAAACATTACAAAAAATTAAATAAATCTAGATTAAAATCGAATTTTCCCAGGATTATTGTTTATTTTCATCACAATAACGCAATTAATTGTAATCCATTAATATGCATTGGTTTTATGTTTAAACGTTATGTTATCTGTGAGAATAGATATACTACCAATACTACCCATGTGTCATAAAATACCTACAAACTTTTGGTTTATATACTGCGAGGAAAAAACCTGCTACTAACTTTACGGAGGCACCAAACAGGAGCAACTGCAACGAAGTTCACGGTAGTTCTGATTCAATTGTCCGCCTATTGGCGAAGTAGGGGTAAAATAGGAGAATGCGGAATAGCGAGTGTTTAATGGATAGGGAGGAGGAAAGGGTTGACCAGCTCTGCTCGTACAAATGATCGGTACTTAACACTAGAACGCCCACAGTCGTCATTTCGACTCCTTCGATCGGAGAAATAGCTGCTATTTTTTTCGTTTTAATGTCTAGGAACTTTTCTTTCGTGACTTTTTCTTAATTTTATCTAATACATTGTGTAAAAATTTAAGACCCCTAAATTTCAAAATGTATGAATAAATTACGGTTTTACCTAGAAAACCCGAGAGGCGTCAAATCGACTCCGACATATAGATGTGTTTAATTATGGCGATTGCCACTCTCAATTGCTACAAATTGCTACATATGTTGTAGATGCTTATTCTCAATGTATGTTTTTATTCTGAGGATACCAAAATACCTCATTCCCACTCTCTTCTTCCTTCGTCCTCTTCCAAACGTCTACATTGACTCCGTCGCGGCTCGCTGTCGTAAGGTGGGACATAGGAGGGGGAACAAAGGAGGGAGGGGTGAAAATGGGCAGTTGAGAGGCAGACAATCAGTTATGCAGAGATTTGAGCTCCTCGTTCTGGGCAAAGAACGCTTCTAGAACTGCAGCAACCGATTGCCCACCATTGGAGTAACACATTTTTATATTGCGAGGAAGGCACAAAGGAAACGGCTGAAAGTCAAGGGAACAGTCAAAAAATTACAGAGAATAGATAAAAAATAACTCTGAAGGAGGGGAAGTTAGCGATACCGAGGACGAGGATATCCCGGTTTCCGTAACTGACTCCATTACATCAGAAGACGATGAAATTCCTCCAGGTATGCAATTTTTTTTGTTTCTCTACTGCATCAAGAAACTATTTGAGTACTGCATTTTTTTATTTCATCGCGTACCTATAACGTTAGGTATTTTCCCCTCTGTAGTCTCTCCTGTTCAGCATCTTGTAGCATCATACGGTGGTATATAAACGCAGATACCCACGCCGAGTTTTGCTCCACTTGATGTTTACGGTGGTGCTTCTGTCAACGGAGGTGGATCTGGACAACTCAAGGCACTCCAAAAACTCACGCGTCAAGTGGCTCGAGGGCGGACTATACGACGCATCTTTGGGAAAGAATCTCGTCATTGGCCAACACATCAATGTAGAGAGACAGCAGATGGTATCCAGGAAAACAGTTCTGATATCCGAAGATCGGACGTCGATAAGGAGTTTGATCCTCATGTTGCCGCTTACGGTAAAAAATGGCAGGAAATAGCTATAGGTGAGGTTTTTGCTTGCAGAAGACCTCGTCAAAATGTCCTTTATGGAATACCAGGGAGTACAGTTCAGGCACAATCACAGGTATCTGAGCATAGCACTTGTAGTGCATGGAAAACTTGTGTTAATAATGCGATGCTTCAACATATTTTGGAATGCACTCAAATTGAGGCACGCAGGGTACCCATTAGAAAACAATCAATGGTATATCTCTCTTCAAGAACTTGAGGCATTTATTGCGGTGCTTTATGTGCGTGACGTAAATTAAGTAAAAAGTAATAACTAACACATCTTGTGGTTTGAACAATGGGGCTGTAATTTTAGTAAACACACCATGTCTCGCAACAAATTCACAGAGATAATGTGATTTCTTAGATTTGATAAAAAATAAACTCGTCACACTCGTATTAGAGAGGACAAATTCGCCATGGTGTTCTTGGGTGTCCTTGGGACTTCGGATGGATTTATTCACAACTGTCAGTCACATTTTAAGCCAGGTGAAAATATCACAGTTGACGAGCAGCTGTTTCCAACAAAAATTACATATAGATTTAATCAATTCAGGGCATCAAAGCCTGACAAATATGGGATCAAGTTCTGGCTTGCTGTGGATTTAGAATCGAAATTTATTTTAAATGCCTTCCCATATCTTGGAAAAGACGATCCTCGACCAGGTGACCAACGTCTTCCTGAGTATGTTGTTATGCAACAAATGGCACCATACTTTGGGGCTTGGAAAAACGCCACATTAGGCTAGCAAAAGAATTACATCAGGAGTCTTCTAGTATCGTAGGGACTGTCAATAGTAACAGGAAAGAAATACCAACTTCTGTAAAGGTGATGCGTAAACCATTGCACACCACTCATGTTTTGAAGCATAATGACATTTCACTCACTGTATACCAAGGAAAGGAAAATTAAAACCATTTACTGCTAAGTACTCTCCATTTGGATGTGACCATAGCTAAAAATGAAAAGAAAACACCAGAAACAGTTGCTTTCTACAATTATACTTAGTTCCACGTTGATGTTGTAGATCAGATGGCCCGAAAATGCTCCACTAAGTCTGCATCAAGAAGGTGGCATGTGCAAGTATTTTTCAATCTGTTAGACCTGGCTGTTATAAATTCCTGGATCGTATTCAAAGACGTGACTGGTGCTAAAATTAAACGGAGAGCATTTATACAAAGGTTGGTGGAGAAATTGAGGGCAGTTCAAATGGCAAATAAAATAACTGAAAGCATCATATTAGATATTGTGGGCTGCAGTGACATCAAAAAGAGACGGAAGTGCCAAATCAAGAAGTGTAAAGGTACTATGACGTATGAAGTATGTGGAACTTGTACAAGGATGGTTTATGGTAAGTGTGCTTATAAAATAATTTATTATTGTGTTGACTGTACAAAACATTAGCTTTTTCTACGGTTGAGCATAGAGTGACCCATCCATGAATATAAAAATGTCTTCATCTGATGTGAATTTGTAACTAGAATAAGTATTATATAATGTAGGCTAAAAGTGCTGTCTTGTACATTTCTAAAATATACTTTCTTATAAATGGTGTAAACAATGTGTTCATTAAAATAAATTTGCAAACTTTCTTCTGCATATTTAATTTACTATCAAAATGCTGAGCCGGAATTACAATTAAGTTTGTTCAGGAGATGACATTAATATTGCTTGCCTTCAACGGCAGGTAAAAGCTTCGGATATCATGGGAAACAGTAAAAGATGCTTCAAGTCATATAAGATTGCTTTTTCATTAGAAAAAATAACTTTCCTTTGGATGGAGTCGAAATGACGCCCAACGGGCGTTATAGGGGGAATAAAAGTCTGGGCGTCCTAGTGTTAAGTGACATCTTTGTGAATCTTTCCACCAGATGTGTCTGAGATATTAATACAAGCGTTAGGGATATAAATTTACTAATACAATTCTGGTATTGAATACAATAGGGTACTCGAATATTTTCTCACGTAAAAAAAATCATATTATCTCGGGTAGTATAATAATGATGATAGTAGGAAATAACCTTAGTTTCCGATGGCCTGTAGATACTCTTCAGAAGCGTCACTTTGCGTCATGCTGTGAGAGGTACCTAAAGAGTAATAATAATTCCATAACTTGATTGTATTTACGATTAAATACATTTCAATTCCACTTTATAGCATAGTGTGGTGGTAAACAATTACTTTATGGGCTGCGTTCATAGAATATCCGCACAAGGCTCCAAAATCAGCCACGGTAATACTAAAATAGCCTTGAATAGTTTAAGATATAAATCTTTGTAAAGCTAACATTATTTCATGCTTAACCTTAACTAGGTTTTCCATATCTACAGGTAGTCATAAATAGCCTGATGTGCCCCACGCGGCGGCAGATAATTCGAATCCACCCGTCGCGCCAAGAAACCACGCGAGGGACCGCCTCGTAGTTCACACGCCACCGCTTTCTCTTCCCCTCCCCCGGCCGGGCACCAATGCCAGCCACCAGATAGTTCCAACGCCGCCGCAACCACAACCTCTCCTCCGGCCGAGCGACCACGTGACGGAATTTCCCGTACGTCACACCCTCCCCTCCTCTCCTCCCCTCTGCCCCTTTCCCCCACGCGCGGAGGAGGAGACAGGAGCTCACCCCTTCCCCCACGTGACTCCTGCGGAGCTCGCCGGTTGGCCGCCGCCCTGCCCAGGATCCACATATAAGGAGGACCTCCGGACCTCAGAAGACAGTTGGAGTTGAGTGAAAGTGCCTGCACTAGTACCTTGATTCCTACTCTTAGACCGGAGAAGACGAAAGTCTTATCCCGTTGAGCATGCAGAGCACAAGCAGCGGCAGCGGAACAACGGGGTCCCTCGGGACCATGGATCCAGCAGCTCTTCGGAAGATGTTCCTGAAGGACAAGTCGGATGCTCTTCCGACTGAATCTGGACGGGACGCTCTGGGGATGGCGGTATCACCGACGCCGGCCGATGCGTTCGGAAAACTAAAAGGCCCTTCTCAGGTCCAGGAGACGAAGGAGGAGGGGACGAAGAAGGAGGGGACGAAGAAGGAGGGGACGAAGAAGGAGGGGAAGAAGAAGGAGGAGACGAAGAAGGAGGGGACGAAGAAGGTGACGAAGAAGGAGGTGACGAAGAAGGAGGAGACGAAGGAGACCGCCGCCGCAGGCTCCTGCTCCATGGCTGATGGAGCGGTTGAACCAGCACCCGCCCCCGCCACCACCGCAGCAGATACCTCTGCTGACATGGCCGCCGACCCACTCGCTGCCGCTCCGGAAGACGCCGCGGCTGCCAACACCGCTCCGGTTGAGAAATCGGAGATGATGGAGACGGAGGTCCTTGCTTCTGCTTCTATCTTTTCAGGCTCTTCACAGGTTGAAAAGAAGACTTCCAAGCGGAAGCTAGCAGACACTGAGGCAACGACTACCACCACTACTACCGGCGACGCTTCTTTGGACTCCTGGTCGGCACCTGTTGTCGCCAATGACAACCCTGATGACGAGGGATGGTCTAAGGTGGTGTCCAAGAAGAAGAAACCGGTGCAAGCAGAGACCGCAGCACCACCACAAGGTGGTGAAAAGAAACAACGCATACCGCCGATCATCTGCTATGACGCCAAGGACATGCGGGGATTGACGGACAAGCTCGAGGAAATCCTTGCGGAGGACTTTGAGTTTGAAGTAAGACGCACCTCGGTGCGTCTTATTGTTAACTCTCCAGATGACCACCGGAAGGCTGACGCTCTACTGATCGAGATGGGAATAGAACACCACTCCCAGCCCTTGGATCCAGTGCAGGGAGTCCGATACCTGCTGAAAAACGTCTCCAGGTGGCGGACCGAGGCTGAGGTCTCGGAAGCGCTTGCAGGTATGGGATACCAAGTGCGTAGTGTGCGACAAATGTCGGTAAATGAAGGTGGGAAGAGAGTGTTCATTGACCGCTTTGTCGCAAATCTTGTGAAAACACCCGGTGCCATACCCCCTATACAAATTACACATGTGCTCAAGTGCAAAGTGAAAGTTGAATACTTCCGTGGCGAAAAAGGCCCGAGTCAGTGCAGAAACTGCATGCAATTCGGGCACGTTGCCATCTCATGCAGGCGGAATCCAAAGTGCTTTCGTTGTGGTGACTCACACACTGGTGATAATTGCCCAAAAGGGCGCAGTGACGAACCAACGTGTGCTAACTGTGGCGGCCCTCATACAGCCGTAAATAGGAAGTGCCCCTCCTATGTGCAAGCATTACAGCGATACCTTGCCAGTAACAAGAAACCTGACGTGTCGGCACCCCGTGAGGAGACGAAGAGGGCGCCGGCAAGGAAGGTTGCGCAAGCCACCTCATTCGCCGAGGCCGCAAAGGGTGCGGCTGCACCACTGCAGCAGGCAGAGACCACGGAAATCAACCCTCCACCTCCCGAGGACGCTGAGCAAACAACGTCCTCCAAAAAGAAGAAAAAGAAGAGGAGTAAGAAAGGGAAGAAAGCAACCTCCGCCCCGCTTTCCTCCTCCACTACTCCCGCTCTTCCTTCAAACTCAACTGCACCGGAAACCACGGTGCCACAGCCGGAGTCTAATCCAGGATCCTCAACATCCGCACCACAGACGTCACATGATGTCCCAGTGGTGTCAACCAGGAACTGTGACGACAACCACCTATGGAGATCCATCTCGTCTCTGTGCACGGAACTACAGAGACACATCACCACCACTGAGGGCAAACTCCTACTGCAGATCCTCCAAGAGCTCACTAAGCAGAAGACCGGGGAAGTCTCCACCGCATGATGGCACGTAATAACATAACTATCGTGCAGTGGAATGCCCGTGGCTTAAAGGGGAAGACGGAGGAGCTACGGGCGTTTCTCCAAGAGAAGAACGCTACAGTTGCCGCCATCCAGGAGACGTGGTTGACACCAACAGACGTCTTCAAGATGACTGGCTGGACAATCTACAGATCGGACCGTGTTAACGGAAATAGGGGAGGAGCAGCCGTGATGGTCCGAAATGACGTGTCCTCCCGAGCATCGAGAAGCTATGTCCACCCAATAATCGAGGCAGTTGGCTTATCAATCCGGTCAAAGACGAGTGGTTACGGATCATCTCCGTTTACTACCGCCCAAAGAGTCCTTGGTGTGCTGACCAACTCATCACCATGCTTGATGACATCGGATCCCCGACGATTCTCATCGGGGATCTCAACGCCAAGCACCACAGCTGGCACTCGAGGGTGGACAACACCAGAGGATGCAGCCTTCGCCGACTGGCGGATGACGAAGGATACACAGTGGTGGCACCGATGACGGCAACACACGAGCTTGGAGATATCTTGGACATTGCTGTCACCAACAATGTCCGAGAGTCGATCCGGATGTACTCTTGTGTTGACCTTTCGTCGGATCACTACCCGACAATCCTACAGATTGGTGGAAGCTACGTGAACGTCCCTCCAGTGGAAAGGCTCGACCTCTCCCGAGCATGCTGGGAGACATTCAGAAGGACGGTAGCTGACAACCTGACAAGAGAACCTCCGAAACCCGCGACTCCAGAAGAAGCGGACCGAATGGTCAGCCATCTGACGGAGACCGTGACCAACGCCATCGATGTCTCCATTCCGAAGAAATTGGTGCGAACACAATGCATTCGAGTTCCACTGCCCTTCGGAGTCAGAAACCTGATAACTAGAAGGAACAACGTGCGACGCCGATGGCAAAGAGCACGAACCGCGGACCTCCGGCAAGAGCTCTCAGAACTGAACGTACAGGTACGTCTTGCACTGGCAGACGTACGCCGGGATATCTGGGAGACTCATTTGTCCGAGTGCACCGCAGAGGATCCAGAAGAAATCTGGAAAGTCTGCCGCCGAATACGCAGCACCAAGCAACGAGATCCAATCATCGTTGACGAGGACAGCATTGCAGTATCTCCTGCAGAAAAAGCTGAAATGTTGGCGAAACACTTGGCGGAGGTGTTTACGCCAAACCCTGCGACGACCGAGTCTGCCGCTGCTGAGGCTGAGATAGCGGAGTTCACAGCTTCGCTCAACGACGATCCTCTGGACGAAGCCGACATCCCTGTCTTCAGTGAGAAGGATGTCACTGGAATAATACGCCACCTCAACACTCGGAAGGCGCCAGGACCAGATGGCATCGCAAATGTCATCATCCGACAACTTCCGAGGGCAGCGGTGGTGTACCTGACGAGCGTTTTCAACGGCTGCGTCAGGATCTCGAGCTTTCCATCCATCTGGAAGAGGGCAAAGATAACCTGTCTGCCAAAGACTCAAAAATCGGAAATGGCACCTGGAGATTTCCGGCCCATCTCTCTTCTCGACGGATTCGGAAAACTCTTTGAGAGACTACTTCGCTGGCCGATCTGCAACTTCATTCGAGAAACAGGATTCCTCCCAGAAGAGCAGTTTGGCTTCAGAGAAGGGCACTCCACGGTCCAGCAGCTAGCAAGGACAACGGACTTCATTACCGACGCCTTCAACAGGAGAAACTCGGTTGCCGGTGCCTTTTTCGACATTTCAAAGGCATTCGACCGCGTTTGGCACCCAGCACTCCTGATGAAGATGGCACGGCTCCAGTTCCCGATGTGGATGCAGAGGATCATCGGGAACTATCTACGGGACAGGACTTTCACTGTCAACTGGCTCGGGGCATCTTCCGGCATCCGGCGCATCTGTGCCGGCGTGCCGCAAGGATCAGTCCTCGGGCCAATGCTATTCAACATCTTCACCTATGACATCCCCCGGGATCATGGGTGGAACACAGTCCTGTCCCTGTATGCAGATGATGCGGCGCTCCTTACAAGATCGCGCCGCCAATGGATGGCTGTGGATGCGCTACAGGGTCCCGTCGACGAACTTCTTCGATGGTACAAACGGTGGCGCATCCAAGTCAACGCTGGGAAGACCAAAGCCATAATCTTCCATCCAAGCAAAGGAGCGTCTGCACCAGGAGTCGGCCAGCTGTCGGTAAATGGTGTCCCACTGCCATCCGAAGTCCTATATCTGGGCGTGCTGCTGGACCAGAAGCTGATTTGGAGACAACAAGCGAATCGTGTCCGAGCACGAGCCAGAGCTGCACTGAACCGGATCTATCCCGTTCTACGGCCGCCCGTACTCAGTATGGACATGAAGCGGAGACTATACAGGGCCTGCATACTGCCAGTCATCACCTATGCGGCCCCTGTATGGTCTGGAGTGCCCCGGTCAACCCTCCAAAGAATCCAGGTGGTGCAAAACTCTGCACTCCGATGCATTCTCTCTTGCGGACGTTTCGCCCGCACAGAAAGAATGCACCAAGATGGAAAGCTTGAGACCCTAGAAGTCCTCCTGCCAAAGATCTCCAGCCAGTTCTTCGACAGAGCAGCAGACTCTAAACATCCAGTGATACAGAACCTCTCGAAGATCGTAGTTCGACCATGGGACCGCTACAAGCGGCCTATAGCCAGCATGGACGATCCAGCAGCCCTGCCCATCAACAAGAGGCCCCGGGTGACATGAAACCGACGAAGAGCATCGTCAACTGAGACAAAAAGGAGACAACATAAAACGCCCCGCTCCGCCTTCATAGCAACAGCTGGTAAGGCGATTAGTCTTCCTGCAATTAGAAAGGAAGAATCACAAGTATGCATTCCTCAGAAGACACAATGGAGGAGGGAGTCTTAGAGAATAGTCGCAGAGAGTCAACTCCTCGGCCGTCACCCTCCTCCCGCGTCCGGTCGAAGCAAACGCACTCCTCGGCACTCTTCCTCCACCCGCACCCTTGCGGCCCGGAGGACTTGTGGACCGTTCCGGCCGTCGCCCGCACCCGGAACCCGCGTCCCGCCAGGAGGAGCACGCCGTCGCCCGCTCCCGCCACAGTGGGACAAGCCGCACCCGCAAGCGCCGGACGCACCGCTCCCGCCACAGCCGGACAACCCGCAAGCGCCGCTCCCGCCAGTGCCACCACCGGGAAGCATCAACGAGCCTGGCCGCAGCCCAGCGGAGTCCAGCACCCCGTAGCCGCGCCGCAGCCAGCGAGCCACTCGCCCTTCAGGCACTCCTTGCCTTTCGGTCCCCCTTTCTGGGACCCCCATTGAACTCACCCATGTAAATATACTGAATAAATACGGTCAATGTTTAAACCTCTATTTTTCCGTCTCTTGATTTACTCGCATCGTGACCCAGGCACCTTCGCTTGTCGCCGAGTTCTCACGAGAACACGATCGCGCGTTCCGGGGTGGGTTGCTCTACCGCACCCGGACGCCGACGTTGCGACAAGCCTCGCTTCCAATAAGGGCTTTATAGAACTAAAATTGGAAAATGACGCTGATGAATCCTCCTACATAATTCTATAAATCACATGATATTCCCACTAGCTAGTAAATTTACGCATACTATGTTTTCGCTTCATTCTTCATTTTTTTACCTCAGTTTCAGCACAATTTAATTTTGTCTCTAAAGAACGAACATATAATCACATTAATCGAATCGCCAGGACCGAAATAGATATACATTATTAAATGTATTAGATAGAAAAGTTGCATATTTTTCCTACTGAAATCAGCAAAATGCAAATTGTTAATGCTATAAGTCTCTTCTTCATAGATATTTAATTAATAAGAAAAATAAAAGGATCTAAATCACTTCAGCATTCTGCAAGAGTATTCTTTTCGCATTATACTTCACTATAATTAATCATCTATGAAAAAAATAAAACTGGCGACCCATTATTTTCAGTCCGAGTTCTAAGATAACTCTTTTAAGTTTTCAATGTCATGTTTAAATAAGGCTTGGTTTTATTAAAGAAAGATATTTATGAATTATTTTACATTCACAGTGAAACTGGAAGCCATGACGTAACCTTTCTCTTTCCATTTGAAATTATCCTCGGTTGTTGAATTACGCAGACCTTTTGGCGTTCGTAATGGTCAAAATTAGCCGTAAGATCAAATTGAAACGATACCGCATAAATACATACATCAAGAGACTTCAGAAAATAATGGACAGCTTAATTTTAATCAATGTGTTAATTATGCAGAGAGAGTTAGCCCCTCAAAACGCAAATCATTCAATTGTTGCAACGCATAATACTTATTAATAGCAATTAGCCTCCCACATATCCACATTGCCACGTATCTGCATTCCTGGCATCTTCTGTCTACGTGCACGTCTGTACAACTGAATTAAAATAACCATTTAGAGCTGTAGCCGTTTTAAAAGACTAAAACCATATGCAAAAACTTTGCGAATGCGAATTCTAGGAAGGCTCTCCGATGAAAAAGTGAAAGAGAGACCCTATTCAGCAATGCTTATGGCAGGGCACGTCTCGAATATGCCGCGATCATTTGGTACCCTGCTCAAAAGATTGAATTCGCTAAGAAAATAAAACAGGAAGGAAAACCGCAAGCTTTGTCAACAGCTTCTACGAACGAACAGAAAGTATGTCACAGCTGATGGAAGGACTAGGTTGGGTAGGGACCCTTTATGAGTAAAGGAAGTTTTAAATTTTTGAAACAATTTCCTTTTTTAGACATGCTTTTTACATTTTTCTTAAGGAATAATGGTTCCTTGAAAATAATTCTACCAAGTATTATCCTTTTCCTCGGATACAAGGTGGGTAGAGCGTTGAGCAGATGGCCCGTATGTCTCTGGTCTCATTCCTGGAGGTGCTACTACACTCTGGTTAGCCCACACCTCGAATACCCCGCGACCATTTGGGATCCTGGACAGATAGATGTGATTCGATGGAGTCGTTGCTGATCTATAACATTAGAAAATCTGCAACTTTCGGGTTGAAATCAGTTTCAATCGAGTTATATTTTGAGTTCGAATATAATGTGCACATAAATAAAAATTATGTGACGTATACACCTTACACTTTCTGAGGATAGGTTGACGAGATTTCCCACGAAAGTGGACGGTTTTTGTGAATTCAAGGAAAATGTTGTAGAAAGCCCATATCCACAAAGTAGGATTTGTTACATTTATATAGAGGTAGATAAATTGATTTGCATAATTCATTAAGAGCTCATACTTGAAAAAATAAGTAGAAAATAACAAAAGGTAATTAAAGGCAAATTATCTAGCGCCATGCAGGAAAACAAGGTAAAATTCATTACGAAAACGAGATATTATTTCTGGGAAAATTAAATTTTATCCTCCTTACAAATGATCAAAATGTAACTTATAAAACATAAAAAATAAACTAAAAAGGCAATGTGTTAAATTTAACCATACATTGGAGACAAAATAATGGACAATATTTGGAATAGGAAGCCAAAAAAAATTTCACATGCACTTCATGAAAACTGAGGAAGTTTGTTATCACTCGGGTTGATAGAAAATTTGATAGTCAAGCAAGGGTTTGACCACACAAAAAATTGATTCTGTAAGTACGCATAAGACTTAAAACAATCCATTGCCCTTGAGTGCAAGCTACACTAATTTATTTGCACACTTTTACACACAAGTGGAAATTGTTTTCATAAGTGTTCAAACATCTTAACTACCTAGCTACACGCATTTTCAATTTGTACTGCACCAATATCACACTGATCTTCCAACTTTTCACGGTAAAGGTCGGATATTATATGCAAATATCCCTCTAGCGAGTGTTTTGAATAAAATATCTCGACGGCAATAAAAGAATAACTCTAGAAGGACACTAATGATTTGGTACATGGCAAATTTTAATGTGTATTTTCCCGAACCTAACGTATAAACAAGTTTTAAGACCCTGGGATTGGGTATGGTATTAACTTTTACGGAGTCACCCGCAGGTGCAAAATAGTGAAAGCATTCCACAGAAAACAATCATACATTAAACGTAGCTCGTTCATTTTTGCATAATCAATAGTGGGTGAACCTTTATTCAATAGAGTTTACGCAATAATAATTTTTATAGATGATTTTCAGAGAGATGAGTTACTTCCGAGGAATAACGGAAATGCACGAGGATATGGTCTTAAGCCCGTTTTACACGGGGCACGTAATTTCACAATCTGATGTACGTACTAACGTGCATTTCAAATTTCATCGTGTAAAGCCGTGAATTGCAAGAACACATGCGCGAATTCAAGAACGCGTGATGGCAAAATAGCCCCTGCTCTAATTCGAATATGAATGCATGCCCGATTGAGAAAAACATGCAGTTTGAAGTTGTGCAATTTCGTACCCCGTGTAAAATGGCCTTTGTAGAGGATAAAAAGGCAACGAGAGAGGATTCTTAAAAGTAATAAAATTAGTAACTCAACCCAACAGAGAAAAAAATCATACCCAAGGAATATTAAGTTCATTTTTGCATGATTATAATATGATGAGCCTTCATTGCACTGATTTAGAGAAAGAATATTTTTGATAGTCTTGATTACACCGAGAGAACTTTATCCAATGTGGTTTAGCGTCGCATATTAGTATGGAGCAAAGTTTCAGCGATACATACCTAATGTATTCACCGGCTGTGAGAACAGCGTTTATCGACATCTCTCCTGCGTAAAAGTCCGCGTATTTTCTCATAACTATATACCGTGATGTTATCGATTTAAAGGGAGCTTGTACGCTGAGCCACAATCGGCGTGGGATTGAAATACTTTCCCCTCAATTACAACATACAGAAACGCCTAGGCAGCGGCCTACTCACATCGGTTATACCAAATATAGAGGAGGCGCGAAAAATACCGTCACTTCAAGCCTCCAATCGTGTAGTTACTATCATTGGAATACATTGTGAGATAATCCGATTCTTTGCCTATCTCTCTCCGGCTAAATTTTCGCGCCTATTTTTATGTCCAATGTAATACTTAACGGTAATTGGCGAAAAAATGTTATCATAAAACTTGTATATCTATTTTTTTAACAGGAGTATTTTTTATCACAAAACTAGGAGCGGTGGGCCATATTACCCTTTTTGTTGAACAGTTTATTTTGATCCAGCTCAGGGATTAGAAATGCTCAAAAGAACAGATCCAAAAGCATTCACAGGATTCCAAATGTGGAGGGAGAGAAACTTTATGACATTTTAATTATCAAAATGGCATATTAAGATCATGTATTCGTAAAATGAAGGTAAAGGGACACTTTCATCCAATCTAGCTACCTCAGGTCCCATACGATCAGGTCCCATATTTGCATAATATGCAAATGAGTGTAACGATAATTAAATCAATCTAGCCAAGTATCAGTAATTTACGACCAGATTAAACAAAACGCGACATTTTACTCATAATGTCTTAGCGTCAGTGCACTTTGTGATTTTCCAATAAGGATTGGATCATGAATTCGTGAAGAAACAGAGCGACACTATGACGTGGTTTAAGGCTCCTCAAGCACAACTAACTCTTTCCGTCGAATCAGCCGCTATATCAAAGTGAATCAGAATATACAAGTGAACGGTTGCAATAATTACTATGTCCTGAAATACCAAGCCGTCGAAGAAAACAAAATACTGTCGAGAGAAACAATGGCGAGCTCTGCGACCGATTTAGTTCTACTCGGAGCCTTGTGATGGATGTACTATCATAGTTGACTGTTTTTGATACGATGTACAAATTAGGTGACGAAGTTTGCAGCCCGGCAGGCATCAACTCAAGAATTTCAGCAAGGATTTTTTCAGTTTTCTGTTCTACAAATTGCTCGGTTGAGTGATCGCTATGTATGCGACTTTCCTAATTGGGGCAAAGAAAAAAATCTCAAAGAAAATCTGCTTTTTATTTTGAAAAATCAACTATAGGTTTCTGGAGAGGAGGAACTGAGGATTCTGTTGCATTCCATAGAATTTAATATTGGGCTACGTTACGGTCAATGATTCCATGTGTAAAGCTCGTTTTACACGGGGAACGTAATTGCACAATCTGATGTATGTACGAACGTGCATTTCAAATTGCATCGTGTAAAGCAGTGAATCGAAAGAACGCATGCGTGAATCCATGAATGCGAGATGGCAAAATAGCCCCTGCTCTAATTCAAAAATGATCGCACACCCGATTGAGAAAAACATGCAGTTTGAAGTTGTGCAATTTCGTGCCCCTTGTAAAACGGCCTTAACACCGAAATACATGTTTTGCACCGTATTATAATATCAATGCTTTATTTAGTAATTAATAATAATATCATTGATCTAATCTTTTACACTCTCTTCATTTAGCATAAAGTAATTATGTATTCTATATAAATTTTCATAACATATTATTTCAAACAAGCATCAAGTGCATGCTAAAAATGTTTACTTAATTGAACGCTACGATTCCACAGACATTCGTGAGAATACAACAGCGTTAAATTTTTATTTTTCTTTGAATTGTTTTCCCACCAATGTATTAACGAAGAATGCACGATTAACTACCGGGCGGAATAGCATCGAGATAACATATCTACTCAACTGTTTCCGATCACTACCATTGCTGAACGCTTTTCTGCCTCCTGTTCAACAAATCTCTCCGAGCAGTTCCGCATCAGACCTCTTTTGAGCATGCTGTTCAGCGAATATTTCCGAACCTAATGCGGTTTAGTCTCTTCTATCTTACATCTCAAAGTCGAGTGTAGGCCCGGAAATCCACGAGCTGTGTTATCAAATGGATTTGTGGATTGTGGATCCAACCTCCCTCCTCCCACCCTGTGGCGCGTCGCTGTTATTTGTACTTGCCATCTGTTTGTACTCGAAAGAATTTGATGAACACAATACGCCGCCCACCGCTGCTTCGTGCACACGACATTGTAGGACTAGGCTCTAACGTTAAATTATCGGGCGGTACAGACAGTTTGAGTGAACCGTTCATTTTCCGATCAGTTCATATGTCAGAACAGTTAGATTTGAACTACTCTGCTCTTTTTGTCCCATCTGTATTCACTAACACTAAAATAGCATGGAACAGTCATCAACTGATTCGCAACACCCTGCCAGACTGGAAATGTTTTTCTCACAGAATTTCCATTGCACTAAAATTGGAATGGAGCAAGGGAAAAAATACACGCCAATGTGGGCTAATCAACTTAAAGAAAAATAATATGCCATATAACCACCTGATATTAATCGGTGCACTAACAGCGTCAATATTAATGGGTTTTTTAAACCAATACTTCTGAAGTGTAGGTACTCAAAATCTAACTTCACTTACTGGCATCCCATTTCCACCACGAATAACAATTCGAAATATATAATTAAGGGATATGCATTAGATATAAAATAAAATGCAGTTGTTTGTTCAATATTTCAAAGGCATATTCATACCTAGAGATATTTTTGAAAAATATTCATTTCTAAATAATTTAAACTTAAAAATACGGTATTATTTATAAAGATTGAAAAAACATATACCTAACCCATATTTTTTTGCCGAATCAAAAAATCATTCCAAATGAACGGAAATAACGGCCTCCAATGAGGTGATTGCATAGTAGACAGATATGTTTACGCCATAAGAAAGTGAACAATTCCAACTGATTCTCATCAATAAGAAGCATTCTTGAGAATTTTAAATAGTTACTACTTAGTTCTAGTGACCAATAGGATATCATTGGTTTGTCATCTGACATATACGCTTGTAACTTCCTGAATATAATTATTTTATTTGGTTGAAGTAATTAGGGGGATAGCTTATCTTGAACAATTTTTTTATAATTAAAACTACAAAAAAAAAAAAACAACATAACTCTTTTTTATACAAGGATAGACAGAAGCCACCAACCAAGACGTTGTTGTTTAGCAGAGAGATTTGCTATTTCCGTAGAGATAGGCGAAATTTAAGAGGATAAGGAGAAAAGGAGGATGAAGAGACGACGACAGAGGATTCGCCAAAGGTTATTATGGTTCAGCTAAAGAGAAGACAGGAAACTGCCGGCAAAGTATGAGTAATCCCGTAGTAATCCACTATAAACGACGTGAAAATCTTCCCGACTAATCGGCTAATCCCTCGGAATGCGAATACTTGTACGACGCACACATGCACACAATCTTTCCTTTAATGTCCCCGAAGGATTAGTTGAAATGTACACCGTTTTGACAGCCTCGTGCAAACGTATGACAGGCCTTGTATCGTGAAAGAGTGGATAGCAGGGTGCCCGAGCCCATAAATTGGCAACCGATGCAGGTTTATGGCCAATATATATCGTCCTCGACCATATACATGTCTACGGCTACCTTCCCTTCCAGCGCTCGTCCACTCACGCAGTTAGCATTTATTGACAGCAAAGTCATGAGCAAATCTGCGGCACTGTGATGAAACGCTAAAAAAATGTGTCATTTATTAATTAAGATCGCTTTTATTAATTGGAGATGTTTACCTCGGAATGAAAAAGCCTGCTTCCCTTGCGGCGCGTGCTGCGTAAATCTTTTAATGGAAACGTCAAGTGGGAAGAACGAAGGCAACCAGTTCCGTTTGGGGAAGCTAGAAAAACGATGGGAAAAGATTTGCGAACTTTAATTTAAAGACTTTCATGTTTTTTTCCCGCGAGCGTAACATCTCTCCACGGAGGCACACCGAGCTTCGCTGCAATCCGCAGTAAACTTCAAGCCCTTTTTACAAAGCTGCCCGTTCCACCTTCCATCCCTCCGCCCCACACCCTCGCGTCGCGAACTTATTTACAACCGCTTAAACGTTCACGGTAGCGCCCGCCCTGGAGTAAATAGGAATGCATAAACGAAGAAGACCCTGAAGTGACTGCTTGCACTAAATGCAACCAGGGCCACTTAAGGAAACGTCGAAGGACGATGTGCTGCTGCTAACCGTGGCGCGTAAAACTTGTAGCGATGGGACTTCGGGGAAAAAACCTAACCACCACATAAGATAACCAATAGTGGAGCGCTCGAGGATAAAAAAGTAGGTACCTCCAGGAGAAACCTTCAGAGGGGGGGAGCAACGCTGAACGACACATCAGTACGGGAGGAAAGCTTGCTTATAGAGTGAGCATCGAATGCGTTTCTCCACCGGAAGGAATAAGGTCTCTTTAAGGGTGCACGGTTACGGATGGAGAGGACCCTGCTTGCAAAACAAAAGCCGAGCAGGAAATGTCCGAACAGGAAATAACATGCGAGTCTATCTCAACTGTGAAATGAATTTCACCACTGCAGCCGAGGGAAACACGGAAGTTACACGCTAGGCTCAGACGAATTGAAAATTTCAGAATTAGTGAGTAAAACGGTGACACGGAAGATACTATAGCATAGATACACTGTCGGAGAGGTAGGTGCAAAAGCTATCTCTCCCAGAAGGAGACTTAGAAGGGAGAAGTCCCGGTTTTATAATATCTAGTTAAATATTTCCACCACTTGAAAACTGAAGTGAATGCATTCTCCCATCTCCCATTTTACGTTGATGGCGAAGGGAAGATGCTCTACGCTGTGATAGAATGACTCGTGTGATCGCGTATGAATAATGAAGAGAATAGGCCAAATGGGATGATGAGAGGTAAAACGTATGACGGCTGAAGCAAGTGTCGGACGTGAGAAGATGCCACCTGTTTTGAAGGAATAACGAAGTAAATCTCATATTTATTTAAGCCCTCCTCATCACGAACATTGCCAATTAAAAAAAAAATTCGGTTAAATTTATTAATGCTTCATCATTAGTTTCACAAAAAAATGTTCTTGGACGGATATTGTCATAGCATGAGGATTCAATTTATTCGAGGAGTTAAGATTGAATTCACGGTTCAAAATTATACTGATATACACTGATTTTCCACAAACGTTTTTCAGTTATTTTTCATGAGGAAAATCGCATCCAAATTATACCAACACTCATCGTAAATGAACTTCCACAAGGTTGAGCCTGAGGTAATGGAGATATATCAACACTATTTAAGTTAAAAATATTATGAATGCTTAGATATCCCTTAAATAAGTTTCAAAGAAACTTGACGGAGTTATAAGGCACAAAAAAATATCAGTGAATCTTTATGTTTTACTAAAGAAATCTTTCTCCCGCCAAGCATAACCAGCGAAGTTGGAACGAGTGCTGGGATCTATTTATTAAGGTTTGACTTTCAATAGTCGTGACTCGTAAGAAATCATGTCAGTTTTAAAAGGATCTATTGCAACGTCCGATATGTCCATGTATATAACCACATTCATTCGCATTCATAGCATACAACCGCTTTAGTAAATGACTTATAGTGCAGCTCATAGGGTTAAAACATTGAAAGCTTATTTAAAGTGACTTCTTAAATTACTTCCACTTTTAAATTAGTAAGTTAAGAGTTTGCGGAATGACTGGATGTAAATTGAATAAAAAAAGACAAATTAAGGAGGATTAAAAACGAATTCCTGGCGTCCTTCTTTTCGAAAAAAAGTCAAGGTAAAAATTGGATTGCACGTATCAGTCATATTCCAAGGACTCGTCAAGTCACTCACGAGGTGCGATTCACGAGGATGCCGAGACCTTTAGAAAGCAACAATATTCTAGTAACTTTTCCTGATAGTCATCCTTCACACCTTTGCCATTTAAGCATTCTAAACCAAATATAAATGTTAACTTTTTCTTTAAATTTACCTCCTGGCGAAGAATTTTCTTATTTATAATTCCATCAGTTATCATTGTGGTTGGAGCTGTGACAATTTAATGCCAACCAAGAAGAGGGTTGAATTGACAAAGCGAAAAGGCCTTGTAAAGCGTCCCCAATGACCAGCGTTGCAACGCTAGTCATTGTGGACACGTTGGCGCCACTGGCAAAATGAACGCCGTAATTGTAATTATGGTGCTATTATCTTGAGAAATACAGATAAGATAATGATATATAGTTCATTTTGTACAACTAGATAATAACACTGCTGTGGGAGGCACATATCACCCAGGTGACGATAAATAAATGAATAAGTTATTAAAAAATTGGGAAAACAGATAATTAAGAAATTGTGTTACTCACAACGCTCGAGGTTCTAAAATGGGAGGTCCCAGGGCTCTCACCGCAATCAATGAAGGTAATAGACCATCATGAAAACCCCTGGGTTAGATAATAAAAGCTAGATATATTACACTGTCAGTGATTTTTTCAATGGTATACACAATATGCTCATAACTATAGAGTAAATGCGTAATTTAAAGTACCGAAGAAAGACTAGAATATAACTACATATATAGCAGGTAACATACTGGAATCCCAGCCATGTTGAATATTTCGACGTTAAATATTTTAAGAAGCAACCACGTACGTGCAGTGAGTCCTATTTTTAGACTCCGCACTGTTACATGTGTGAAGTAGTAACAATTACGCTACAGCGACCACGAGCTGAGTGCGTGATCAAACTGAAACCAAAAAATAGTCGATAGCAGCAAAACACTATTGTTTAAAGTTATGAACACCTGCACACGCAACCATGACCTGAGTGCGTGATCAAACTGAAACCAAACAATAACCGATAGCCGCAAAAACACTATTATTTAAAGTTATGAACACCTGCACACGAAGGAAAACGAGGGTAAATTCCTTCCAGAACATTCGAATAGAAGGAGGGAGAAAATGAATATATACATATACAGGCGAGTTACTCTATAGGAGGCGGGCAATTTAAACAATCAACCAAGATAAAGGTCGAATCCACGCCACTCGATGCAGTGAAATTACGTCATAGAGACCATAGAAATCTGAAGAAGTATTTATAAAGTAGTGGTTTCCGGTACGAGGGAAGTATTAGCCGTACTGTAAAAGGAAGTAAGCCGAGGTCAGCTGGAACTACACGAGACATAACCAGGGAGCAGTCAACCTTGCGGCCGAATACCTGTAGCGAGACAGCGGTGGACGTTAACTGCGTGATTTCCTTAGCCAGTCGAGGGGTCAGTGCAAAGCATGTGTGTCATGACGAAAACCATGAAAGAAGTCACTATATATGTACGTAATCATAATTAATTGGTAAAGGGTATTTATTTGTGCAAGTGAATACATTTGTGTGCAAAAAGTGAAGTGAGCCGAGAAGACAAAATAGAAATTCCCAAAAGGAATTATCGCTGTGGCCCAAAGGGCGAAGAAACCAATGTGATACACTGACAAAGGTAACAAATACACATGATATTGTGATTCAAGTATAATATGATTTATTGAGTGACGTGTTGTATTTAATATAAGTAAATACGGGCAAATGGTAAAGGTGAGCTTTCGTCTCGCACGGTAAACATTTTATTTTTAAACGTAGTAAACTGACGAAGTAGAATGTGATACGTAGGAGTAGAGGAAAAATGCGCATTTGTAAAAATATAAGAACTATACCCGTGCAACTAGTAGTTTTAGAAATATTAACGTTTGAAAATGAGCAATTTCGCGATTTGCTCGTGAGATTTCGACGCCATATTTGAAGGTTTTACGAACAACCGGTAGAGGGATTGTGACTAATTTCCCTTCTAAAATATACTCTCCCCCCCCCCCCCCCAAAAAATAGCTTATAGAGGGAAATAGGGGTGCTAGGGTGGGACGGTACGCGGGCCCCAATTGGCAATTTTCAAAAGTGAAAAAGGCATTTCTGTGAGTTGGAAAAGCGGAAAACGCATTTTTGGCGGGAGCGATAACGTGGAAATGGACATTTTTGATAGTGTAGGAACGTTCCACATGCATATTTTTACAATAAATGTGAAAATGAAAAGACGTATGTTAGGAATCATTCTGGATGTTGTGTTTTAGTCGAGAGGCGATTTAATTGAAAGGTATGATACTGGATGTGCATTTTCACAGTGAAAATGACGTGAATTTATACCATGGACAATGACTTTGTGTATTTTTAAAGAATTAGTTCCCTATCGTAGGTTGATGATTAACAGGGTGTATTATTTGAAGCCTAGTATTATTTTAAGCATACAATCCCTGTATTGGGTTGGTGATTATAGGTGGCCATTAATGGATGGGTAAAACGTCATGTTACGTATTCTATTAAGAATAGAATCCCTCTTGTCGGTTGGTGATTATAGTTTGCCATTAATAGAAGGGTAAAGTGTCATTTTACGTATTCTATCAAGAATAGAATCCCTCGAGTCGGTTGGTGATTATAGGTGGCCATTCGTTGAAAGCTAAAATGTAATTCTGCGTATTATTTCAAGAATAAAATCCCTCAGGTGACATGGTGAATATAAGAGGGCTTTTGTTGGAGGATAACGAAAAAGTAATGTTGACGGAGTTTGAGAAATTAACTGTGAATGGTTGGAAGTCAATTGTTTAAAAATAGCCCGGTATTCATTCTCCAATGATAGTTGAGACGTCTGTTGGCGTAAATCATTTCTGACTTGCCTGTGTGGTCGCCATGAATTACCAATCCTCTACACACGAGCAAATTTCTGCAATCCTTTACCCTCCAAACCCCCCTTCCCTTCCGTAATCACCATCACATCTCTCTTTTCCTTTATTTGTTTTGGGTGCGACATTAACGGTCTACCCTGCACGCAAATTATCTTGAATGATACTATTTGCTTAATCAAGGTGTTCCTTCCCCTCACTAAATCATGAAATGGATTACCGAGTAGTAGGCCAGATAAGGAAATGTAAATCCTCCATTTAAAGTGAAATGTGCAGTGTGTAGTGCAGTGGAATGAATGGAGTTGCATTGAAGTTATAGGCTGTAGCGGGGCGAGTTTGAGTGGAAGGCGGGAAGAAAGTGTGAAAGAGAGGTGTGTAGAGAGGTGTGTGTGTGTAGAGAGAGGGTAGAGAACCAACTGATCGATATCTGCGCCATCTATGGTGAAGAAGACGAAGCGGCATTTTTTCACAAGATGGCGGAGAGGAAAAAACGCACTTCTCAGGTTTGAAAGTTTGCCATTCCTAAAGTAGTTGATGCATTGTTATGTTGAACGTATTTTAGAAATGCGCATGGTTTGCATTATAATTGAGGTGAATTTGGTGTCGATACGTCTGTTCAAAGTGGTTGGCGCGTTTACGCTGGCGAGACGAAAGCTCACCTTTACCCAGGCAATTATCTAACCTTTGATGTGGAGGGAAACAAAACTGTGAATAAATAGAGTTCATAATTTATAAAGAAAGGAAAAAGTGTTATTTATTTTATTGGTAGAATAGAAAGAGTATCGTTATATATGATAGGTAATTGTTTTTAAATGGTACAAGTACCTAATTGAAGTTAACTAATATCTGTCAGTCTATTCGTCTATTCGTCACGCCTGTTTTAAAGGACTTCCACACGATCTATCAGATCATCTACGAATATAATATTTGGTATATAAACAGTTCATGAACCAAGTACATAAAAAATAGTAACAAAAAACAGCGAAAAACAATGTTTGGGCTTGTTTTTACTCCACATCCGTTCACTTTTACACCCATGTTATAAGCATTGAATTGTATGTTGTATGGTTAAAAGAATAGTGTTTTTATTTATTTTATTCGATGTTCCTATTCGCTTCCTTTATGGCTTAAAATTTCGTGATCGTCTTCAAAAACTCATTTTGTCACTAATTAAAACTAAAAATGTTTTTAACTATTTGCAACCGCAGCATTACTTTAAATGTGAGCTTGACACCTAAGCCCATTATGACGGAGGATAAGTGATTAACATGAGAAAAACAGTGAGAATATTAGTTGGCGTATTTTTCGCCTCGACCTCTCCAAGTGTGTTAAATCAAATTAATCCAAGCTCAAGTTTCACTGCTCCACAGACTTTCCACAGGAGAGCCTCCAAGGGTGGTTAATGACACCTGTGGGCATATGAAATCTGTATATTACATTGAAAGAATTAAAGAATTCATTGAAGATGTTTCAAGTATTTTGACTTTTTCTTCTTTTCGTTGAGTTTGAACTGGTACCCTTTACTAACTAATTCATAATTGTATGAAATTCGCTCTCACATTTACAAACTAGGAATTTTCAAACATGTTGATTTTTAGTATTATATTATAAATAATTTACAATTTCCGATCAAATTAGAAATTAGACGGAAAACTTGGCTCATGTGGATAGGTATATGCTAAAATATCTCTTTTGTAGGCAAACCAGAGCATTATAAATTTCATTTCCAGTGAGTATGATATATTGCGGTCGGATCGACAATTTTTTGTAACAAAAACATGAAATTATCTCAGACATCAGAGAACCTAGTTGATAAGCATATGACTGTAAAACCAGCCCTCAATAATATCCAACCGAAGGACGGAAGCAGAGATAAAGTAACACTAAATAAATCACCGCTATCCTTTCTGATTAAATTCGTTCTGTATTGATGGTTCGTTGTGACTACAGGTAGCAAAAAATTTTATTTTCAAGGAACACTACTAAGTTCATTGTGCTCTTCATAATTACTATAATTTATTTATATTTTTCCTACGCGTCACTTCACGGAGAGTTTTAATAAGGAAGAAGCTAAGATTCAAGGAAGCTTGTAGCGTCTTTCCTAATATTTATTGACAATATGATATTCAAAATAGGTTCTTTCGTAAAAACTCAGCATTTTTCATGAGTTAAAACGTCTCTAATGCACTTAAAACCACGTGTTGGCATTTAAAGATACGCTTCTTTACCAATATCTTTAGTTCAATCACTGAGGTTACTATTTCATCCTAAATACCTAAACAACACATCCTTTTTTCTGTCTTCGTATGGTAAAGCGTCGATGAAGTTTTGAAGTAAACTAACAAGTTATTGGAAATATGTTCCCAAAAAATCAAAACAGTTTTAGCTCAAAATAGAATTGAATAAAGTTTTGCGGCCAAACCCCAGATTAAAGGCTTCGGACGATAAATAATTACTTCACCGGCCACCATACAAGAATTTCCATTAAGCAGAACTACAACTACATGGAGTTATTGGCTGTCAGACAATTCAACGCAGACAGTAAATGGTGACAAAAATAAAAAAATTGTTTGGGACATTCGTCTATTTTTTTTAACACATGCATTAAATATGTCCATCCACACGAGAAAGTTGTGGCACAAAAAAGGCTAACTAGGTTTTCAAGTCGAAAATTATGTTTCTTATGTGCAGGTGATTTTTAAGAGGGAATACAATTGGATTTTCATGTTAAACTGGGAGAAATGTAATTTACTTTAGTAATAATTTTGTAAAACTGGATCAATAAAATTGATAGGGGAAAAATATTGCGTGAGTGTAACCAAAAATTCGATTCGTAGCTTCATGAACATTTATTTGCACCCCTATGTAGATATGTGCATAAGAATCACCGAGATTTGCGAGAACCAACTGAAGCACGAACAAAATAGCAAATATCTAGACGAGCAAGAATGTTGTAAATGCGCTCGATCAGTGTGAATGCTTCCAGTCTATGCAATCTGAAAATAGTAGCGCCATTAATAAAGGAGATAAAATAATTTAGATTAAGATCGCACTATATATTTTAAATATACATTAATTTTATGACCTTCGAAATAACGATATTTATAAAGACGAAATGAAATGAATAGACGATTTATAGGAAACAAAGACGATAAAACGTCGGAATATACATAAAAATATAATGAGTAAAAAGCTAAAAAAAAAATGTAAATCAGAGTTCGTACCAACTCTAACGGACGGTTGACTAGTTATTTTACAGGAACTTATTTCGAGCATGCGAATGACAAACAAACTAAGCCCATTGAGGTAATTAAAACTAACATCAAACCCTACTTCTCAGAAGTCAAATGTCGATTTGATTGACAATTTTGTTTTTAAAAACTATGTATTAACGATAAACCATATTAAAAGGTTAAACACGATGCAAAGTTGTAAATATAAAAGGCGAAGCTTCAATGGTTTACCATTGAATGCCTGGTACATGTAAAAGTATCAAAAGGTTGAAAAGATGATGGAAAGAGTAGAAAAAATGTGGTTAGATGTTAGTATGCGATAACACGAAATGCAAGGGAGTCCATAATAAAGACGCAGGTGAAAATCAATACAAAGTAGAAAAAAGCAGTACTAGGTCCACTGAAGGTATAAAGAAACACAATAAACGAATAAACAGATGAAGAAAATGAAAAAAAAAATATTCGTATTTCCGCGGATAGATTGACTGGGGAAATTAAATATTGAGTTGAACCAGATAAGGATGATGAAGATATGTCAGACAATAAGTTTTATTGCGCAATTTAGAAACTGCAAGAAATAGTCGCGTATAAAAGAAATAAGTTTCCATAGTGATTAAAAATACAAGAAGCATCTAAGTGAATAGTAACTGAAGGGTGGAGAGGGAACACGGGCAAAATAGGCATACCTTTAGAACACCAGGAAAGCTCTAGTGCGCCTATAAGTAAAATGCTTACCGTACACAAAATACATGGAAGGGAAAAGACTTAGTAAGTACATTAAGCAATAGTTTATATGTCAAAAATATTCCAGAAAATCATTTTTTAATTAAAAATACAGGGTTTACCATTACCTAAGCCTAAGAACTAGATTAAAAAATGTAGATTTTACACTTGCAAGTTATATTTCGCCAATGGAAAAACGTTGTAGCAAGAATCATCAACAACTTAGAGGAGAAAAAAGGAAACGGCTGTTCCATTAACATGAGTTATGCTGGAAAAGGGGGAATATGGCAATAGATAGGACGGAAACGTTTGAGGCAAAAATGAAAGCTGGCGAAACGTAGGATTATTAAATTATTATACTTAAGTTTAGAAAGCCTCTGATCACTGGATTGCAAACGATACATACTTAGTAGCTACGATATCTAATACGCTGGAGATAAATTACAATACGAAGGTATAAAAATAAGTTCACTTAAGTAATTTGCGTTCTCCAAAGTAATTACTCCTGCTTTAGAATACGAAGCAGGAGGGTCATATCACGAGGTCCATTTGGTAAGCATGTTAGGTCAAGGTGTGCGAGAAATCAATAATTTTAAGTAAATAGGCTCGGGCATTTATGCTAAAGCCCAAGGCGAAAGAAATTATTGCATAATACATTGATATTGAAAGTGAGGTATATATCTCCAATTTCATTAAAAATTGAGACCTTTGTGACGGGATTTGAAGTTTTTTTATGTGATTGCAGAAAAATATAAACCAGACAGATAGATAAAAAAGCAATTTTGGTTCATATTGGTAATAAATACAGTTGACGTATCATGGAGTTGTAGGAAAAAGAATAATGCACAAGGAGGACAAATATTTAGCCATTATAAGGACTGTAAAAGTAGAGAGAATAAGGTAATTATGAAATAAGGAAGGAAATAATAGGCATTTAAACATTGCGTCAGAATAATATTTGGTGCATGCACATGGTGCAATAAAAAAATAAGCACGAAGATGTTACAGTTGAGCAGAAGTGTTTCATATGCCCTCGATGGCCTAGATATAATGAAATATTGATCTCGAATTGATTCTAATCACAGTTTTATAATTGTTTTCTGAATTTCAATTGAATAGAATATTTACAGGAAACGCATGAACTATCTGACCACAGCAGTCAGAAGTTACTTTTTTCATTCAGTTGACGGTAAAAACATCATTCATCAATAAAAGTCGGGGGAATAAAAATATGTGAGAAAATCAGTTTTTACTGCATCATGGTATATTGATTACCACTTTTGCTAACTGAATGATATTAACTGCCAAATACTTTAGGAATTGAATAGAGTATATCTGTCCATGGAACTGCTCATTATAAAGCCGATGTAGAGCCATAACCGTCATAAATTACCATAGAAGTATAATTATGGCATAGGGCGAAATGTAGTTACATCAATCATTGCGGTGTTATATAAAATAAAATCGGAAAAATAGAAGATTAAAACCATTCACGAGTACAACAGTATTGGAGTAACAGGATTGATCGAAGTAATTTAATGGACTCAAATATCCACCGGTATAAATAAAAACATCAATGATGCTAGAATTATGGCTCACGGGGTAATTTTCAAAGTGATTCCCTCGTAATTACGACGCCACCAGCGCAATAAGTCATTAAAAACACATAATAGGCTGAGGAGGGATCAAACAAAGCATACGAGATAAATAATATTTTCAGAAAGCTCGAAGAATAGCTTCGAATCCATTCCTAACGGATTACGTAATTTTTTCTCTCTCCTCTGCATGCATATTTTTTTCCTAAATTTCCTTTCGCTCGCTCCCGATCGAAAACCATCGCAATTTCCACAGGTGTAGAATGTGACGAGAGGACAGAAGGTCGTAAATTGGGGAAAGTCGCGAGAGAAGGGTTATGAGCGCGAGAGAAAAGTGAAAAAAATAAATTTACGAGCCTTAGAGGACTGGGGGGAAAGGAGGATCAAAGGACTCTTGACTATAGGGGATGCAGAGGTGAGAACGACGTTATTTATTCATAAAGTGTACATTTGTGAGTGGACGCCATCCAATGGGAAGTTCAGATTGGCCGTTGATGTACACATATTTTTCCTCACTTGGCGCGAAGTACGAAGAATAGGTACGAATAAATTGTGAAAGATGAGGCGGCCAAAACATCGCCGGGGCGGGTCCATTCTGCGTTCCACCCGTCTCGCTTCTGGTACGACAACGCGCATCTCTTGATGTGTCAAAAGTAGAAATACATGATTTTTTTTATGTTTGTCCTTGAATAAATATCAAGCATACTTATATGAGAAACTCTTGGAAATTTTCAAAGCAGAGGTTTAATGTTGATAGGTATTGAATAACTTAGTATATCCACGTGCAATTTTATTTAACATGACCTAGGTTTCTTTGCTTAACATCGTCATCATACTGTATGTACAACAACAACATGGTACTACACTAAGTTGATTGTCAATATAAAAGAGTTTACAATACTAAATCGGGAACAATGAAGCTATGAGTGGCTTAATGATCAAAACTTTGCTGGAAGTAATGTTGCAGGTTTGCAGTAAAAGAGCGGCAATACGTGGAAAAATCTTTTTCTAATTTTTATAATAAAGTGTGACAATAATAATAAAAAAATTTGGTTAATCTGAAAACACGGGGTAAAATTACTTCTTTCCACACGTAATACACCAATAAAACGCATGATAACGGGAAAATCATAAACAAAATCATCTTAAAAAGTAAGTACATACGTAACTTTCCAATGTATCTTCACATGATTTATTCCCTACTAATTAATATCTTTGAATGTTACCCGAGCGTGTTCTAATTCAATGGTGCATGAATAGTTCTTCTGCCACTAACTATTTATTCATAAGATATTGATTAGTACTGATGCTCTCATTGAGTTGATATCGTGAAGAAAGCTTCTGAAGCTTAATTTGCGAGCACGTGATTTGATTTATCACTACAGCCGCATGATATTGCACTGATGATCAACTCGATACGTCAACCTATGCGAGTAATGATTAGGATTCGTTAAAATGTTTTCGTTTGGTAATCTCTGATCGAGAACATGTATTTGACAGACCATCCTCACCAACATTTTAATGATAAAGATATACGATGCGACGGTAAAGGAGCCACGTGAAAGGACAAAGCGTGATCAATCTGAAATATGGTCACTGAGAAAAAATAATAATCACAGAAATATGACCCGACTCGGTGGCTTTTTCCAACCTATTTCCTTCAAACTCTCGTAAATATTATCACCTACTACTTCCTGTCACTTTCATTCCTTGCGATGACATTTTTAGTAAATAACCAATTAGGTGGATGCTTGAACAAATCTATAATAAAAGGAAGATTGATGATCAGGAAAATAAGAGAGCTTGGTAAAATTAATATTACACCCACATTACACCACTACCCTATGAATCTTCGAGATGGCATGTAGCAGGAAGTGTTAGGAGATCAATTATGAAAAAGGTAGGGAAGAGTCAATTGGAGATTGGAGAAAAGAGAGGGAGTCAATTGGAATGGGGATATGACGAAAGTTCATTTAACATCAATGGAATTCCTAAGTCTCTGAATATCTAAAGTAAGAATTTTTCAATTAATATTAGCCTATGTCGTGGACAATAATGTATTCTCTAGGTCTTTATATAGATCAAATTTTAAATAGATATTATTGCATTTTATGAAAAACTAGTTTTCAATTAGGAAAATGAGAAATAAATGTTAAAGTCACTCTAATAGGTAGTAGTGATAAAGTTTGTGGTAAAATACACGACAAAGATACAAAAGTCACGATTGAACAGGAAACATAACTATTTGAAAATAACATGCCACTACCAAGAAGAGCTGTGAGAGAGCTCGAAATTTACACTTTGAATACTATTGGCTGCTTGTAAATTGTGTGAATGTTGCAAAAGTAGGATTAATAGTCTATTAATGGAGTCAATGAGCAATGCTGTTCAACATTATTCAACAAGTAGAATGTTGAAAATATATTTTTTGTGTTAATTTGTTTTCATAACTTTCCTCTCAGTATGGGGAGCTACATACAAGTTGATCTCATTGTCGTTCCTCGCTTGGACACATTTGTCGTTTTAAGGGTATGAATCGAGATCTACACTGAAATCGGGAGGAATTTCCGAATCGTATAGTTATGCAACTTTCTACCCATGCGGTCTATACGAGATATTTATTTATACGTATTTTATAGGCCCGAATCATCAAAATAAAAACCATTAGAAACAGAATCCATTTTTTTATTCGAAACCGAATAGTTATCAACGTATTTACAAATATCAAGTTAAACCCGTGTTGAGGAAATTTTATTGAGCCCTGGAAAAAGTGAAGATTCCACAGGGGCTAAATGTTGTACAACCCTTCGCAGTAAATTTAAACTTTTGACGATATCAAAGAATGTAATAGTAATCTAGACATTCTCCGAACTAATGCTGCCAGGTATACCCTAATTCGAGGTTGAAACAACGTAATAAATTCGGTTGTGTTCTAAAACCTTGAGCGTTGCATTTTATCAAATTCATGCTGTCGGTATACACAGATAATATTTTACACAGATGTAATAATGTATCTAATATAAATGTAAGCGGTTGGCGGTCTCAATTGGCACAACCACCAAATGTATTATTATTTATATATATGAAGTCGAGTAGAATAAGAAATGTATTATCACCTGACGATGCCGGCAAGTGGGTAGGCGAAGGCTTGCGATTTTAAAAAATACTACCAGTGGTTACCGAAATAAAGATTTTGGTAATGCATTAACACTGGTATAACGGAAGCGTCAAACAAACTTTCTTTAGACGAAGTTTAGCTAGATTATGAATACAGCCCATAATAGCAGCCCCTCTGTACGTATTTACACGAGATGGCGCCAGGATAGACTTTACTTTCGGAACCCACTGAATCGTCCACTACGGTTTCTGCCAGCCGTCCACTTTATCACTCAAACCGTCACGGCTGCGCCTTTGTGCTCTCCACATATATGCACACACGTGGGAGGCAGAAGGAAAGAGACGCACTAACGTCTCCATTAATGTCGTCCCGAAGTTCCCGTCCCATATCCAACTCGAGGGAGCGTAGACACTCGTAAGCTTTTAAGTGGTCCTTCGTCGACGTAACTGTTGCGGCCGTGAGCGCCGGAGTCGCGAGTTCAATTCTCTCAATTTCTTTTTCATCCCACCGTCCCACTGACTCTCCATCCAAAACCCAGGAAGCAAACAGACGCAATGGAATCGGTTCCCGTGCTCTACAAATAACTGCTGCCACCTATAGCGCAAGGCAGACCGCATTTCGGCCCCAACTCTGCGCATGGAGGGACTCAGCAGTGAAACCCCCCTCCCCCCCCTTTCATCCACCCCTCCAATCCCCCCGGAGATCTCACTCGGCTTGCCCTCTTCACTAAGTGTTCCGCCCACTGCGAAGGAGAAGGCGGTTATCGTAGATTGATTACTCGGGGATCATTGTTTACCAGGACTCTCACGTTATTGCTTCCCAACGGCAGCGACGGAATACCAAGTGCACCATTGCATTGCAACCCCTTAGCTCGCCTGCATTAGCATTCCTCCAGCTCTCTCTCTCTTCCCTAAACCCCACTTTCGACACAGTTCCCTCTAAAAATCACCTCCAATGGACCAAGAAAATATACATATATATCAATATCAATTATTTTGGCATCATTTTGAAGCACTGGTTCCCGTGAATGATTCAATTGAATATGAAAGAATTAGGGTGCAGTGACGTAGCAAGGGGAGGCCTATGGGGTCCGGAATCTCCTAGAAATTATTAATTCATTTTGTTAAAGTAGCTTTAAAGTAGATAGCTACATAATATTTTAAACATAAAATTCTAAATGTATTTATTCTTCAGTTTGAACGCATTTTAATTAAATATGTTTTCAATTGCAAAACCTGTGGAATATGTATTTATTCAGGAGTTTGTAAAGCTATACTCTCTTTATTTCACATGTCACACCTCAGTAGCGAATGATATCTCAATTGCTAAAACACTAATTTTAAAAAATTAAATCCCCCCCCGATTCCCAGAAATGAAATCGTGACTTCATCGCTGTTTTGTAGATTAGAAAAGTCCAGCAATGTACATTTATGAATTTATTAAAATATTGTGCTTCGTTGTTATGGCCATGTTGACAGGATGGATGAGTTTCAAATTGTGAACCAGATTTAAGATAGACTTTTGAGTGGTGAAAAAGAAAGTTGCTCTGGATTAATTTTTTAAGAACCTCTCTGTGCTTTTTAGGGAAATGTCTTGAAAACTGAAATATTTCTCACACATGTTTTGCTCCTTCTGTAATCTTCCAATTTTTCATTATTTTGACCAATACTTGTATATAGCTTCATGATAATCTGGGTTATTGTCTTCAAAGTCACTGAAGGTCGTCTTGTTCCTATGTAAACGAGCATCACTCTGCTGACCGTCGTTCCCCATCTTCTGTTATCCATTCCATTGCTTCAGGCTCAACTAGGTGGAAGTTGAATTTTGTAAATGAAATACTAACTTTGTTTCCTTCCACAGATTTATTTTCTTGGTACAACATGTTTCGACACATCGGTGTCATCATCAGGTACCTGATGATGACACCGATGTATCGAAACATGTTGTACCAAGAAAATAAATCTGTGGAAGGAAACAAAGTTAGTATTTCATTTTCTGTTATCCATTTTACCAAGATCGCGACCAGCCAGCTCTTGTGGGATGCATCCAATGGCAATACCACGATCCACGTCCAGCGAGTATTTTTGATATGTGCTGATGAGTGAAGAATCTAGTTCAGGGTCAGGCATATCAAGCTTAACCGTCTAAAATTGCACCACAGGCAGCTGCACACAGGTCTTCAGTTTGTAGCTTATTGGCCAGGAAATTGGCCCACTGATGTACTTGGTCCGGTCGTTGGCCCATCAAATTTCTCCATTATACGTCGACGGGTTCGTTCGTTCGTCGCAGCTATCTCACAGAAATCTGTAAGGCACGCCCCAGACGCACATCGATAAAACGTATAGCGCCTCCCTTCCAGCTGGTGTTCGTAGGTTAACCATCACAACCGATACACGTCAAAAGACGCGTCAATTTCAGTTTGTTACTTCGAAAAAGTCAATGATATTGTTTCCGAGACACTCACCATCTCCTGTTTCAGGTGATGCATGTCTTAAACAAACCCCGCCGGGTTCTGCGAGAATAACTACATGCTCTTCGGTGGCAGTCGTGATGCGCACTTTATTGTTGCTGCACAATTACCTGAATTTCGTCTTGTCTTTTCTCCCATTGAAGTACAAGATTATCCACAGTTGATCTCTTAGCAGGTCCTCTGCAGTCACCAGCTCTCTGTATTTCTTCCTTTGGCACGTAACTTTCTTACGGTCAACAACCTTTGATGTATCTTCAGGTGTGACCTGGCCGACGTCCTCAAACGCTGTAGTCACGAGAACTGCTGCAATACCGCTGGCTACGTTGCATCTCTCCGCCAATTTGCAGGTCACGGACCAGGATGTTGGTTGACGAGCGACTCGAGGACGGGTGGGAGGGTGGCTGCCATTCATCGTCGAGCACAGGCGGGGTGCCATCTGGAACTTTGGCACACAAATACTTCATTTTATATCCAATTTCCTGGGCAAAGGATGTTGACGCCCTCTTTTCAAATGCTATATCCATCTTTTCACTTTTCTTTCTTCTTTGGCACACTTTTCTGTGTTTTTCTGTCGTTTTTCAAATAACGGCCCTAATTCCTAGCTCTTTGGATGATCTTTGGTCCAAAAGGAATGGCATTTCTTCTGTCTCAATTGTTATCTTTGGCTTACAGATGCACTTGGCCAGTTTAGGAAGTCACTTGTATTGAGCAATATCAGCAATATCAAACAGTCTTTTAGCATCTTTATTAAACTATTTCGAGTCTTTATAGACAACAGGAGACTTTTCCTTCTTTGCTCTCCTCATAATGTCTTACATTTTTTATGGTATCTCAAAACTGCAGTGAGAATGCCACGGTTTGAGATTGCGGGTACAGACGCGTCCGTTCGCGTTCACGTTCTACACTTGCTCCACTCTGTTGGCGACAACCTGCGTAATCTCCTGGGCCGATGGATCAATTATTTTTCTCTCTTGCCACTTTTCCATCTCCACGCACTTAGTATTTCATAACATCTTCAAATGTGGGCAGATTTCTTCCAATCAAATCTTGAGGAACGCCAAACAGAAAACTCTACATTGATGACCGTGTCGCCACTATTATTGCACTTTTTAATTGTTACTCCACTAAAAAATAATAAAATTCACTCCGACACGCGATTCTAGCCTCGCCAGACCGCGCGCTAAGCAAATGACATTCGTGGGCAGTCGAGGCACAATAATTGTTGCGCTAGATGGCTCAAATCGTGCAGTTTTCATGAGTAACAATTTAATGCTTTACGTTAGGTACAGCCTGTGACTTCAATTTTAACATTTACGGTGGGCGAAGAGCTGCAACATTTTGAACACAGGAAACCCTTTGTCGTAGACATTGTAGCCAGTACAATGTCGTTGATAGGAGTTCGTGGGTGGGCCATGGGAGAAGTGGAGGGTTTTCAAGACCAGAGGAGAAGGGAAGGGGCCGTATTCGTTCCGTCATTCCCGTACAACTGCGGCAAATTATAATATGAGTCATAAATTAAGCAATGTACACAATTTTTCACATTTTTTCGTATTTTAAGACCAGATATTGCATAAAAACGTTATCATCCGATCTCCGCTGCTTGCTTGATGCTTGAATGGCGGTATTTACAGCCGAAATAGCGTAAAAAGTGGACGTGCGTTGTGGGTTGCCTGCCCTCAACTTAAATGACCTCGGCGGCCCTGTATGAAGTCATCTTACCGAAACAAAATTTATTTTCTGTTCCTTGGGTACTACGGGCTACTTTTTTTCCGTATGTAGAACTTATAATTTCGAAAAAAAAAGTTGTTCCATGGCTGCCCCTAATGACCAGCTATCGTGATAATTTACGAAACAGCAAAATTATCACCCGTCAACATTTGATGAAACTTTTCAAGTAACTGATAAAAATTTTAAAGAGCGTTATTCATAGATTTAAAGAATACAGAAATAATATGGGTATAGTATTGCTTGCATACTGGACTGTGAAAAAAAACAACGAGAGAAAATTTTATTGCAAATCACTATTTGAACTCAAGTGAACAAAACCTGAGGCTGGTAATGCAACGCGGTTATGGACATCCCATTACACTGTAATTTGACCGTGTGCTTTACTCACGCCTGATAAACACGATTTCTGATGATAGATACGCAAGAGTTTTCTCTTAGCCATACCTCCAAAAGAGGGGAGAATATATTTTATTTTTAGGA
The DNA here is from genome assembly GCA_963573305.1 of Pyrrhosoma nymphula. Taxonomy (NCBI): domain Eukaryota; kingdom Metazoa; phylum Arthropoda; class Insecta; order Odonata; family Coenagrionidae; genus Pyrrhosoma; species Pyrrhosoma nymphula. Next base: position 43,706,825 of record OY754329.1, read on the forward strand.
TCAGTCAGCACAGACCAATACATTTTGCTACCAAGTATTCCGAATTCAAATTTTTATGGCGTTAACCCTATTGGCAGATCGTAATTTGAGTGAACTGCGAGTCCGTGATATCTTCCATAGGAGATATTTTTATAGTTTTGTCAACGTGTGACGCGGGACTCTCGAGCCGATTCCGGTCGGAGATCAGCTTGTTTTTTTTTTAAACTTCCATCGCGCGTCCGAAATATTCATGCGTTTGATCCGTCTGTCCTACAGGGACCCCGATAATTACCAAGCCTTTCCTTCTCATTAATTTATTCCGCTTATGTGGAGTCAATTCCGTGTCTACATCATGCAGTTAACAAGAGATTCCGAATTCCCTCTTTGTCCATAGGGCAGTTCGTTTGTGAACTAAATGGTTTATCGCCCGTCGATCAGCCAACTATTTGCTAGTTCAGCACAAAGGGTAGAAGCGCCAAATTTGGTTAAAAAAAAAGCTTCGAATCTGATTAAAAGGGGGATTACGTATCCAATTCGCATATTTCACCCCGATTGGCAGTCGCGCATCGGTCGTTGATTCATTCTATCGGCTGCGATGAGTCAAGCGTATGCCCGTACACAATGCATCACGGTTGGGTGAGAAAATTTGGCGAGTATGGCGCAAACCTGCGAGAAATTACCGCAGTAAATGTTACTATAGACTTGAAAAGTTCGTCGAGAAAACAGATATCCGATAAAATTGTCACACAAGCTACCTAATAAATAAAACGATCACTCGATTATTTCCATTCAGGTAACACCTTTTACAATTGGGTTAAATGACGACAAATTAACTTATAAAAGGTGTCATTGTGCACTGATTTTTTAACAAAATTATAAATTAAATTGGAATAAATAAGCATTAAAAAGTATATTTAAAAATCACTTGGTAAATTAAACATTTCTACAAAGTTACGCCGGAAACTTTTTCTCATATAAGCATTAAAAGGGAAATATGTGACTGAGTGCCAATGTTTAGTAACTATACAGATAAAAAAATGAAATTTCAACGAGAGTTTACACACTCGAAGCGAAAAATCCCGTCATTTGTAATCCAAAACAATAGTATTATTTCCAGCGACATTCGAAATCCATTCTCATTCTCTCCCAAAGGGACCTGTGTCAAATTGACCATACTCTGCGTGTAGCACTTCCCTCGTCCCCGTTGAATGTCCTTCCTTCCCACCATGGCCTCATTACTTGTCTTACGGAAATAATCGCTCCCGTATGTAATTTTGCATAGCTTTAAGTAAGGTCTGCAAATTATTCAATCTTTTCAATAATTTAACACAATATGATTCACTCTAAGGCACACGGTTGATAGTTTTATAAGGTATAAACAATGGATGTATAGAGGCTTATTTGCAAAGGAAATTTAATAAAGGGGAATTATTACGGCCTCATAATTTACCAGACTAATAAATTCATGCACAGATTGCTTCAAGATTTCAATAAGCAACAAACGAAGTCGGATGATGCCTTAACTCTCTTATAGGCATCAATAAACTTTTCCATGTTGTGAGCTGGAATCGAAAGAGACAGATATAGCGGAAGAGAAGGCGGACAAAACCGCAAGTGACCACACCACCCCTCCTAAACTCCCGTCAGATCTTCACTTTTGAATAACAACTAGTTCACCTTAAGTGACCTGATTGTTTGTCTAACAACTATTTCATCTTGGTTTTGCGTCCTACATATCTCTCTCGTGGAACATTAGAAATTTGGAAATTCATGGAAAAACCAAAGCATCCTTCAGAGCACCCAAATCCCACTATACATATAAGGAATGTATCATCAGTTCGGTATCTCTAATCAGTGTGAGTGACGCCCTAAACCCCGATCGGTCGACAAATCCCGTATTCTACTCTCCGGAAGCCGCTCTGCCTTCGCAAGAACAAACTCTGCCCATCTCTCTCTCTCGTTCCCCGATACCAATGCATTTCATTTAATTGTTTGTAATTGTCTTTATGTATCAGCGTTTTTCTCCTAGAATACAATATAAATCTAGGATATTCTATCTCGATTTTCTTATTCAGACCATTCTGACGCCAAAGGCAAGAAACCACCTTTTCCAAGTTTACCTACCGTGTTGCGTCGTTCCGCGACGCGCACATTTCTAGTGGCAGCAGTCGGATTGTTTTCCTGCCCCCCTTGGTGGTTGGGATTGGTAAAGTCATTCCAAGTACTGTGGGATCACCGCCTTGGCACTGTATTGCCCAAGTGAGTATGTTGACAAGGCCCAAATGGGTCACTTTACAGGCGTCGGAACTAGGCACCCCGAGGTCTTATTTCATGCACGTCCTCAAATAATTTTTGTTCGTTACGATTTCAGTGTAGTAAATATTTAAGTTTCACAAATCATAAAGTTTCTAATTAAACGGGCAGATAATTCAACATAATATGTTCTTGGGAAGCAAAGCCGGGTTAATAACGGTCAATGAGTACGGCTAAGTACGATGATAAATTGATTTTAAAGTAATCAAAAACTCTTGGAGCCTCAACCCGCATTAGTAGCAATATTATCATGGACGTTTGGAGGAAAGAGGAGGAAACACCAATGCAGACATAGGGCAAGCATCGGCAATTTCCCAGCTCCACCACGGCCGGAGGTGATGCTGAGATAGCGCTACGAGGATCTGCCTTCCTCTTCACCACCGGAGCAGCCGAGCACGAGACAGTTCAAGCAGTTGGCGGGAAGAAGCAAAAAGAAGACTAATACGTAGTATAAATGGGAGTTGGGTGATTTTTTCGGTGTATTAATATCAGCATTGGAGTAGGATTCATGGGTGTTTGTAATGCTGACTGTAATGGGAATAATATTTCCTGTTACTTGTTAAGATTAAGTAGACCCTTTCCCCACCCCCTTCCCAGGAGCCATCCCCGCAGAGAGAGTAATGGGAAGGTGTATATGTTGCACTCTTCAAAATTATTACAGAATTTCAATCGTTTCCGCACTAAGCAAAATCCAGGATTAAGCGTTTGAAAAACGGCGTGAAATTTGGTTGTTCGAGGGAAACTTTTGCATATTACGCAAGTTGCATGGAATGTTTTATTACGTTGACCCGTTCTTCAACCCGATAACTCATTAAGAATGAATTTTTGCTATCCATTAGGGGATGGCTATCGTTCTTCAATTGATAAGGGAAATGATGCTATTGCGAAACAATTTGCTGTGAAGCTGATATAAAGCGAAATAGAGGGAGTATCATGGATTAGTTCGGCCATTTGTTCAATAGGTACAATTTGTATTGTAGACCCTCTTTATTACTACTTTACTTTCATAGGAGAAATTGTTTCGTCACTAAGGATTCAATGATAGGTCTGGGAAAGCAAGTGAATATGAGGAGTAACTATTTCTGAACATTACACCCCCCCCCATTTTACAATAAGTGATAACTCTTTTACGGTAAAGAGTTTCGTAAAGTCAACTGACAACGAGTGTCGGTGGAAAAACCAGTGAACGGCAATGTGAAAACTTTCAGTGTGTGTGCTGCCCCCTCCCTCATTTCATCACCCACCCTATCACTCTCTTCCGGATAACGAACAGCTGCAGTCATTTCATCATGCAGTCTCATCTTCAAGTTTAGCAGTCGCGGTATGCAATGGCACCGGAGGAAATTACAGATAATCAGAGAAGCTGTTAGACCTTTCAAAAATTAATTTATTACCAAAAGCATCCATTACTTCTCAAGGACTTACATTTTATTAAAATCTCATGGAGGTTGAAGTGCTCAGCATATGAAATTTAAAAATCAACTTAATGTAAAATGTTAAAATGAAATCAATTCTCTTTAATTGAAACTTGTATTGTTAATTGTTTTCCTAACAAGTGAAGTGATATTTTAACAAATTGAGTCAATGCCAATGCCATTATTCTATTTAAAGCGACTTTGATCATACTGAGCGTGGTATTGAATGGTATATCATGCATTAGAATTTAAAAAAATGGTGATATGAAATCTAAAATCAAACGCATATGATCTAATGCATGGGGTTGAAATTACCTAATATATATGTGTGCTTTTAATTGATGTTTGCAAATATTTGTTTTGATATGTGATTCATCTTGTGTGAGACCAATCAATTTAAATAATGATGGGAATATTATTGCCACCCGCATATTTTTGGTCGAGTTTTCATGTTTATTTTTTATCTTTATTATTCTGTAGACATTTGCTTGTTATTTTATATTTCTGTAGAAATATTGGGAATTGCTTAGAATAGTCATATGAAACTATGCCTCGGTAGCGTATCCTTAAATTTTCACTATCCTTAGCGACTATATCTTCCTCTCCCTACCCCCTCCATTACCACCTTGCCGAAAACTCTAGTCTCGGCTTCCTTATGACATGCCACTGTTATAGACGCAAATGGTATTTCCGCAGTTGGACATTCATTCATTAACGAGACATTCACTGACAGCCGTTCAGTCGTAGCCGTAACGCAAGTCGAAGCGTGGGCCATTTGTCCCGTGCACTTGAAGACACCGGGTCATCCATCTGTGCCTTCACCCGCAACTTCTCTCCTTCCCGAAATGTGATAACATTCTTGTTTGGCGCTTGTAACACTAGGTGCACATGTTCATTCTTTTAACAAGCCATTTGAATAAACTTTGTCGTATTCCCCTCAAACCCTGTGTGTGATTATTCGTTCCCCAAACCAAGGGCAAGGACCCACTCTTCAGAAGTGTACCGAGTGTCCGCGCGTTGGCGTCAAGGCGTCGATTCACGGAGCACCCAAAATTTCTGACAGTTGATTTAAATCAAATTATTGAATTGAATAATTTAAAAAATAAACATAATGCGTTTAAAATAGCCAAATCAGAATATTAAAACGTCTGGGGAAGGAAAGAATTTGCGAGTGAAGGTATAAGGATGGATGGTTCGGCGGCTTCAAGTGCACGGTCCAGAAATGTTGTGTCCCTCAATGCATCGTCGTCGGTGCGCACAGCACCCATATTTTCTACCCTTTTATGGCATAATATAGGAAATAAGAACAAAGCTAGGAAAGCATTTCTACTAGATATGTAAACACATGTCTCTACTCCATAGCAATAGTTAAACTGATGTGTGAACCAGTGAGGAAGAAATATAAATATAAACTTATTTCAACAAGCATGGGAAAAAAGATAGAGTTATTGTAATCAGTCTCTTCTGGAAATCATAATAACTATGTCATATTCAACGGGAGAACGGGTGAGAGATTTATCAAATGACATGATGTAATTAACCTTTACGGAGGTTTTAAATACTCGATCTTTCTGAGACCAGAGAATTGCCATAGTTGGACATTTAAGTAAATGGAACAGGGTAAAAACTTGAATAAATGCTTTAATCTTCTTAAAGATAAATCTTTACCTCAGAAACTCCATCACTGACTGTGTATTGTTTCTCTCCACTGCTATTATTTTAAAATACTTGAAATATAATTGAATCACGAATTTCGAAAAGGGATCATATAAGATTTTTAAAATTTTTCAGGAAACGCAAAAAACTGAATTTCTGTTAAAACAATTTAAGTAAGAGCGCAGTCATTCATTGGAACTCCTACTGAAAGCTTTATGAAAAGCATATGTGAGCCCTTCTTCCTCATAACGCATCAGTATATACGAGTACATGGAATAAGAGGGAAAAATTAATTTTCAAAATTTTCCGATCCATATCCATAGATGCAGCTTGTACCGTCGCATTTGATTACCATCTAGGGGAGCGATACGCTTACGCTATTTGACTCGTTTTTGGTGGTTTACGGGGACGCGAAAAAAAAAACTTGAATAAGGAGGTTTAAGGTTGAAATGTCATTAAGAGTATAAATATAAAACATTCTTTCAATAAGGTGTACGAATATTTAAAAATGAGAGCCTATAGGGAACACTCATTTAAAAAAGTTTGGGAACTTCTGCTCTGAGGAAGTACAGCAAACAGTAATAATCCTAGTGTTTAAAAAGAGGCAATGATAAATTGGTATTTACACACATCCAGAATTTGAGAGCTCGTCGTCCATTTTTCACAGCAGGATGAAATATTCTCCTCCGAAGCTTCCTCATCCATTTCTCATCCCCATTCTTTCGCGCTGCCCTCCAGCGGAAAGCAAAGATTTCACTCTTCTGATGGAAGGAACGTGCGTGCATAATATTCCTGCTATAATGCGCATTCATTCCTACCCTTCACCGCGCAGAAAGACGCTTTTGGGGCGGCGCTAACGTAATGTTCGGACACACGCCCTCAGCCTTTCATAAGCCGAGCATTAAAAAAAAACGACCCCTCCCCTCACTCCCCCACCACCATACACTTCTCAAAATCCCCTGCACTCATTCCTCTCTTCCAAAACACCCCACCTCCCCATAATCTTTTTCTCATCTCAAAACCAATCTCATTTATCCGCGTGAGAAAATTTATCGCCCTAAAAAGTCGTAAACAACTTCGATAATAGTCGAATAATGCCGGCCGCAATCGAATGCCGTGACGGGATAATGGATGACCGGATGATATATCTGCTGGTCAACCACCGGATGACTCTAATTCATGCGTTAAATTTATCAATAGCCGACCCACCCCATCCCCTCCCTCTACTACCGCGAGTCCAACCCAAAAATGTCCCCTTCCCCCCACTTCCTGTCCTCCCCCTCCGGTAAACATCCACAGCACCGTGCCACCGACTCGCCTTTTTTCAAGTTTCACCCTCCTCCTCCCTCAGATTATTTTTTGGTCAATGCAATACCCTCGTTTGCAAAAGAAGGGGAGAGTTCATCTGTGGTCATTGTTTCGCCACCGATTCCCGTGTGATTGCAATTTTTAAGGAACGGATATATAAACATGTAGTACCTAACGCTGCCATTCTTTTCACTTAACACCTAAGTCGCGGTCTACATTTCAGCGAAAGGGTCACTGTTTTGGATAACTACGGCAAGTCGTCACATTTTTTTATATTATCTAAAAGAAGTTTTACCTAGCATTTTCTAAATCTGAGAGAGGGAGAAAAAAAATTGGAATAACATACAAGAAAAAGAAGAGCAGAATGAAATGTGAGAACCCTGACCCAAAATGAATTAGTCACAAACATACAATAACAGATAACGAAAGGGAAAGCCAAACGAGCGGGATTAGGGAACGAATACCTAGGAGAAGTAAAAACGGGAATAGTAAAGATCGATAGGTAAGTGAAGGAGTAGCAATCTTAGGACTGATTGAAGGGCTCAGTTTAAAAATGTGTCAAGTGCATTTTATTCATTTCTTAACTAATAACTGCTTACGATAGTTAAAATACTATATTTTAAGGCAAGAGAGAACCTAGTGAAAGTTTGAATCCTTATGTCGGTAGTTCTATTTAAATATGTAGTCCTTAAAATTCTCTTCGAAGGACTTGATCCACATAAACAGTGAGCACTCCAATGGTCTATCATGACATAGTCTATCTACGAAGTGTATGCGGAATAAGTAGGAGGGATAAGGCTACGAATGATAGGGTCATGAAATAATGTGCGTTGAATTATTCATGAACGGACATACACAAAAGAAGTTCGCTTCGTTGGTTTGGTCATGTTGAAAGAATGGATGAGTCGATAAGTTATATGCGTTTAAGATAGAAGAGTGAGTGACATTAGAGGATGGGGCACACTGAAAAAGTACTGGGTAAATGCTGGGAAAGAGACTCCTAAGAGGAATATTAGGAGATTTTAAGAATAGAACTGAGTGTATGAAGCAATGCATGAGTGTAACAAAAGCGAAAGAAATATTCAAGGATAGGGTTGTACGAGGAAAGTTACTAAAGGGCAATTGGTATGGGAATTGTGCAAAACTTCTCATTCACCATAATAGCTGTGTTGAGCTTCGGGCGACCTATGTCGCCGAAATCCCTTAGAATACTTGATAATAATATTTAATGGTTAAGTAACACATATTGATGTCTCGTGCCAAAAACTCCAACGATGTGCTGAATTCGAAGTTGTGCAAAGTGCACCTTTTAGAGTGTGGTTGAAAACAGATCCCCTTCCACAATCTGGTATCTTTGACCATTTCAAACCTCCAACCTTGAATGGATGAATACAGAAATATCCAGAAGTATGCGAAAATCAAGATTAGCAAAACTCTCTGACCAATGAAAAGCACACTGATGATCCCCATTAGGCTCTGGAACTTGTCATATTCAGCCTATGTCTTCGCTAGTTGTTAGTGGTGCTAGTAGTAATTTTACACACTAGCACTGTGCAAAAAATCAAAATGATAGCCTCCACAATTTATCGGTCATCAAATAACATAACGAACAAATATATGCTCAAATTGATTCGTTTTACATCGTCATTCAAGGAAGTGGAATTCGTACGTGACTCTATCATTCCTTCCGAAAAGGGACTGAAAATTCCATCGCCTCTAATTAGAGGACTAATTTCTATTCGAAAATATTCTCCTCCTCGCCGGCAATATTACAACACCAATTACAGGCGGCAGTGTCGCGATTCGCGCCGGCCAGTCCACCACTTCCGAAGAGAATTACACACGCTACAAACGGCGAGGCAATGCTATCAAATGAGGCAATCAAGGGACTAACGCCAAACGACTCGTGATACAACAAATTTCTCGGGCAATTGCAAAATGCCTACCGCGTTAGGACGGTGGAATTAATTTCGGGGCCACTTTACTCGGGATGGGATCCCTTTGGTCATTTCAGTTCACGCACGGCTGGCTAACTCTTCAGTGACCTACTCACGCTAGGTTAAAAATAATACAAAATATTGCGACCACTCATCAAGGCGGAAGGTTTGCAAGTAGAATTTAAAGGATTAGTTCTAAGTACCTACTGGATTTAAATCATTAACGTGACTCAAGTCAACTGCAAGTTATTGAAGGTTCTCTAATGGCACGATGTGATTGTCCACTCTGAGTAAAAATCGCTAATGTATACATTACGGAGTTATATGAGCCCTCAAATTTTATTTTAGCCGATATGTTTCTGTAAAATTCACCAATTAACTCAATAATAGAAATTTAAACTACCTAAAAGTTACCGCCTACCCTATCAGAATTTCCATTTAAATAAAATGGAAAATGAGCCAATTCGTGTGCTAGTCAAATTAATGGTCAATAATGTTTTGAGTCACTTTTCTTGTATATTTTTTAATGGAAATTTAAATGGTATTAAATGACAATTCTAATCGTAATTATTATTTATTTTACTCGTGCACCATATCGGATGTACCTATTCGATAAATAATGTTTTCACTAAGCACAAAATCAGTAATTTTCAACGAAAAAAACCTTAAGCCACTTGTATGCAACCATTGCTCTTAACAACTATTGTTTACTCCAGAGCCTACATTGATCGTATACATACACTCCTTTGAGGATCACAACCCGGAGGCAATAACCCCGGCTTGAAAATTATGCAGTTTAGTGCAAATTTTACATTGTGAGGCTTTTTGACCTTGATTATGACACTGTGGATGTCGAAACCATTGTCGGCAATAAAAAAAAGTAATGAATTCTCGAGTGAGAAATCATTTCATGATGTTCCCACATCAAGTCTTCTTAGTGCGTAGGATGTATATGCGAAGAAAGTATATTTATGGCAGCGGTAGGATGAGATGGAACATATAGCTTTAAATCGCGCCTCCCACAAACGTGTTCCTGTCGCTATAAGGAAATTCGATCCACTTTATCTTGACTACTTCCTTAGACTAAAAGCCTCTCATCAAGACACAGTTACGCTTCTTCTTAACAAATAGTTTTGATGAGCACACTTTAATGGGCCTCCCACAGTTGGGCAAGTCCTTGGAGAACTTTCGATCGAGGCTCCGGCTCGCGGGAACATTTTAATGGATTTCAACATGCCTGGTCACTAAGAGTTCTAAGCAGAGTCCAGCGACGTCAAACTCAGGACCCTTTCATCAGCAGATAATGAAATATCGCTCCAACAAATGCATTTAAATTCAGAGAAGGAAATATTAGGTTCTTTCTCGTGGAACAGGTTTTTTGACGCAGAGAAGTATTTTCATATTTGTATGATCTATTTATGTAATATTGAATGCCAGTCAGTGAATTCATTATCAAACCAGTTAACGGCCTATCACTTAACAAAGCAAACAAATCCCTACTAGGAAAACCTTCAAACAAATGGAACCACATTTCACTGCTTCCCATCTCAACAAATTTTGTCTCATATTACGGAATGTGTTTCTAAAGACTTCTGAGCACAGTAGCAGATTGCTTAGGGGCGAAACATCCAGCCATTAACTCAGCAGATGTGCTAAAGCACTAAGTTATAAATGGTAGGTTATTGCAAAAATAATATCCTAGGATAACGGTTGCTCTGATAAGCTCTCCTGAAATACAGTAATAATTAAAAAATTTAGTAAGAATAAACATGAGGCTTCTAAATGAAATTTTACTAAATTCCATATAATATTTTATCGTAATAATACTATTCTTACACGCAACAGAAATATACTTTCATTCCAATCGCTTTGTGTGGCATAAAAGATTTAACTTAGAATTCATTTGATAAGACCTCCAGAATGAATTTATCCACATCTTAACTCAACAAATACTACCTCTGCCACTAAATACCAACAATCACCCAATACTAAATACCAACAATCACCCTTGTAATCCCCTTAGAGATCAATGTCTAAACTCACATTTTATAAATGCATTCCGAGTCCAACAATTCAAATCTCATGCAAAAAGCGGAGCAACCAGCTTACAAGTTTCCTAATCCTTAAGATTAATTAGGGCCAGTTAACTGTCAATGACACTAGTGGCCACATTTGAGATATTTTCCTGATATCTACTTATTGTTAGTGAGTATGTAATTTTGGTGGCGACAACCACAAAAATGTGGTGGCTTGAAATTTTTAAGTTTCCATAGCCAACCTTCAAGAGGGAAAATGATGACAATGGAAATTTCGTAAATTCCTGAAGCCTAGGAACGCCTGAATAATGCATGGTATTTGTTTTAAAGGCAGCGCATAACCAAAGCCTCAAAGGTGTTCATTTTGGAGGGGTGGCCCTCCTATTTGTTCCGAGGTGCTGTTCCCCCCTGTCTACAAGTGAAAGCCTCCTTTCTGAAGACAGTTAGTGAAAAATGACCTCAGCCGTTGAAGCATGTGAAGTTGGTAAAATTACGACAACGAAAATTATTATAATCGTGGAAGCATTATGTACAAGCAGGGACTGCCCACACTATTTTACATATGTGATCAAAATTTAATTTATTTACCCCTTACAAAGAATTAATTTAGCGATTGTGATACCTTAAACCGAGCGTTAGTGGTGTACGCTTGCATACAGTCTTACGCATCGGACGATGGTATAATGATCTTATATTTCATTTCGGGTAGAAATACTTGCAGTAAGTTAATGACATTTTCCGCTTTTCGTGCTTTCTGCCCCCTTTCCAGATTCATTAATTTGTCACAGACTGGCCGCCCCAACAACTGGACGCCTGAATCTCTTGCTAGAGTGGCCTAAGACTCCACCGGAGCTTTCGGATGACAAATTCGTGAGACATAAGAACATTCAAATGTACGCCACGTGTTTTTCGGTGTCAAAGTTTCGTGACCCGTGCTGGTCACTTTTTCAATGGAAACTAATAATTGAATCAAACCTCGACTAATTTTGAGAAGCCATCGAGATAAGGAAGTATGAAAAAATTTGGACAGAGGTGGTGGTCTCAAAATTAACCAAACGTGAGGCCCAGTCATCCGTTAAAATTCTCCGTATTACCCTTCTCCCAAAATCCTACTACCCTCTCTTACATCTCTTCTACTTGTTTCAACTACCGAGAATGTTGAATATGGGTATATAAGGGCGTCATCGACAGTGAACATTAATTTCCCTTGAAAGAATAACCACCAAGGGTAAGAAAACATTGGCCAGACACGGAGCAACATCCTGCACCCTTATGTTGTTACATCTCTTTATGAGCTGCGAAGACTCCAATGAAGAAACCCAATAATTGATGAAAAACATCTACTACCTGTGCTCGGTACTCACGCCTTATAAAAAAACGGTGACTTTTACTTTGGCTAGAGAATATATAAATTTACACGCAAAAGAGGAAATAACCGACTCGGCTGGCCAGAGACAAAGGCCAGAGGATCCACTTATCGATATTGTTATTGCCTTCAGGCCAACGTTAAAACTTTATCGGTTCAAATTCTTATGTGTGTAAGACGTTCGTGGAAAACCGAATGCACTTCAAGTTGGGCAATAGTTTGGAAGTAGAATAGGAAAAGGAAATATCTTCCTTGCTGTGAATTAACACACTTCGCACTCAGCAAGCAGTTAGACATGAGTTTAAGCTCTTTTAAATCCAATGATCTTGTTCATTACTTGGCATGGTATGTCCATAGAATATTTTACACAGAGGAATTGGACTAAAGACAAGTAACATAGCATAGGATTGCATAATGTAGCATGTAGCATGGCGTAATTTCTCTACGGTGCGGGATGAGACAAGAAATAACCAGTTAAAATTTAAAAAATCCTCATATTACTTTATTGTGATGGCAGTTAAGCAATCTTTTCAAACAACCTTCGCAGGACGAGTGTAAAATTAGCAATTAACATCAAAATATCCATCAATGATGTCAAAAACATCATAGATGTATAAAGCCTAAATATCCAGTGAATTTTAGTGCTATGTCATTCTGTACGCATGGATAAAGCTTTTATTTACCATGGTAATTGCCTATTACAGATATAAAACAAAATAATAAACATTTATTTTCCCAGACGCACGCCGAAATCCAATCGGCACTGAATTTTTGGCGAATGAGGAGAGGTTTCACCAGTAAAAGCAATAGAAAATGTAGACTAGAAAATTGAAGAACCAGAAACCAACCACCTATAATGTCATTTATTGCTTAAATTAAGAATAAAAATTTGAGGCCTGTAGCCACTCAAGAACATGAATATCAAGTATGTTATTTAATCGTCACAAAATCATAATCTACTCATAAACATGATTATCTCCACTGTGAAATCCTCAAATTCTAATAGCTCGTGGGACTACAAACTACGAATCCAACCAAATTCCAGCAATCAGAATTGCGAGCGTATTCTCAGCCTAAGGATACCGTTCCCTTTAATAGTTTATGAAATCATACAAATAAAAAAATCATACGACGATGAATTAAATCATTCATTCGGATAAAAATTCCCAATCGAAAATCAATCCTCTTTCAAGAAGTCAGTATGAATTAAAACCTAGGGACATATTTCAGTGAAGTATACCCATAGGCTAATTTAGAGGAAGTAAAAGAGTAAAACCACCCCAACACTTTAAAATTAATGCTAAACGCAGTTTTCTTAATTATAACTATTAATTGCAAAATTTGACTAACTAACTACATGCTCCAGTACTATATTTTTTAGATTGTTTCGTCACCACAAAAAGTGACACTTTGTCACAATTATTCAATCAACTAATATTTCAGGACACTCAGCATTAAAACTCGGTCACCGAACATGATCTCTCCTAATTTTTCCTGCGGATGTAGCGTGCTCATGACCTTTCAACCTTATTGGAGCAAAACAAAAAAAGGCAATCTCTTTACTTTTGTTTTAACGCGGGGCGTTAATCCTGCAAAACCTCAAGCGTCTGAACTCTTAGCTTCAGAATTGTCGCAGTTTGTCTCGCCCTCAAGCTCGGCTCGGTATGCGGTTAAAACCTTTCGCTCACCTTTCACGGAACGCCGTGTTACCATGGCAACCTTCACGAGCGTCCGAGTTCGGACTGACTGACGGTGGTCTCTCTCAGACAAGCGTCACGCAGAGTGTTTTGTTTTTTCCGATGCTATTCCTCGCGTGCAGCCCGTCGTTACGGCAACTTGGTCCGTCCTGCGTTCCAATAAGCGAGAACTGAGTCAGACCATGGTTACTTTTCTGTCTTGCGTACGTTGCAGGAGCTCTCTTGCACTTTCAACAAAATGTATGTCAACTGTTCAAGATGCCAAATAAACGGTTCATGGACGCATGTAAAGGGGAGCACCTTGCTCCGATTTTTTATTTGCTTTGATTGTTAACTCTAACCTATGGGATTAAAAGAAGTAAAACCCTTGTATTTTAGTCTCCTTTCCGTAAAGCTTGATGAAAATGAATGTCTGATTTCGTTTCAGTGGTGCCTAACTGTTCCCATCTAAGGAAAAGAGCCATCTTGGAAGGTGTACAGATTAATTGTCATTACGGCGATGGTAAATGTTCGCGAAACAGGATCCACAGTTAAGCATTTTTTTAAAACACTCCAAAACCACTGTATTTTGATGAAATCTGTAACAAACAGTGCAAAAGTTTGAAATTAAATACATTTTCTTTCTCCACAAAAAGTAAAGCTAGGGCATAAAATTTCGTACTAAAAGCATCGTTGTGAGAAGTGGTCATGTTGATTCCAGAGTTATTTAATGTGGAAAGGCAATAGATGGCTCTGGTGAGGAGTATTTTCACATCTGATCACTGGAGTATCGTACCATAATTAAGAATGAAATCCCTCGAGGAATGTGATGATTGTAAGGGTAAACATTGTAGCCGGGCAAATACAGTATTTGTACCATTTTTAATAATAACATTCCTCGAGAAAATTGGTGAATGTAAGAGTAAAAGTTGTTGCTGGAAATATACAGTAGTTGTATTTTATTAAGAATAAAATCCTTTGAGAAAGCTGATGCTCAATGAGTTATTGAGTAAAAGTGAAATTCTGAGGCATCCCTTTCGTGGTTAGGTTGGGAAACACGTCAACATGGCGGCGAAACCCGAGTAAAATGTGTGAAAATCTGTCATTTTCTATTAAAATAATCAGGAATAAACCTGTAGATATGAGAAAAAATTTACAGTGAAAATGGAAGGCAGATTTTCACGCTTAAAATACAGTATGAATAATAGTTGTGGCACCGTTGGTACGTGAGTAATGAATGGAAACCGGCGGATCCTGCTTCGCAAACAATAACCGTCATTATTATTACAGTCATTTACCAGTTAAGTTGGGCAGAAATATATTATTTTTAGGATATAATCTACTGTCTAAGTCAGATTTAAATTGAAGAGAGTAACCATGGTAAATTTTAACATGCGCAGGCCCCTTTCTCATTGACAAATTTTTTCTTCATATCAACATACGTCCTAACTCTATCTCATCTATAAAGCCTATTCTCTTTCTTCCGATTCCCCAACTACCCAAAATCTTCCCCTTTATCGCAACCTTCAGTGCTCCCTCGCCCCTCATTACCTGCTCTTACTACCCTATACCTAGTCCTTCGAATCTCCTTCAGAGATTTCCTCTCCTCACCAAATATACCAAGCACTATCCTCTCCATTTTCCTTTCCGTCCATCACACTTTCTCCACAATCGTCCACACCCACACCTCGTACGCCTCAAGCCTATTCTCGTCCTTTTTTCTCAGAAGGCCTGTGTTTAGTTGTCGATTTTAGTTAATAATTTTGTCTTCCATGAGGGGAGGGATGTGTGTATCGTTTCGAGACCTTGTCCTGTAGTTCGCTCCTTGGAGTTATTAACTTTTATTCTTGCTAATTTCAAGAGAAAAATTACTGAACATAAATCTAATAAATGCTATAAAATTAATGTGGCTGGAAACAACTTGGATGGAAAAATTCGCCCACCAAATCGAGATTTCGTAGTTCGTTTTTATGAAAGATAACATTCATCGCAACATCTGTCTTCGCGATTCAATTTTTAGTCACTGATAAGTTCTGAAAATTAATGGCTGATGGAAAGTATTTATTAAATTATTTAATGACTGAAAGAATAGGGACACGACTTAAGATACAGGCTGAAGCGCTTGTCATGCTCTTCTGTCAAACTATGCAATGCGTAAGGCATCTATAGGCATTGAAATTCGAGCACAAGTCAGCGGAGAGTATCATGTCATGGAAGATCAATCAAGCATAGATGATTGGGCAAAGGAACCTTAGTTCACCCGGGAGGATCTTTAGGAGTATTCTCAGCCCTTTTAACCACCAAAGCTCGTATGCTTCCCCTCGCTAACGTTATGATTTTCACAGGAGAATGGTAGTTACCAAGTTTTTACTGGCCGTATCTACCGAGTCAAATTCCACAACAATATTCCAAGTGACAACAATAGGGACTCCTAGTTGGATTAAACTTCTTAAGTTAGCTTAACCAGTTCACAACTTCAAGTTATGTCAAACAATATCTGTAAAATACCCTCCGTAAAAATGAAATGTATATATATATTCCATGGATTTACTTTGCTAATCGTTTTCATGCATTGAATATTTGTAATTAATGTGGTCTCTTGCTGAAATAAAATACTTTTTTTACTGGAAATTGGAAATTTTAATTGGGAATATGCCTTTATTTATGGACTCAGTGTGACAGCTTGATATTTCTTAGCAATAATTATGATAAAAATAAATGTAACAGTAAATAGTAACTAACAGTAAAAAGTAAATGAAAAAACAGAAACAATGTAAGCTTTAATTGTATAATTTTGTGTTTAGAAGAAAATCTGCATTCATTTAATAAAATTATTACAGAATATATAACATGAAACTACGTGTTAAAACAGCGTTGAATTGTCAAAAAACCTAATCCGTATGACGCCTTTTTTTACTTTTAACTATAGATATCACTAATGACAAAAAGTACGCAAAGCTGTACATAAACCAATACCGCTCCGACCACCTTAAAGCACGTTAGACGCCGCGTAGGGGTAAAAATCATCCCACGTGACTTCGGGATTCACTCACGCAGCAGCGTCCGATGCGTTTCGTGCGCCACGGACACTACAGGCGTCGCTCCCCGACCTTGGGCGTTAAAGGTGAGAGAATGGTGGGGAGAGAAAGCGGCTAGTGTTCCCGGGAAGTGTCCCCAAACGATGTCTGGACGAGGAGATTTACGACGCCACAGACATTCGACCCTTTCAATTTCAGCAGAAGTCCCCCGACAACGCAACCGACAGGTGAAAGCCAGGAATCCCGTCTTATACGGAGCAAGAAGATCCCTTCCCTCCTTCAATCTCGAGTACACGGATTCGAGTCGCCCAGATCAAAGCTTACCTACTTGGAAATTGACCATTTCAGGGAGAAAAAGTGTAAGATTTTAAGGAAATATTTCAGGCATTGGGGTGATTGCTATCTTATATCACGTACACAATTGCGTTCATGAGTGCTACTAGAATCATGATGACGTAAAAATACCCTGAGGTGATAAGCTTTTCTCAATGGCACTTCAATAAAAGTAAGCTCTGCAAGCACAAAATATATTCCATGGCCTATGTAACCTAAAATGAACTTTGAAGCAACTCGTAACTTGCAGCGGAGGCGACAATAATCTCTATCAAACGGGGAAGTTTTACTTCGGAGATTTTTTTTTATTTCTCGATAAAGTGCTACAGAATAGAATGTTATGCTTAGATGTTCAACTATCTTCTGGCAATATTTATGTTGCATATGTTGATATAGATCACTTTCAAATTCCCTCCTCGACCCCATTGTAAGACAAAGCGAGATTTTTACATCTAACTACATACTACCCAGCGAACCGCGCGCCGCCCGCAGAGGCATGTGGCAGGGTGTGTTGGGACACCAGCCACTAAATGGTAGGGAAGAGGGAAAAGAAGGGGGGGAAGAGGGAGGTGAATTTATGCTTACGATGTTATTATCCCGCTGTTGTTGTTATAGTTCGTAATAATGCGTGGAAAGAAGGAATTTTTTAGCCTACCAGTTCGGCAGTGTATCTCTCTTATTTTGTCGCCTCTATCTATCTAGAGATATGTATATTACGGGGTTAAAAAAATAGACTTCATTTCGTGCTGAAACTCGCCTGAAATGAGTTTTTATAAAGAACTTAAGCCTAGCGTGTAGCATTCGAGTCTCTAACTGCTCCCACACTCTAATTTATCATGAAAAGCTATATACTACCTCATGCATTTATTTCGTTGATTTTCTGTTAGCATGGCCATATGTTACCTATTACATGAAAGACGAGTTGCATAATTTCTATTACTGGTGTAAATACTAAGCTATTAAAGATTTATGTTTGAGCTGTGAGATGATGTGTGCAAGAGCCTTAAGAGTAGTGACGTTTTAACGGGAAAATTATTAATTAGGGAAAGTACGCGCTGTTTTCCGTAATACAGTCTAAAATATTTCCACCGCCGATAATTCCATAAGGCTACAAATACAGTCT
Organism: Pyrrhosoma nymphula; assembly: GCA_963573305.1. Lineage (NCBI taxonomy): Eukaryota > Metazoa > Arthropoda > Insecta > Odonata > Coenagrionidae > Pyrrhosoma > Pyrrhosoma nymphula. The sequence goes on from OY754329.1 coordinate 43,725,005, forward strand.
CATGAGTAATGTCAAAAAATCTCTAAGTAAATGTTCTTGAACCACCAAGACCCCCTTTTGAAGAAAATGAAAGAGCAGCCCGACCCCCATCCTTCTCCAAAACGCCTTACGTCTTGCTCTGGCCCTGACGCGGCGTCATGTTGGCCGCGACCAATACCTTGAACTTCTATGTGAAAAAATTAATCGTGCATCTGTCTCAGTACATTAAGGAATTAACTCCAAACTTGTATGGAACTTTTATGTTAATATTCTTGTACACATAAAATATTATATTTGTAACAAAGGATTTTATGAACCTAAATAAACACTTTTGCATGGTGAAGAAATTTCATGCGAGCGGCTGATTTGTTGTTAAGTATTTGATAAAGGTAAGTAAAAAATTTAACAGCAATTATCTAAGGATATTTTCAGAATATCTCCTATTTTAGCGATTTCAATTCAAAACAAATTGGAATACATACCATCACCCTAGCATGTGTGATTATTTGTTATGGTGTAACACTGCTCATGAAATGTGAAAGAATAAAGGTGACTCATTTTAATCAAGATAGAAAAGATTTGAAAGCGAAATCATTAATTCTCACTCACTTTATGAAAGGACACAGTGAAGAACATTCCCCACGGTATGCAATACTCGTTTAAAGACAATGTACCTCAACGACCGCTATCGCGCATTCTCAATTCCAACCCTATAGAGACATCAGCCAAGCTAACCTATACAGAGATATTATTTCCAATAACATGCATGACTTCAAGTAATAAATTATTTTCAGTTCTGGGCCGAATATGTAATATTAGGCCATCGCTAAATTAATTTCTAAAAAGATTAAGAGTAAAAATTATCAAAAGGAAACATCTTCAGTTGTAACTAAAACATTGTGAGAATTTTCCCACTTCACAACATGGACACACTGCTTCACTTGATAGCAGTCAAATGTTGGAAAAATAAAATAAGATCACTTCACAAAAAAAGAATGAAACTCTGCGGGGAGGTTTCGGAAAATACATTTAGGGGTAAGAAGTATTTGTTGCTTGAGTTAGGTGTGCAAGTCAAAGACGTGACCGCCAAATTCGATACTTATTTTACGTAACTCCATTGTAAGTACTGTAAGTGTGCGACAACTGAATTTATACATTTTTCCTCGCTCTCTTATCAATTTTTAGTTGCACGTAAAGGCAAGTTTCTAACGCATTAATTTATTCTGCTTAATATACATTTTTGTATAACAGGTGCAAGAGCTAGTAGGTTATCTATTGCACACGATTTTCAACGCACAACATAACTCTTTATCACATCACATTATTGCTGGGAAAAAAATAATTGATAATCAAAACCATGGGATAAAACAATTGTGTGCGATGCTCCATAGGCTGATGCAGCCTTCTCTTAGGTCAATGATACTCATTATGTAACTGCTGAACATAAATAAAAGTTGTGTTCCATAGAGTCATTATAATATTAAAGTTATTAATGAGCCTATTGCAAATTTATAACATTTATTGAAATAGTACATTCCTTATCTACACGTTAACAATTAAGAATAGCAAGGTAATACGCCGTTCGTATTTCTAGTTTCTCGCCATTGTACAAAACGTTGGTAATTTCGGCCCACATTCTCAGCTGTCTTTTACCTTTGGTATATACTTCCTTTAATGTGTTCGATATTTGTTTCTCTTCGCCCACCGGTCCCTTGAACATGAATACGATTGATCACTTGACCACTGTAATGTGCATGCTCTCGGTTGGCAGAAAACAACTATTGTATATAGATAACTATGGTAAGTTTACCCGGGTAAAAAAGTTACCATGGTCGGTGACAATTTAGCGTTCGCATTAATTATTCTATCCTTAGTAGAAGATTACCATGGTATGTAATATAAACGGGGCATAGCGGTACATTCCCATCAAGGAAATGCAAAGATCGAAGGGATTAACAAGTATCAATAATTTAATAATTTCCTGACCAATTTATTTCAATTCTAAGCTTTTTAATGTATGATGAAGATATCAATCTAACATTTGAGAGTAAAAAGTAAATTGGCTAAAATTATCTATTTTTGGAATAAATTTAAGTCATTAATCGATTCCCAAAATGCGCAGAGACATCACTTCAAGATATCCAAGTTAAATGCTTTGGTCTCTCGGCCGGAGTTTTTATGCACAGATGGAATCTGGAACTTGGTTTTCTGAGCTTTTTCCTCTAAAAAAATGTGTTGCCATCTCAAGACAGAAACTGAAGAAACTTCTAATGTGCAAGCGTGCTTTAACTGTACAACCCGAACGCGCGTAAACATCTCCTGGGGCATATTTCGGTGGAAATGTAGGTCGAGACTACTCGGCAGAAGAAGGAGCATCTTGGTCCGCAGGAATCCGCGGAGAAGGAAACGTGAATAACATCGCTACGAGCCAAGCAAAAACATAATTACTCGCGCCCGCATCTTCTCTTTTTTTGCTCTGTTTCTATAAAGCCGTTACTCCACCTTCATTTTCCAAAGTGTGCCGGGAATAATAAGACAGGAAATTGAAATGCAGCCAGTAAATCCAAAAAAAAGATAGGAGACACCATTACACTGAACGCTTAAGCAAACACAATGTGTTTATTTTTTCAGCTTGGAATGCAGATGATGCGTTCTTGAATTTGGTATAAATGTAGCGTTACCGCATTATCTGGAATAAAAAAACATGCAGCACAGATCGATAACGCATATTTCTTGTTCACATGACGCATATAGACAAAAGAAATAGCTTATGTACTCGTTCTACTGCTCCGTATACAAACACTGCGGTAATGATAGTGTGAACGTGGATTTTTCGCGATATACGCCTTTGCCCTCGACTGATGCAGTCTAATTAATCTCTGCATTGCCACTTCATCATTACTCAAGGCGATGCTCGGCAAATGGAGGCTGTACTCCGTAATTACTCGAGACGTTCTGTCGAAAATTCTGCCTCTTGATGTAATTCTCAAGTTATTAAAGACAATTTCTTCGTTCTGGCGACTGCTCAAATTGCAAGTACGGATTTTAAGACGCCTTATTTTACCCTTGAAAAGTTGAAACCTAAATAATTAAAATGAAGGATATAAAATTTTGCAATCATGCGTAACTCATTACAGCATAAAAATAATATTTTAAGCTGGTATATTTACCATTAGGTGAGTTCAGATTTATTATTAATTACTACAAAAACATTTATCAAAGTCTATATCAAACCTCAAAAGTGAATTTAGGAAGTACCCAAAACTATTCACTCTTGCTTAATTTTATTTTTACCAGACAGGATATTTGTATAGAAATGTTTAGGAAGGAGAAACAAACGTATGAAGTCATAGACATATGTGAGAGGCCTGTCACAGAACGGCAAAAGTGACGGATGGAACAAAGAAACACAAGTTATTCTCCATTAAATTCTAGTGACCACTAAAACCATGCATTTTCTGTCTGCACAGTTGCCCAAAAAAAAGCGTATTTATTCCAAAAAATGCGTCTTTGGTTGAAAAAAATAAACCACGTTCACTTGAAATTACTCTCTTAAATTTCTCCAAAGTCTCAAAAAATATCTACTCCCACACACAAGCAATAGGCATGACATGTGATGTAATATAAGACGCTTTAAACAATAATTTAAAAAGGCGATTCCTAGGGTTGAAATTATAGTGGATTATAAAGATGGAATTAACTTTTTGAAACATCGAGATGACAATTTATTACTGATGATAAAAACATGCACCGGACAGGTTTTAATACCCCGGACTCGTAATATACTTTGATTCTTAATTTTATGCTATGCCTCTTGAATAGTAAATACCAAATTATTCATAACACCATTTCATTTTTAAAACAGTCAGATTTACGTACGTACGTTTACTGAGCTTCTCATCTCCATAAATGTCTATTTCCAATTATAATCCGATAGATATATTTCTAGTTGTAATTGCATCGACATAATTGCGTCATGTCATTAGCAAATATTCCTATCTAACCCTAATTAATCATAAATGGCCACCAACCCTCTAAGTAAGCCAATGAGAAAAGCAAGGGCTTCCATATAAAATACAAAGTTAATGGAAAAATATAAGAAAGCATCGTTGAGAATCATTGTTTCCTTTGGCATATCTGCCAATTTTTGCCTTTCTTCATCTCGCCGACGACGCATCTCATCTGTTCATCCCACTTTATTAGCACAGTTTACAATTCTTCACTCACCCACAGCTACTAGCATACTATTGCTTTAGCTAACTCCGGCATTCAGAGCATACCATTTTCTAATTTCTCGTAGCAATTTTCATTTAACCACAATAAATTATTTTGTATTTTGTCTTCCTCTAAATAATCGGATTTGTTTCCCTTAGTATGTATGCTACAGCTGTTTGGATTACTGGTTACGATAGGCCTCCGCAAATTTGACTGCTAGCACTGACTTTCTGAATTTCTACTGTCCTTCCAGATCATTTTGTTTATTTTCTAGGCAAAGCAATTGAAGACCGTGAAGGCTTTTGGTAAACCTCTTCAATCCCTCCGTCTTTATTTGCAAAACCAGAGTCACAGACCGTCTTTACTCGTGTTTATCAAGCCATATTTTGAATCAATAAGAATTCTAAATTTTCAGCTTTCGCAGTTTACAGAAATTTTAAATAATGTTATTATCGTCAAGTAACTCCTAAAGACTTGGTAATTCCTTCATTCAATTTTGAATAAAATTACAAAGACGCAATTTTTTTCTTTGGCATAACACATCTATATCCTTCCTTTTTCCCTTTAAGAGTTTCTAAATAAGCTAATTAAATATCGTAAAACGAATAACAGATAGAAGTGTATTCTTTATTTGCTGAAATTCCCGAAAGTAGAATAAAGTATTATTAAGGCTCACGCACATTATATGTCCTTCGTTTCTAAAACTAAAAGATTACTCATCTTGAAGTAGCAGTAAAAAGGGAGTCTAAGTTTTTCATGAACTTTTCACATCTCAATTGCTCACTCATTCCAGCAGCGATAACCTCTGGGAACAAAGCCGGCGTAAATAATCTTATAAAAGCTCTTGCACTCAAATGAAAGGTTTGCACGTTGAACTGCGCCCACGGGGAAAGAGCGGGTCAATCGTGGCGCTCCATCTTGAAACTGCTTCACCTCGGTAATACGATAAATTGTTTTTTTTTAACGCCTCACACAATCTCGATGCACGAGCGTGACAAAAGAACTGGATCTTTTAAAGCGAGAAGTGGGGAGGAAGATTCTACAAGACCACCCGCGATCGCCCCTTCCTTCAATATCTCGACTCAAATTCCCTTCAGCAAAGACCTCTTGAGCTGAGATGGCCTCCCATGTTCTGTCGCCTCAAGTAAGGCGACTTACTTACCAAGCTCGATCTGCAGTCACCCTCCTCGACAACAAGCCACAACTTTTAAACTTAAGATTAATCCTTGTTTGTCAATAAAAGCAGCGGAAATCAGACTCCTACGCATGCACTTTGGTCGTCTACGTAACCACCGACAGGGAGACTTAAAAGCTCGTAAAATGGTGCGTATTATCACAATAAATAGTTATAGGAATACCAAACCAATCTGGTAAACAAGTATGAATGTATGAATGAACAAGTATGAATTATGGAGGGACGAAGAAATAAACGGCAATTTACCTATTATTTAGAGGGAGGAAGAAGCTATAAACTCTTTAACAATGAACGTGTATACACATAATTAAGATGTTTTCTCTGAAACTTTCCAACAGCGCTTAAAATATCCAAGCTACGATGTCCTTTGTTCCAACCTACATCTTTGTCTGGCTCATGTATGTACACCTTGGTCTTCTTTATAAGGCTTTCCTTTCTCGTTGGATCATCACAGTTCTATTTTGTGTCTAAGTGGTCCAAATTCATCAAGCTCATATTTTGAATTGTGTTCACAGTGACCTTCCCATAATTCTTGTTTATGCTTCCTCCTTTCTCATTTTATCTGCCCGTTAGATCTTCAGCATCCAGATTTAACACTGCGTTTGGAGGCTCAATTTCCTTTTAATATGCTACAGGCATTCATACCTGTATTCTTAACGTGCAATTACTAAATGGCCATGAAAAACTTGAAACATTTTTTCATGAAAAATTGTTTCCAAGAGATGAACTACACAAAAATATGCATCGCAGTTCCACGGTTTCTCAATACCACCCTCCTTCATAACAATATAATAAGGGGCTTTTGATATTTTATTAAGAGAGATATCTACAATACTCACTGTTAAAACTTTTGGAATATTGAATATTCATCATTTTTTCTAAGATTTTGTCTTAGGGGATACAAAGAGGAACGAGCTTAATAGGGTTTGGCATGAGGAAATATTCAACTTTAGCCATTAATCACTGCAAGAAAGTTGCTAATCTTAAAACGCAAATATTAATCTTAATTAAAAAAGAGTGGTAAAAAAGATTGCTTTTCACATAGTGAAATAGTGAACGTACGAGCACACACGAGCACGAAGGCATGACACAGAACGAACGAACGAGTCACTTCGTAGTTCGCTATGTGTCTTCATTGGTCCATCACCTTTATCCTAGTATCTAATCCATTTCGTCATAATATCAGCGAAACGCCTGCCATTTCCCCTGCGGTGCGCATCGTTGTGTCAATTAACATTCTTAACTTAGTTAAATTGTTACTCAGCTTATACGTAAAATTCGGCTAAATACTTGTTCAAAGGAAATCATTCAAAACATTTTGGATCCCGATAGGAAAATATTGACAGGCATACAAGTTAAATCAATTCATTTCTAGTTAAATTTGGTATCTTAATGAAAGCAAAGGGTATTATAGATGTCCCGATAATTTACATAAAATCAAGTTGCCTATGAAGGTCCGTATCAAACAGTTAAGCACAAATACACGGCTAAATGCCTAGTAATGTGTCCGAATGCTCTGTTATACTCAAGATAGTATTAACTGCTTCTGTCATACTTATCCTTTGTACTCTCACTACCTCATCATTATGCGTACTAAGCGGATTAAAGTTTGACAACTTCAAGCGAGAATTTAAACTTTAAAAGAGAAAAATGAAGCATCTGGAGAATGTGAATGCTTTCATTTTCCGCAATCAATTAGCCACGCCTAATCGTCATACATTACCAATCACTGAAAAACTAAAGTTATTTTGAGGCTCATTTCATTTTTTAGAACAAAGGAAACCTGGATTAATTAGTAATGTAACAACAATTAATAAAAATGTTGATGTCTCTGCTAAGAAGAGAAAAAGATATGACTAGTAGTCACACCGAATTTAATTAAATTTGAATTTCCCAAAGGTCATTTTTCATTTATCCATTTCACCGACGTTGATCCAATCAAAATTCTCAACAAATAAATGAAGAATGGATATATTTCCTAGAATTATTGTTCCGATCACCAATAAATGCTTATTTTGAAAAATACAACTTCAAAATGCGACTTCTAACTAACGATCAACCATAAAAATTACTCCAAATCAGAATAAATGCCAAAGTTCTCTCGATATTTTACAGTTCATGTCGCATATTATGTCTGAGGTAATATAAAACTATTAATTCACGAAATCATCGGTGTTGGGGAAAAATGAGAGCGCTGAACGAATATATTTCTGAGAGTCAAAATTAAAAGGAAAATGAGTAAAAAATACAGTTTTTATTGTTAAATTAAATGAGAAATAATTATCAAGATTTTTCAAGTATCGTCACATGGCGCGCAATATACACTACGCTTAAAAAATATAAGGCTCAAACAACTTTGAAAAAAGGTAGTGAAAGCGAAATTAAGTCGGTAATTTCCAACTTGAAGAATGATGCGGTTCAGATATTTTTCACTTCCTTTTCAATTCAACGGGTGCTATAAGTTTCAGGGTCATTCAAGGTTGTAACTACTACAGTGAAATGCTGCCATACCAACTCATAAATTTAGTTTCAACGCATTCAATCAAATATCCATTTTTATATATTTACTCATCCAACAGCTGGCATCCATGTAGATAGCAGCCAATAAAAAATACGAAATCAATTAATCCCAAGCTGGAGAGAGTGAAGGGGTCACTGGGCATTTGATAGCACCGCAAAAGGCTGGTCGAGTCCATCGCATAGATGACGTTTGGTTATATTGATACTTTTCCGATGACTTCAAAACTACCAGTGGAAACTCAAACGACTGATTAGAGAATGACTTAGAGCCGTAATCCAGTCTACTATTGCAATCCCCACAGTTGATATCCTTCCACAAAACGTGCTACAGAGTGTTGAACATACATCTATTTTTTTCTAATATATAAGTGGTGTATGCGACAAAATATTTCTCCTGGAACTTAAATATATAATCTATATTCCCATGCAACAACCACAGCCCTTTCAAAAGATGGTAAAAATTTTAAAATGTCACGTGGTCCAAAACGGCATAAGTATATGTGGACTGACGTCATTGCACGGTATTTCTGTTCCGCGTGTCAGCAGGAATGATTAAATCAGTCCAGTTCATTCTTTTACACAAAGGAAATGAATACGGTGATTTTGTGAAATTACGATAGACAGGCCAACCTACAGAAGGAATTACGTATTATTGCTGCAAGCGATACCGTTCCGTGACGGCATTCCCCTGGTTCCCGAGATTCCACATCGCCAAGTGCGCATTTTGTTTAAGAAGAAATATTTTCACGATTCAAAACTGTTATCCGATAAAATTCATGTTCTATATACATATGAATACGTACCACAAACCGCCTTTTTTAAAATAATGCATGATCTCTATTGGAGCATGGGATTGGATTGGTAATCTTCCAGATTGAAGCCTATAGAAAAGTATCCCTTTACTTGCGATTGTAGACTCTGGATCGATCGCTACAGCATATCACGCTTTAGAGTACAGCTTTTTTGGCAATGATGTTTCTTTGCTTCCTCGAATTCCCCTCGGCGATTATTGCTTCCGCTCCATTGACCGGTGACTGCAATCCTACGGCGAAAAACGACAACTTTCGCAAATGCATACGATTGTCAGAATTTTATAGGATTTAATTTGGTTGGTGGAAGAATGTCCATTTTACAACCAAACGTGGACGCATTTTATATTGTTGTAGCCGTCATGCCGAGAAATCACTTCAAAAAGTTACATGATGAGTTGTTTTACAGCAGACGACAAGACGAAGAGTTATTCTGAGTGAACTCGGATCAAACTGGAATAAACATTTGTCGATATAATAACTACTCGCAGAATTACGAATCCGCTGAGGAAACGACATCAATTTATCAAACCTTGAAACAACATTTGCTCCGTGCTAACGCTGTGACATAAGGTTGTTCATATTTTATTGAAAACTTTTAAAATTTTACGGAAATCACGTGGAGAGAAATGAAACACGCCCCAGGCTTCCATGCGTAGGTATGACCTTAAATGCGTAGAAATCAATTGGTATATCATGTTTCAATACTCAAGCCCTTGTTTCGTTCATTTTTAATGAGTTTTTTTATAATTTTTAAACATTACACAACTAAACATCCTCTAAGGTTAATGAGACCTGCTTTTTTACTTTCTATAATTCAACACCAGATGTTAGCAGCGCAGGGGCACCAGTAATAATTACTACTTCATTTCAGGTGATAAACTACTCATACGGCAGAGATGAGAAAAACTTGCTTTCAAACATTGACGGATACAAAAAAATCTGCTAAACTATGTAAGTTCGCTTTAACCTTCTTACAAATTCACTTATTAACATAATAATGGTTTCAGCCTCTAATGTACATTGCTTTTGCCCAGTATATAACATTATATTTTATACGCATTTATGCACATCCAAGGGGTCATGTTTTTTTTAATTCTTCCAAGAGAGCCCATTTGGGAATCGAGACCGGCATACAAAATATTTTAACAAATGTCATTACGTGTACTATTTCGCCAAATTTAGCAGTAGATGATTTAGACGGCATGGTGGATTTTGATTTGTCTCCTGGGTAAAAATATTGCTCAAAACATTTCATTAAAAAGAGTTAATATAAAAAGGTTAGCTAAGGCTTTGCATTCTGATGTCGTGAATGTCAAATCTGGCCGGTGTATGTACCCTTCACCACGAGTCAGGTACCTTCTGATTAGTGAGCTAATGATGATTAGTTAACTTTGTTAATTATTAAGTTTTCTATACAGATATGAGGAAGATAAATACATTAGATGGAAATGTATTCTCTTCGAGAAGAGTCCTCATTTAATCGGTATGCAATAAGAGGTAAAAATGGTATGAGTGAAAAATTTAACATAGTGTGGCGGGGAATTAGACAGAATTGTGGATTTAAAGTAGCAAACATGAGAATACACACGCATTTGAGGTGCTTTAAATTATATAGAAGCAAATATAATCAAGCGAGGCAATTCCCGGCTATATAAAGAAAGAAACATTTTATTTTAAAAATGTATCATGGGCATTATAAGATGAACATGGAGATAAGATGGGGAAATGACATACTTCGGACAGCTTTAAAACAGGAATTTTCTGGAAAGTGGGATGAATGAGGACATAACGTTTATTCATTAGAACAAGAGCATTCAGCAACAAAATATAGTAGGTAGAAAATAGGACAAATTAAAGAGGGGTAGTCGCAGGAATACATGTTCATCCGAGAACAAATGTTCACGCCACAACTGATATAAGGCAATTTGACTGAGCCAAACCCCAAAAGAGGACAAGGCAACTGGTACGTTCGCAAACCTTACCTACAAAGAACTATAACTTAATTAAAGGCAATGTCCGGGCGATCCAATCATGAGGGGGCGCACAAAGCATATGCGGTGGATGACGATCTGGAGGGAAAGGGAGCAAGGTCGTACAGATTAAAGGGAGGATTAGGGAAATGACGTCATGGGCTTGGCAACTGTCTTTGGTGCAAGGAGCACTTTTGAATCGCTTTCTTTTTACGATGATTTAGGAAGGAAGCAGAGAGATCAGAACCTTGTCAGCATTTGATCTAAGAGCAAAATATCCACCTCGAAAAATAATGAGTGATAAAAACTGAAGCCACTCATTCTCTAGAAAATTGATTTCTTATTGGGAAGATATTGTGGAGCCAATAGAGCGACATTTCTTTCTATCCCTTAAGCTCGTTTTTCACGGCCACGGAGTGTGGATAAAATTTTTAAATTCTAATGCAAGCAAAGAGGGAAGCGGACCAGGATAATTCGGGTTGACCTTTTACTGGAGGACAAGCTCATTTTTATATACGTTACACCCTGCGAGGCGTTGGCACGCCTCGCCGCATGACAGTGGGCTGCATTCGAAAAAAAGCTGACCAATATTCCAAATATGCTTTCTTCAGTCTGGAAGTTGAAACTTTGCATGGCTACTTCCAATTCATTTTTACATGTGATGTCGTATTTCATTTTCCTTAATGTTCACTTAAACACAATTATCAATGGCTCAATTCAACATAAACAACAAATTCAAAAAATTGTTAAACAATGTTCGTGAAAAAAGCCGTCTTAGATTTCCTCTATAAAAGTGCGTATATAAACTTTTGCAGAACCCATTGGAATGAACACTTGGAATACAAATATATTTTATTTAATGAAACAACTTAATCATTTTTATAAATGTAATTTGTCCGTAATTTGCATTACTTATATTTTAATTACTCATTATATTTTAATTAGGTCCCTATAAAAATGGCGGACACTGTTTTATTTATTTTCTTATTTAAGGAGGAAAATAGCTAAGTTACATACCGATATACGCCGAGTAATTCAAACACGATACTGTTAAAAACTATTTCAAAGAGAATTTCAGCGTCCGTTTGCATTCCCGAAAACAAAATCGAATTTTCAGATGCAACGGATTAGACTCGGCGCGCTGGCGGCAGGGCATCGCTGGGACTCGGCTAGTGAGTCAATACACCACTGACGTATAGTAATTGTATTTGTGACTTGAAACTATATCTATTGAAAAGGACCACCGCAGAATGAAAGAAACTGTGTATGAATAGAGTGTCTTAGTGTCGATATCTGTTTTTGCTGCAGTCATGAATGTAGCCTGGAAAGAAGCAGTTTTCGAGCTTCAGTGAAGATGCAATAGATTGATCTATTGTACTGATTGTTCTTGAAAAATTTCATTTCAATTAACTCCGTATTTATTTTCCTTTCTGATTTTTGTTTTGGAGACTCTGCACAAAAAATATGAATTTGTGAAGTAAATAAAATATAAGTGAAAGGTCGATACTTCGTTAAAAACTGCTACGAGCGAATTGAAAGTACATTACATAGACAGTACAGTGTATACAAATAACATAGGTAGCTGATGAAGGGACTAGGTTGAAAACCATCGATAAAATAAAAGAAAAACACTGACGAACTAATGGGTATAAAAATTCCTTCTTTCCACGCACCATTAGTGATTATAACAAAAGCAGCGTGACATTGACAAAAGAAAAATCGTTAAACTACCATTCACCTCTGTCCTCACCCCCTCTCATTTTCCCTATTCTCTCCCCTTTCAAGGCTGGTGCCCTTACACCCCCGGTCACACAACTCTGCTGAGGCTCATAGTAATTGTATGTGAATGAACATAATTTTCGGTGTACAACACCATCTTCAGGTCCTGAAGATGGTGTTGTACACCGAAACCGGTCGAGTAAAACTTTATTCCTGTGGAAAATTGCCAGTCTTTTTCTTTCATCAACATATAATGTTAAAATTGTAAGGATAAGTGGTGATAAACTTTGCCCAAGGAGCGCAAAACTACACAGGGGTGGAGAAATCTATCCCAGAATAATAAGAAACTTTGTGTATTCGGCTCTGTTTTGGGAAGAGTGGACGATGCAACTTTGAAGATGGACAAGAATCGAGACACATCTGATGGGAAAACGTACAAGCACGTATGTCCCCAGAGTCACGTGCAAGTTTCCGACTAATAAAACAGTTTCATCTCTACTTTGCCTACTTATGCTAACAAATATCCACTACGGTCAATAGCCACCGTTTATTAATATGGTTATCTTATTAATGAAGATAGTATCTTAAAGTTATGCCATCTCAAAATACCAATAATCTCGGCCATTCCCATATACCGACATTAGAGCCTCCTTATTCCGACCTTAAATTAATATGAGAGAGTATTCTGGACATGCTGTAATAAATCCTTAATGGAAAATTAGCTATAACACTCGCGCTAAAGCGGGCAGTTTTTACTACACTAAACCATTTGTCCCAATTGCTTGGATGGGGCCATGTAATCAGGCTGACAGACGGAGTGCGCCATTTTAACACAATTGTGTACTATTACGTATCCCATTAATCGAAGCGAAGCAAATTTTTCCACTGTCAATAATTTTAAGAGTGAACAAAAAAATTAATCGAATAACTCTTTATGTACCGATTACCTGAAACTAAAAATTAACACTAATTAATAAAATTCAGGAATTTTCAGAAACCTGAGAGCTTCATCCACCAAAACCCACCTTGACATATCTTTCACTTATCTCAGTTGACATATCTCAGCAATTATACGCCATATTTTTTTACAACTATTGATAGAATGCGCGAGTGCAATCGAACCTCATTTGGGATACAAAACTATCCACAAAGTTAAGGTTTCATATACAATTACATCGATTAAGCATGCATAATAAACTGAGAAAATCATCATGTAGTCCGAAATATTGAGATCGATAGAGATGCCAAAAACATGTAACCGTCGACCACCAGTTTGGTTATCACTGTCGCCTTCAACTTATCATTCTGGCAAGTGTAAAAGTTTTGCATGTATGTGTACATTTAGCACCATTGGTGAATGCAAAGTGGGCCGGTTTTTCAAGTTGTTGTAGTAAATAGGCAGCCGTAGTATTTTGTGCTGCAACAATGTGGCAACTCGCTGAAAAGCTAAAAAAAAGTCGTCAATATCAGCTCATTTAGTTGAGTGATATTCAGATACGAATAATTTCAATGAATGTATTACAGATAGTGTGTTGCTCGGCTATTGGGCAAAGAATTCACAGCAGCAGAACAATAAAAACCATTAATAAGTAAGGAGAGTAGCATCCGAATAACGTATTCATCTCCTTCCCTATGCCGTTCTCTTGGATTAATTCATGCTAAGCATTTGAAACCTTAGTTTCACATCACTTGGTGCTCTTCTTAGTAAAGTCATATGTACTTGACGAATTAATGTACAGACATTGAAGCCGGGGACACACAAAATCATGTTAATATGAAAAAATGAAAGCGTTTTCTTCCGATAATGGCAACACTGAACTGAAGTACCAATATGATATTCGGGTATTACCCACCACAAGGAGCCACCTCCCTACCTCAATGGTCCGAAATATAAATCACACACCAGCCAAAGGATGAGAGAGCTACGACATGGAAAAGTCTGCGCACGGCATTTTTTAAACCCGGACATATGTGCCAACAATAACTCGAGAATTCAAAGTTGGAGAGGAAACGGAACAAATCCAAACTGACTGGATAGTGAAATTCAAATTCCGATTGACACCGATCAATGGGATGGGAATATGATATGATTTTTACTTATCCGTTTAGCAAGTCACATTTGCCAGATTCAGGGGACTACGGCGGTCGAATTTCATTCTCAACGTCCTAAAGCGGTACTTGACGTGAAACTGAGATCTTTAAACTAAGTGACAGATAAGGCCCGAGACTAATACTAAGGTAACCTGTAAATTTTCCCCCGACATTCTCTTCTTTTATGGACTCGAGAAACGCCCATGAATGCGAAATACGATTAGGGAAAGACCCGTAGTTTAACAGCCTCTTCCCACTCTCATGTGTTATATTCCAACTGATTTTTTCTATCTCCGTTTAAGCTTCCTTGATTGTGTCCACTATCTCTAAATATTCCGCAATACAGGTAATACGTCCGCGCGCACTCCTATTCGGCATGCGAACCGCAACGAAGCCTTGGAGCGTTTGTCCATTTCGAGTTGCATTTTACGGTAGATTTCATAGCCCCTCGTGCAATGCATCCGAGCTACCTTATCTTTATGTCCAAGCTGGGGGAGAGAGAGAGATCAGTTAACAGCTTGCCTCCTTGAGGTAAATTTATGAACATGTCGACCGAGCCTTAATAAACCCTTATCCACTTCCAATGCCTCGATTCAGTATCTCCCTCCTTATCTGTTTCCATGGCGCTGCATTCAGTACCTCGGATCAAAAATGTCTCCCTTGTCCTACCGCTGCCAAGTGCACTGGAGAGAGGCACTCGTCCGTACATACGGCTGGAGATCGCTTCGACATCATGGAGAATGTTTCTTGAGGCAAGCGCCTGTTCTTGTTCAACAACTTCAGAACACCCTCCGTACGAGGATGGGGTGGGGAGAGGAGGGAAGGATACGTTCGTAAATGTAAGAGACACTTAGGCTCAAATTAGTGCCAACCTACTCAATCTCAACGATTCCCGGTAGAATGGTACATCAGTAATGATGTGGGGCGTGGTGAGGGTGTCCATATGTATATTTTTTAATTCAAATTTCCCAAGGTTAGTTTACTAATAGCTTTCTCGTTACAAAATTTTTCCATTTTATATAAATTAAAAATATAATAAACATATTTGAGCCATTTGAATGATTAAAAACTGTCAGTTTTGTAAACGATTTTTAGGAGTAGTTTTCGAGGAAGTGTCAATCTTATCTTATATGAAATGCTGAGGTAGCCCAATGCTTAAAAATGTAAAGTCATGAAACCAATGTCGCTAACACCCGCCCCATGGGTCAGAATAGGTTTACAATCTCAGCATTAAAAAGTATTTCTAACCTCCAATACCAAAATCAACATGTAATTGCTCCAATTAATTCTCAAAATTTATTGCTGAGCATATAAAGTCGTGAACAATGTAATTTCCAATGTTACTCCCAACTATGCTATATGCTATGTATTGTAAAATTACCGGCTTCATATTGACATAACAATGGGCAGTGAATGGTGAGCAAATGAAAACGAAGAATTAAATCTCGTTAATGACGTCAGACATAAATTGCTGGCCTTGAATAATTAGGTTATCTTCAGCAGCTGCCGGGATGTGAGAATGTCTAAAAATGGGAATGACCTCAAACTCTTGGTGTGAACCAAAATTAAGCATATTCATATTTTGAACGACGCGCAATAATGAATTTTTATTCTCATAGGATTTTACTAAAATGTATTTCCTTGATCAATGCTTAAATTTATCTTCTTTTCCAAATTTGAATTTTTTCTGCAAGCAACAAGCATCATTGATTAAATCTGTAGCATGTATCTTCAGTCAACGAGATTTTTCACTGATTAACATTCTTCACATAAGGTTCACTGATTACCTCTCTACAACCACCTACTGCTCAGACGATACAAAGACCCCAGAAAATATGACGCAAATTTATTCTTTGTAATTCACTTTATTCATGGGGTTTTTTTCACAAAGATTGGATTTTAATTAGGAAAATCTTCTGCCACAGCCAAAACTTGGCTCTAAGCTTGTTTTATCTCATACGTTGCAGCGTAGAATATAGGAAAGTAAACGATATAGTGTATGAAGTCCTTCAATGTGTTAGAAGCGGGAAATGTTTCTCGCCCGTAGCCATACTCCAAAGTCCTTCCGATAGCACACGTCAACGACTCATAACGTTGGCAGGTCTCTTCCCGACAGTATGCAAATACTCGCGTCCCATGGCCTTTTCAATTCTATATCTCATTAAAACGAAGGGTGAACAAGCAACTTTGCTTTCCGGATGTATGCCTACGCATTGCGAGACCTGAAAAAATGTAAGAATTCATTTTGTTTTCCACTCGAGCATCATCTGTGGGTCATTGGGAGTTTCGAGTTTTCGGCACACGGTTTCATCATCTGGTTTCTATTTCACAGATAATGGTGCATTCGTTAGAAAGAAAAACCTACTCGGCAATGTCAGAGCTAGCACAAAGTCACATATACCATGGGTTCAACACCATGTTCAACCTATTAATAAGCCAAAGTTAAGCTTGCTATTGCATTTCCCGGCATTCGAAACCAAACTTTTTCCTACTTAAAGTATCTCATGTCCGATTTTTGACCTATGACAATATAACACATAAATGATAAAAGCGCTTGCATAAAAAGCAGTACCAACCTTTCTAGTGGAAATATTAATACGAAAGTACGAAGGACGATTTAGAATCGTAGCAAAAGCTTCACTGTTTATATCACATTAATGGGGAAAAAATTGAAAAATTGAAATTAAAATGTTGTGTGTGCCTTCAGCCAGAGGACCCATTTTCGGTACGCCCCGCCGCGCCACCAATCTTCCAGTCAGCACGAAATCGGCGCGAGAGTTCCACTTTTGTTTCCACGAAGCGTTAATATGCGTCATTGTAGTACGGAAATATTCTATGACAATGAGAACAACGCTGACCATAATAGTTGGAGGAGACAACTTAGAGAAGATATTTCCTTTTTAAGTGATAATTATTCCATTAAGTGAGCAGTATGCTAGAGTAAAATAAGCATATAGTATTAAATATATTAGGATGAGAATTGCGTTTGCGAAGATGGAATTCACTAATAGAAGAGCATTAATGACAGGAACCTTCTGTAAGAGTATAAAGAAAACACTGGCGAAGAGTTTAATATGGAGTGTAGCGTTGTATGTTGTGGAGAAGTGGACTCTGAAGAAAGAGGACGAGAATAAGATGCTGGCGTTTGAGATGTGGGCGTGGAGGAGGATAGAGAAAAGACGGTGAAATGAACGAGAGTATTACGAGGAAGTACTTGGTCCGCTGGATTAGGAGAGAGAAATGTTTGAGGAATTTTGAAGGTAGGGAATGTATTTGGGACAAGTTATGAGGGGCAAGGGGTTGCTGAATCCCGTGATAGAGAAGAGAATAAGTGGGCAAGGAGATGGAAGAGAATTGGGTTCCTGCATGGCACGTAGAGAGGCAGGACGTATGAAATAATGTAGAATTGCATTAGAATGAAATACTTTATGGAGACAAGGAACTTGAGCGTCAAATGATTAGAATGGGTATTCTAAATTCCATCAAAGCCTAAAATATCACTTCTAATAATATTAACACTTAGTATACCATTACTAATAATAAATCATTTCCAACTCCTGCTCTTATCCCTAGGTGATGGAGGAGTAGAGGTGACGGGTAGGAGAGTATCTCCCCTGCTCCTCCATCATCTGAAGACCAACTCACCCCACTCATTTCTTGACTATATAGGTAATTATTAAACTGTTTGTACCTGATGATGCCGCTACGCGATGAAATCCGGGTCGTCTGTTCAATAACATTTATGTGTAAAACAAAGTAATAAGTACTTCATTAGGTCAAAAAAGAAAACGAATATGGAGAGGGTCTAAAAAAAAAAGCATCAACAACCAGACGCTTGCTCTCAAAACGGAAATGCCAAATTACCGCCACCCACTAGTAGATGACTAATTCGTCATCAGTCATTTTCTCGGGTGGAGTCTCCCCAGTATGGGCGAGAAGGAGGAAGGGTGAAGCGAAGGATATGGAGATGGACATTGAAGAATGAGGGCACTCTGTCATATTGGTGGAGATGGAAAACAATAAAGACTCCCTCTGATGTAAGAAGATGCTCAATTACCCAATAATCGGAAAATAGGCTTCACCCCAACAGAACAGCTACATAGCGTTACGTAGTCTTTAGGTAGCATAGGTAGCAGTAGGGACCGTTTATATCACGTAGCATGTATGCGTAGCATATACGTGGATGCTACGTAACATCAATGCATTTAAAAAACATAATCCGTATTTTTAACCTTGATCTTGAATTAAATGAGTGCAATTGAGAGAAAGGAATGCATCGGAAAGTCAGAGAATGAAACTGAAGAGGAAATATGAAACTCTTGAATGCCTTAGATGGTATACGTAACATCTACGTTGCCGCTACGTATCTTTGCTACCCGAAAACTTAGTTTTGACCATTACCTTTTCAACTAATGGAATTCCATGAAGGAAGAAATAAGTAGGTACAGAACTTTGCCTCGGAAAACTTAGTACTACGAAATGACATATAAGACTCCACGTCGATATTATGCGTAATATCTACATCGCCGCTACGTAGCTTTGCTGCATGAAAATTGTGATCATCTCATTTCTAGCAATCTCGTATGAAATTCGGAAAGAAAAATAAAATGCCAATTATAATGGACGATTCAGGCATAAAATGGTATGCAACGATTCAAGTCAAGTGCAAAATGCAATTCTTTGCAAGGGGTTGGTTGCGGTGTTAGTGACGACTATAGTCACGGAAATATGTAATATTCTTTTGAAAAATCGTGGCTCTAGCCGTAACTTATAACATTGTAATCAGACATGGATAAACCGAACCTTTGAAGCACGTATTCCTGGCGAAAGCTATACGACGACTCAAAAGTTTTAAGGGATTCAAAACCTATGCTGGAAACCCCGACAACTTGGTGTTTTGAAAAATGCGGGTTATAACAACCTGAAGTAAAGAGGCGCTGCGCCGAAAAAAAAGAAAAACGATATTTTGCTTGTTTACAACGTGAAAACACATCGTGCTTCAGCGAACAAAATATTCACGAAAGATATT
This sequence comes from Pyrrhosoma nymphula, assembly GCA_963573305.1. NCBI lineage: Eukaryota > Metazoa > Arthropoda > Insecta > Odonata > Coenagrionidae > Pyrrhosoma > Pyrrhosoma nymphula. Next base: position 43,744,535 of record OY754329.1, read on the forward strand.
GGTTATATGTTCCCTGGTGCAACGTTTTAAAAGCCATCGTCACTTTTGCCGTTTCTGCGACTCGAGGTTGGACGTGCATTGCTTTTATTCTGAACGAGCGGAAGATACCCGTTGAAATTCAACGGGTGTGAAAAACATTAAACTTATTTTTTATAATAAAACCACAAAGCCCGAAGAAAAACAGTATGCGTGGCCATTTGAGGAGTTCGTAACCTATCTTGTATGTTGTGTTCGTTGTAGTAGACACACTGACAGTTTTCCAGGTGCACGGAGAGATGAGTGACTATTGGTTCACTTTCATGCACGGGAAACCCAAAAATCGGCCTTGCAGACTCATTACTACTTAAATAGCAAAGGTTGATAGATGGTCACCTCGTCCCTCCGGTTCTCTTGAGCCGTCTTCTGAGTGATTAACATCTTGATCGCTTCCCTTGTGTACATACATATATTTGCATTCCATGACTTAATTCAACTATTCAACGTTGGTATGTGCGTTGAATATCTTAATCAGGATTGGACGGTAGAGTACAATCCAGCGGTTGACACGTCAATAGGAGTAATGGCAACAGAAGCCATGTTTATTTGACCTATGAATCCTCCATCAATGGGACTGCGCCTTCGGCATAGCCATAATCATTGGTTTCGGTTGCTAAATAAAACATTTATGGTGATTCTTAGTGCACTTGTCGATTTTCATGTACGGGTGTCGTTAATTGTGCAGAATTTCCGTTCTGCTTTCGGGTAAGAAGCATGTAGTGGCGTCATTATAATATCCGCCATCTTAAAGCAGATTGAAGGTTCGAAACAGATGGGTCTGTATTTGAACCAGATTTAGAGCTGGTTACCTATCCGTATGTTGGTTAAGGATGAAATTTGTGCGATTCTTAGCGTAACCCGAGAAACACCACGGGGAGAATCTCATGAGATCGCTGGTGGGCATGTCTTTGACCATCCAAGTCTAACCTTTGTCGTTTTTCTTTCAAGGGCTCATTTTCTCGCAAATAAGACATTCATTTTGCTTAGAAGATTTTTTCGAAAGATTACTCTTTTTTCTATTAGGCATGTGGATGGATATATTTTTAAGTCCAAGGTGGGGAAACACAGCGGCGAGCGAGAGTCTTGAATGGGTAACTCGATGATTGAGTGAATGTACCTAAGGTAACTGCACTTTAACATTTATAAACACGTAAATAACTCTTGACGTTAATGACGTGGGAATTGGTCTAAAAAACAGTTCGCAATCGTAATTAGAGGCAGACGGTTTCACTACGTGTAATACATCTGAGTATTAAACGATAATAAACAACGCCGTGTTTGTTGTAGCAACATAGGCATTATTACCATTGATATTCGCTGCACGTAAATATTCTTGCACATATAATTGTATGTGTAATCAATTAATTTCCTTTATGTGTATTGTTTACTACGTAAGTGTTCTCTCATATACATGCAATGCCCCTTTGAGAGCTACTTTAAGAAAGACGTTGAAAAGTATACTTGTTGTAAATATGCATTGAATTTATCGATTAACCCCTGAAGCAATCTACCATGGGGCCCTTGGGACTCTGGGTCCTTCTTATACGGATTTGCATTCTACGTACTATCATGGGCTTGCAGGAAAACATTATATTTAATAGTTAAGAGGCGTGTATATCCTTTGAAAATCAAATCTATGGTTGTCAAGGAAATATGTTATTGTTGATTTCAGGGAAAAACGTGAGATTTTTCAAATGAAAACATGAATTTCAAACAAATACGGAGCGTAGAAGAAAATCGATTGAAAAAATTAAAAATTATATTTATTCAGCCATCCGATAAAAAAAATTCCAGCCCTATATCTTGAGTGAAAGTACTTTTAAAAAGCAAAAAATGAAACCACTGCACCAAACACAATGCTTAGCATGGACCACCAGGGGTGACCTTCAGGGGCCTTTGGGGGCCCTGAGGGCTTTTTAATATAGCATATATTACAACCAGACATGTTTTCTATCTACATGCCAAATTTCAGCTCAATCGGTCCAGTAGTTTTTGCGTGATAGAGCAACAGACAGAAAGAGACCATTACATTTTTATACATATTAGTAAGGATCACACCCTTAACCCTGAAAAAATAGGGTTTCGGTTAATTGAACCCTACAGTGTTTGTTGTCTACCAATAACAAACACGTGTTCCAAATTTCATCAAAATCGGCCCTGTGGTTTAGGAGGAGATGTGGAACATACATACATACATACATACATACATACATACATACATTGACTTTTATATATATAAAGATTGCACTTCGCAATTCATGTTGGGTGAAAGACGCCAATGGATGACAACGCCCGCCATGCTTTACCGATTCAAGGTAATTTTTTACCGTTTTCCTTAATATCTGTTATTACTAACTCCCTATCGTGATTTAAGAAACCGTACCCCCTATGAAAAATGTTCCTTCAAATTTTGTTTATCCTAGCCTATTCTGTCAAATTATTTTAATTAAGTTTACCGGTGTATTTTCATGTTGTGTGTTTTGTAAGAAGTGATGAGTGTTCCATCAGTACAAAGTAATAACCTCGTACATTTTATCTGATTTCAGAAACCGTACCCCCTATGAAAAATGTTCCTTCAAATTTTGTTTATCCTAGCCTATTCTGTCAAATTATTTTACAAATACTGTGTGAGAGGATTTATCCATATTTATATGAGGAGAAAGCTTGTACTTATATGTGTATCGGTTAGTCAATTTAACCTCATATTTTAAGAGTCTGGATTTGTTGATATCTGCACCTTGTATTTAGGGGCCTAGTGTAGTAATTAGGTGTTTGAAAATATCACCGCCCGAGATTATTTTTCTTGGAAATCAAGTTATTCAAGAGAAAAAAATCAGAATAAAATTCGAATTTCCGTTTCAAGGTCGAAGATAAACTGAACTTTTTTTTAACAATAATCGTTAGTGTAAAATTGGAAGATTATTATTGCCTGTGGGTAACAGTATTATTTCAAGATATTACAGTAGTGAAACGATTTGTGATAAAACCCGACTGTATCCCACCAGTCTACTCCATCTACACTGTTCAATGAAAGGTGCCGTTGTAAAATTCGTAATCCCATTGGGCACTATAAGCATTGGCGGTGTGGGTAATTTATTTAAATCTAGAAGTTAATTCTCTATGTGATTGTCAGTGTGGGAATTTCTGTCAATATCTTATTTTTTTCTTGTGAGTTTATTTCAGAGTGGAGTTCAGTTGTAACTTATTGTCAGAGGAATAGGCGAAAAAATTATTGATTACAACGATTGTCAATTTTTCATTGTCATTTCTATTATTCTTTGAATATGTGCTTGAATCGCGAATTATGTGTAGATGTAAACGACATCGGTGAAACAGTTGACAGTAAGACTGCAGAACGGACAGATTTTAAATGTCAATTTTCCCACGAACGATAAGGGACCATAACAGCTGCAATGAGACTTTTATCTAGGTTTTTCGATAGGTAGTGTAGCTTTTAGTAGTAGTAGTACTCCTTAATACTTGAATCCTTATCTGTTTCCAAGTACTAACAGCACGCCGTGCATGTTTTCTACATAAGTCTTGAGTCTCTGTCCATTTTTGTAGTTGCAAAATACATATATATTAACGGTCCCTCTCCATTGTGAGCATATCCGTAGTGTAGTGCATGCTTGTGAGATTTCGCCTCGTGACAAGCATTAGCTATTTATGCTAATGCATAATTAATCGTAGTTACACTAACATTAGGGTCTAGTGTAATGCATGTTGGTGAATACTCTCCCCCTGCCACACACCCCTGAGATGGCTTTCAGGGTATTTTGTAGATGTGCTTAATTTCTTTCATTGTGTTCCTAGTTTAAAAGTAAGCTTCACTTATCCGTTTTTAGTATTCTCAGCTACAAATTTTTTCGTTAACTTCAGGTGAATTGGTAAATCTTATATCTCCAGCTGGCATCCCATGAGCACATCCTGCTTCAACTGAGATATGGAGGTGGGATTGAGGCTGGCATCAGAGAAAAGAGTGTGAGAATGAAGGAAGGGGAATAGAGGAGGAGACGTCTGTTGGGGAAGGTGATAAATGATTTTTATCTTCCATAGCAGATATTTTCTTGATTTTATCTTAGACCAAGGAAGGGTTAGTAAATCGTATTCTTTCTTCAAAATGTACGCATCATTTGCTTAAAGTGAAGATATGAGTGCCTTCTTTACTCATTTACCATTTGACCGATGTAAAAATACTAACTTTGAATGCCCATATTTCTGATAAGGAGATTTGAAATATTTTCTCTGGTGGTGTCTTAAGTAAATTAGGAGCTCTACATTCATTTTAGATGACATAGCTGCTGACATTAAATTTGTAAATTCGTGTCCAAATGCCAATACTAACCTTAAATACTAGATAGTAAATATACAACTGAGGGACTGAGAGTCAAAGTAATACAGATAGACAGACATCGTCCAGTGTCACCAGAATCACTTTACCACGTTAAGAAGTTACAAAAAGCAAAGTAGCTTAAGTGTTCGGCGGCTAGATCGCAGCACCATACTTTCGAGAACTTGTATTCCTTTTCCTGTAACTACCTGACGGTACCCGACGGTACCAACTTAGAAAATATGCACTCATATCGTTTTTCGTGTTGATGTCAGTTTGACTCTCAGGCCCTCAACTATTAGCCATAAAAACTCTATTTGGTGAAAAATATAATGGTATCAGGGAAAATATATTAAATAGAACAACCTGGCACTGAATGTGTTTTGATCATGTTTCTAAATATGTTTCTCTTTGACATCATGACTCACGTAAGCTGTTTCTTTCAGCATATGTAACTGAGGAGGATGAAGCAGCAATAAGACTTGGAATGCAAAATAAATGAATCAGTGCTTCAAATACGATGAAAGAGCTTAATATGCCACCTAGTATTTTTTAACCATTTGTAATTTCAAAACATTGTATTTTTATCACGTTTGTATTATGCTTAAGAAACTCTTTTATACCTATTGTAAGTACATGAGTTCTGCCTCCAATGCTAGTCGCAGCCATGACTGTGCCATCATTACTTCAACCATATTTTCCATTTTCGGGTGTAGTTTGTTCCATAGTCCAATAATAATTATTACTACTATATTCCCACTATATTCAATAAAGCGCTATAGCCATATTCATTCTTGAATACTAAATCTCATCACTTTATACAGCTTATTGCAATTTTTTCTAAGGGCCTTTTTGAATTTCTTATCATGAAAATTTTGGAGAAACTGTTTTCCTTCTGGCAGCTCTTGGTGATTTAGTAGCAATGACTGCAGTACACCAAAGGATTCAAATATTCATACCTCAGGTTACTATTTATGTGTCATGAATATTTAAAGGGAGAGACTGCGGCGTGAGAGAAATTATTTTTGAAAAGGTGAGTAATAATTGTGTTATGACAAGCATTTGATGAGTTGTATTGCAGTACATCTACTTCATAGCAGTGCCATGGACCTGCTCTGTAGTAATGTTATATGTGCCTATGCAATTTACATGATTGGCTACATTACGTAGCACCGCTGCGTAAATTCTACTGCATACTGCTGCGTGGCAAATACGTAAGCACTGCTGCGTAGCACTGCTGCGTAGCACTGCTGCGTAGCAGATACGTAGCACTGCTGCGTAGCCGATGCGTAGTCTGTGGAACCATTTGAAGCACACCGTTACGCATCCAGTATACGTAACCAGTCCCTAAACGGTACGTAGCATCTACGCAGTTGTTACGTAACGTTCTATTGGAGCAGTTCAAGTACAGGAAAATTAGGGTGCTTTCTATTACGCTATAAAAACGGCAAACATAATAGGTAATACACAAAAACATCAACAGCCATTTAATCTATAACAATGGAAATTACAAAAATAACGAAGTGGCGCACGACTCAATTATGTCATATTATATTAAATATAAAAAACAAAAGGACATTATTTCATTGAACTTTTGGAACTTTTAATTTTTCATACAGAGGAATCCTTATATTATTATGGAGTGTATCTGAGCCCTCATTTGTTCATCATTTATGAACCCTCTAATGACAATTCATACTGTATTTAAGTCTTTAAATATGGCAGAGAAAGTAAGATTAGTGGGTTAAATTTGTAAGAGGCATAATAAGTATGTCAAGTCCTCTTAGGTTACACACCGGCCTAATATTTCCATTATGTCAAACGTTTCTATAAGCGTCTCGCTCATCATTATCAGTGCTATGAACATTCCAGTGAAAATTGACCGCTTTATACACTGTCTTGGGTCAAAAATGGACAGACTTATAAAATGAGATCGACTTATAAAGACTGGGATTTCCTAACCAAAGAGGCATCAATGCCCTTCGAAATTGAAAGCAATGAGATCTACCTCAACAGAAAGAACTTCAACCGAGATTCAGAATTTCAACGGAGCACAACATGGGAGGCCATTCCAGGTACGATCGAAAAAGCTCGGAAAAATCAGCAGGGGAGGAGGGCAGTAATTAGCTAATCAGCAGTCACCTTAGCTCCCAGGATAGTATTTAAGTCGGTCATATTTAACCAAGATGGTTTATGAGTTGGTCAATTTTTATTGGAATTTTCATAACACTGATGATGATGAGCGAGATGCTTCTCGAAACTTTGGATAAAATGGAAACATTTAGCCGGTGTATATAACCCAAGACATTATTGCATACTTTTAAGCTCTAAGGAATGGAAGCCGAATGAGTGCCTTACATGAGTAATAAAGTATAGCGGGCTTTTGAGAAGGGTTTAAGAGGGGAGAAAGTTGGACAAGAGGGGAAGAGGTTGGAGGTGATTTGAAATTTTGGGTGGCGTAGAATTGGGTATTTTGAATAAACAGTAAGAGTGGAGGAGAAAATTTAATATTGTGCTTACGTAGTGTTTTATGACAGAGATGCCTCGAACTGGGGCATTGACTTGGGCGAGGGAACTCAGTGGGACCTATTATATTTCTCTAATGAAGGCTGGATATTTTGAAAACACCCCATTAACGAAGACGTTTTATTAACACATAATATCGTTTTTAAAAGGTATTTTTTCTCTGATTTTTTACTAATGTTACACTTCAGCAATATTCCACGTTAATTTTAACAGTGCTATTTACCTTCACTAAAGGAACATTCAAAACATGGACGCATGGAAAAACACGGATAGTTATTAAGATAATTCCTTATCATGTAAGAAATTCCCATGGCCTAATTTAGATAGGGAACACACTGTTAATTATTAAACGAGTGTGCAGCACTCTAAACGATAAGTAATAGTCCGGACAGCGGTTTGAGCCCAGATACCCCGAATTCACGAAAACACCTTTAGCCGATCAAGTTACCCAGACACTTGAAATGCTATGCATTTAAAATAAAGTCACGCTCTAAGAACGGCGTCATTTAGGCCCATTAGCTATTGCCACCGTCTATATGCTTATTCATTGAGAACACTTGGAACGACGGGTAAACGGAAACACGAATAACAACCCATTAAAAAAACAAAAAGAACTCTCGACCAGTGCACTCCTCTCCAAGGCTGAGGAACGCAAGCGAGCAAACCATAACCAATCGACTGCTTACCCTCGGCGAAACAACTCGCCCCTGAGGGCGGCTGAGAATCCGTCTTCTCGTCCACTCGACGCACCAATGGGGTGAAAGGGAAAATACGGAAGCAAATAAAAGATAAGAGGCTGTTTGACTCGAGCGGTAACATCGCTTGGCGCCCTTCGAAATTGAAAATGGTGTCGAGAGGCACACACCAGTGAGTTCCTACTTCTCCTTCGTCGGCTCGTAAGAAGGTAACGGCAGGAAATTGAACTCAAGGTGAAAATAAAACATCTAAGCCGGTATTCGAACGCAAGCACTTCAACGTAGGGGATGACTGATTGCCCTGGCCACACCCAGCATTTGACGGCCCCTTCTACTCCAACAGTCAGTCCCTTGAGCCTCAGAGGTCCTGTTCATCAATCACTCCACGGCGTTTTAACTACCTGGTTTTCATAATTTATTAAAAATCACCCTGCAGCATTTCAATTTCCTTTTCAGAGCATATATCTGAAATTCGGATCAACGCTTCCGATAGTCTATTTATCTAGTAAGGCGTCCGGATAGTCTAATTCTTGAGTAATTGCCTGGTCAAACACGGAGCATTTATGTCGTCTCACAGCACCCACGAGCTGGTGATCATACATATAATCCAAGATAGATCAATGAGATAAACCTATGTCTCACAGTGCCAAGTGAATTAATTTATTTCTCAGATAAACAAAGGCAGAAACAACAGCCTATTAAAGAATTATGGAGGCAATGCTGAGTCTGCATAAAACCTGAACGAAATCATCAATAATATTTCTGAATCACAGGAGTGAAAATATATCAAGAGCTAGGCTGCATACACACATTAACAGCCATTGCCTACTTGTCCATTCATATGCAGTGGTTTCCTTCAGAAGTAAGGTCCTTAGGAAGAGGTTTTATTTCTCGCAGCAATTTAGACGTATTTCAACGCCGTATTTACGGCAGGTATGAATAAATTCATGCGTGACCTAGCACGGCACAAATCCTGATATAGGATGCAACTTCATGGGTTGTGACTTCTTTGAAGTCCTCTGCTCTCTTGCGTTGCCATCTTTGATGGACCGCAAGGGCTTAACATCTAGTTCCCTTGTATCCTCCTAAATTGCCACGGGAATTAGGAAGCCTGGGTAGCGCAGTGGTCTGCGCAATGGCCCGATTTTTTTCTCGTGGCAATTTCTAAGTATTTCATCTCCGTTTTGAGGCAGGCATGAATTAATTTATATCTGGCCTAGAATGACATAAGTGCTGATATAGGATGCAACCGCAAGGGTTGTGAGATCTTTGAATTCCTCTGCTCCCTTGCGTTGCCATCTTTGATGTATTCGTTGACATCTTCGATGGACCGCAACGGCTGAACATCTTGTTCCCTTGTATGCTCCTAAATTGCCTGGAAGCCTGGGAAGTGTAGCGGACTGCGCATTGTATCAACAAGCCAAAGATCAGTAGTTCGTTTCCCGGTCCAGGTAGGTCTAGGCTGATTTTTTCTCGTGGCAATTTCTACATATTTAATCGCCGCATTTGTGGCAGGCATGAATAAATTCATACGAAAGATGCGCATGTTCAGCTTAAAATGTTGTTCAGAATTTTTTAATCGCCTACCATCTACGTATCTGTATGACCTTAAGGAACTCGCTTACAGCTTAACCATTAAACTCTACAAGTTGAAACTTAATGTAATCCAAATGAATTTTCTTCCCGCTTAATTATTAGTCATGAACGTCTACTTATGATTTGTAATATTTTTCAATAAAAATACTAATATATATTCATTTTCATTGAGTTTAGTTGATTTTTATGTTTTCCAAAAATCAAAATCCCAAAATATAGAATTCTACAAATATAAGGCGAATGTTTTTCAAAATAAGATGAAAATTTGTTTTATCAGCCGGAAAAAAATTGAGCGAAAACATATTTTAATGATACTCTCCACAGAGTAAAGAGAAAGCGAAATGGGGTATACGATTTACATAATTCATTTATACATAACAACTGGAGACATGAACGTTCTAAATTGGTGAGTCACTCCCGTTGCAATTGACAGATATACTACAATGACATATGGGATCTCTAGAAAAATGGTAAAAAGAGACTTTTGGGAGAAAATGTTTTTACTGTAAGGGATGAGTTAGAGCCATTAGAATCATAAAAACACCAACAAAAACACTTCATAACAGAGCTCTGGCGAAGCATACACGGAGTTTAGGATGCGGCTGTAAAATTCGAAATCAGGGCACGAAAGCTGGACATTAGGGGTTTTATTTTCACATTTTACCCGTGAGATCGATAAAATCAATTAGGATATCACTGTAGATATTCAGGCCGGAAGGAGCATGTCCGCAGCAATACCCACTGCAATCGAACGTAGAATTCAATAACCGAGATCGGTTGAAAAAATTGAGAAAATACTCCTAAAATGCAAGAGCTCGGAATATCACACATGTAGCTATCATCGGACTTGAAGGCAATAACGGAGTCCGTAGCAAAGGGTATCATCGCTTCGCATACGGAGGTATATAACCTGCAGCGCGTGGACAACTTTAATCCCCAACTTTATGAACCCGCTTTCAAAGCGCAGATTACATCGCAGGTACGCTTTTTTCATCATCACGAATAAGAGACCACAATTAACTTCACGGGAACGACGTGAGGAGTGAGAGAAACGATAGTGTAATTCCACCCTGGCTATATCCACACACAAACTGCCTTCCGCCGTGCTACACTACCCCTTCTACTGGAGCAGGCGGGAGCTTATGGAAACTGGGAAAAAGAATCTCTTCACACACATACACAGTCATTTTACGTGGCGTCGTCCCCGTGGGATTTCTTTCACGAAAAAAAAGCATTTTTTTTCTTCTTGTTTTTTCGTCCCCGGACTCCAATTCTCGCGTGCACAATTCTTTCGCCGCCGTCTGCCGCACCACCAACTCATCCCCGCCACTGTTACCACACTAAAGTATGCTCTCTTGATATTTTCACCCACTCTTTACACAAAAGTATTCGCATTCGCACTCCTCCTCCACGCAATTACGTGTGGACTCGCGACTAAGGGGTGAATGTCGGCCTCCTAGTATTGCACTGCGCGTCCTGAACGATGCCACACGTTCATACCCGAATCATAAAACGGTGTGAACGCAGTTCGTAAAAATTCATTCCAACACCTGCCTTCCGACTACGATAACTATGAGCTTACTGAAATGACTACAGAGATCTTCTATCTCATGAACCTTCCATCGCGAATTTTACCTGCTGATTTTAAATGACATTATTGCTAATGGACAATTAATATACATCGTACTGACCCCCAAACTTTACACAAAAGTATTCTCATTCGCCCTCTTGCTCCACGCAATTACATGTGGTCTGGACAACGGGGAGAATTTCGGCCGCTAGTACTGCACTGCGCGTCCCGTATGCTACCACACGTTCGTAAAGATACCATATAACGGTATGAAAGCAGTTCGAAAAAATGTGTTCCGCCTCCTGCCTTCAAAATGCGATTGCTATGAGCTTATCAAAATATCTACAGACATCTTCCATCTCATGATCCTTCAATCACGAAGTTTATCGCCAAATTTTAAACTACATTTTAGATAATGGACGATCAATATCTCCACTGAGTGGCATTCATTCACGACCGGTTTCGCTACGCCGTGTTACTGCGTGAAGTACATCACAGGCTGCAGGGTCCTTAAATTCACCAAGAGCGATGGAGGGAAGGTGGTGGGAGGCGACTATAAATGACCTTAAAACCTCGCAACGCACCAGAGGATGCCACAACGGTAATATTAAATATCACACAGAGGAGACCCTACCTCGAACATTTTTATATTCATGAATGTGCCACGAATTTTCTCTAAGGCCCGGTTTTTACGATGTCTAGTGTACCTTATCCGGAAAATGATTTAGCCTTTAATCTAACTTGATAGTAGCAGATAGTTCAAGTGAGTCGGCATATTACACCAGACACGTGACGTTGACGTAGTAGCATCGGTTTAATATCGAAAAAATATTTAACCAGAGATTATAGAACCGTACCTGATCATCTGCGCATAAAATCAACGTGAATTATAATCGAATATGTTTCAGCATGTTCTTTCTACATCAATAGAATAATGACTTTTAAACCCTAATTCTTCAAATCACTTGAAATTACAACTTATCCGGGAGCATTAAGAGAGTTTTAACGAAGAAATTGTTTGCCGGTTGACGAGACCCATTCAGTTACTACTGTGCAGCCAGCGAAATCTAAAAATGGATAGCCAACTTCCTGCTAAGAAATCAGTAGGCTGAAACGACAAAATGTAATCGCAAACTCCTTAGGAGAAATTTTGTGAGTTTCCTAATAGAAGATTCAAAAGTCATTACCTCGTTGAACAAAACCCTCGATATTTTCGACCGTAGCTTTAAGTCCTCACCGAACAGACAGAATTGTAAATGAAAGGAAGAAAACTGGAAGAATAATAATTCAATGGAACACGAAAATAAATTGGCAAGTGTAAACATGAATGCTGGGATATAAGGAAACAAAAGACTTACGTCATAGCATTTCCAACGAGGTTTATGTGGCAACTCCCTCTCTCTCTCTCTCTGACGACGTGCCCCTCCCCAACCAACTAAAACGTGTTCAAAACACTGCTCGCATTAAATAGCCAGCCTGTCTTCGCGCTGTTTTATGCTTGTTTCCGCTCCATGACACCGAAACTGAGAGCCTTTAGCAATAATTTTCACGGGTTTCCTCGCTTCAGAAATAATTATACCCCTGCTTGTTTGGAAGGGAGGGAGTTTCGAACACATTCCAATGATAGAGGGGGAAAGGCCTGTCCAGAATTTCGTAGCACGGTGGAAATATGATTGTAAAAACCTACCGTTTCCAATTTGAACTCAATGCGTTAACCATAAAAGCAAAACATGTCCCTCGCTGCTTTGACATTTTGATGCATCACGATTGCCATGAATTTGGAGACATTTACTGAAAAAGTGGTTCGGAGAACAAAAACATTGGTTTGAAATGAGTGTTCCTAATGGCCTCAAATCCATTTAACCAGGGAAAATAAAGAACTAAATGAATCTAAATTTTCCCTGATTCACTTTAATATTGAAAGAAGAGGCTATTCAGGAAATGTTTTTGCAAATGTATTGCAGTGTGGGCGTAAATTTCCTTAAAAAAATGCAATTTATTAGAGCTCGAGTAAATAGTTCTTTCATTTCTCATATAAAATGAATCAGTTTTTCTTTCAACCAGCCCGTTGTGTAACTTTCCACACATAAATAACGTTAAACACAATCATAAAATAAAATGAAGATCATATGTATCTGTTTGAATACATCAACACCAGTGGGTGTGTATGCTTGTAATTTATTCTGCCGGTAGAGAGAAAACATATCAGCCTTAGGTAATGATGGGCTGGTATCTCATAGTAAGACCCCTGGCTTAATTTTGAGACGCGTAAACTCGTTTCCAAAATGAGCACAAAGTACTTTTATCATTCTTTCATAGATTAGTAACGTTTCCAAAGTAACGGTTGATATTACGAGCATGGAGTGAAACCATTTAGACCTAATAAAACGATACTAAATTCAAAGAACCAGAAGAATCACGAATTATAATCAATGTTCTAATATGGATTTGTAACAATGAAGACTCCCTCTAATTTGGGGAATTCTTTCATTATGTAACACTGGAAGAATATTTTGTACTTCCAAGTTTTATTGTAAAAAAACGAACAATTTCGTAATAGTTACATTTTCAGGTGCTCAATGTATTTGGAGATAACTCTGTGCTCAATTGCTGTTCCTACAGTCATAAATCTAAATTCACTCGCTACCGAATTTCCAAAACGTCGTACACGATAATGTTCAAGAATTAAAGATAAAAAATTCTTTTCCCAAAAGAACTGAAGAAACTATAGGCTAGGGACGCAATTTTTAGAAGAAAAAAAATATTTAAGCTATCTCACAAAAATTCTAGCCTCTATTCATAGTATACACTAGAAAAACGAGTTAAATATAGCCTTGAGGCCGTGAAGGAAACTATGCGACAATTGCCATTGTAACAGAGCTTGATTGGCACTTAATTTTAGGAGGTATCAAGGTCAAAATTCATTTTTCATCATAACACTGAATAGTTATCCTTAGTGTGATGGTATATCAGTGCCCAAACATGGCCGTAAGTCTATAATTAAACAATCATTTTTATGGCTTCAATATACGCTGCATTCGAGCCAGAAGTGCCAAACGTAATTATCACATAGTTAAGCAACAAGAAGGCACTTCTCGGACAAACGGGAATCAACCTCTCCCAATTGGCCCTTATTTCCCTTCCATGGCAATATACACAAGAGCGTCGTATTCCAAAGCCGACACGGTGAGCAGTCATCTTTTGATTCCTGAATTGCGCCCAGACACGCCCGCCTCAATCGCCCGTCTGCCTCCCACACACACACAACCAACCAAACCCAATCCTCTCCGCATTCATCCTCCGTGTGCTCGGCACGCACATTTACATCCGACCACCCATTCTTTTCCACCCGCCCCGACATCTCCTCCGTTTTCCACTTAGCGGCCGAGGAAACGGACCACAAAGTGACCAAGGACGACCGGTCGGCGGCGCGGCGGTGGAGCGCGAGGGGGAGATACAGAGTGAGAGAAGAGGGCTAAAACGGACACAAGAGAGAGTAGTGAGATGGACCTCTTCACTGATTCGCAGTTTTTTTACGTCCCCTCATTTGGGTTTTGGAACAAAAAATAAGCAAGGGAGGAGACGAATGAAAAGAATACGGTTTCGGGCCTGCTGACCTCACAGCAGGAGAGGAACAAGGCGTCACAGTGTGCCCGCATTGAGGCTGGTTCATACTTAGGGGTTATCTGGTTTCTCAAAATCAGGACATTAAAATTTTTAAGAGACTAAAATCGGTACGGAGTTAATAGAACACCTATATTCAATGTTATTTAATTCCTTGATTGCAATTACAAAATATAATTACTTCCAATACTGATTTCAATATAAACTGCAATTACAAACTAAAATTATTCTTTGCAGCTGCGGCGGTTTATTTTAGTATCAATCCCTGGAATACCGTGTTCGAATATCGTTACTAGTAGGGTGGTTGAACCCTTCTCGACCCCCGCGCAGAATTTCTACTGGGCCCTCTACGGGAAGAATATCGTTGCTCTGCTCGGCTTCTGTAACCGGGGTTCATCCTTCAAACAAGTGATCAGCACTCAATATTCATTCAAGAGCCTTTGAAGATCAAAATTTGATACAATGTTTTCGATTTACATAATCTATAGTCATATTTCTCGCTTCGAATTTCTCCATACAGTGGGCAATGAGCCTTAGAGGAGATATTCCGGGACACTTCAGTGTCTAACGGGACAAATGTGCCAACTGGGTGGGACACCGAGACAGACCCTGCAAACCGGGTTCGTCCCGGCCAAACCGGAACGTATGGTAAGATTGTTCATACTGAGAATATACATTATAACAAGATTGTAAATAAAATTAACCGGCGGGGATCTAGTTGGCGTGGTGGCTAGAGCAGTGACTTCCCACTCATAGGGCCTGGGATATAATCACGGTGGAGATTTTTAAGAGGATTCCCGATCCATACTTTGGGTTACTAATTGGAAAGTACCTACTTCAAGTAAAATACTCCGTCCGTCGGATATACCGCTAAACTATGGCCCGTGTGGTCTCCAACCAACCTAAAGGCTGATACAGAATAGAGAAAGGAGAAAAACTTAAAAACATAATGAACACAGCGAAGTGCATTGTGTACTGAGTACTTCCATATGACACCAGAGAATGTGGAATTTATTCATAACTGAAGTTTACACTGCGATCGATAATGAATACAAAACTAGGTAATGGAAATATTTATCTTTTTTCATTACTTGACATTGAGATGTTTTCTTCTAGATCTCAAAATATGGTTCAAACATTTCATTTTTCGGGAGAATTTTTAAAGTTGCGATACATTTCGCTGTAAACTTTTATCTTAATGCTCGCGGACCATCTCAAAGAGAATTGGATTCGTCTAAAAAAACATTCAGCTCTGCTATAAACATTCTCATCGGCATTAGCGAGTTTATTTTTATACTTTTAATAATTCAACTAAAGAAATCGATCCTTCAAATCAGTTCTACCCAAAGTGGGCGCTACCGTCCTGTACTTGCATAAAAGTACGTGTACAAACAAACTATCATTTGGATTTGAAATAAATATGAAATTAATCGCCATTGGTTGTATTTTTATTCTGCAATTTTAATTTACCCTTGTTCATGCGGTTTATTAGTTTTAAAGCTTACGGTTGTAGATGTGGGGCGTTGGGTTACGTTTATGGAGCCAAGTTTTATGCTTTAGGTTTATGGCTCGAAAAAGTTTGGGAACCTCTGCTCTAAATGATGGCAACGTAACTTGAAGTATGAGATGGCAAAGTAGATGAACGAGAGCAATCGTCCACGTTAAGGTAGTTTGGGTAAAATATCACAACCTCTAATTTGAATACACATTTATTTGGCCAGATTATAAATAAAAACATGATCTAGAGAATTAACCGGGAAATTCTGAAATATATCATCAAAAAGATATGATATTCCTAAAATTAAAAAATTTAAGCCAAGTAACGTAATACTTTCCGTGATATTTGCCAAAATATAGAAGGTCAACGGATATATTACGGCTGTGCGTTACAGAGGGACTTTTGAAAAAAAAATGAAATTTTGACGCGCAGATCGCGGAGTAAATGCTACAGTGTGTATTTTTATTATTAAAACTGTGATTATATTGCGCCAATATTCTCGGTTGTCAAAGTATTTTTAGCGTGCGGCGTGGAACAAATAGGTCAATGTCTCTAATATTTATGTACTGTTAAATGCTGATAAGTTCAGACATAGAAACAAAATGTTTTCGTCAATGATAACCACATATACTTCTACATTTATACAATTATATTAACTTCATGATTTTTAAAACTGCAAAATATTACAATAAATTTCAAATATGGTCTCGATCACGACAAGAGAAAAATCTCACTCAACTGACCTTAAATTATGCTCTTAAGGTACGTTGTTGACACTGTCTATATAACTTATATGCTCAAGCTCGATCGCTTAAAGATATCTTCTCATTTTCAGTGTGAACAGGCCTTATGGCCTGGCCCGCTGACCTCGTAGACGAAACGGGGAGGGACAAGGCGCTGTAGTGTGATCGTGTCCGTGTTTTAGTATCCGAGACTCTATGTTGTCCGTATTGGCAGGGCGGTGTGTTGGAAACAGGCAGGAGACGCCTCGGGGATGAGCGGTTTCGGAGAGATTGGAGGGTCTTCGAATTTAATGCCCTCCCTGTCAACTCCCTTTATCCCTTCCTCCAAACCCACCACCAACACACCCCCTTCCCTCCATCGCTCCCTCCCACTCTAAGGACCCCCCTCTCTCGCTCCAAGTAATCAGGGCTGCCACGACGGGGAATCAAAATGACCGCTAAGCAATCCAAACTGTCCGCCATCATTCTTTGGGTAAATGCCTGACGTTTTTAAAAAGTTTGAGCTTTTGAAGTCTTTTTCCTTCTGTATGCTATAAGGCCACAGAAAACTCACGCGTTCTTTTAGATTGGAATAAAAGGTGTAGGCAACAATAAAAAAATATCGGTACAAACTCAGGAGAAAAACTTATCTTGATTGTATACACTCGATTCCTAGCCAACTTAAATCCCTTCCACTAACGTCCGATACCACAACAGTTGTATCGACAACCTTTCATAACTTACCAGCATCAATGAATACCCCTAATAATTTTATTAAAAAACTAAAATAGTTTAAAACATAAATGACTAAAAATCGATAAAAAATGCAGCAGAATAAATGAAAATAAAATGGCGTTACGATGCGTTCATTCCATTTCCGATGTAGTAACAAATGGTTATTTATAAATTGCGTCTCTAACTTTCCAAGAATGTGTTTCGGTTTACAACGTCAACCTAAAATGAATAATTTGTATTAAATCACTTCGAAAGAGATTGCGGTATAATTTTGATCGCTTTTACCAAAACTCTATATGAAAAAAATTGGTGAATAAAATTGTGAATAACATTGTTGTTATTGTGAATAAAATTGGTGAATACCTTTGTGAATAAAATTGGCGTTATTCTAGTGGACTGTTGCCATATTATATTAGGATGCGCACAAGAATTTTACTGCCTGTATTGTTTTTTGTATGGCTCGGGTGAGTCTAACTTAGGCGTTTCTTCACTAGAATAAGGCTGTTACTTTTTAGTATTTTATTTGTTAAACATAGACCTCAGTTTCTAAAAGTGACAATTTTAACTCATACTATTCTTCTTCTCAACGGCACATGTAATGATCAGAGCCGTAACTAATAGGGAAAATCGGGAATCCGGTTGAAATTCGTTTCTTTAATGGCCTACATTTGATAAGAAGTGCTTTAGTACATCAATTCCTCTCACCATTAAAAAGTGAAGATTAATTAATACAAATGAAGCAATAACAATAAATACAACTTATGATATCAGGCCTGACCTGGTGGAAATTATGGATATCCATTATTAGAAAACCACCTTTGTTATTTCCACAAAACTTTATTACGCTGGCACGACGCGCGTTTCACCACACTGTGGCATACTCATGTGCACATGAGTATGCCGCAGTGTGGTGAAACGCGCGTCGTGCCAGCGTGATTATGTTTTGTGGAAATAACAAACGTGGTTTTCTCATCATGAATTGCCATGAAGTTTAAGGTAGCTGTCGAAGGAATCAAGGAACTGAAAGTAGCAGTGCGTTCAGTTGACAGTATCCATTTATCTTTCGGTATCACTTCTTTTTCTTATTCACTGCAAAACCTTTTTCACTGAAACTTAATTTTCCATACACCACTCTAATTTAAATGTCGTACCAAGAGTAACATATTGACAAGAGCGTTTTACTTAAATGATAGTTATAGGAATACAATTTTAAAACTATAACCCTGATGTATCCCATGTGAGTATTAATATCGCAGGAAACTTCATCATGAATATGAATAAAACAGTTGAGTCAACACTTTGAAGGTTCGCAAATATTTCCGCTGGCCTAGAAACCTAGGTCGCTCTATTTATATAAATCCCTCACTGATTGTTTATTCTTCACCATGATAAATCAACCATGTTCCAGAGTACTTTCAATGACGAAGACATCGCTGATGGCGATTTATTATTTTACCATAATAATGCAAAGAATTTTTACTGTTTTTCCGATCAGCATGCGCGACTAATTAAAATGATAGAAATTCACTCGCATTTACATTTTATTCTGAAAAATCAATGTGATGAAAAAGGAAGCCGATTTTTTCCACTGGATATTCATGAGACGGCATCACTCCCCACCGGAAATACAAACAAGAGACGCGCCGAACTCCCTTGGTGATCTTCCAAAATCTATTGTGAAATAGGGCTCCGTTTTTTTATCAACGAAGCCCGGTTTTATAAACGTCCCACAGTCGATTAATCGGTCACTTAGGCACACGAGCGAACGCGACTATGTGTCTTCCCACTCCACATCCGTAAAAAAATAAACCCGTCCACTTTTTATCTTCACCTTCCCATGCTCCGGGCCACCAAACCATCCGGTCCTAATACGCCGCTCATCCAACTGTCTCGCCCTCACACCCTGGCCCACTGGAAACCCAACTCCAACCTCAGGAAGCATTAAGAATGGCAGCAGTCGCCGGTTGGCGCCACAAACGTGGAGAACCGCCTAGTCTCCAGGGAAAATTACGAACTATAAAAGACAATTCGTCACCCATTCTTCTCTGAATAATGTGCACGCCAGTCACACATAATTTTAAACTTAGAAATATAAGAAACTCAGTGATTTCAAAGCAAGCAAAGGGAACTCATCCTTTATTCACCAACGAACTAAGTGATAAAGCAATAACACTTCCATGAAATGATGTGCGTAAAAAAGAAAAAATATACACGAGTCAAGTTATCGTGTCTCGTATCCACACAGCGTTAACGATCAAAAAATGGTCGGATATATATTCAGGGGTATAAACAAAGGGGAAATTTGACACCTCGGAATATGTCTAGTTCGCAAATGGAATCGTCACATGGCGATTCAGCATATACATCAGCTGGGAAGAAATACGTCGAATAAATTCTACAAACCAGGAAAGTTGGAACACCATTCAACAGGACAAGAGTTTCGGGAAAGAAAAAAATACTCCAAGAAAAACGGTATTTTTTAAAGCTTAGAAACCACATTCCACCACACCACAAAGTACCCTATACACCAATTACAACACCACCACCTACTGCAAACTTTCTGGAATACTCACCACGAATATAATGGAAACAAACTTAGTGTATCCAAATAAAAATAACTATTACTGACCAATTTGCATTCAAATTTTATTATACAATCCTCACGACTCGATGACAGTAAAATACTTGATGCTTTGATCTCGAGAGAAAAAATAAAGAGTCAATAAAGTAGAATTGAATTAGGAACAGTAGAATTAAGAATAAAATATGATGAATTTTTTAAAAGAACGAAAATTTACTCACATCAAATGGCCATAACTATCACCTCGCTTCAACAGGATGCATCAATTTTAACCTAATAACTATTGTAAAGTTCTCTGAGGGTCAATTCTAGAAGCGACGCGATAATTATCGCATGCGAAAATAACCTATTAGCAGATGGTTTTTGAAGAATTACCGCAGTCTACACCTCCAATGATATATTTCATGCTATAGTTATCACACAAGAAGTCTTTCGAAGAGCTGAAGAGAAAAGAATCATTTTGAAAACTCTGTGCACAAGGTGAGACAAACTTAATGGACACATTTTGCGGCAAAACATCCTAATTAAAACAATGTTGGAAGGAGAGGTAAATGGCAAGAATCATATAGGAAGACCGGGAATGGAATACATAAGGCAAATCATGAAGGGCGTTAAAGTAAATAATTATATAGGAATGTAGCTGTTGGCAGAGAGGAGAGTGGAGTGGAGAGCTGCTGCAAAACAATCTTCGGATTGATGAATCCTGATGAATTATCACAGGCGGGCAGGATGTGAGAAGTAAACAATGCTGAATCAATGATACCATACGATGTTTTTTTTAATTTTTCCTTGCGATATTGCTATGGCATTCGAAAATTGACCCCTTGTCTCTCTAGCTTAATTTAGCTTAACCACGTGTGTTTATTAAGATACATATTTGCTTATTTTTATTCAACCAGTATATGATGTTTTTTTATTTTTTATTTTTATTAAATTAAAAATGTTATTTGAATTATTCCTATGTCCAAACCCTATTTTTATTAATTAAAAAAATGTTATTTAAATTATTCCTAAGTCCAAACCACGATTTCCTCAAGCTACAATACTTCTATCATCACAGCATAAGTATAACTCGTGTTAAACTTAATTTATCCGAATTTATACAACGATCGACGGGATAAGTGAGCAAATGGCCCTGAAAATATGTCCGATGACAGACGATGCGATTTTAGTCATTCGTCTCGGCGGTATTAGCTGACGGTGATTTCGATTTTTTTCAAGGGCCCTCTATCCTCCGTTTCGCATTCTGAATCGAGAGCTACATTCGCGCTCGACGGCGGTCGACGTTTGAGACAAATTTGGACCGCGCAGCGCACGGCATTTGTCACATCACACACTCCCCGACGATTGATCCACGAAACGTAACCTATGGGGGTAGAGAGGGGGGGAGGGGAGACTTGCGACTCAAAACTAGACGGGGGAGGTCAATTTTCAAATACTCGAGTCGTGACAAATGGACACGTTACGCGTTGAGCACATAGATCGACCAGCGTTGACTTTCCCATATAACTTTGAAATAACACCACGCGCCCGGTGTCAGCTGCGGATTGCGGCGCCGTCTGCGAAAGGCGCCGGGACGACAGGCGACGGTCAAAAAACTTTACAAAAGCGTCGAAGCGGCAGAATGTGACCGTGCCACAAAAAGAGAGGGAAACGGAGGAGAAAAGAAAAAAGATGCACATCCACGGGCGATAAAAGTCATCGGAATCGACGGATTTAGAGCTGCCAGCTCACTCGACACTTCGATATCCACGTTAATCATTCGCGGGAACGTCAGAACTCCCGTGAGTTATCTTTCGAGTGCCACTCGTAATAAAAAATATACGTCAACGAGAGGAAAATATTCAATGCAGCGCTCCCCCAAAATTATGTGGTCAATGACTCACTCAACCAAATGCGACAAATGCCAATCATCTTTCACTGCCTCGTTTTAAACCCCTATCTCTCAAATGCTAAGGCTGGTCAATAGGTCAAGTGAGCAATCCTCTGCCTGCTTCCTTTATGAATGGACAAACTTAAAGAAGAGCCAAAAGTAGTTATTCCATCCTTTCCATTTCATCCTCATATGCTTTGTCATCCACAGACGGGTGAACTATCAATTTATATTTGCCTATGATAACTATATTTATTTTTCTCAAATAAATCTTACAGGGCCATACCGTGCAGTAACTTTAACGGAGTCGCCCGCTGATGGTCAAACACTTCATGGTGAAATTCGTAGTGAAAGAGAAAGTCAAGGTAGAGTGACGGTTTAGAGCACTTAGCGCAAAATCAAGGGGTCTTGGTTCAAATCTCAGTCCAGGGGAATAGTTTTTTCAACTGTAAATTCCACACAAGTGTGTGAGGTGTAGGATTCAGAAAAAAGGATGCCTTATTAATAATCAACATTAGCATTGAACAGCCAATGGCCATTATGACTATGTACTATTAATCAACTATTTCCCAAACCACTTCTTTTGTCAAGTTCTCTATCTAAGGTCTTGAATTGAAGGAAATATTAAAAAAATATTTTCGCTATTCGCCAGGAAACGTAAAGGAAAACATTCTAAGGAACCACATTCACACTTGGACACAACCGTGTCAAGCGAAATTGTGCAAAATTAGAATGTGTTTACAAGACATTCCTGACAGGCACACGCTTGACAGTACGTTAATACAAATATCTAACACCGTTTTGAAACAAATGACAGAAAACTACCATCTTATAGCCAGATATTTTAAGTGCAACATCGACATTGTTTCTCATCTCCCTCATTTCCTCGTAGCATTATTCCTTCACCATAATTGGGAAAAGCGTTACTCGTATTGCCTTCCGCCTTATTTCCCCCGGCTAAGAGCGGGAATAAAAAATGCACTCATGAATATGCACCAATCTCGAGCGGAAAGCGGCCAAAATAATTCGTTAGGGGCTATCACTAAGATCAACACTTCACGCTTTCCTTGCGTAGATTTCCTCGGTTACATCTTCCTTTCAACCTTCCTTTCTCGTTCATCTTCTCACCGGTTCTATCTTATGGTGCCTGAGGATATTCCACCCACGAAGCACGACGAATCATACATGAAGATGATACATTTCTTCATTTCCTCTCATGTTTTCATCCGAATTCACTCCTCCTCTATCTCTACTTATCTCAAACATATCATCACTATTGTCGATTTCCCTAAACCTCATCCGAAACGTTTTCTTTGCATGCTTATTTCCTTCCAATATCGTTCATGCTTTTACAATTACAATTCTTAATAATGTTATGATCATATCTTCACATGGATATACTCCTGTAACACTTAACTATATAATTTAAGGTCTGCCGGATTAAGGTCTGCCGGTACATATATCTGGAGTCATGTTAGTTTGTTTATCGCTCGTATTGTACCGATATCGGCTCAATGTGCCGAATTTGTTATAATAAAACATTAGAAAATAGCTTCATAAAATAAGTACTTTTAGGTTTTTGTCTTTAATCTCAATTATTAAATTATCAGCAGGAAAACATCCTTTCTCATTAATAAACAATTTCGCTCAAGTAAGAATGAAACAAACACGTGCACAATTTTACAACTTAATAAATTTGCGTTTCATAATGCACAAATAAAAATTCTACACCTCCAAACGTAAAGTAAAAGATAAAAATCTATTTGAAGGTATTGCGTCTCGAAAAAATATGGTTGACTAGACTGGGTTTCGAAATCAGAACTTAAATCATATGCGTGTAAGCCAATTAATGCACATGGCAATGCTAATCTTAAACCCCCTTTGAATGTCCACTTGCTACTTATGCCACATATTCTTCTTTATTTTCTGTGGCTCTAGAACCTACAAATGAGTGAGTCTTGGCCTCCTCCAGATTCTTCCACCATTTATTTCTATCCTTAGCAGCCGCCCACCTATTCCGGGTACCCAGAAGCCTTGGGGTCACTGTTCACTCGATCATTACAACGAAGTCTAGGCCTTAATTTACCTCTTCTACCCTCTGGCTGTTCCATTGGGGATGTCAGCATCATCCATTCTCATAAGATGCCCAGCCCAGTGTTATAATAGCATATTACGGCGATGAAAAATCGACTGGACTGACAATGAGAATGGAACGGTGGACATTTGCCTCAACGTGACGAATGTTGTTTTACTATTTTCTATTTTCTAATGGCAATTTATTCGTACTTTATCGCAATAATTTGCGGAAAAGGGCCAAGTTCAATACGCAGACTATCCCAGCATTCGGTTTGTTATAGATACCTCAAGGGCAATGGACAGTTCCCTTACACCGCCATCCTTGCTAGACCGGAAGGTCAGAACTCGAGTGTTTCACTAAAATATTCCTGAACTTGAAATATGAATTGAGAAGTGTAGGTGTCGTAGTTGTTTACTCTTTGGCCCCCCTAGTCAAAGGTTCATGGTTCGCATCCTGGTCCAGGCCGTCCTCATCGTCCCCGGCAGTTTTATTTCCAAACGATTAGTTTAGCATTAATTTAGAATACGGTGGCCATAACAAATGGATGAATTCGTTAACTGAGGCCATTAAATTTTCTTCATATTTCTCT
Organism: Pyrrhosoma nymphula; assembly: GCA_963573305.1. NCBI lineage: Eukaryota > Metazoa > Arthropoda > Insecta > Odonata > Coenagrionidae > Pyrrhosoma > Pyrrhosoma nymphula. Next base: position 43,768,987 of record OY754329.1, read on the forward strand.
CCTCTTCTTCCAAAGTTTCAAATATAAAGAAGTTCATTGTCACATTGTAAACTATGATAAGAATGAAGAGTAATAGTTCCGGTTTTCCGCAACTCATTATTGCCTTGTATGTTAACGGATAACAAAACAGAATCTTCATTCCGGTTTTATTAACTCTGGTTTGTGTTCACTGTAAGATGAAGTAGCCTTTTCACTTGCTTGTGGTTAACTGAGTGTTTGGGCCTTGCATATTTAATTAGACTTCCGGTTAATCGAAGTGATCGTTACCAATGAAGGAATGTATTAAATTCGAGTTTACACAAATAAAATATATAACCCGAGATTATAATAGTATTATTATAATATTAATAAGCATTGGCCTCTCACGAAAGACAATATACACAAAGAAAATACTTTCCATGTAAATTATTCGCGTTCAAACCCTATACAATGCATGTGGAAAATGGAAGAAAGTTCAATCCAAGTCGCTGTTTTCTAGACAGCAACTATCGATTCCTTCTTGGTGTATCTTAGTCTTTAAATCGAAGAACTTAATATTGATGAATTGCTGTAGTTACAGGGAACCATCAGCCAAATTCACCGTTTTTAATTATTTCAGCTTGTTTCCTGTGTACAATTTGCCGTCCAATTGAAGTTAAGAGACTTTCCGTGGAATAAAGCCACTCAAAACGGGTGCAATAAAAACCCGGGGCCATAATGTACACACGAGGCGGCAACGATAGCAGCCGTAAATAAAGCCACGACTTCCGCTCATTAACCTACTGTTGCAATCGATTTTAAAAGATAAATCGACGCTCGGACATTGGACACGAAGGCAGAATTGATGGGAGAAAGTCGAACGTAGCTGAAATATTATGACCTGCGCCCTCCAGAAACAGCTTCGTTCTCGCATTTCCCTGAGTCCACCAATGGTCACTGATGTATTGATCGGAATCCACTGATACCAAATAAGGAAATATTGCTTCGTAAGTTGAAGGTGGACACGAGGGATTGCTAACATTCATATGGCAATGAAACAGACTGGCAGCGTTAAGACTTGGAAGACAGGCTACATAAAAAGAGCGATAACTTGCAAAATACCTAGAAAATAGCATTGAAAATTTGTTATACATCATTAACCCCTTAGATTATCATTTTGTTTTCTATAAATAGTTAGGTTTTTCGGACATTTGTTACGTCAACTACCCAATTATGGGTTATGTCTAAACACTTCTACAAATAATTATCTACCGGCCCACAATTACAACAATTTCAATTGAAGTTCTCATATTCCCTGACTCACTTCACACCATTTTTTAGTCCTGATATTCTTCTTACTCTTCTGCACAAACAATTATCCCTCGATCACCCTCTTCAGCATTATCTCACTTCTAAATATTTCCTCCAGCCTCCCTCTTTCTGCCTTCTCCGTATTTCCGCCACCAATCTCCTTTACTACCCGACCATATATAACACTTCATTCCTCGTCTTCATAATTACCCAGCTCACCATCTCCCCATACTTCTCCGCACCCACGTCCCACATTTCCGAAGTCTCCTGCCTGCACACATCCATCCTTTCTCAAATGACCAAGTCTCCGCAATACATACATATTAAACGTTTAGGTCGCCCAAAAAAAGGTTAAAACAGAACGCGATATACGTGGAAAGTGAGTGCATGGCACACATTATCTCATACAAGGGATGCTTATCTTCTCCTCAAAGTTATAAGTAGGATCTTTGGGCGCTAACATTCGCTTTAAGCTTTTCATAGCATGTATCTGTAACCGCAATAACAATCGGTGACATTTTTCATCCACCAAGCTTCATGATAAATGCTACTTTTTATATATTGGCCATTAGTTCCAAAAACAGCCTCCTGGGTCTTTGCATCGGGAGATACAGCATGTAACAGAAGACGAACATATGCAACCATGCCCAGAGGAAGTGAAAAACTTCCACAGGCAGGATTCAAACCCGCAATGCTAGGCAGATGAGGACTTTTCCCCGTCCATACCGAGGCCGGTGTTTTGAATTTATATTGCAATAAAATTGTTATAGAAAGGTCAGTTATTAAAACAAACGCACCCATAAGCCCTCTGCACGCTGCAAAGCAACTATTTTATCGAATTATTAGATAGCATATACCATTTAGAAAGAATGAAAAAAAATGATACTTGGAGTGACATTAAAGTACGTCGGAGATTGTTCTGGCACCCTATAATATATACAGTTGTACACATATGACCCCAGAGCTTCATGATGCTCAGATTGAATGTCAATTCGAAAACAACAATGAGCGAATTAAGTTCGTCAACAGCGCCTAGCGCGTGGTAAGCGAGGTTTTATTTCCAATTAACTGTACTTCTACGGTCCTGAATTTCCTGATACGAAAATCATACTCCCGGTGCGCGGAGATTTATAAAGATTTCATGGCAAATAAAAATTTACAGCACCACTTGCATTTAAGCATTGGCTTTATCCTAGATATATGTGTAGAATATTACTGAAAATTTCTGTTGGAAACTTTCGTAGCGCTGTATTGCAAACATCTGAATGTCTTCCGGGTTCCGCTGAGTCAGGCGATAGCTTTATGCCGATAACGTTTCGTGACCGTTGCAGGCAACATCTTCAGATCGAGTCCGAATGCCGAGAGGTGGAAATTGGCATGCATTTATTTCGTCCTTAGGGTGACCTCCCGGTAGCGCAGCCAATCAACGTTGAAGAGCATAATTTTGGCGCGTTTCAATTTTTTCGGACATTTGTAAGCAGTCTTTTCCAGGTTTTGCGGAATCTGTGACCGTCATTAATATTTTCTCCCCAAATTAGGAATTTAAAATAGTTTCTTCAGTATTAAAATTATATTACGCACACATATTCAGTTGAAAACTCGGATAACTATCAATAAAGCAGGACATGATTGTATGCAGGATAGCTAATATTTTTATATTTGTCTTCAAGTATCTATATGAAAAATAATACTGAAGATGGACATGAATGTGATATGGATGTATGGAACAAACTGAACAAAAATTAAGATCAAATATTTAAATAAACCTGGCTCGATTGAGTAAAATAGTAATTTATAGAATTGATTTTGAAGTAGGCGGTAGAAGTGAATGGAGAAGACATGAATACGTAATCAGATTCCGAACGTAATCATAGAATGTATAATGCTTGAAGAAAGGAAAAAATGGGAAATATTAAATTGGCATGATAAAAAGTGCGACGGGGTATAAAATATATGATGGTAAAAAATGAAGTATCGCAAGGTAAAAGAAAATATTTGATGTATGGGCATTAATGATGTTATTATGATTACATGCCTGCGAATCTAAACTCATTTAATGATACAAAAAAAGCACTCACTGAAAGAGGCATGCAATCCTGTGGAACCTACAGAAATTATGCACGGTCACTTTCTTATTCAGTGATACTGGGTTTCTTAGACTATAATGTACGATCTGTGCTCTCTCTCTGTTTGCAGTTTTTCAGTCGACAGCCTCTGAATTTTAAGGAAATATTTTTAGGCCAATTTAATTTCATGTCTGAATCATTTATCTGAAATTGCAATTGTATGACTAGAGCTAATATAACCGAATCTGCCTGCATGAAATACTTAGTGACATTGAGGCAACTGATAGTTCTGATTGGATTTCAAAGTCTTCGTTACTTGAGGGCAAATAATCCTCCACTGAAATGATTCATAGTCTTCCAGATTTGCTCCATAGTTCCTCGCTGTGCAGGCGTATTAACGATGAGCTATTATATGGACCAAAAGGTACGATCCGTGAATTTAAATATTATATGGTTAAGATATCGATATTGACATAAAGATAAGGTAATTTTTAGGATTTTTAGAACTACTTTGAGCACCGAGAATCAGTTATTATCGGCTAATATACAAATGACCAATCAACTGCTAGTATAATATGGAGATTATTGCTGATTTATGGATGCTGGAGATTACTTGAGCCGTTATTCAATTCAATTCAAACCCAAATTGACAATATCCATTAAAGAGAAATATGTGGATAAAGGATAAAAAATTATTGTGGTCATAATAGAATTATGGTACATACATTTTATCAAAACCTAAGTAATACACTTTCATTCTACATACATTTTATCAAAACCTAAGTAATACACTTTCATTCTTTGAAGGAAAATAATGTCAGGTAGGTACCTTCCACAAGCAATTGCGACGATTCAAGAATTTGCAACAGTGAGAGAAAGGGCAAAGCGTAGATGTAGAAATGTCAACGACTAATTAGTGAAAACTAAAGATATATGAAACAAAACTAGGTTTATATTTTCTACTCCCCACGTTTTCAAATTGGTTAAAAAATACATTTATGTTTCACTTATTCCCAATTAATGCTGCACAAAAATGTTATAGGTTTTCGGTTGGCTTTGAGAATACAGTCCACGAACCAAACGGTCTTCAACCAGAGGGCCGTAACATTGTGCGACAACAGTTCGTTTAGTGCTTTTTCCAACAGTGGGAAAATCAAACATCGGGATAGGAATTTTCTTTCCTCGCGTCGCCTGTGGTTTCTACGAATATCTGCCACCCTGAAAATCACACAGCTTAGATTTAGCAGAACGTGTCCAAAGAGGCTCCACCCGGATTTAGTGCCGATCCCACCGGCCAGTGACCCAGCTCTAAAATTCATAGGACAGTGGACTGTATTTGTGCAGAGATTTGATCAAGGAAATCCCCTGAACAAATAACGGCACGCTAACCAAATGCTCACCGCAGAGAATTGTTTTAAACAAAGAGATCTGCACGAACAACATGTACCTAACATGACACCTTTATTTTTACGAAGCATAAAGATTTATTGTAGTTCATCGTGAGGAGCACCAACTGAAGCATTAATTCGCAGAAAATAATAATATTTAATAACAGTGGGTTATGCCATAAATACTTTGACTAAATATAGTATCTAAGATATAAATATATATTAATGGCACAAATCACTTCAAAATAATCACTGGTTATGTTTTTCATCCTATAGAGGCTAATCCTGATTCATGATTTTTTTATTCCGAAGATAGGATTCAATATATCTTAAACAAACTCTTTAAACATTGAAACATTATTTGTTCACGTACTATTCCTTTCTATGGAACTGGTGATTAGTACATAACAGAAATTTATTGAATCCTCTGGCTCTCATCGGCTATAGTTAAATTCAATCAGAATGAATTAATTTGTGCCAAGGTATTTATACAAACTTAGAAGGTGAGCTGAATGCACGTAATCTATTTGCGAATTTAGGCCGTTCCAAGAGATAAATTAAGTAACAAAAAACCCAAAACCAATTGAGTAAAATGGCTAAAACATGCATTTTCTTAACAAGTAAAAATGAAAATAGCTTTTCTGAAAGCCTATAACAGATTTTTATTTAAGAAATTATATAAGAAAAAAGGTCGTATTGTAAAAGGGGCCACATCATTTTATCTCATATTCGAGTTCACTTGGTAAAGAGATACCCAATTAGATTATGCAAAAAGAAAAATAACTTGCCAAACGCACAAAACTCCAAAGCGGCATCAGCAAAGCTGCGCTCTTGAGAAGCACGAGGCTTAAAATGTACGTATGTTGGTGCAGTTGATTAAATTTAGTCATGATGAAGAGAGTGACTGTTGCCTTCGAAAGCTGATGACCACAAGACCTCAACTTGAGAGCCAAAGTTACAATTTTTTTATTCACCGGCAAGTAAGACCTTCTCACGGACACATTAAAAAGTTGGGATTTGTCATATCTTATGACGCAGGCACAATCCAACCATGATTTTTCCAGTTTTGACTCGCTATTCTTAAATTTCACTTTCCTTATTCTGTCAAAGGTAAGACAGTAACTTCTCACGGACACATAAATAAGGTGATATTTCCTATATCTTATGACGCAGGTAAGATCCCACCATAATACGTCTAGTTTTGACTCACTAATCTTAACTCACAAACATGATGGGACGGGCTTGGAGGTAAAAGGTTGAGTTAAATAATAAAAATGCAAATATTAAGAAGCCATCTCTGACGATTTAAGTCAAACCCGCTTTCTAACGCTAGAACTTTTCCTCATTTACGTATCTAGCTATCGCCTATCAATACCTAAGATTAATGTGTGTATCTGTCATCGGCTTATCAACAAGTGACAGCGTACTACACTCTAGCACGCCCTAAGCGGTATAAATATAAACGGTGACGCTCGATGAAGCATTCGCGCATCATCTGTTATATGAGTCCATCTACGGCGATATACGAACACAGCCACCATGCGCCAGAGTGGATTGTATTTGCATGTGTATTGGAGGGAGTATACAGAAGGATCCGTCTGAGGCTGTTCCGCCTTCTTCCAGCCCTATATGAGTGAAAAAAATTCCCAACTTTTCACTCAAGAAAATGTTCGATATATGTCTTAGTTAATGGAAAGTGAAATTACGATGGATAATTTTCTCTAAAAAATATACTTTCCAGCCCGAGAAGATGACTTTAGTCTAACTTTTAATCCAAAAACGCAAAGAGCCTTCCATAATTGCCGTGATTTGCCGAAAACTAAAATAAAAATAAGGTAGTCGGAAAGCAAAATTAATATACTAAGTACGGAAATTAGCCGATAGATTTATTCTTTCTAAGTACTTAATGCATCTCAAATCTCAAGAAGACAGTTTCTGACCCATTCCAAATCCAGCTGCGCTTTTTGACTTCCTTAACTGCCGCGATTTGCAGAAACTTAACAAGTTGGTTAATTCTTTTCATTAATTTTAATTAAATTTAGATTAGTTTGTGAATCACCTGTTAATTTTGTGTTTGTATCATTGTAAAAATATTTTGGAAGGATAAATCAATGGGAAGAATTGAAATGAAAACCAAGAATGGAATACAAGTAATGAGGGACACCAAAGTGAAAATGTATGAAGGAAGTAGCTGCTTGTGACAACAATGGAGTGGAGGGAGATCTTCGGATTGATGACTACTGATGATGTACCTACTACTTTAAAATAGTTCAACCATTCTTGTCCTATTGCAAACGTAATTAACTCTAATTTACCTAAAAATATGAAATGTGGGGTTTTTCAGACAATATTATTAAAATATGAAAATAATTAGCGAATTCCACTGTATGGCGGAATCTCCATAAACAATAACTCCGCCACCTTATAGGTACCTACTGCCCAAACTACCTTTTCATATAATAACAATTCGTTATGGGATATTCAACTGCTTGAATATCGTGACTTTTGAAACGTGCGTGACTCTAAACCTAAGAAACCAAAAAGCATTTGGACTAATTTTACTAACGTTATGCAGAAGAGAGAAATAAAATATGTGTAAATAGTGTGATAAGTTTTATTATAGATATATTTTCCAAAACAATTTTTTGTCCGTTCATCATGAACACAAGCTTACTATCAAAATCTTGCTTATTAAAATCATATCACAGTTATGGTAGATTTTTTATACTACTTTAGTTAAAAAATCATTTTTTAGAGTTCAGGATTGTTTTTTCTCCATTAAATTTTCAAGAGAATGATTAAAAAGGCTTGAAAAAATTAAAGAAGCATTAGCTTCGACCCACCTCTACTAGTCATTAAGTTATTCACATACTTTAGGCATCACCTTTAGCAATCATTAATTACACGTTCATTCTTTAAGCTCCTACTTCCCTTATATTTCAGTTTTTCTCCCAGCCTTATTTCAATCCAATCTTTAATCCTTCCTTTATTGTTCTCATTCCTTTCCTAAAAGAGAATTTTCATTGCATGCGTTTGGGAGTAAACTCAGGACCCATCATAGAAGATCCACATTTTCTCATTCCTTCCCTTGACCTAACGACCCTGCCGCCTCCCTACCTTTTCACCTACCTCTTAAATATACCAGCTCATCCACCTCCGGTAGACTACTTAAGCTTATTAATTTCACTTTCATTTTCTTAGCTGTTAAAACTCTCTCTCTCTTCCTACAGTTTTTCTTGCCACCCTCTTTCCAAATTCTTTTGTTTCTTTCACTCGTTCCCTTCTGAATATTCTCCCTTCCTGCTACAAATTCATACGCAAGAATGGATTGTATTCATATGTGTATGAAAGCTACGGATAGTCATGTCTGAGAATAATATGTACGTAGTATTTGAGACACATCAGAATAAGAGTTGCCAAAAGAGGAAGAATTATTTCATAGATGATCCGTCAGATCCACCAAAAATTATGTTATGAAGAAAAGCAAATGGTGATTGAGACATTCAAAGAACTGGGATGGAGGTCATTCCAAAGACGAGGAAAATATTAGAAACTAAGACACATGAAAATGTGCAGCTTCTGCGCCTTTGGGGTAAAGCCCTCACCTGCTTAACGGAGATCGCGGGTTCGATCCCCGCCAAGATTGTTTCCAATCTATTACGGCATAGTTGCGTTTTATAACGGATGCATATCAACGTAGCGTGATTGTTGACAGGTGTGGGAAATAAATTGGCAATAATATTTATGACTGTTTCGGGTGCCTGGAAAAGAAATTCTATTAATTCAATTATTAAAACGTTTGCCTTGAGCGATTGATATGGCTAACCTTAAATCCTTATATTCCACTTTCATTGCGTTAACCTTCACCTGTATTTTCAAGATCACAAAAATATTTTTTCAATTTTATCAAGTTCATATTCAAGCATAGCCTTAAAGCTGTGCTCATTGTATAAATGAAAAACTTTAAATTTGTGGTTCCACAATGATACTTTTATTAGCACGACCCGGGTTTCGACGTACTATAACTTCATCTTCAGGTGCCGTCACGTCATCAGATGATGACGTTATAGTACGTCGATATCCCCGGGTCGTGCTAATAAAAGTATCATTTTGGAACCACAAAGTTAAAGTTTATAATTTATACAATGAATAAGTTCCACCAAGTAACGCCTGAAACTACCAGCTTTACACATTAATTTATATTTTATGAATGCTAATTCTTGAGTTTCATTACTGTGATTATCTCTACTGGCTAAGTTTAAACAGTTGAGTTGAACACTTGAGTCAGACGTGGTAATATTCTCCTCTTTTACCTAAACATATCACTGCATGTCTTTTATGGTCCTTATGCATTGACTGTGGTCTCGATCTACCATGTGACGAGGGGCTATGCGGAGGAGGGGACTCGGAAGTCTCATGCGGCCCACAAAATAAAGTGATTTATCTATTTCCATGCAGTTTTTCCATAAACCCTCATTACCATTCTCCCTCCGTTCATCTTTTTTCATTTTCACACAATAGAGGGACTTGTATTTGCATGCGCCTAGGAGTGACCACATATCTCCAGAATTTTAGTGCTTCCAGCAATTAGACTACCAAGTTAAATCAAACACGATTAGCACTTTCCAAAGGATTTTCAATTCTACCAATCCTATGGAAAAATGGGATTTTTTTTTTAAATAATATGGAATTCCTTCACTACATCAAGCCCGAATCTGTTAAATTTAGGCTACCAAGGCTCACGGCACTAGTCTCCACAGAGGGTTACTACCACTTTAAGTCGCCTCTGCACCTAAACTCGCAGTCATTCTAATCCCTGCCTGTCTTCCTCCTCCGAAGTAAAACACGAAGAAGTACTTCATTTGCATTTGTATGAGAGAAATGTAAGAACAACTTTGAGGAGATTCATCATCATTGGTATTTACGTACATTCATGTATAAACATCATGCCGTTCACTTTCGGGATCCGTACCTACGGTCAAAAAGTTTACTTCTCCAGTGTTAGGCCTGTAAAGCTCACTCTGCATTGCTAATTTTCTCCGTATTGCACCATCCTTGCATACTTCTTTTGCTTACATTGGTAATTATCATTGAAATTTTTCCATACAAATAGTGGTAGTAGTAGCAGTGGTAGATCGCTGGATAGCACTACCTGTAATTTCCCCGACCTAGTGGCGTTTCCTCTTAAGTCTCCATTCTGGAACCATCTTTTTCTCTAGTAACAAACCCCTTAGAAACTCATCATGCCATTTGAACCTCCTTCAAATAGTCCAAACTTCATATTGTTCTCCTCCAAACTCCACAATTTCCTAGCCTTCTGCTATTACCACACCTCTTTTATCACAGTTTTCATTCTATCCCTTTACCAACTGCTCCGTTGGCCCCTAAACACTATCCCAACACCAGCATCTTCTATTAACTCGTCCTCCACCGGTATGTGCCATCTTCACCCCCAATCAATGGCACTTCCATTCTCTCAGCTCTTACACCCTCCACACTCTCTCTCTTAAGTTTTTTTCTTCCACTCTTTCCGTACTCATCTTCTCAACCCTCCCTTCCTTCTGTTTTTGCGTGACTTCTCTCCCCTCCACTTCCCCTCCCCACGATCACCACCAGGAGCCAGTCGCACAGTCTTGGCACGGCGCTCCATAGGGAGTCGCCGACACTACCACCACCACCAGCATATCCCCTCTCTCTCACCACGTCTTTCTTCTCACTCCACGCATCCTCCTCCTCCAAACGAGACCAGAAACTCTCCCTCCACCGCCAACACCCCCGGCCTCCCTCATTCCCACTCCTCCTCCTTTCCCTTTAGCCCCTCCTCCACCCAACAGCCAACCTCCCCTCCCCCTCCCTATAGTGTAGTATAGAGAAACACAAACCGGGCACACACTCACACACATTATAACACACATTTCTTCGCGATCTCATATACCCGTGCGCGAAGGAAGCGGACGGTCACACCGACGGCTTCATAACACACACACGTTCATTCCGGACCGCTCTTTCTCTCGTTATAGCTAGGGAGAGAGAGAGAGAAAGAGTAGTGTGTGGAGGGAGTGAGGAGAGAAGAGGGGGGTAGTGAGAACGCGGGGGAAACAAAAGAAGATTGTGGTTCGCGCGGAGAGCAATCACGTAGCCGCGTTAGACGAAGGCACGCGCGCGCTCCCGGCTGCCGGCGGACTTGTGCACCGTATCTCTCTCATCCCGTCGACTTCCGACGGCGCGAGCGACTGCATAAAACTTCAAAGTGCGGCGGATAACACGGGCTTCTGGAGTAGGCGGAGCGCTTGTGCTTCCATCGCGTTTTTCACCCGGACAATCGAGACGGCCGTCGTCTCTTCCCTTCAACACTCTTCCACTCTCTACGCAGTCCTACCCTTCGCTTCGGATAAAAACCCGTTTTGCAGCCAAAGTAAGAGAAATTTTACCAGAGTCGTCCGTTCATCTTCCGTCCAGCTCCCCTTGTCCCTCCCATTAACCAGACGTGCTCGTACTTAGCTTTTTCTTCGACTCGCACTGAAGGAAATATATTCGCGCGGCGGTGTGCTCAGGAGTATAGTGCGACGACGAGTGACTTACCTTTCCAGGTGTTAGAAGTGAAGACTCAAGAGATAGGTAAAACAAATCTGATAGGTGACAGTGAAGCACCATCTCTAAGCCTTCTGATTCAAACAAGCTCCATGCGTAGGTCTCAAGTGTGGTCTTCGAACACCGCCCCGCATTTTAAGACAGCTGCGGTTAGAGACTGAAGAACAGAAGGGGGAATTGAATAGTCATCTTCGGATTCCGTTACTTATCTTAAGCCACAAGTTTTGGGGACTGAAGAACTGAAGAAAGATGATAAACGGTGTTTGACTACAGTACCTCCTTAACGAAAATTACTGTTGGATGCTGAAGAACAGAGGGGACAGCTTGAGCTGTGAGCTACGTAAAGCGCAATACATCTTACGACTATTGGTGTAGGAGCCTGAAGAACTTGAAAGATAGTTGGTCAACGATTTTCTCCGCGCCCCCTCTCCCCTCCTTTTAACCACCTCGGCCGGGGTAAAAGCCTCGACTGTTGATCTTCGCACACCGCCCCACAACAGGGCTGGAAACTGGCAAGAGGATCAGCATCTTCATCCCTCCGAAAAGAACTTGTAATTCCTCCGGCTTAAAAACCGCCCACTTCGCACACCCACCGCCCGGCTCAAACTCTTCCGCGACACCGCCTTCCACCGCTCCACGTGGTCGCAGCGATGGTGACAATGGATACGAAGACGGCCCTCCTGTCGGCTTTGCTCTTCCTGGTTTCCGGTGCTATAGTCGGTGAGTCCGCTTGACAGCAAATTTATTTACCTTTTTGCATGAATACGGTTAGCTAAGGCCGCAATACCACTCGGGTGATTATCATTGTATTTGCATGAGAATAGGTCAAACGGTCTCAGCGAAAGAAGTATTCCACTTGTTGAATGGTAAATTAATTTCGGTGTCGATTTCTGTAACATCATTGCTCTGTCCGTAGGCCTTACCAGTCCTCCAAGCATGGGGGAAAGTTCCTTATTTGAGGTTATTGGCACATTATAAGTCTCACCTTTTCATAGCCTGTTTACCTTCACAGTCATGCACCTCTTAAATATCTACTAATGCAAAATATCATCGTGACTATTTATAATAATTTTATTCACATAGTTCTTGATGAGAAACATATGGTAACTAAGTTTTAGTTCCTCGCTTTATGGCAATATTCTACCGCTCTTAGACCTAAGTAATAGGCTCTAAAACCTAGTGTAATACCATAACAGGGAACCAAACGTAACTCATCACAAGAGTTATATCCATATTTAACACACATACTTCCGTTTGCAGAAAGTGTTGGATATTGGTTAGATGCAAAATAATGAAATATAATTCACTTATATCTCTTGCTTTCATGCTGCGTTATTCACACATTAATTTAAAATGTAATACTTATTGATTCCTATTTTTTTCTGATGCTATAAAATTTAAGAACTCAACTTAAAGAAGATAGGAATGCCAAATTGTGAATAAATGTTTAAGCTGAATGTATGGAGTGAGGAAGAAGGCATGATGTAGAATGCTTCCTACCACCCCAATGGCTGACTGATAATTCATTCAGGAATTAATTCATGCTATGAATTTAGTGTATCTCAATAGTTAATAAATTTGGTATGACTACCACAGTACTGTCAAAATGTTAAATTGAGTAGGTAGAATTGTGACATTAGGTACATTTCTGTGTAATTTTCTCGGAATGCCGGTGTTAAGAAATCAATGTGTTCAAAACAGTCCATTTTTCATTAAAATTGGTAAAATATTATAGTTTGGATCTTTTTCCCTGTAAGTATTGAAGTATTCCTTCGGTCAACGCGATAAATTCCGTCCCTTTTTGTGAAATAGACCCGCTCTCGTTCTTTTCGGTTCAAATCGCGCTACTTAAAGCGCGTCTGCGCTCAATCTGGTCACTCTGTTCCTATTCCTCGCAGAATCCCTTGAGGCCCAACAATCAGCGAATTTCATCCGCGTGCCCTTTGGGAGTTAGGATTCAGTGTGTATCTCTATTCCACGCCTGCTCGCACCACGGCCGGGGAGTCTCAACATACAAGTCTCCTGCAGAAGAATGAGGTTTGCGTCCATCGTCGAGACCAAAATCACGCGCAAAGAAGACGAAGCGACTGTGTTTATCTCCCTCCTTCTCTTCTGCCGCGAGCAATAAATATAATCCGCAGTCACAATGCGTTGCGGAGCTGGACCAATGCGGGCATAAATCCGTCGCGGATAAAAAGGCCCGAGAGAGATGCTGCGCGGTTGTCTCATTTCAATGGTGCAAAAATCCTTGACCGAAATACGTCTAATTAATGGTGTTACCCACGTGCAATTGGAATTTAATGCAGTTTTTTTTGCGGAGTGGCTAGCACTACATTTCTCTTAATTGTCATAATTAACTAAGAAATACATTGCGTTTTCGTCTTTTTCTCTGCGTAAAATCATTCCATGAACGTTGAAGTTATTAAATATTGACTAAAGATAGCGGTACTCGTGGGCATTTTTAAGCTGAAGTTAATCCTGGAGTAGGAATTCTTTATGGAAGGGTGTTTTAATATTCGTTATCAAAGTTTTTCTCACGATTTCCGGCAGTGTAACTGGTGAAAAATGATCACCAATGGGTGCTAAACTTGTTTTTTGCATTTATATTAATTTGTGGTTAAAGAAAAACTTCATAACTTTCTTCATTTGTTGTGAAAAGAAAAGTAAAACACTCTACTTGCCCAGTGGTCTAAATATTACCAAATTATTGAAACTTTTACGGTTACTGCCAACTAGGGAGTGTGAGAAAAGCTATTGGAATCAATCCTGCCAACTGATCTACCAACCTTTTAGGACCTTTTACAAGATAATGGTTTATTTATAATACTATCTTATTATGTAAAATAATACTGACCAGACTGATGGTCTCCTTTATAAAATAGTAACAACTAGGACAAAAAGCTTTATTGATAGTATTTCCAAAGGTAAAGGCCATAAAGCGGGGGGGGGGGGGTTAAAACTCATCAATGAAAAGTTAATACTCTTTGACTATCGATAATACTAGCAGAAAAACCTAAAACGAAATGTTTTTTAATCGCTCCCATGAAGAAAGCTTTGCTATCCCTCAAAACTGAACGAAAGCTAACTCCTGCAGAATAACATGATGATCAGCGGAAAGGTTTCTAACTTAAATCACCTCACGTCGTCAAATACCACAAGCCAGTTGCGGCAGTCATTATATATTTTCAGAATTCTAAAAAATTAGCATAGCCTCCGTTGATACAAATAATACATTTTTCATGATGTCGTTCTACCACGACATTCTTTTCGGCAGGTTATTTTCTTCCGAGGGTCGCTCACATCACAGCTAACTTAAACATTTGTTCTCTTACAGTTGATTTAAGTAACTTAATTTTTGCGTGGAAACCTTTAAAAACCACTACATATTTCTACACGAAGATAAATTAAAAATATGGAGCATGAAAAAGTTTGAGAAGACTGTGTTTTATTTCGGTTTACGTATACAAATTTACAAATGTGGTTTTACATATTGGAAGTAAAATGATATTTCAAAATTTCTCGTATCAAAATTCAAAACACAGATCACATTGAAATTCAGACGCACGGGGCAGATTACCGTACTCAGCTTTCCCGAGCCAATTGGGAATGTAGCCTGCGGCCCACCCTTAAAGGTTTAATATATTCCTGAGTAAAGTCACAATGCAAAAATTATTTAAATTGCCAACACTTTTCCAAAAACGACGGGCGCACATGTGCAAGTACATTGAACCAAATGCGCGCCTCATTCTTCTCTAAAGGAAACTGTTTATTCAACCTCATCTTCCATGAAATGTCAATAAACTTCGGTGCGTCGTGGGGTATTTGTTTTTTAAGTACATCTCAGCTCTCATGTGTGGAAAGACGTGACTGCAAAAATTACCAGGCCCCACGAAAAAATGAAGCCGGAACTTTGGTTCATTCAGAAAAAATAGGCGTCCTAAATATTTACAGATACATCGAAGGGTATATTATCAAAGTGACTCATCTTCGTCCTCAAAAATAAATAGTAAGGTACGACTAAATACCTACGCACCCAGTGTGCATAGTGGCAAAACTTAAGAGTGTACCAAAGTGCAAAATAACCTCATCTGTATACTATTTTTTAGATAAGACTGTGGTAAGCGCGTAAGACGAAGTGAGTGATTACAACTTTGGACGAAATGAAGAGGGGAGAGAAGGCAAGAGGAACTTTAGAGACACCCAACTGTGTGCAAGTAGAGTGAAAGCGTAAGAGATTTAAAAAAATCTAAATTTAAAGTTAAGGAACACTAAAAAAAAATCTAACAAACAGCTGGTTAAGAACTCATTGGCGATGAAGCTTACTACAGAATATTACCGTGAAGACCATTCTCGAGTGCACAAAGTTATTATTCGTGGAACGAAGATTATACCGGCCGAGGACCATGTCAGTAATTGGGTTTCTACCTTGAATTTAATGTAAAACTGGCTCCTTTTCAATATTCAATGGCTCCTTTGTACACAATTTAAAATACATGGGGATATATCTACGTGGGACACAATGAACTCTTGTAAAAACATACTGGAGAAAAAAATATAAGAGAAAGTCTTACAGGGAGGAGAAAGAGTCTTTTATACCTATAGAAACATCGAAGAGTATTCCGAAAAAATATTTAAGGGATGTGGAAGGGACTGGGAAAAATGGAGGGCTTCAAATAACCAATCTTAACATTGAAAACACCGATGATTCACACAAATGAATTCACTTTGATCATAAGTCTTTCAAACATTTCCCCGCCCTTGATCCGAGCATGATCTCGCGGTGCGATTCACACCGACCCCAATGGGACAACCCGGAAAGCGTGAAAAGCAAAAACGCCCACTCGAAGGAAGACGTGTGTATATCCATTCACATCAAACAACCCGCGTCGTCGATCACCGAGACATTTACGTATTGATCGCTCGGAGCGTGACGGGATCCGTCATCACCAGGAACGGAAAGTCATACGCCCGAATTCTTCATCTATTTTTTTTAAACACAAATTGAAAGTAATTAGGGGGAGGGAGGGGGAGAAGCAGGTTTGACGGCAATTCGTGGGTAATTGGGGAAGGGGCGGAGGGGTGAGGTGGAGGGGTTGGGGTGAGCTCAAGATAGTCTCCGCTGCCTCCCAGCCACCCTTTGTGGCGGTCTCTGGAATGGTGGCACGCGCGTGCACGGGCACGCTGAAAAAGAAAGAGAATGGCTCACCCTCTCCGACTCCGCTTTCGCACGTGACCGCACGGCGCACGAATGCGATTGTGTTTTGTTTTCGCGGAAGACTCATTCATGCGACTCCTCCCCTACCCGCCCGCCCTACCCACCCACCCGCTCGCTCGGTCGTGCCAACCTTCTAAATTCAATCCCACCCCCATTACACATACCCGCCTACATTTACCCCTAACTCCACATCTAGTGAAAATGCCAGCAATATCCCTCGGTGGTTAATCCTTATATTCCGCACGCATGAATTTACATTGATCGCGTTGATGCATGAGAAGCTAAGCGCAAAAGATTACAAACTTTCAATCCAAAAATTTATAAATTGCAAATGCGAGAATCATCATCATCATCAGTCATCAATCCGAAGATTGGTTTGCTACAGCTCCTCACTTCAGCTAACTGCTTCATTCCTAACTAGTATTCACTTTGACGTCCTTCATGGTTTGCCTGATGTAATTCCAGTCTTGTCCTTCCTCTGCGATTCTCCCAGATAATTTGTCTTTCCATACTGTTTCGAACAAGCTATTGTGTCGCAAAATGTGTGCAATAAGTTTGTCTCTTCTTCCTCTCAGAGTTTTCATCATACTTGTAGCCTCTCCAACTCAGCGTAGGACTTATGCATATCTGATTCTCTCCGTCCATTTGTCCTTCATCGGAAAAAAATCACTCTCCGGATTCTGGAGAACCCAAGTTTGATCACCCGAATCCGCGTTGAGTGCTTCAATCACTCATCGGTAACAATGCACGCATTGGTAACATCATGCATCTTCATCCACTTTTGGGGATCGTATTGGCGTGGAGGCTGGAGTCACGGCTTCCCATCCCGAGGGTCAGGGTTCGAATCACTGGGTTTCTGGTAAATTTTCAGTAAAATCCCGATCACCACTTCTTGAGTACCTCGTGGAGAGCAAATTCAAGTGCTGTCCTCCGTCCGTCCGATGGGACGTTGAACTCTAGACCCCAACTTACTTCAAATTATAACCATTTTTCCTACCCCTCTTCCAACTTCCCTTCTCTAACCTCTTCAAAACCTTCTCTACGGCCTAAATTCATTTTAAGTGCGTGTAACACGGTTCGTTTCCGATATTTGAGATTTCTACTCTTCAGTTACTCATTCATGTCAAAAAAGTATTCGATTTCACTGCTTTGACCTACTGAGCTTACCCAACCGTTTTCATCAAATTCTGGGGCATCAGACGTCCAAGCGAATTCAATGTGAACTACGATTATTGAAAACTTGTATATCTTACACCCCAAGTTATCACCGTTAGTTACGCCGTGACTAATTTTAATTTCTAATCACATGTCATGGAAATAAGTCCTTTTTTAATTAGTATTATTTATATTTAAGACAGAGCAATTGACATAATTTCACAGTTCGTCTTAATGGATAAGAATTTAATACTGAATCATTTAACCCTAATTACTTATTTATTCATTACCATACGCATACAATTATCATGTCTGGGTATTCCTTTCACGCTGTTTTCTCTTTTACAAGAAAAACATGTGTATCCTTTAGAATAAAGCTGGTAGTCATTGAGATAAATCCCCAATCCCTTCACTAAATTTATATCGTTACCCTCCAGATGTTTCTGCGGCTAAAGTACCAAAGATAACTATCCTATTCTGTCTACCATTCCCTTCTTAACCTGGAGCTGCAGTTCTCATCCTACCCCACAACGCACGGTCCTTGGAGATAGCCTCTGAGATATAGTACGCTGTGAATAAAACCAACCCTCCTATCCTCAAGGACCCTAACGAAATACAGCAAGGGATGGTTCCCGCTCTTGCAAAGCCCGCATCGCTTAAGGGAGGGAAAGAGGAGGAGGGGGATGGGACGTCGGTGGTGTTTACGGTGTGCAAAGTGGGCCAATTACACACGGAAAACGGAAGATCGGTCCAAGGTAAATAGAAAAACAAGGGATATCTTGGGCACTGGACCCCCTTCCAGCGGTTGCGGAAGGCTCTTTATGATCTGGTGGCGCCCCCGTGGTTCTTGCGCCGTTATTTTTAACAACTTGCGTTTGGGTGCGGACACGTGTTAACCGTGTGCTTTGGTGAACGGAAAAAATGGGTGTAACACGCACTTCCTTAATACCGGTGTGCTGAATCTTCAGCGTAAAATATCCAAGTACCTACATATTAAGGCGGCTTTACTCATGAAGGGATCGATCGTCGCCTTGCAATTTGCTAGCGTGTTGCACTTTAATGAGTAAGCCAGGATATATATGGTAAAAAGGGTCGATAGAGGTAGCAATCCGTAAACAATAGATCACCTCTGTCATTTTGGAAAATAAACTGGCTTATATTTGTTCTAAACACTAGCATTTCGATTCGGCGATAAAATTGCATCACATGCGGTGAAACCTTAATCACCTGACTGCAAGCGTGAATTTGACCTCGCAATTAAAAAAAAGATATAATATTTCTAAGAGCACCAAAATATCATCCACATGTACATATCCTACCTGCCGAGACATTTTTACAAATAATATAATCCTCTTTCCAAGCGATTTCGTGCGGTTCTGCACTCCAGAGAGACATTTATAAAAAAAAAGAAAGAGGCACTCCAGGAGTGCCGACAGAAGTGAAAACTTGAAATAACGTGAGCATTTTTTACTGTAGGGAATAATTTCTAATGAAGTATTTTATTAATCAGTAGAAAGTAGTTTCATTTTTTTTATAAATTAAATATTCATTTATTGCGCTATTGTACACAACTATTTTACATAAAAATTGTACACTTCAGAATAATCAACTTTCATCCATTCTTTCAACAACTCTTTCATCATCACCGCCATCATCATTGGCAATATCTAAAACTGATACAATAGGCTTATGGTAACTAAAGTAATAAACGAATAATTTTGATTCGAATTTGCTTAGATGTCTTGTAAATACTGCATCAATAGTAGTTTTATATTTCGCTGTGCCAAGATTGCGATCATTAGACATCGTTAAACCAAACTCACTATTTAAAAATTCAATCAATGGTAGATTTTTATCGTCTGCAAAGTTTATGTTTGTGTATATATGAATAAGCTACTCAAATTGAACGTATTAAAAGAAATTGAGTTATTTTGTACTAACCTTCACTATTCTTGTATCGAGTACACTCTCCTGCACGAGTATGGACTATTATATTATCCGGCACAATATTTGTAGCAACCCAAATTGAATGAACTAAACTGTATATTAGATATATATATAATGTAATATGAATAAAATTATAATATAGTTTATTTGACGGTGACGCGAGTCCAATGGTTTTTACCCATCCACAAGTACTGTGTATATAGCGAGTATACTGTGTATATACAGAATATACAATTATACATATATTTAGCAGCAGTGACGGTGACGCGAGTCCAATGGCTTTTACCCATCCACAAAAGTGTATACATATACAGAATATAAAATTACACATATATTTAGTAGCGGTGATGGTGGCGGTGACGGTGATGCGAGTCCAATGGTTTGTACCCATCCACAAGTACTGTGTATATAGCGAGTATACTGTGTATATACAGAATATACATATATGTAGTAGCGGTGACGGTGACGCGAGTCCAATGTCTTTTACCCATCTACAAAAGCGCTCAACGCGACATAAGAAGTTTTGACTTCAAAAATTAGAATGTTCCACATCGCGTCATAAATGTAACGTTGAGCAGTTCGTATGTTTCTTCGACTATTTAAAAATTAATTTATTGCTCTCCGTAATATATTTTTATAAAATTGGGAATAACCATCGAATGAGAAGGCGATTTTTCAGTGCTAAGCGTGAATTCTCAAGTAAAAGTCTAAAATATGCAAATTCATTCAGGCAACAATGAAATAGAAAAGCAACAAGGACATTAAAGACTTATCAAGGGAAAGAACCGATTGGATGGCTGAAACCAACTAAATTTATGATTCAAAGACTAGTAATGATGATTTAAATGATTTCGGAGAAGATTAGCCATAAATAAAAGGTTTTGCGTCATTAATATTAACTACTTCTATACTGTATTAACTTATTGCTTCTTTAAACTGCTTAAATTTTAAAATAAAATTTGACTATTATCTCTTATGACTAGAGAAAATTTCGATCGAAATACCACAGACACGATATATTGTTTGTATTATGATTTAAAGCATCGAAACTATTCTATAATTAGTACCCACACAGCGGGATACATTTACGCTTGTGTGCTGCATTAACCCAAATTAATACTAAGTTTCAGCTGACTGCCGATACGGTATGGAATAATTTTCTCAACTGTCATTCTTGAGATCGAACTGTGTTGCCAAAGTAATTCATAACATACGAGGAGTCATTTGAAACATGCAATCATTTTGAGTTCATGTAGCTCCCAAGGGCCCAAGTAAATCGCGGTAAAGGTGTAACAATTGAAACTTATTACCTACGCCTTAACATTATTTACTTATGAAGAAAATTATTGAGGCCATTGCTGTAGTTAAATATTGCGTAAGTGAAATACTGTTATATCTTTATTCATCATTATAAATATAGCTAGTTTTCATGTTCACTTACGTAGCGACTACGACTAATCGATCTAGATATGAATGGCATTCTTGTGGCTGCATCACTAGAAGACGAAGTTTTTTTGCAATCAAATGCTAAAAATGAAGGTAGCTCAGCATCCGCACCGACAAGAAGCTTTAAAAAGAGCATCAAACCCGGAAAAAAGACATGCTTGAATCTTTTCTTCTTATATTTTCGTCAAGGAAGTGTGTCGCATGAATATTAAATTTAGTATTACTAATCTTGTATTTCAGCATTATAGGTTATTTGAATTACTTTCCCTCAATTTGTGTCAACTCTCACGGTATTTCATTCCTCTTAGTCTGCTTCAAATGTCGTGAAAGTGACTGGAGGAAAAAATGCCATGAATTATTTGATAACTCCTCCAAGGAATACATCCAACAAGAGCACCTGAACATATCTTTCTCATGGGTAAGTTCTTGAAAGAATATAACATGCTTTGGCAAATCTTTGACACTGCATGCTTTTGAAACAGCTCAGATTCTTTGCTGCATCTTTTCTTCTAAATGACGTCAACTCTTCCGTAATGGAAATTTTAAGTCAGATTACGGTGAGGGGTTTAACAAATATTTAAGCAAATTATTCGTCGAATACAATTTTGTATTGCTTTCCGGAACTTCGCCCAACAAAAAGCACAATGACATAAACCAAATCTTAATGACCTTTTATCGCGGTGAAAACAACTTACTACAGTTACTAAAGTTTTATATGGCCTAATTAATTTATACAGAAATAGTACACTGCTTTTCCATTTATCTATTTTCATTGATTTCAAGTATAGCTAGAATATATATTAGGATATTACCTGATATTTGGATGAAGACATCTAGGGGAATCGGGTGGTAGCATGAAATTAGAGATGATTAGACGATGGTGGAATTAATGTGAACATAAAAAGTACATCGTAAACCTAGTTTGAGCAAACGAAAAAAATATCCACCTGACTAGACTATAAGTACATTGGTATTGTATTACAAAATTACTCAGTTTAGAGTAAAATGTTTCCTTCGACAAATTGTAACCAAACGATTTCATCGTGTGTGGCGCATGAAATGACAAAGATAATTGACTTCCCCTTCCCTTTCACTCGATACATTTCAATTCATTCTCGTCTCCCTCTTATCACCCTCGCAAGAGTTCAACGGAATCATTTAGCGTTGGACAATGCCCCACTTGTACACTTTAATTGCGATAGTAATGCGACGACCCGCGACAGAAGCACAAACCAACGAAGGGAGATAATTGAATGCATTCCAAATGCAGTTAAACCTTTGCGACTTCGAGCTGAAATCGAAATGAAACGGTGTAAACAAAATGACAAGAAGACAAAAGACAATGCTTTCACGTCCCAGCGAGGAACGAAGGAAGTTATGAGGAGAATTCCATTCTCTTCATCTCCTTTCAATTCACTTTACTCGACACGAGTCTCTGACTTTTCTTCGACAGGGCTCACACACGTTTGGAAACCTCCAGAAGGCCTTAATGCCGGACACGAAGGTGATTATGCGCGCGCGGTAGAATATCAATCATTTGTAACCTTTTAGCCGTCCCTTCAGTGTGTACGGCTGGGACTCATTGCGATACATCTCCAGCGGTATGCGAAGATCACGTTATATCGGTTAGCTTAATGAATAATTTCGGCTCAAAATTCCTTTTTACACATTTACTTCAGAACTGAACGACGAACGGAATTCAGTATACTTGTCGTCCCGTGCAAAAGATGCTAACGTATCCGATGAAAAAATCAAATTCAATTATCAATACTGAGAATAGACATAAGTACGATACTTATTTTCCATGCGATTATTGGATCCAACGATCAATCACAGTCAAGCAGGCGAGTCGGGTGTTTCGAGGGGATACCAGTGGTAGAGCAGGAATCTACTAAAATAATCTTCGAAGGAATTGTGTGAACTGTTATCGAAAAAAACATGAACGAGAGACCTGCAGAACTGGTTTAATTGAGCTTGTTTAGAATTTCTTGTAACCATTATAGTAGTTACACATGTATTAAAAACAACAAGAGTGTATTTAGGCTGTGTAGGTTATCAATTACTGGACAGGGCCTCAGCGTGCTGATATTATATCAACGTGTAAATACAGTGTCGTCGGTATAATTTGGTTCCAAATTTTCGCCGCTGATTTCAGAACTGAGTTAGTTCTGGCCTAAGTGTCGAGTAAAACCATCTTCAATACACCATGATACAAGTGAAGTTGATACATTCATGGTAAATAGACTAATACTCAAGAATCCGATAGCAGAGTGCAGAGGAATGTCGATACACATTTCTCAGATTTAAAATCATGCATTGCGTTGAGTTTTTCAGTATGAAATTGATACTCTCCGAATGCCCTCACCATTTCTATCCACTATCTATTATTACTCATTGTCAGCCTTTATTTAAGTACCAATAATCGAGAAAAATTAAGCTTACGTGAAATATTGTATCGTGTAAAAGGCATAATCGTATTCGATGAATGCGTCGTATTGAATGCTCAGTACGGCATACAGATATTAATATGACACTTATTTTTCAGCCTCTCTCTTGCCAAACTTCCAGTCATCGCCGAGTAGATATTTTCAAGGAAATACCGATAGTCGAGTGGTGAGTTTTCCAGTACTCGTAAAATGCTCACCTGGACCAGGGAAGCTATTTTAAAATTGATGAAAGAGGATACAAATAGGGAGTATTTGTGTAATACAAAAAGCGCTAATTATTGTGCGTAAAAACTACGCGAGCAAACACATAGACTCTGCGTATGCACCGAACAGAAATCAAAATGAAGAGTTGGATCGTAGGAAAGGGTTTTTATCCAAAATAATCAAAATCCACTTTTAAGAATGCTGAATTGAGTTTGATTTTTAGTAGTACTGAAATAAACATTGAGTAAATCCACCTTAATATGGGCTACCCCCGAGACGCCTCTGTGCAATGCTTGTGCAATAGAGTGTTGGGCACCAGTCAGGGTCATTCATCATCCATGAAAAGTAGGGTGAGTATTCCGTAATAGAAAAATATTCCGTAATAGAAATTATTACAGAATAGAATAAATACATGATAATTCTCCCAGGTTTGGAGTTTATTTTTTGTCCCATTGTTTCAGGCTCACTTTATTTTTTGTACTTATTTCAATTCTAGAATTTCACCACCATTCAAAACTAACTACGCTCTGCTCTCGAAACATTAAAGCATTACAGTGTTCTCCATAAAATTCACGATGTTTACTATGGGCACACTCTGGACTCCCGATTTTTTCCATTTGTCTGAAGAATTTCAGCCACAACAGACGTATCCACAATTAATACGACCCTCATAACAAATTATTTTGACGCACTCGGCGATACATGCGTGATGAGAAATACTTACAAGCCTATACCATGCGCTGACCTTGGTACTTTCTTCTGGTTTTGAAGAGTGACATACGTTACTTTTGGATCGCAGAGCAGATAAAAAAAGTTGCATGAAATGCATTAACTAACATGCAACACGCTAATTGAGTATGAAATTGAGACTTAAATATAACGGATCATTACTCAATGCTCTCTCCTCGTGCGCGATAGACCGGATTAAAATGTTCACCGTACGTTCTCCCCTAGTGTTTCAACTAACGGGTTGGCTGGAAAATCGGAAGCTTCTTGATTTTTAATCCGCTTTCAATGCCGTCGCCAATTCGACCTCGCCGACCTCGTCCAATCACTTTAAAGCTTCAGCGGCGTTTCATTCCAAAATCGATTACATCATTCAGACAAATATCCTTTTGTTATCATCAGAAGCGTGGAGAAGGTATGGGGGCGCAATAGGCCATATCCACATAAGCGTTGAGAATTTCACGGATATCAAAATGCTGTGGCATGCCGTCGCAGGTGGCACGGGACAGCTCCGCCACAACGCGTAGGCATGTGTGAACTTCACGCGCCTCTGGTCTCAGTATGAAGAGGTAAGCTGAACTCTCAACTGTCAAAACTGGCCGTCGCGTCGTGTCAGGCTGATCACTAAGAAGGTGTGACTAAAGAAAATAAATACACACATCGCATCTGCATAATTCCGACAGTGGACATTGTTTCCATAAAAGCTTAACCCCATTGTCCTTCGTTTCAACCTTTAATAAAAATATTCACCACCTGATTTCGACTATGGAGTGACATTCCAAATGTAAGTCAATAGAAAGTTAATTAATTTCACTCAACATTTTCCAGAAATCAATCTGAAAAGACCGAATTGAAGCGCAGCTTTTTAACTAAATAATTAGTCAAAGATCGTGCTCAAGGTGTAAACATCGACACAGTATGTTACTTTGCCGATTATCTAAAGCAAAACGTTTTACTTCCGAAATTCTGCCACGAGTATTTTCAACAAATTCCGTTCATCGCGTGACTAACCTAAACATAATTTTATAACATCAACGATTTGATGAAATGACATGGAGCATAAAATTTGATCATAATATATTCTCGCCACTATCAATGTTGAGGATGATATCGTTGGCAAAAAGAAACCAAATATGTCAACCGTCAAAACATCTTAGTCAATGAAAGATCGAAAATGAAAACATTATATATTTCTTCAAGGAGTTTTAACAATCATTAATTGTGAAAGACTACAGTAAGCAAGAAAATTGTGCAGAATTGTCACAGATACAAGCTCTAGGGTCAAATAGCGGCCAATGTAAAAAATATCACTTACTGTCAATATTAGACAAGCAGAAGATATAGGTGGGTAGTTAGGCCTTAGCCATTGCTCAACGCTGCAATAAAATGTCGGTACATTAGCGTGACATTTCAATACTTATTTCACGTTTATCTTTGGCATTTCAAAGGATTCGTTAAAATTAAACATTAAAATGATAGCTAGACATAGTGACCGTGAAAATATAGGAGCGAGGGTGAGGACGTGCTCTCAATAATAAAACACATAAATACACGAGATAAATATTTTTCTGTCTGATAGTTGGATAAATCAGTCACAGATTCTTTGAATAATAGCCATGAGTAGATAACTCATTCTTCTCCACCTTTTATCAATTGTCTGATCCTTCCTCATTCAGAATGACATGACTTTCCAAAATGGCACAAAAGGCTTCGTCTCATTCGTCCCGCAAAAAAACATTCACACCAATGGTGAGCTGATTGTAAGTGACGCTCTGGTAAAACGCCGCCACAAAAACTCGAATAATTCGCATTCGCATTAATACACACAGCTGTGAAAGTAATCCATCCGACGTTTGAGACTTTCCTTCTCATTCCTTCCTCGACAAGCAAGCTGTAGTGCGACCATAACGGCATATGAACGATGATATTAATGAATGACATGCATGATAATAATAGTCATGGTCAAACGATGGAGCATTCGCTGACTCAACGTATTTCTACAAGATAGCTTGATCTATCTAAGAGAAGGGAAGTTACATCCTTACTCAAAAGTCATGATCATAGGCCTCAAGGATAGCATGAAACAAGTAAGCAAAACTCACAGCCCTGAATGCCTTCTTTCGTTTCTAACATTCGAACGCAACCTCTTGAATCACTTGTGCTAGGATCATAAAATTTCGTCAGGGAGTACGTAACCTCATGAGCAAGCCTGGAGGAGAGGAATCAAGAACAAACATGACGTCGGAGAAGGTATAGCAGGATTTGCCTAACTGCATTGGCAAACAGACCTATATTAATGAAGAAATGAACATGCGTTGCATTACAGCCAGAGAGGGCAATCACCCCATTATTACCACCACCCACTAGTTAGTGTAATAATTGTCACTTGCTCAGTAGCTAACACCACCCTCCCGGATATCGCACCCGAAACTGTCGCCCTTAATGAGATTTAGTCCCGACGCAGACGTCACGTAGTGCAAACAATCCACCTCATAAAGTATTCCGCGATAAATCTCAGGGAATACACACACACGCACACACGAGGCGGCAAAAATAGAAAATTCCTTGGCCGACAGCAAAGGTGGGAAGGGAGATCCGAGAAACGCCAATGACCAGGGAACGGGAGAAAGAGAGGGAGAAATAGATAAAAGAAGAGAATACAGAGTCGCGGATATCGAGAGGAGAGAGGGGTTTAGATCCGAAGGAACGGAGCAAGGGGATCCCCAACAAAAGAGACAGACAGGTGTCAACGGGAGAGAAGGACGCGCGGAATGTCAATGCGTCCGGAGCATCGAGCGCCCGAAAGCAAATGAATTCACGCGACAGAGGAGCGGTAAAAATATCGGTGCGTCACCGCGGGCGGAGGGCGGGAGGGAGAGGGAGGGAGAGACAAGACAGGTGAGCGAGTTCACGCTCCGTCGAAACGAAAACCTTTTGGCACACGCACGCCGCTGCTGTTTTTCGCCAACACAAAAAGGGGGCGGGGCCGGAGGGCTGATCATCTCACAAGGTGGGATTACAATTATTAACGGAGAAACAACTACTGCTCACACCTTCTTGACACCACATATCATTAAAATTCCCAACAGTAACGTTCGAGGTAGCCTACCCATTCCCGTAGGTATGGATCGAGATAAAAACACCTTTACTTATACCATCACAGGACCCTACTTCCTCACAGGCTTTTCTTTATCCAATCGACAAAGGACCAGTCTCCAATTATCTCACCCATAAAGACTTTTATCCTTTTCTCCCTTCCACATTAACCCGTTATCCTCCCCTCTATCATAGCGTTTAGCATCCAAATATTATAATGTTTAATGTGATTGTTGGCGAATTTACCAGGTGAAATTGAGACCTACTTAATTAACCCGTAGTCACAGACATGCGGTCTCACAGACCACTACCATTTTTAAAATATGGTTTATCTATTTTTGGCTCGTTCCTGAATTCCCAATAATTCAGTACCTTCTTATTAGGTACTACTACTCCAAAATGTATAATCTATTTCGCAGTTGGTCAGCGCATGTCTGAGTGTGAAAACCGTAAAAACGTCTTCGATTATATTGTTTAATTGTTAGGAACCTTTCAAAATCATACATAGATATGTTAAATTCAACAACGCTGCTGAACATTTTTCAAACAATGAAATCACTATTTGTCAACAAATGCCCTTAATTTTTTTAAAATATGCATAGAAATAGTTATTTTAAGTATATGCAACGGAAAAACGGAAAATATATGTACCTATTTTGAGAAATAAAATAGGTGCATGTGGTCTCAAATTACTTATCAGATAAGATTTTTAAGTAAGTTAGGAATTATTAGAGATACCTACTCTTCGTATATTTCAGGCTTTGAGTAACCGCGACTGATATTAATGCCATGAAAAAAGTCATTTTCAAGGGGAGTACCTACTGAGAACTTCCTTTGCCTTTTTTACTCCTGCTATCCTTTGGGCTTGGTGACATTGTTTTTGAAGGAGGAGAGAGGGATTATAATAGCTCACCATTGAGGATTATTCAGGACTGAAGAGAGTAAACAGAAACTGAGATAAACACGTTCACGGTCAGGGGAAGAGAACTAAAGTGGGAGGATTAGGTAAATTAATGGTAAAGAGGGGTGAGGTATTTAAAAGACTTTTGGTCATTTAATCAATATGATCAAGACAATTTTTAAAAATCAAAGATTTCCAAGATATTCATAAAGAGCAATTTGATACACTTATCAGATGAATGTTAAATTCTCATATTAAAATCAGCATAATATTTCACTTTATTTAAATGCTTGGCAAAGCAAGATTTGCCACCGTTATAATAAATGAGTTTTAAATGTTCTTGCATTCTGACACTGATATATCCTCTTTTAATTATTGAGTTTTGGTCAAATTGAGGTTTTGACCAAAACTCAATAAAGTAAAAGAAGAAATTATTTATGCGTGGTCAATAAATACATTAATTATTGACTGATATTTCCCCTAGAATATAATATTTATAAGCTATTTCCCCTGTAATATAAGAAATATACCTCCTTTAACTATTTAAATGTTACCCAGCCTCCACCAAAGGGCGTGTTGCAAGGAGACTCGGAGGCTGCGCGCTAGACTTAGATATCTTGAACAATTGAGAATAGATATCTTTCAGAGCGACACGGAGAACATCATATTAGAACCCCACTATATTTTCAGGTCCGACAGAAACGATAAATTAAGAGAGATATTTTGCCGAACAGATAGGTATGGGAATTCGTTTTTCCCCCGAACAATAAGGGACTATTATAAATGCTAGGCGTAATTTCATTAGAGCGTTTCCTTTTTATATGTAAACGGCTGGTGTCCTAACACCCCCCGCCACACGCCTATTGAGGCGGATTGCGGGGTAGAATGTAGATGTAGATGTAGATGACTGTAGGTACACAGACCCTGAAAATGTAGGGAATATAGGAAAAATTGGTGGATGAGATTAATTGCATACTAATGGAGTGCCTTAAATTCACGTTCTGTTTTCGCTATAGTCACTAACGGCGTGTGAAAAGAATGATTTTTTTAATCAAGCAGCTCGGCAGTCCGTCGCGACTTCCTCATTCTCCTCCACCAGACTATTTTAAACGCCTGCAACGCTTTTCCATCCTTATTCCAGCACCTAGGGTTTTGCACTGGATAATGCTTAACTGTCCGAAACATTTCACGATAGGATTTCCGTAAGAAATTGATTTAGGAGGATTTTTACCTTGATGCACTATCAGGAAAATCAGTCTCAATACGTAAATTAGTTTTCGCTTAAATTCTCTAAGCATTATATACGGTATTAGGTTAGACCAGTTTATTTATTGAATAATTCACGATGCATCAATGGAAGGCAGGATGATGATAACACGGTCTTCACTTTGCATTAAAATAAACACTCACAAATCTGCCCGTCACTGGAATAACCCTCATTATTCCTGTCATTTTTCATTTTGGACCAGTATGGCGAGGTAAATTAGTTTCAAAGAAAGAACAAACTCCAGTTTAAACTTCAAATAAGATAAATCATAATTTAAACCATAGAGTACTTTAGAACATAAAATTTTGGCTTCAACAACAAATTATTTCCTGTTATATGTTTATAGAGTTATGTAATTATCAGAGTAAAGCATTAAGGAATATTAGGCTGGTTTTAGGTTTTCCATCTGTTAAAATTACATTACGTCACGTATCTTATGTGACGCGCGAAATTTTGTCAAATATTTAGGTGTGTGCGCAAAACTTGCGACGCAGATTCAATTTTTTATAGCTAGCTACAATTTTCAAATTTTTAATCGAAATCTTGAAAGCATTAAATTTTGGCTTTTGGAAGACAACGAAAGTCATTGAAAAATCATGTAGGTAATATTTTATACAAAGGAGCATTTTTGAGTACACTTCATTCAAATCTCTCTTAGGTGATATTTGCCTACACATATCCCAGATATGATGGATTACAGTTTTTTGATGTATCAAAACGCCTACCACATGTATAGGAACCATGCCTGTCCATAGGAACAGCTCCTATTGATCGAGTTGATTGTGGACTCAGCAACTCCAGGCGAAGTACGTACACGTGCCCTTATTTGCGCTAGGAGTGTTATAACTCCACTCCATTATTTGAAGTTTTTTATTTCCCAGGCTACACTTATAGTCATTAAAACATGTCAATCAACTTGGATAGATTTTATGTCAGTCACAAACATGATAATGGCATTGGCACCAGCTAAATTAATCATAAAGGTTCACCAATGACCACCGTCTTGCACTACGTGCCACATTATATATTGTAGAGAGATCCTCGACAGGTTTTAGGTATTATGAAAGACGCGTTCTTTTTAGGTTTTTTTAAATTTCTTGCCTCAAAATCAGCGGTAGAATTGTGGTTCACTGCGAAGAGAGCCAAACAGCTTTTTTCTTGGGAATTACGACACAAGTGTACTCTTGTGAGTGAGATTCTCCAGTCGGGAATTCCGAAAGAGAGTATTCCATGTCCCTCCCTTTTGTTATTTGCCACCCTTGGAGGTCACCTCTACCTATCGGGAGGATGTCATTGATATAGAGGTGTAACTCCCCAAGACGCCTTCAGCAATACGCCTCCTACATAAGCAGGCGCCTGGCCACGGTCGAAAATCCAGTGGTTACTATCGTCCGCCCGGTCGTATCCCTTCATAGGAGTCTCTTGGCACGTGTGGTAAGAACCTAATATTAATCCCTACGCCCATCCCTCCCTCTCCCTAGACGCTCAAGTCACTCCCTGTCCTGCAACGTGAATGTCTTTTCTGGTTGCTAAAATCCTAAATAAATCATCCTTTTGAAACCTATCTACTTCCCAAGGTGTTCTTATTCCTCGTTCATCTCGACGTCAAGGGCAAGAATCCTAATATATCTTGTTTTGTGTTGACTAGTTTAACTCTGGCGAGGGAAACTGATTTCATATGCATTTCATTAGAAGGTGGTGCATACATGACTTGTTCAAATAGATGATAAGCTTTCGGGATATAAATGTTATTATTTGCGATTATAGTTCCTATCATTTTCTCATCGACAAAAATATGAAAATAATCTAGCTCTAATTTAGCTTTAAGATCAATCCTTTTAGGCACAGGGAAATAAGTAATAATATAGTATGTTTATGACGCCTAACATTTACATTTGGTACGCATTTATTCCATTTGGCAATCTTGTTCTTCCCATGATAAAATATTTCTTTGACTTATCTCACCACCGGAGTCCTCTTATTCTTTGGTGTTATTTTTCTAGGAAGGTTCTTGTTAACTCGCTTCTTGCTCAGAGGAAGAGTTGTATTCACCATGACTTGTTCCACCTCGTCTAGATCTTCTTCCTCTCCCGATTCCATTTCCAAATCAACCGATTACTCGACCTTCCTATGCCTTTATGATTTCTATGAACTAGCATTATTCTTTTTGTAGAATTCCTTGTTATATTGAGAAATGAACTCTAACGAAGAGTAATGAAAAATAATAATAAAAAGTATTCCAGTCACTTACAATATTGTTGAAGGATTGACTAAACGCAAGAAAAAACGACAATTATCCCTAAAAAAAAGAAAAATTAAAATTTCCGATTACGATTAAAAATAAAATATATCATTTACGTAAAAAGAAACCTAATCTTGAAATACCAATACATTGTTTGTTAGTACGGAGCCTTGTGAAGTGGTTGACATCTTCTTGAGTCTTCGACATTGTCCATCGAAAAAAACATTCTTTTGACTGACGTTTGAGACTTCCAATAGAAAAATTACTCCCGCATCCACTTTAAGTTTTCGAGCATCTTCCAAGGTTGTGCCACTTTAATCCAGAGCGGTTGCTTTCCCATGTGGAAGCCCTCATTTTCATTCCATTATCAATTCTTTCGGCGAGGAAGAAAATTTAGGCATGCGGGTCACAATCCAGGGTTACCTCTTTTCCGTAGCGGTGCCTTCTGCGAAAGATACGATGAAAAAAATATCATCGATGCCCCACAGAAGGCTATGAGACCTCTCAGCAATCCTTTAAAGTTTAACTCGCTCTTTCCAAACCTACTGTTAGCATGTAATTTATGTAACAGTCGTGTTCTGGGTGACCACTTTGATTCACATTGTGTAATGGAGAGTGATGCGGCATACGCCGGCGGCATCGTGATTCTAAGTTTCTCATTGAATTTCATTGCTTTAGCAGACCGTTGAACGTAGTGGATGCCGAAGTCCATTCAGAAAAATTAATAAGGTGACTGAAATTTCTCCAGAGGAGAGAATAAAAATGCTTCTCCCGAAGTTGATTGAAAATTCGTACCTATTAATTTTAGCCTAATATCCAGGAATAAATCAAATACCTACAAGTTGCGCCTGGATATTGACCACTTCGTTCTATTCTGAGAGTTAGTTAGTTAAGTTAAGCTTTTAATTTAAGCCATAGCTAAGCTTTGCCATTCGAGTCAATCGAAAGGTTAAATAAAAACTGATTCTATCATTTCCATTGCTACAGCGTTTATTAACTCAAGTCCCTCATTTTGAATAAATGACTCGATGGAGTCAAGTAAATAAGGATGAAGGAAGGTTGATATTATTTAATTTTTGTAAATTTGTACGCTGGAGGCATCGTACAAAGTCAAAATTACTCTTTCACATTATCTAAATTACAAGGCTTGCAATGAATGAGAGTTATCATTGTTGGCACTGCTGCTTGATTGATGGGATTTAAGAGTTCAAATTAAAAATGAATAAGGATAGAACTTTTAAAATAAAATTTGAGTGTGTTTAGGACAGTTACTGGACTCATATTTAATACAAATATTCATGAGTTACATTGCGCATAGTAATTACTGCAAAATGAATCGTGATTCATAATGTAATATCCTACAAAGTGAAGCTACCCAAGCCTGCCTAACTCCAATATTGACGAAGGAGATTGATACGCTGAAATATGATAAGGTAAGCTATCATATTTAAAACATCTTATTAATATGACCTTAAATTCGTCTCTAGACTATTCCATTTGTTTACGATTAAGTTATTATTTATTTTAGTAATATCTCATGTACACGCAGAAAAATTAGACTGTTGACGCCAATAACGTTATCGACTCATAACAATTACTAAAATCCGTTACCTTTTTGATGGAACTGAATACCACAAGCGACTGATAATTGAGCAGCATGATTTTTCAATTCCTGGAACACATGATAATAGTTTTCAACTTCGCGGGATCATTACAATGTATAGTTGGAGTGATACAGGAAGAATTTTGTGCGTGTCTATTATTGAGGAAATAGATAAGATATATAGGGATAAGGTATAATTATCATATCACATCACTTGATGTCGATTTTGTTTATTCGTCTCATGCAGGAATAAAATTGATACGACCTCATAGTCATCGCAGGATTATTCCATTGAAGTCCGTTAACGTTCTTAGTATTTTCTTGCTACAGAATACGAATTTTACTACAGACGATGTATGCATATTCCTCTAGTCATGGATCTAATTTCATTTGACGACATATTCATGTTGAAAGAATTAATCGTTAACGCCGTATCAAAGAGGACCAACAAATTATTTCATAGTATCTTCAACGCCGAATATTACCAAAGAATGCTGATAAATGAAATTAAAACTTAACATATTCTGTAACCATCAGCTCAATAAAATTTCAATCTCAAGTTTACTTGCACAAAAAACTCACTATGTCAGTATCCTATTGAATTTTCAATAATTTTATAGCTGCTTTGATGCAGGAATTCCATTCATTATCTCGTATTTCATACTACAGGGAACAAAAAATATAAGCGAAAGACGATTCGGAAGGTCAATATATAGGACAATGTGTATCTACCCCATAAACAATACATTTGACTGATGACATGCCTTCGAGGCTGGCGCAGGAAAATACCTAAGAAAACCTGATGAGTTTAAAAAACTTTAACCCTAAGTATTCGCTGAAAACAAAACGAAATGGGAGTAAATGAATCGGGAATACATTTGCACTGTAACTTAAAGTAAACGATTTCTGAATAAATGTTGTGCGTTATGACAGAGAAATTTCCTTTATTGCTGTCGTCTCTCGAGAAATTGAGCATCTAACGCAATATACGTCAATGTAAAAGAAAAGGAATTCATGTCCACTCGAAACTGAAAGAATACAATAAGGGAATAGCAGGCTGCGTAGTTAACAAAAAAATGTAAAGAGGAATAGCAATGATTAAAAAAATGGTTTCATGGATGAGGAAAACTAATGCCCAAATAAATGTTAATATTTGAGGAATGAACCTATAAATCGAGCGAAATGTTTTCCTATTTTGGTTCTTTTACGGAACCATGCGCGAACTATTTAATGAATTTTAAAGGTTGACTGTGAATAAAGTATGCATGCATAATGAAAATTTACATTTCAAGTAGTTTGTATACTATATAAAAACTACATTTAGCATAAGTTCCTGGAATAATTCCGCCCGTGGCGAAATTCACAACGCTGAGGGCTAATACCCAGCAGCAGGTCCTAAATTCCAATTCGTATATACGAACAGATATTATCTTCTACTAAACCCAACGACATATTAAAGAAGTGGCGAACCATGTCACGGACAATTTAAAGGAGTGGATTCTAATTTACACTGATTATAGAAAAGTTAACTTCCCATTGACCTCGTACAAAAAATTCAAAAGTAATTATGAAAAATCTATGCCTATGCGTTTCATTAGCCACAGGAGTGGTCACATGCTAAATTACACCTAAGTACACATACGTAAGTGCAACTAAAATATTATAACAATAATCAGTTCAATATATATACTGATATCACGTATTTATCAAGAGTTTATCTGAAGAAAAACTCCATGGAACGTTTACCCAACGATGGGTAATTCGAGCCGTTTTAATGGCACGTGAGTCGAGAGAATTGGACTTAAGGAGGTAGAATGGCCTATTCTATACAGTCTTTATCCAAATCATTTTTAATACACTGTTCACTGTTCTTAGATGCAGAGACAATATTATCGCCAGGTTGAAAAAAATTATTCTCAGATCACGTAAACCTGTATCATCTTTCAGGTCAACCAATCATGAACTGCACTTCTCGTTTAGTTTTTATTATGTTTAAATCATCCACATCGATTAATTAGTTGACCAGGTTGGAGCCCTCGCTAGAGAACTGGTATCCCATCTTGATGGTCAGGGTTTGAATATCGGTAGTGGCGAAGATTTTTCAATAGAAACTCCGATCCCTGCTAGAGTGCTTCGTGGAGAGCACTCCAAGTGTTGTATTCCCTCCGTCGCGTCGGTTGGGACGTTAAACTGTGGTCCCCTTGGTGAGAGAGGTTAATACCGAAATTGGGTTTCTCTCCACCTCCTAGCATTTCCAAAACAATGTTACACATACCTTACACACCCACACATCCTCCATGGCGCAAAAGATCTAATATGTCGGTTGCCTCCCCAAATAGCCAACCAATCCAATTACAAGTCAATGAAAATAAAACTTATTTTCACTACGTTGTAATCCGAAAACAAATTGTTTGCAAAAATAAGAATATAATTAAGGATGCGGCAGACGCCGCAAAAACGACACGCATCCCGAAGTTGACCGTTGGTCTCCGTAACTCCGACGGAAAAACCTATTAATAGCTTCAATCCCTTGTCCAAAGATAAAGGATAATTATAGATAGGCCGACAAATTCCTCCGTCGCGAATACACCCCCGGCGGCCTTGAAGGAAAGTAAAGAACCCATGATGACGTCAAGGAGACACATTTTTACTTTTCATGTATCTTCTCGTAAAAATCCCACTCTCTTCCCAAAATTCCTCTTCTCTAAGAGTTCTTAGGAAAAGAGTGATATCCTCAAAAACGTCTCTGCACTTTATAGCCAGACGAAAAACAGGACCTGTTTATTATTTCTTCCCATAGCGTGAATGAAACTTGGGAGAGAGCAGTAAATCAAATCTGCCGCTATATAAACCCATGTTTTTAACAGCTTTGGGGAAGGATCGTAAAAAAATTAAGTTAGGAGGTTTCATTTGCCGAAAGAGAATATTTCAAAACATATACCATAATGAAGGTTTTACGGCTACAAATGACAGTTATTGTCCCCATAAAATGAGCACGCTACGTCATTATTTCTTTGCAAGACCTGTATGATTGTTGTAATATTTAGAAATTTAGCAAATTATATTATTAGTCAAAATTTAACGTAACGTGCACTGGTAGCGAAATTATTTTAGTTAAGAATACGTAATAATATGACACGGAATCGCCTCTGAGGGAAAACCTTATCGGTATGTGAATCCATGAAGTTAGGGCTCTATGTGCAAAGAGTAATAAGTTATTTCATCCATATCGTATGTGGTCTACAGGTTATTTGCGGTATACCTAAAATCGTATAAAATAATTTGTTGAAAGGAGAATAATACGAGTATGTTACCAGAGTAACTATTTTTTATTAACGCAATATTTTAAACAGTTATATAATACGACTCGTAGAATTGCTTCGAAAACATCTTCATTTTCGTTTTTTTTGTTGCGTACGTTACGTTGTTCGTTTCTTCGATTATAATAATATCTGTAGAATTCTATCGCATACAAGTCAATCAGTATAGGTAGGATGAATTACATTGTTGCTTTTTTATAAGAAGAATTCAACAATACATGTACTTTTTTATAAATAGCTTGAGAATACGACTGCATATTTCTTTCAATTACGTGAAAAAACACTACGTTCTATTTAAGAGAAAACATGTAGACCGCATACGACATCTCGATCGGAGCTGTTCCTAAATCGCATACAGAATTTTAGTATTTCCGCATACGACTAAGTTTTTTCTCCTTTTGACCCACGCTTCAAGCTAGTTTTAGCATTTGTTTTCGAAGGTGTTAAAGTATGGAATGACATGCCGACTCTGAAATAAATTAACTTGGTAGGGTCGAATTTCTCTAAATAAATTAATCATTTTTGAATCAGAATTTTAATTTAGACATTTGAATCTTTTTGCCCGATGGTCTATCACGTACTACACTCATTCACTTAACTTTTAACGCACTTACACTCTATTTTTGGCTCCAAAATATGGATTTGCTTCATTAGGTCAAAGTGAAAAATAAAAAAAAATCACTGGTGAATTGCAAAGCTGTTTTATCATTATTAGCAACGTGTTTATTATATTTTTATTTGTCACCCATGATAACATTTTCAAACTTTTGCTCAGATACTATTTTGCCCAAATAATGTTCACCTGGCGACATTGAGAAAAGATGGTTAAATTAGCAAAATACACTGGAGGACACAAATTTACTTAGTGATACTGGCTTTGCTCTCCAAAATTTAATTTTTGCACATCCTGGAAGAAAACAAGATATTGAAACGAAGTGTAATCTTCTCTTAAGGTAAAAGCTACGTGAAAATGACAAGTGATTACCGCAGGCAAGAATATAACGACGGCAAAGATAGTCGCCCTCCCTCGCCAACCGCCGAATTCAATCAGCGTTCTCGAGAATAGAGGTCAAGGATTAACGACTGTCCCGGCGACGCCTTATACATAATGTAGGTGGTTCTAACAAGATTCAAGTATGAAACATGACACAAGATTAGGGAGAGAACGCAGGGATTCAACGAACAGTGTCAATTTGGCTAAGCCAGTTGATTCCTCTAATCGTCACAGCAAGAGTCAATTACGAAAATCTTCCAAAGTCTCCCAAATAACGGATTAAAAATTGCTTTGGTGACAAAATGACAGTGGATTATTTATGCTCATCTCAACAAGGGGTATTCAACCGAAATACCTCGGGATCACTTCTCATACAATTTTACAAAAAAACAATTGATTGATTGCCTTCTGGTTTAGTTTTAGGTATGGATAAGAGTTAACTCTTCAATGTCCAATGACATTGATCGAATTAAGCCTAATAAACTAGGGAAATGAGTTGGCGAGGTAACTAGATTTGGTACTGGTTTTTCAACCCGAAGAACCATGTTTGAATCCCGGCAATGGCGGATATTTTTCTTTGGATCCTTTATCGCCTTTCGTTAATAGTAGGCTAATATTAACATTGGGTTTCTACCAATTCTTCCTCCATTTACCAACTCATTCTTCCTTAAAGAGCATTTTCGCTTATCATAAATGGCACAAAACGACCAAATTCGGTCGTCTCCCCTAATAACCAAACAGCTAAACCATCTTTCATTACTCGATATTTAGTTCGCACTAAAGACTGAATAACACTTTCACACAAACACACAAACTATGTATACTAGACTAGATAAATTCAATGCATGGCTCGTTTCGTCACACAAACAACCCTGTTATTTGGTTCGTCTGTGTGACGAATCCCATCTCATTAAATTAATCAGCGATAGTTTATATATTTTATTTTTACTGTGGCCATTAAGTTTTACAAAGTTTACAAATTTTCATCAATTTCATATTTGAGTTATTCACGGTAGTCACTTATTCTTTACGGCAAGAAAATAAAATGCAATGGAAAATTCTGGATAAATAAAGAAGCCATATTTCTGATTTAATTTTAGGTGTAAACTGGTCATAAGTTTTTCTAATAATGTCAAAAACCTTCTGAACAGAACACTAGAACAAATAAGTAATTCCCCGTGCACGGCAACAATTAAGCCTTTTTGCCGTCCGATTCAATTGACTAAATACTCTTAATTTTAAAGAAAAGGATTTAAAACATTTCCAAGCCGGCTACATTGTAGAAAAGACTACTCAAATAATATTGAACCCCAAACCAATACAAAACTTAACAGGGATAGGATGAAAATATACCCAAATAAAAACGTATGTTACACAACCTCTGAAAGTTTTAACCAGATGTAAGCAGTACATTGTGTCTACATTATATTGAAATCTGGGGCCCATGAAATAACAGGTTGAACATGGGTTATTACGACGTTTTAGCATATTTAGAGATAATTATTTAAGTTAGGGGCTTCTTAATAATGCCGGCCATTAACAGTTTATTTCATGTACCTCTCATTAAACCGTTGCACTCAGAGATAGTCATACTCCTATATTCACATCCACATACTACCGTAACAAGAAGGGAAAGTACCAATTCAAATGAACACTTTTGAGTGCATTTGAAGTGAAAACGTTAAAAGACTAACGCAATACATTTTGCTAAATTTTCGTATTTGTTACGGCGCTCTAAAAAAGGAACATGTAGTGAAAAATTTTAACTTCGTTGCTGCATAAATCAAGAATGCAAAACAACCCTTGCAGCTGATTCAATAACCACTATTCTAAAATTCATTTATGCGGGTTTATTCAAGAAACGCCTACACATGCGTATATATTTAGGCCGACGCGACGGCAAAAGAAAACTTCAGCCCTAGTGGCTCAAGTTTCAAAATCGCTGAAAAATAAAGTCCAAACCAGCTCAGTACCAGTTAAGTAAAACTATCAACG
Source organism: Pyrrhosoma nymphula (assembly GCA_963573305.1). NCBI lineage: Eukaryota > Metazoa > Arthropoda > Insecta > Odonata > Coenagrionidae > Pyrrhosoma > Pyrrhosoma nymphula. Next base: position 43,808,859 of record OY754329.1, read on the forward strand.
TATTTAAAGTTTCTAACTACAAATTTACTCTAGTTTTATTTCAATTGGTGCCAGTTAAAACTCATCTAATACTAACTTCCGCAAAAGAAGATGCTTACCTCTTATATTTTGACTCTTATAAGAATATTTTGGCCATGATCAAACTTGGATTGCAACAGAAATCATATTTATTTACTCACTGAAATACAGCTGGAAAGTGTATTTCAAGAAGCATACAGTGAAGACAATGAAACGATAAATCAATTTGGCACAAGCTAAATCTTTTACTCATTATAAACATGAAAAATGCCAGAGATGTGGGAGAGGGAATTTTTAGAAGAACAGGTCACCTTTGTGGAAAACCATCTTAAAAGTCTTTGGTTGCTTTTTATAAGAGAGAAAGAAGGAGATACTGTAGCAGTTAGGACATGGGTAACAGAACCTATAAAGCAGGATACCCTATTTCACTTACTGTCTTCACTACTCGCTTGAAGGCTTAGAAGTCTTCAAAATTGCTGTATTAATTGTTTTTAATAGATGGCATATTTCATTCAGTCCAAAATTACCACATTTTAATGAAATAATAATAGCTAAAAGTAAATAAGTTTATTTAAACTTTGGCCTGAAGATTACCAACATTTTTATCGCCTAATTTCAGTTCAGCCTTTTTACTAGATTACTCTAGTTGATGTGTAACTTTTGATTGTTCTCCTGGGTCAATAAATAATATATATATATATATATATATATATATATATATCTTTTACCTTTTCAATAATTACCCTAATTGATACGCAACTTCTGAATGTTGTCCTAGGTTAAGCAATCATATATAAATCGTTATTTTTTCCAATGTACTGGAAACCCCGAAATATCATATGGTGTTGGATACCCGTTTTAGTACCTATTTATGTCGAGATAAAAATAAAATACATCATCTAATACTTGTAAGTAGTCAATCTAATTTCCTCACTTTAAGCATGGGTTACTATTAGGATCATCTGAAAAACAGGCTCCACCCGGAAAGTTTATGATTATAATCAAAGTTATACTTTATGTATTCATGTTTATCCAACATTTTCATTCAATACGAGAGGAATCATCAGCCGTCGTGACTACATCGTTATTTCTAATTCAAAATGCATAAAAATAAAATACTTGACCAAATTTCAGATTTGAATATAAATATCACCCCATGATGTTGTTTACCTATAGATGGAAAATAATTAATTTACGTTTGCAAGTACGTAACACATATTATCTGATTTTGGTGTTAGTCATGTGAATATCTGTTCCATTTACTAGGGAAAATCAAGTCAAACTGAAAATTCATTTAAGGATTAATTCTTATAGAATGGTACCTACGCTAAAATTGAAACTCCGACTATACATCAAATTTAGTTGCAGTCCACAAGCTGGAAAAATAAAACATTATTGCAACAACCGGCACGTCAGAAAACATTGATTCCGACGTCCAAACCTACCATTAATATTCTTTTCCATCTGGTTAGCATCACTGAGGAGCAATTTATTGTTGTATGAAATGCCCGTGACGTCGGAGTATTCAGAAAATTCAGAAAGTGCACAAAAAAATTCCTCTTTTATGATAAATTGGCACTCCATTCCGGGCATTGGAACAACAGCGTTGCCGCATCCACTGATATCTGGAGTACATTTACGATCAGTTAATCCTTTGGTTCGCAATGCGTTTATCATTCTGAGCTTTATCTAGTCAAACATAAAACCTCAGCTGGTAAACGTGCGGTTTTATCTGGTTTCCACAAAGGGTTAGTCATCGTTCAATTTAGTCTGCACAAGTGTACAAGCTATAAATAACCAATACTGGCCTCCAGAGTTCATAGACTAATAACTCACGCGCCAAAAACAAATGACAGCACCGCGGCGAGAAATATTTCTGCTTTATTAATCTCAACGGGCATTTTGGATTTCTCGATTGACATCGAAACATATGCAAACAGAATAATACATTGATTTATAAATATTATCGGTTACTTCTACATATTAACACGTGTTATAATAAGAGCTGTGATTATTCCTAGACGGATTAGATTGTGGTGGAGGGCTAAAGCAAATTATGAACCACTGTCTACCTCACTGTGTATTGTAAATTATTGCCAGAATGCTGCTCATTCAAACTTAAATCAATTTACGCTATTTAGCCTTGAGGAATGAGGAATTCTTTTATTCAATTATGGTAGGGGGATAAAATAAAAAATAAACCTCGGGGACTTAAATGACCCAACGGTGGTAACAAGCGGCTTCCTAATTATGTTAACGTGATTTTTCATGAAAAGTATACTTAGGATGACACGAATAAAATATGGATCATTTATTTATGCCGAATCCTGGAAAACAAAGAAAAAAAGGCAATGAATAACTCACCACTCCGACGTCCGTTTGCATAATAAGAGAACATCTGATTACAGTCTGGTCCTCCATCCTGGAAGTAAAAGACACGGACAACTTATTAAGCTGTTATAATGGATAAATATTTCTCATCCCGTTAGTGCTAGAATCCTTATAGTCTGCTTATTCTTTTCTTCATTATATTATTTCGTTATAATACACATTTATTAATCCTTATAAAATATGTTAAACTTCAATATTAGAAATGTATAACCAATGACCCAAATCATCACGTATAATTAAAAGCGAATAGCTAATCATAAAATGGCAAGGTTCAGGCTAAAGTATCAAAAATAGGATAATTGATAAACAGCTGCAGTTTGAATAGTTTTTCTCACAGACACCGATGCACGCTTCACCTTTGTTTACTTTTCGTCAATTGCGTAAATAACGTTGTTAAGGGATAATTAGATTGCAGACATATATATGACAATGACAGGGTCACAATTATTTGTAAAACAATATCATCGCTGGCAAAGGTTTATTCTTATGCCAGTAGATACGGAGAGGAACACATACACGTAAGCATTTCACGAGAAACGGAGGCGAACAAGAAGTGCCAAGGGGCTAAGAATACTTTGAAATTAGAAACTTATTATAAAATTGAAATAATAGAATTCTGGAGCATATTAAGGTTCACGACGTTTTGAAATTCCAAGGGTTGAGGGACTTCAATTTAAGACGAAAATATACATTCTCATCACGCCATACGATTTCTGGGTATGTAAAGTCAAAGAGCTTATTTATTGCGCTACGTCTAGGAACTGGCCTTCCTTTTGCAGTCCTCCATGATCCTATATTCTCGCATGCCTTGCTTCCTATTTCACTTACACTACATTTATGCACTGCGTCGTACACGCTCGCCTATTCTGAAATGTTCTTAATTTCAAAAGTTTCTTCCACCACGCACATCCATGACTTTCTCGGTCTACCCCTTCCTCTCTCGCCCTTCACTCCTCTATCATCAGTCTTACTGGAATTTTGTAAGGAAGGAATATTATTGTATAGGAGACGAAGCATGCGTTAAGATCTATCCTGGTCTGGTGGGTAGGTGAGGAATTTCCGTTTCGGAGAATAGCTCATTGTACAATACAAGATCGGCCCAACACGAAATACGAGTTACTGATCCCTGCGGGATCTAACGAACAGATTAATTCAATGCATGGATAGAGCAAAACACCCTCCGGCTTTTCTGTAACGACTAGCCTGATCTCAATTCGCAGTTTGAAGCCACCCAACTACGTAGGGGTCGCTTCCATACATTAGGGCTGACGGAGCACTTGGTATCTCATAATCGCCCGGAAGGCGTTAGCATGGTGAGTGAATTTTATCCTCAATCCAACATTAGTGCCTTAATACTGTAATCCAAGCTCAGACGAAGATTCCATTTATTAACTCAGTATAAGTGTTACCGTAGGTACTGGTAATACCCAAATAATCTGATGTGAAAACTAGGATACTGTTCTCCGATAGCAATAAAAACTACCCGAAATTAATGGCTAATATCCCACCAGAGAGAGGTATAATATGGCCAAGCCACTAAATTAGTTTCAAAATACTTCGAGCTCTGAAAATTATTTACAGGTTATAAATCCGCATTTTTTTCTGCCGAGCCACATGATTTTTAACACCTAGACATAAAAACTCCTTCACTTCTCTCCAGGCCGTAAATATCTCATTCCATCCATTACAGCAGTCATCGAACCATTATCAATAAATATTCCCTATATTCACGGAGTTATACGAATTACCAATAAAATCTTTTCAGAAAAATTAAATACCTATTAATAAATATTATTGTTTCATCACATATAGGGATAGAATGGCACAATAATTCATGTCAACATCAGAAGAAACAGCACTTTTTATCTTCTACAACAATAAATGTTCGGACATATATTTTTTATCATAATAGCTACAAATGATGACAATTTGAAATAATGTTTAAATGGATTAAATAGTAAGGAAAGCACTTGAGTAAGTTATCACACATCAAATTGAACAACTGTTTCGTCAAAATTAATGGAGAGCTGAATATTTTTTTAACTTTAATAAGTATGCAAAGTGAGTCTTAAACATGATAATAATTCCGCAATGGTACATACATGAGAAAAGTGGTAGAACTTTATCCGAGCGTAGGTTTAGAATCTATCTGTACATAAATAAGCTCTATTGACAAATCCTTTTTTACACAATAGTTTTAATACAACTGTTACTGACGAGATATCTGCGAGTATAAAAACGTATCAAACAAGTTGTAAATTACATCGGCATAAGTTTAACAGGTCTCACTCATAACTTGAGACCTTAGAATGTCAACGAGCCATGAACCAATTTCAATAGAAACTATGGAATTTTTAAGTGAAAATAAATCAATCCTTTGATACGAATTTTGCAACAAGAGTAAGAATGCAGGAAATATCGAATACATATAATATGAGCAGTGATGTGCACATCATGTGATCAAATCAATGAATAAAATATAGCTTTTGGAAACCGGATATGGCAAACCACAAAGCCATTTCTTTATTTCCTCATTCATTATAATTTATGGTATATCGCGAAGTATTTATGACATACTAACCGCCCCTACGGTAAAAATAATAATCACGCTTTAATGCTCCTTTAGAGAGGTAATTCTCAATGATCCCCCGTCAGCGTATTATTCTGACTACATCAATGAAATATTTCAACAACCTTTCACAGATTGGCATTTTTAATATCACATTCCAATCAAAGAGGCCCAAAATAGATTGCATTTGGTGCATGCTATAACAAAATATATATACTATTGTATTATTATTTGTACGACGGGTTCAGCCAATTTGCAACATCATGAGATGACAAAATATTCACCGAATATTTGTTTATTTTTTTATGTTTCTCTTTGTAATTTGTAGGATTACAAAAGTTGGTGGTAGGCTGAGAAATGTATTAAAATAAGTGAGTAGAACCGTGGATCAAGGGCTGGGGATGTGAGAAAGACTATTGCTTTTCCTCAGTTGATTTGTCGTAAAGGAGTATGGAGGGGTGCGGGAATAACTGCTCGTTGCATAAGTCCACTGAGTGCCTGATAATCTTGATATTCTCGACAGAGTCCAATTTTAAGACTTTGAAGAGGACAAGTTATATTTAGGGAGAAATTACGAAGTGAAGCTTAAAACAATAAACTTCATGAAATTATATCGTTATAATTAAGGACGTGGAGAACAGAGATGAAGTAATGAGAGAAATCTTTATAATTAGAGTCAAGAAGTATAGGACGAAAATCAAGGGAAACCTCTACGCAGGAATATATAAGAGGAACTGAAGGATTGAAACTCCGAGAAAGCAAAAGAAATTAGATAATTTGAAATATTGTGAACAGTTGAAGTACTGCACGCGGTGGGAAAGGCCTTGAAAATGGGATGATTGGAGAAGGTGGCTGATCAAAATTTCAGAGCTGTAATGAGATTAAGAACCGAAAACAATGCGCAGTAGGTTCATTTTCATCAGTGTAGGACACGGGAAGTCCATTTTTGGAAAACACGAAGAGGAACAAATTAAAGAACATTCACAGATTATCGGCTAAAATGGTTAGAACTAGCCTAGAGTTATATCGAGAGTTAAAGAGGAAAGTAGGAAAATGAAAGACTTAATATAAAAGGCAGTCGCTCCTCAGAAGTAAATAGTTACTTGACGAGTACTGAAATGGTACTCATACTAAAAGGATGGAATAATAAACACTTTGTAAATCAATACCGTCATTTACAAATTTGGGAGTTTGGCAACATACGAGTACTTATAACCGATGCTGTAGGGCTTTGATGTGGTTATCAGCTTTAGGAAAAGGGCTATTAATTGCTTAACTTAATGCCTCTCAGTAGATAGCGTGCAATATGTGTATCAATCAAATCTTTTTTATGCACCTTCCGACTCGAACAGTTATAACAGCGAAAATCAAGCAAACGAGCATATTGGGTTCATCAACAATTTTTTGTAACCCAATACTATAAAATTAAAATTAAAATTTATCCCTAAAGAACGTCATACACGGCAATAAATAGTGCGTCTTGGCTAATTTATTGACAAACTTGTAATTGTATTGGCATTCACATCGCCTCATGGGCAGTCGTCTGGAAAAACCAAGCGTTACCAAATTAGTCAAAATTGTATGCTCTTATCTCTTCCACATTATCTAACCAATTTTAACCAGCCATGTCTCCTTCTTGAGTGCAAAGATGAAGTATTTTAAGGCATGCGTTTTACTTCATCCATCCCCACCACATTTTCCAAGGAGCTGAGTAACGACAAGGTTAATATTCGGGAAGTGATATGCGCTCATGTGGCGCAGTTTATTTTTCGTCATTGCCATTAAATTTAAATAAATAATGATGACAATCCTTTTTAAAGGTCCAGAGAAAATTATAAAAATATTGATCGAAATCATTGTACCATGGCTAACAATAAATAATTTATCCAACATAATCGGTATCTTAAAGGGTCTAAGGAATCAACTTAGAAGTCAGGAAAGGGAAGGAGCTAGGGTCTATGCAAACACACTTATGTAGATGAGGTAGGTTACTAGCGCCACGTAACCAACTGTGAAGGTTCCGCAATATGTCCTTAAATGTTGTTCTGTCTTCTTTTTCCATTTCTAGCCTCCAAAACCACAGACTTAAAACTGATATTAAACTCCTCCACAATACCCTTAACTCGACCATTGACAGTCCTGAACTGTTTTCTCTCTTCAACTTTAGGATACCAACTCAATCCACCCGCACGCATTCACTACTCCACCTGCCTATTCCTAGGATATCACTCACCCAGCGCTCACCTTTATTTCGCCTCTCCTCCCTTCTAAATTCACTCCCTCACACTGTCGATCCTTTTTATTTATCATGTAACCATTTCACCACCCAAGCTATATCACACCTGTCAACAAATTTAATATTCCCCTTTCTATGTTGGACTCTGCGTTGTTGATTTTTATGTTGTTCTTGTATTTTTGTCATCTTTCATGTTTATTGTTAAATTTTTCACTATAAATTGGCGCTACTGCAGTATGTAAACAATATTCAGAATAAATTAATATCATCTTTCTAGTGATAACACAATATCAGCCTCTTATCACACTAATTTTCGAGATATTTTACAAAACGTGCAGTTGTTTTTCATTGGATTTGGAACGAATGAGCACTCAGAGAGACAGTGTTAAAAAATTTGACAGTTCTGATATACAGATCGCATGAGAATTAAAACATTGAGTTGTTTGTATGTTTTCTTAATTATTTAAAAAATTAATGTGTTTTACTTCAAATCAATTTTATAAAGTCCTTAAACATTCTGTTAGGAAGGCATTTTCAGCGTATGGAATGGAAAAAAGTCAAGTGGAAGCCTAAAAAATGAATATTTATTGAAAAGCCTGAAGGCTCAGTCATAAAAAATTCAAAGTTTTTGCATCTGATATAATATCTTTATTTTACGCTTCTTACAGCCCGTTAATAAAAAAAAGGATTGGATATGGTAGGTACCTACTTTTACTAGAAAATAATCTCTCTCAAATTATCTCAACTCCGCAAATCTAGACGGTAGACGTATACCGTAGCGACTGTGTTATAACAAAACCTCCCCGTATTTATTTTGTCCAATACCTGGCGACGAGACAGGACGAGGGAAATATCACATGTCAAGCTACCGCTGCTCTGGGAAAGCAGCAAACACTGACGGCTGAGCCCGGGGACAAAGCGGACGGGAGTGGTCAATCTGCATCACATCCTCCTGCTCCTCCTTGAACTGCTTCGGGAGGGTCCTCAAGAGCATTCAGTTTACTCCAATAGCGCCCCCTTTTATCGGCTAAAAAAATAAATTTGAGAAGCCAGACTACACTGAACACAAGACCGTTCCGTGCAATCCCTCAAAACCAGATCGCTTCTTTCTGTCGTCGGCTGAGAAAGGAAAAAGGAGGGTTTGTCGTTGAGAGGAAGGAGGGGAAGCCGAGAGGACCTGAGTCAGCCGTGTTCGCTTTGCTCTCCGTGCACCGCTCCCCGCTTTCCCTCCGGTCGCCGTTTCGTTTGACAATTTTTTTTCTCCCGCCTCACCCTATCTCTCCCAGAGACTATGCTTCCGCTAGGATAGTCCACGCACAGATACGACGTTCTTACCATTTGCGGAAAGCGAGAGAGAACGGATGAACTTGCTACATGGTAAGGGATTCACGTACGATGTCACACGTGCGACAAAAAAAAGCAATCCGTTCTTATTTTTTGTGCGAAATGATGGTGAATCAAACGTCTGAAGCAAAATTTCTGTATGGAGACAAAGGAGATGATGCTATAATTTTTACCGGTCTATTTCTCGCAGAACCACGCGCACCTCCTCCAATTTCTTTCCTTTGAGGCTGCACTGCACTTTTATGCGCAAGTTACTTTCTATGAGTGACATATTACGTAATTTGCAGAAGTAATTCGGCTATACAAGCCACTTATGGAGCTGTTGTTGCCACTTCAAGTGGCAACCAATATTATTCTGAAAGCAAATTGCCGATACAGAATTTGTTCCTAAAGTTTTCTCTTCTTTCAGCAATTTTTATCTCATCGGACGTAATTCAAAGGATTGACATCAAAGCGGTCAACCATTCAACGCCTCCAGTACTATTTAAACGGAGCAGGAACGTTGAAATACTTGCACTTTCAGCGAGTATTTGCTTGTCAAAATACGAAGTTAATACATAAAGACAATTTATTAATGTTTGAAAAAGTTTTCATCAATAGGTATACTTATCATGCGGAAGAAAGTTAAGGAACTAGCTTGTGAAAATGTTTTCTTTCGTATAACCTAGCCCTTAAGTTGTCACTGAATTACATTTCCAGTGTAATTCCGCAGTCTTTTTCACCTCATATGTACGACTGGTGTCCTTACACTCACTGCCACACAATCTAGAGACCTGCAAACCGGGCGCGATATACGGTCGTCCCTCGCCTGGCTATGTGCGAGAGATAGAGAGAAACGGAAACACGAATGCACAGAACTGTTTTTGACGACAACTTCCGAAGTGTCCCGACTGACATGACTGCCTTTCGCCGCCGAGTGCCCGTGCCCGATCGAGAGCCGGGTGCCCGGTGGGTGGCCGGGCGTCCGGCCACCCACGGGGCACTCGGTACACTCTTTTCGCCCAAAAAATCGGCCGCCTTGCGGATCCCAATTGGGCATTCCCCACTGCCCGCCCCCTTCTTTCAGAGGCGGGTGACGGTGCGTGCCGGGCGCCCGGTAGGAACCCGGGTACCCGGGCGAACGGGCACGGTCGGGTGCCTACGTCTTTCGGGCAGAGGCGAACACGGGCTCGGCCGAACTAGGGAGTCGGGCGAGGGTCGACCGTATTTCGCGCCCGGTTGCAGGAGGGCTATTACGGATCTTGGGCGACTCACTCGTCACTCACTCGAACTTGCCACTCGCAAGTCGCCACTGCGATTACGGAACTGGGTGCGACTCGTATCTCGCTAGCGACTTGACGGGCGACTTCTGAGTGTATGAGAATCTCCAGTACAGTTTTCTGAGCCAATAAGCAGCCTTGTTACAAGTCACGTGGTGCAGCAGACGACTTGAAAATGACGAGTATAATGTGATATCGTCACTTAGCTATATAGTAAATAGTACTTCCACAGATATGTACAATATTTTGTGCATATTTCAATGCAATAAAATTGATGCTCGGATGCTAGGTACGAGAATTTGCAGGAATTAGTGGAATTTCATTCGAAGCGGTCAAAATTGATAGTACCTATTTCTTGGCCGATAGAAGCAACTTACAAATAGTTTGAAATAATAATTTAGGCACTAATAAGGGCAGCAATGGATACGATAATAACTCGAAAATATCCAACGAGTGAGCTTCAATCATTTTCACTCGTGAGCTAGCCAAAAATGCTTGAATGAAACGGTTATATACCAATGGGAAATAATTCGGCAACTATAGTATAGTACCTCCCTAAGTACTGTATTCCACAGCAGCACAATTTGTTTTCAGCATATGCTTTTCACTTAAAACGTTTTCACCACATATGTGTGATGTGAAACATGCTCAGCATAAGGCAGTGACCATTTATCCCGCTTATTAAATGCGTTCTATACAATGACTTTGCAATATACAGGTAACTACTTGATGTATTTAATTGACTCTCCTTTTAAGCTTCCTTGCCTTTCACTGCAGACTTGCTTGCAGCCTACTGAGCTGGCGCATTTTTTGCCAGAAATGTGAATTATACTAGGTATTGACGGAATAGGCCCAAGTAAAAAAATTAAGAAAAATAAAACACCGAGTTGTTATATTAAAGAAAAAATTACGTTTACATTGATTCAGTAGTAGTATATATATATATATATATATATCCACCTCTAAATATGGGTCTGGAGGGCAAGTAAATGCCAAAAGGAAAGGGTATTTTACAATTCAAAACACTAATTCTATAAATCTGATATTTATTGTACCATATTGTACGACTATTATTCCTTTATTCGTCGATTACAATCCCTGATTTATTTTACACATGAAACTAATTGAGGTAAGGTATCAATTGAGGTAAGGTAAAGTAACTATGATCGTTGAGGATCGAGGTAAATGTAAGAAAAACAATAATACTTGACAAATTTATTTGTGTCACTTTTCTGATAAAAATATGCCAACGATAAATTAAAAAGTATCAAATACCGATCCCAATCACTTGCATCAATAGCATGGAGGAGCACATCAATAACATACTACTAATTATATGTCTCCGTTTATAGAACTTCATTCACATCAACACGATTTTACCCACCACTTGCACTAACCCTTCACTAGCAAATCATGACTCACGACGTCCATATAACGAAGATAATGGGCATACATTCTACAGCCAACGAACTTGTCGACAGAATCAAGAGTTGATTCGAAAGCAAACAACACAATCTTCCAAACAACAAATCCATTGTTTAGGAATAGTAACCAAAATCAAGTACGCTAGAGCTAAAGGGTAGCAAAATGAATAACATAGACATATTATTCGAGCCAATTTCATCACAGTTCAATCACAATAAAGCTTCTGCTAAAACAACTCCGCGATAAAACATTGTCACTATCCAAATCACAACCGAAAGATAACGCAACACCACTATGATTTTTAATCAAACAATGAATCTACATTGTTACAATATTCACTGTAGGTAAATATCACTAAGTATCACCATGGTTGCACAAATAACTGATTAAGCACATCGATGGATAGTGGCGAAATGAATACAATAGAACACATTAGGTATTACGCACTGCACTCGCGTAATCAAAACACACGTGAGAAGAACAGGGTACCGATGAACTCGGATAAATTTATTCCTCGGAATCAACACTACTTCACCGGCAATTCGTCATTTTAACCTAAATCCATGGCTTATCATCTCTATATTCCTGCGTAAACAACAGACAATATGGACGGAAGACATCTTTAAACAGCAGACTATCGCCAAGCGAATCGGAATCAAGCCGGCGACTCGACGAGTGAGCACCTTCGTCGAGGGTGACATGGGGAAGCGACTATTTAGTCGCCGAAGGTTACAAAACAGTGTTCCGTAATCGCTCGCGGTGAGAGCTGAGTCACCGGCGACTCCGAGTCACCATACGGCCGGCGATTCAAGATCCGTAATCGCTCAGGGTGAGAACTCAGCCTGAGTCGCCGAAATGCTAGTTGTCGCCGGTGACTCGCGGTTCCGTAATAGCCCTCCAGGTCTCTACCACACACCCAAGAGGCAGCTCACGGGGTAGAACTTAGATGTGGAAGCGATTTTTTTATGAGTTGCACAGTAAGAACTTAAAGAGAATATCCAGTTGTTTTTAAGTTATATTTTGGTATACAAACTGTTTTCGCTCCGGGAACAAAAATTTCTCTTTCACTACCTTCTCATCTAGTCTCTACGAAACTGTATCCGTTTGGTATGTAAACGCATAGAATGTAATTGTAATGATGTCTCCTTGACATTTGCAGGAAACCAGAAAGAGCTTCATATCGTGAGTGGACAACTTCCAACGATTCGTGTCCTTATTACTTTAAGGTGTTGCAGAACGAAAGCCGAGGGCAATATTCATGAGCATGGGAAATATCGTGTTAGTGGTAAAAAACAAGTCAGTCCGTAGCTTTAGTTACGTTGAACGACTATAATGTAAATGAATAAAAAAAAGCTTCGAGTGATCCTTGGCATAATAAATATTAAAACATTGGAACTGAATGTGAATTGGAATTTCCACACATTATGTCTACATTTTCTTCTCCGATTCTCTTGCATTGCGCGTGAATCTTTATTAATGGCTCTCCCTCACCCCATATGGGATAACTGGATTTATAGGCATCGCAAAACCTATTGGCCCTCTATAGCTGAACATTTTAGGAGAGCGAGGGTGAAGGGAACGTGAATAAGCAGGCAGAAGGGCCGAGGATCTTTTGCGGGGAACTCTTGAGTGATCTTAGGTCATTTTGTCCCACCATCCTCGGATGCTTACCTATTACTGATATCACAATCTTAATAGACGAGTGACACTAAGGTTTGCATCTCCAATGCCTTTGGTGTTTATCATTCAAAGAGTTCCGACGCAGCCTCCATTCTATTATAGGTTAGATTGACGTTGGAATTTTCCCAGTCATTCAAGTGCTTGAAAGTACAGCACCATGTACACAATATACTATCCTATATTTCCATTCCCTTAGCCAGCGTACTGGTATCAATGCTTGCTAATCATCGCAAGAAAAAGGAATCACAAATAAACCATTCCGATGGGTACAGCAAACCTCATATCCGAGGAAATTCTGTAATGGCTAACAATATAATAATTTTTAAAGTATTAACCAATGAACCCATCATTAAGTAACTATTCTTCTATGATGGATGCATGAGTCTTGACTTTTCCACTTTAGACTGAAATTTACTTTGTATTAACACCAGTTGAGTAAATGAATCGATACATCGAGTGGCAAATAAGAATAACATTTGCATTCCCTAGCTCATACCAAATTATCTACTCAACTTACAGTTAAAGTATATATTAGCTTTGGTGAGTGCATTAAAATAATTAAAGTGGTGAGAACGGCTCCTGATCTCTTTCTAATCAAAATAATATCTCAATTATGCATTCACATAGGGAGTAAAATGTAGGAAAAACTGTCAAAGTACTAAATATTTCTCTAAATGATGTCAAAGCATAAAATCTAGCTCACAAGTGCGCACAACAAATTTGCATTAAATTGCTACGGTCTATTGTACGGTAAATTGTAAGGTCTAACACAAAATGTAGATAATGTCAATTCCATTTGTTCGTGTGTCTCCTAGTCAATTCCCGTTAAGAGATGATTCATGAAATGGTCAGTACCCACAACCAGAAAAAAACATGACCTTAATCAGCCACTCCGTGAGAATAAGTGTTTGGTCATCATTGTCAGGGACGCTTCGCTCCTGCGGGCGGAAGGGAATTGTCCATCGGTTGGCATCACAAGGAAGTCCGACAACCGTTTTTTTACCAAACAGTCTCCGCTCTTCTGAGTCGCTCCGGACTGGTCCTTCCTCTTTTATCACTCACTTGCCCTCCGCCCACGCCCGCCCGGCCATTTCACGTTTACATTCGTGTGCACGCCCCCTAGACGTTTCGTTTCGATACGCGGCGGAACATTGCGGGGGCGATTCCGTGGGATGGTCACGGCAAACTTGATGAGGCATGACTGCGCGTGTTTGCAACCCACCCATTCCTTCTCCACCAAAGAGCTACCCGCCCAGACTTCGAGAATCGCTCCCTGGCGCCGATTAATCCAAAGCAGGCACGGCGTAATATTGCCTGAGTCCGAAGACTGCTGAATACATTAAACGAGTGTTTTTTTAATGCGACGGCTTTTGAGGAAGGGATCCACCTCCATCCGTATAATAAGTACCTATTTTTCAGCAACTGAATTGTTTGGTGTGAAAGAATCATCTTGCAATGATAAACGCCATTTGCAATAGGAAATTCTTTTTCCGTGACATAATAAAAATTACGAATATGAATGCTAAAAAAATGTAGCACGAAATACAACTGTGCAGTTTAAGTTAGAGATTTCTGAGAAAGTTAGGTAATGTCGATATAACGCGAGTAAAATGTTTCCAGCGTGAACAATCAGAGCATCAATTCGATGTTGAATTAAGCACTCGTCGCGATATCGAAGGATCCGGGTTCTAGTCCCGGTCATAGCGAATGTTTTTCCTCCGTGGAATTTTGCACTCGTGTGCACTTGCGGGTGAATCCGTAAAGGTGATAACGTGGGTAGCCACGGTATCCTCAAAATATTTCGGCGATGGATTTCAATTGGCATATTACATATGCCAACAATTTAGTCGAATCTTCCTGATTTTTTCAATCAAATTTCGTCACTTATTTATCATAAGGCATTTAGGAATCTTTTATATAAACCCTGAAGGTTTAACTTGCGTTGAAATTAAAACGATGCCCAGGTATATATACCACAAAATAAAATGCAAAGCATATAGGCCCGACGATATAATGGGGCAGTAGGATAGCGGCATAGTAAAGAGGATAACTGAAGGAAGTATGCTGGACATGCCTGGGAGAGGGAGAAGGGCAGTCCACGATGTTTGACTTCTACCTTTATTACCAATTTAGCACGCATAGGCATGCTATTCCCAGGGAAAAAATCATGAAAATGGTGCATAGAGCCGAAACCGTTGGCGGATATTAGAAATGAAAATAGTAGAAATCACTTAGTAATCTCTTATATAACATGTTGAACGAAAACATTTTTCACCAATTGACGCATGAGATAATCTCTAATGATCGGATCTAATAAAGGAGCGCAAAAACATGAAAATTCAAATAATAATTAAATATTGAAGAATAAATTAACTTATTGAAGTTATACTTCTTTGCGCCCGTTGGAGACTTTTGGGATGGGATGTTGGTCGAGAAACCGCGTCACGCTCTTTTGGGTGAGAAAAATCAACAATTGTACTCATTGATACGAATTCCTGGGTATTTCTAATCGAGCTAAAAGGATGAAATTTTCAGGGAAGGGTTCAAATTTGGTGTCGAGTCAGGAAAAAATCGAAAATCCCAATATTTTTCATTGGTTTCGAGTCCAGATAGGATTTTGTTTTTTAATGGGTTTAAATGGGAAAAACGAATAATTTACGTGTAGAGTAATTTTTTTGTTATAGTTAGTGATAAAGCCCAAGGATTGTTGAAATTATGAGTATGACTCATCACTAACTTGCTACTTTCTTTGTTAGAATAGTTCCACATGAAAAGTCGAAATAAATGACTGATATCGGAGAGGGAAAAACAAAATACCATCTCAGAAGGCTTCGGAGAATACTGACAAATCAATTAACGAAGCAGACTGATCAACATCTCATCAAACAGACGTCGTCTGTTGGATGAGATGTTGATCAGTGTTCCCCTCTTTGTCTCTCGTTCCAAGTAGGCTAATGTCGACACCGGGATTCAATCCACCCTCCATCCGATCCCTGGATATTCCTCCCGTTACCAAACTATCCACCTATCCTGAATTGCGCGATTAACCTCTGTAGTCAGTTGTCTCCCCACGTACTCAGCCGAGTTGAAGGTTTCTTCTATAACTCCAACACATCAAACTACACTAGATTTCCAGTATCTACCTGCAGAAGTAGAAATCTAAGAGGTATTATTTCGTGCCTAAAAGAGAATAAAACATTTCTAGAACCTTTATAATGTGATTGAAAACAAGGTGGTGAGTTAATTCGATAATTAGATTAATCAGGATAAAAATGAAATAATACTGAATATGAGAAAAATGTGGATAATTTTGAGCATCAGAATTCGAATATAGCCTTTAAATGGGGATGCTAACGTAGGGAATATAAAAAAAAATCTGCGTAGAAAATATAATCACAAATTACAAATGCACTTTACCATAGCTCACGATAGAGTTTTTTCATAACTAGGCATTGGCCAATTAAACCAGCAATAATAATAATTTTCATTCTTCTTCGGCATTGTTAGTATACTCCACTATCTCCATTTCCATCTCTCATACCCAAATACCAGGTTGCAGATTCCAGTTCAACCCGCTTCTCTTGATTTGCAACGATGCATGCTCAGCATTTCTCATTATATGGTAGTAATCTCCTTTCATTATTAATTGCCAGATTTTAATCATATAATTGAGAGCTACCTCAAGCAACGAGCTGGCATACTAATCTCGACAACTTGAAAGAACTGATGGCGTCCAATCTCAATGCCATCATTATTCTTGGACGGCTTCCTGAACGGATAACTTGATTCTCATCTCCCATCCAATTAATCGAATTTTTAAAGCCCCTGATTAAAGGTTGAGGCGCGACATGTTAGAACACGGGTAATTTTTAAGGCACTCATTGATTAATTGTTACAATAATTTACATCCGACAGGAATTAATTACAATGCTTCATTCACACCACTACAATTATATCGGGTTTCGAGATATCTTAATCAAGATGAAATCACATGAACTCGAACCAGCGTTTTGGATACGGTGTGCTATTAGTCACCAGTAATTCGCAGAGCACTCAAATTTCCTCTATGAGTTATGAGCCAAGATCCCAATTTGGCCGAAACCATTAATGAATTCCTTTATATCTTCAAACTTGAGTTGATATGAGAGAGAAAAACGCGCCTAGAGACAATATTATTAAAGAGACAAGGGAATGGTGACATTTTTTACGTCTATAATAGGGAAGGAAGAATCTTAACTATTTCATTTCATTTAAAAAAATTTAACTCACTATTAAATGAAAATAATTCAATTATACTATTGGAGGCCAATCATGCTACGTTGATTTACTTTACCTCACCTATGAATTCATAACGCTTATACCTATGAATTCTGCATTACAAATATAGCGCTTAATATATACATAATATCGATTATCTTGACGATATATATACGAATGCTTCGCTTTAATTTTCTTAAAAATGAAGGGATGAATTCTCAAACAATATCAATCACCTGGATAACAATTTAAAATCATTTATTTAAAAGTCTAATTGAACTTCATGCGTTAAATGAAATGAAAGCCAAACGACAGACACAGTAATATAAATGGAGATAACCCATTTTATTAAATCAGCTTCCCAAAATTAGTTATTGCATAAATGCATTAGGTATAAATGGCTATAAAGCACAAGCAAACAGTTTCAATTTCTAATTAGCCATTGTTTTCCGAGAATAAAGTAATCTATTCCGAAGTTGTTTTTAGAACCTAGTGTTTTCACAACTAAGACAAACTGATCTGTTTTGCTATGGAATTGAAGTTAGAAAAAATAACAATTTCAAACGTCGTTTGCATTCAATAAATCGTTTCCAATCTTGAATAAGAAATGGGAAAAGACAATTTTAATTTAAAAAGTTTGAGACGGCTAAACCTCATTTTCCATGAGAAATAAAACATACTTTCATCAATAAAATCGACAAACCTATCATCAACGGTGACTATATAAATTTTCATTTGATGTCGTTCACCTTCTTTTGGATTTTTGAAATAGGACACCAATATCTGCCAGATGAACGGGAATGTAAGTGACCCATTGGGATTTCGGAGTAACTTAAAGAGAGTATAACTTAAAACATCTTGACACAAAATCGAGGAGAGAGTGTACGCAAACTGGAGCCGCGGCGAATTAAAGATGCTGAGGTCATACATTTCTAAGAGGAAGTACGAAAAGGTTTTTTGCCAGCCGAATAAAAAGAATAAAAGGACACTTATCCACCTAGCGACCAAAATTTGGGTAAGCGGAGGGAGAAAAATAAATGAAAAAGGAACTCCAATTTTGTTTTTCACCCCCAAGGATGGACACAGAGAAATCGCGGGTGGTCCTTGACTTAATTTTGAGCACTCGCGCGAAATAGCCACCGACGTATATATAATGCATCGTTGACCGTCACTCATTAACTTAAAATTAGAGGAGTTAAGGGGACACGTGAGGAAGGAAAACTTTCTGTCTGATGCGAAAAAAAAGAACATAAGGGAAAAAGGTAAATGAATGGGAGTGAAAATAAACTTAGATACCGAAAAAGAGGGAAGAAAACGTTCCAGAAAGATAAGACGATCTTGGTAATTCATAGAAAAGAAAGTTGAACTCTTAGACAAATTCAGAAGGCTGGCAAAGGAATGCGTGCAACATGAGACATATAAATTTATAGGTACAACATTGTTAGATTTGGTGAAAAGACACAGGCTGCTGGAAATAAAACCAATAGATATGAGTATGAGTTCGAAGGCATAACCAAACTAAGACTTACTGATTGGGTGAGGAGAGAATCAAAATCATACGGAGGCAGACAGTTTCAGTTATATTCAAAATAACTATTGTAAAGGCAAGGCCAAAATATAAACTAATTCTCATACGTATAAAAACTATCGAATAAAACAAGCACTTTACAGGCTGTACTATGTACTAATTTCTTCATTTGAACAAAATAACCAAATTCCCAGCTTCTGTTAAATGGAAAAGATTATCAAACAAAAAAATAAGATGGACCTCAAATATAGGTGATATTTTAAAAATGTCATGCAGCAATTTTTGTACGAGTCGGTAACGAAAATCGTCTCGCAGCCCTGCAAGTACCTATAAGTGCTGAAACCATCATTTTTGACCTCGCAACAAGACTGACCAGATTTGAGTAGCAATACGAAAGCACGGAAAAATGAAAATCATTCGTAAAACAAAAACATATTAACTATATACCCGAGTCACTATTCCGTTACACATTCAATTTCAAGATGTTTCTTTGTGTTGCTTTACCTTTAAAATGTCTGGGCTCTGTAGAAACATGGGTTGGTAATAATTTTGTTACGGGATGCGCGAATTACTTCTACCCATTTTTTAGTTCCATCCAATAACGCCTCAAAACATCAAAATTTAAATTTAAAGAAAAAATCATTAGTTTAAAGAGAATAGAAAGTAGTTCATGATGTAGGTTCCCACGGGACATAGGTTAAATCATCAGTTTTTCAGGTTTTCTTTTGCCGAGTTGTACCATTTATTGAACAATATTTCACGAGCTTAATCCTCAACTAGAAAATCTCCCGGCCCTGAGAAGAGTCCAGGAGGATATCACGTAAAATATTGTCTATGAAATCGACAACGAGACGGGAAACAGTAAAACAGAAGACAACAACGTAAACAACGACAAAAGAAAAAATAGCATAGACGTATTTTCCCATAACCATACCCCTTAACTCAATAGTAGAAATTTTGTTTGATCACCTTCATATTTTGTCAAATATCACCCTATATACGAAGTAAACGAGAGAGCAAGTTAAGTTGAAGATACAGCACGAAAGGCTACACGATTTTGGCACGATTTCAAGTGGCGGACCTGGAAAGATGAGTGACTTGGCAAATGAGTGGCGCGGATGGCGATGCTCAAGGCGTCACGATGTGAGCTGAGAAAAGGGGTGGTGGGATGCTGGGCAGGTAGTCACCCGCTGAGCCACTGAGTAGGGTGAGCGCCGAGGAAGAATAAGAACGAGAGGAAGGAGAGAATGGCTAATGGATGGCTGACAGGGGGCTGTGCGGGTGAAATGGCGAGGAGAAGAAAGCCGAAATAATATATGTGCCAAGTAAGAGAGCGGAGTCGAATTGTTGCGGGGGGGGAGTAGATGGGAGGGACAGTGATGCAGCTACAGTTTGAGCCATCCTGGGCGGTCTGTCCACTACCAACCCTTCTGTTGGGGAACAATTAGTACAGATCAAAACTTGAGATAAATTTAAGAAAATTAAAAAAAAACAATTTCTGATAAATTTAAGAAAACTTAATTTTATTTCTTTAATTTAAAAATATAAATTTAAAATCAAAAATTTATTTTTTTGCTTTCCAAAGAAAAATCATTTATGATATCATCAAAATCCATTTCTTATTTGAGCTAATATTTATTTAATAGGCATAAACATGTTTTTTTCCTTCTAACGTTACTAGTATTTGTTTTTTTTTTCAGAATAGTTTTACTGTTATCATAAAAAAATGCTCAAAAGAATGTGCATGCCAAAAATAATGCCTCGAGAAAAACGGTGCCCCGGGTCGCCCCTAGCGACTCCCCACTTGGTACGCCGCTTGATAGAGGAAGGAATGAGAGAAGATATTTCGGAAATCCACAGTCAAGGGTAGCGCGTCTCTCACGAACAAAAGTACCTACATTATGGGTAGGCAGATGAAAATAATGAAACAAAGGAAATACGAGCCTCAAAACATCCGCTTCTATTTTCGAAGTCTTCTCCCTCTCACGCACTCTGCGCTTTCACTTCATCATGCTTTCTCGTCAGAAGGTGGTTTGAGCGAGATAGTTCCTTAGTCATAATGGAGACCATATTCAAATTTTATTTTTTCTATTCCAGCGTCTGTAAGAAGTATGCAATAAATATTGTAATATTAATGGCGCAAAGATATAGTCACATATGACCAAAATTCTCAGTAATTAAATAAATGAAAACCCTTCAAAACAGCAGGTTTTTTTGCGATTCTGGAAAAATTACTTTGGTGAGTATAGATTAATTTTTATAAACAGTTGAGAAAGCATGCAAACTACACACCGTTAGTATTTTGACGAAATCTAGTTGCTAGAAGTTTCTAATTTTTTCGTATTTCTCCCTCTGGAGCGCACAGCCACAATCTATGCCAACTAAAATAGCTTATTTTTTTAGGCAAATTGCTCGAAAAGTAGTTCGGCAAGGGGTTGATATTTTGATATCATTGGAAAGATGAGAGTTTTTCTTTAAAATGAGGCCAAGTTCATCAAATTCTTGGTGAAGTGATTTTTCGCTCAAACTACCTTACCTTCACCATTCGTTCTCTGCCTCCCTCCCCCCAAGCTACTCATTTTTCGTAAAATTTAAATCCGCGCGAAAATACTTGTAAATCGGGAAAGTCAACATAAATTACTCAGTTATCCAATCTAACTAATCAACGTATATTCCAGGAAGTTTGTATCAAGGATGAAAAAGCGGGAGGCGTGAGAATAAGATTATTATCACTCCATACCATATTCCGTGAAATGTTCATTAGACGTCAACAGGGCCACCATGCATTAGGTTCCCCAACCGTTTGAGGACTAAAATATTTCACCTTTTACTAATGCGCACCGAATCGTGAATTATAAAATTTAAAAATGAAGTAATCTTGAATATTTTATTTAGGCGATATTGATTCACGATTGAGCCAGCTAAAAAATAATAGAAAATTACCTAATCATCTGTGCTATTACATTATCTTCTGAACTTCGGTGTTGCCACATGGATTGAAGGAAGAACACAGAGTACCGCAAGAATGGAGCGACATTCCCCGCCGTCTTTACTATTCCATTTCCATAAAATTAATTATAAATAAGGTAGCTCGGAACTAATTACTTAGCAACCCATCTACATAATTGACAAGTACACCGGAGACCTGAGATGTTAAGTAGCAGGTGTGAAAATATAACGATCATCATTTCTCAAGGTATGCTACATGCCGAGAAAGTTGTTTTCCCAGCTATATGAACATAATTCAATACTCATCTCCTTAATTCTCCATTAACTTCGTCCTACCTGGTGGCGGCGGGGTAAATTCCTCGCCTACCGAACCAAAGGTCTCGGGTTCGAATCCCGCCTGAGTAGAAACTTTATACCTCCCTGGATGGTAAATAGATAAACCAAATGACTTTCTCATATAATCTTAATCCATCCCATTCAATAGCGTTAAAGACATAGGACGACAAACGGAAAGTATAAATCTCACTACAAACGAGCAAACCTCATGGTATAAATTTTTATGTATCCAATATGCTTATAAAAAATATCAACAATTGAAAGAGATATTTATACGATTAGGTAACACTATTATTACGATTAGATAACACTTAAACTCGTATTGAGATTGAACAACTAATGTAAGGTTATTCAGACAGTTGGAGATGGAAAGCGTTCAAGTACTACCTACATCACCAGTGTTATCTTGAAGAAGTGGGATCCTCAGCTCCTTCCATTATTCATCCACAAAGCCAAACCCCATAGTAATATTGGCTACAGTTAATTACGAGCTGTCACAGATTACCTATTTCCATCGACATCAGCTCTCGCATTTACTAAAGTATGTATTGCTGTATGGCAGGAGGTATGTCAAATCCTCACTACACATTTATTTTCTTTAAGCTTAAAAACAACGCTTTTAAAAAACACACACATGAATTAAAACTTTTCACCTTTAGTTGCGCATCTAATAATTTCTTGTAATCTATATCACACTAAACCTGGGTTCTTTCACTCTCATGCCTGATAGATACTGATTAAGATTGCGCGAACACTACTCCAGAAAAAGCGTTGACAGTATTTAAAGTGCGATTTTCCTAGTATTCTGGCTGCAATGGGCGAAGATAGCATAATTATTTTTTTTAATGTCATTATTCTCGCCTACAGGTTCACAAAATATTTCCATATTTTTTGCCTACGCCCGATAAATTATATTCAGAAGTGATTTAAGGCATAATATTTACGGTTTTCTTGAGTATAAAAAGCAATTTTTGTCATAGCTGGTAGCACCTGCTCCACGCAGGATCCAGGGGAGGTAGACATAAAATTAAGCATTTTTCTATTTGTACTGCTGTTACCTTTTTTCATCGAATTTTTGCAGACAGTCTGTAATAGGCAATTTCAGTTTTGGCAATGTAAAGCATGCAGTAATTCATATGGCATTCTAATGGTTTACATACAAAATTTACCTATTAGCATTATTTCTCTGAATTTTACTCAATATTTGATAGATTATCATACGACAGATAGTTCCACAAAGAAATCCCCCGCAGTTTTCAATTTAATATTAAAAAAATATTATTTACACTTACTTGCCAGTGGTTAAATCGTAAAACATTATTCAGTCCACTGTTCTATCAGGTAATCCGTTTATTTAATTCAATAAATAAAAATTAATGCACATTGTGTTGTGGGCAATATTATAACATTTGAAACACCATAAATATACCTTAAAATCGTCTAATTACAAATGCGATATCAAAGTAATTAACGAGAAGCAACAACAACAGTTTAGCTTGAATCATTATTATATCCCATGTCAACGTATTATCCCTTGCGTTTATTAGCAAGTCTTCAACAATTAATCACGGGAATGGCTGCGTCGAGAACTAATTCGGACCAAACCCGCGAGCCTGAGGTAGCACCTCGGTCGCTTTGAAAAATCCCCCATTAGAGGAGACTGTCTTCATTTTCGCGCCAAAGGGAGTTTTTTCCCTTTCTTTTAACATTTATTTACAGACGAAGGCTCTCAGCCAAAGTGCCACTCTCGGAAACCGGTTATATTTCACGGGCCGTCCGCAAGACCGCAGAGGGAACCACCCCCCCCTCCTTTTAACTCCCTCTCCAGCGCCACCCCCCACCCACAGGACCACCCGAAACCACGCTCAATCGCCTCATCATACCGTGTCGAAGGAACGGCGCCGTAACAGTTCTCAGACCGGCCTCCGGCTCACTTATGGTTTCCTTCATCTTCCCCTCTCCTAATCTTCAGCGCTCGAATTTCAAAGTGTAGCGACAAACTAGTGGCAGGCTAACAGAGAACACTTGAACATATCTTGCGTACATGGGGTGAGAGTAAAAACTTAAGTCAAATTTTGAGGTCCACCAAAACTTTATTATTTCAGGACCCGGATTTGAACACTATTTTTTTTTCCTTTTCAGGAGAAATAAACTCTTTGAAACAGGACCGTGGAGTAAATAGGTTTACATAAAATTTTCAAAGGGACTAGAAGTTTTACATTCCTTCCAAAAAATGAAGGAATTCCTTTAAGTTACGCCCAACTATGTGTAGAAAAATACTGTGGAGTTTCAAAATTTTGGAAGTGAGCTCAGGCTGCAATCGTTCGTGCACTCAAACAAAACAATGAGGATGTTTCTCTTTCTTCAGGTTGACCCATGGTTTTCTTTTCCTCATTTAGGTTTATAGGTCAAGAATGAATTCTATTTTCGTAAAACCGTGATCCATATCGTTGGTAAAATTTGGTCGTTTACGAACTATTTTAATGAGATGCAATTCCATCTTAAGTAACTCTTCTTTACTATTTACCTTTAATTTCACATCGCTGGTGGTGCATTTCCACTGCTGCTGGTGGCGCATTTCCACGCCATTTTCCACGCCATTTCCACGCCATAGTTTCTGATCATCCAACTTCAGTAATATTTCACTTTATGATTGGCAATCTTTACGATTTACAATGGGGGAGGAACTAGATCCATCTTCTGTTTAATGCCCTCAAAATGAGTTTTGAATGCTTATTATGAAAGTCAAATACTCAAATTGAACCGTCCCAAATACAGGTTTACATTGATCATGAAATAAAAGTTCTGAAAGTAATTTAACGCTTTTGAACTTACTTGAGTCAGATAAGGCGCGTTTATACCACACTTAAAGAATACAACGCAGAACATTCCGTTCACATCACTAACAAAAGAGATTAACTCCTGTTCAAAAGCTGAAAACATAAGTGAAGAACTAGAGTTGTTCTCTTATTATAATTGAAACATATGATTCTTTTCCGACAAATTACTGGCACAAAATTATCTGAGGATTTACCGACGAATCGGAATTTCAGGTACCAACGTTTCGATAAATTCCGTCATGGAGTTAAACACTCTAAAGATGATGGTAGAGTAAGTCATCGAAACGTTGCGTCCGTACCTAAATTCCTGACCCGGTGGGAAACCCATGAATATGTAATTCACTAAGTTATGATGGCCAATCACGAGGATGAAGGATTTCATTAGTTTATCAACAATAAGCTACCTCGTTGGTTAGGCAGGTGCTTCAAGTTAAGGGAAAGTGAAGTGCATGGAAAAATACATTATATTGAAAAATATTAAGCTTCCCATTGAGTTAGCATGCAATCGACTAAATTTTTATTGAAAAATAGATCTCCATTTAAAAAATTCCAAAATCAAAAACAATCCATGGCGTCGAATATACGGGTGGAACTACGGCGTCCCAGGTCATGTGACCACGCGAGAAGCGGAAAACATCAACCAACAACAATTCGCTAGTCCTGGATTTAAATAAGAGTGGCCTTCTTTTAAATATTTCAATTATGATGAAAAAGTATTACTTTTTTTAAGATATCGTGCCATGTGACGCCCTAAATAGCGTACCGTTCATTTCAACGGTGTTTTTAAGGCAATTATTTTTCCACGTCAGAGCACGGCTATGGTGCGGTGATTAGTCGACACATTTTTCTACCATATTGTCCATCTGTCCATAGGAACCATTCTTGGGCTATGACATCTACATCTACGAAGCACCGTGCAACCCACCTCCAGGGTATGGGACACGGGGTGATTCCACACCAGGCATGCAATACTCGTCCCTGGTCAAGGTCAAACCCCACACGATCCCCCGGCCGCAAGGCGCAGACCAAAAAGCCGTCAGGAGAGAAATGCAGTGCCAACCAAGAAAGAATGAGAGCGCTCTATGTTGGCGAACATATTCTGCGTTATGCCCTGCAGGCGCGTCATAAGTTACGCTCTTAAGTTATGATCTTACGATCAATGTGAATAGGCCTTAACTGCCCCCTGCCTCAGGGCTCACTTATGGATTCTTCCATGTTCACCTCCTCTCGAAGGGCATCTGAAGCACTCGAATTACAGAGAGTAGTGCTATTCTACGACGCCCGATAATGTTTTCGTTCGCGCTTCAAAATTACCACTCTTAAGACTCCTCGGCTAAAGATAAAAATAAAGAACGAGAAGAAATTACGGCGCAGAATGCTAAACGTGAGATGGTGTCGCGCACTGACAGGAAGTCAGCATTTAGCGCCACCAAAGAGGACTTGCCATACGGAATGGAGATGTGGATGATGACAAGGCACAACACTGCATTTGTCGGATGGGGAGCTGATTTCGCGAAAGCGGAGCGCAAGCATCAATCCAGCAATTTCCTCCCGCAGCAGCTGCGCTATTATTTGACGAGATGCCGCACAAATTTTTCCTTCTTCCAAGGTCAACGGTTCATTTTAACCAGCACTGAAAAGTGTGAAATAAGCGATCAAGAAGGCAAGGATATTTTTACGATAATAAACAAGTTCGCACCCAATTGTTTTTCGCCTTCCCGCAGGCATAATAAAAGTGTAACATTAGAGAGAGAAAGATTCTTATGAGTTAGAAGAGCGAAGTAGTTCATCAAAAAAGAGTGGAACAATTAGAACGCAGAGATTCACGTATCTTAAGTAATAATTTTGACAAAATTGAATTTTGAAGTAAAGATATGCATACATGCCTACCCATCAAGCCATTCCCTTTTGGAAGAGTCATTGAGCTTGTTAATTGCTCTTAGCTTTAGAAAATTTGATCTATTTTAATAAATCTTCCATAATATCCTATCCTTGCATACGTCTTTCGCGTCTTTTACAATCATACATTGCTTCATACAGAGTCTCCTATTTTTATATGACTAATATTCCTCCTCTTTAGCAAATACATTAGGAGAAGAATTTCTCTACCAAAAGAAGCGATGATCTAGTGAGAGGAAGTGATGAGAGGTACCCCTTGAAGATGCGTGGATAAAAGATTTTATTATGGTTTTTATACAGGTTTTGGTGCCACATATTTCAGGTAATTGGCCTTTGGGACTAGGGTATCATATTATATTTGAGGCTTTTGAGATGTATGTATGTATAAAGAAGGATGGAGAGGGAAGGCTAAGTGGAGAGGGTTAAGTATAAGGATAGGGTGCTATATTTTGTGGAAGAGGGTAAGATTTGGGAATGGGAGATTTGAAGGGAGGGCAAATAAGTGAAGAGGAAGCTGTAATGGAGTATTGTAGAGGGTGATGTTAGGGAAAATAATAGGAAAGGGGGAAGATGTTGAAGCAGAGTGAGAATTCAGAATGGCGTGCGAGATAGAAGTCACCATGAAGAGTTTAAGGTCGAGATAACGTGGAACATATGTAGCAATGACAGGCTTGTAACTATGAATTTTATGATTATGGGCTGGAAGTCTGGATAACAACTCTTTCAGTACCATCCAAAATTGGTTAAAAATCTATAATCATTATGATCACAGGTGAAGCTTACATAAAGAGGAAATAATTTAATAGCTGAACTTGCCGGAGGCGGTTATGACCCAAGTTTGGGTTGAAATTAAAAAGTAAAAGAATAGCAAAATATGAACAACGAATCAGATACAATAGGGGAAGAATGAAATGGTAGTTTAATCGAGGAATTAATCTGAGTTGCACGAATGTTATAGGCTAAAAGAAAGAAAAAAAAACAAATAAGTATAGTGAGGAAAAAGAGATATAGGTATTATAGGGATACCTAAGGGAATTAAAAAAGTATACAGGGCTGAATAATTATAGAGTGAGATGCTATGCATATTTTAAAGTAAAATTATTCACAAATAATAATCTTGTATCCATAAAAATGTTTTAACATTGACCGATGGAATTACCAACCAGTGCACCAAATGCAATTCATATATATTTATAATACGAAATGTATTAAGCCATAACAGGGATTAGGTATAGCGCAGCAAGCTAAAAACCCATTTCACTGCTTAATATCACTAATTTAACTATTCGGAGCAATCTAAGGAAATTATGCAAATCCCCAATTTTACAAAAAAAACAAAAAATGAATTCCAAAGACTAATTTTCAAGCCTTACAGCTTTATAAAATTGCGGCTAAATAACTGCTTCCTGAAAAACTTCCCCCCAGGCGATAATTTTCCTTGATTCTTGTTGATTAAACAGCACAGGTCGTCATAAATTCTGGAGTAGTGACCATAGTACACACGAAAATATGCGGTGAAAAAACTCGCGCCGGAAATAGGAGGTAATGAGGAAAGTGCTCTCGTCTTTCTTTACTCAGAATATACAACGATGTCTAAAAATAACCCCCAAAGCCGGAGCCAAATATTTGATATTAAGTGACGATCCAGGCCCCCAGATTTTCCACAGCGTTTAAAAAAAAACTTTACGTAGTAAACTCATCGTTTCCCTCCTTTTCCTTCCACAAACACCTTACGATCATTTCTAATTTGAGGAAAGCATACATGCTCCTCTGCACCTATACATTATAAATCAACTGAATCACTTTACGAAGGAGAAAATGGTGGAAATAAAATGAAGGAACAAGTCTACCACGACAATCCATATTTTATAAACATTATTTACAACTCCTATAAACATTAAATAATAGCTGAATAAAAATTTCCAGGTGCCATGACCGCAAACACAGGAAATTATGTAAACCTTGTCTGACATATGAAAGATAGTAACCCAGCTGCTCCCTTTTGGCTCGAATAGAAATTCCTTGTCATTTGTCATCGTTTTTATAGCTCGATGGGCATTAAATGAAGTGGTGAAATATATTAATAGAATAAAAAAATAATTTATATGAGTGGCTTCGCTATTCTGGGGACTAATTTACGACCAAGCACGTGTTTCAAGTTTCTTGCCCTAAACATAAGTGATATATTTTCCATGGCATAACTCTGGCCAATATCAGTAAATCGATCTCCCGACTTTTTTACATCCCAAAAAGCTGCTGACAAACTCAATGCGAATAGCCGATAGGAGTTCCTTGAATCACTGCCTTCACATAAGTCTTCTGTCTCCAACAATTAATTAACGTAACATTCAACTTATGTTAATCAATATATTATCTTAAATCCCGAATATTTATCTTCCTTTATCGTTTTCATCTGATGTGCTTGTACCTGTTCAACCAAATTAAATTGCATCATATGGCCCGGGTACCAATATTTAGACAATATGTTATCAGCGATTATTCGTTGATGTTTCAAATGCATATTTAAGAGTAACGCTTAAATGAACCAAGTTGATAATATGGCACAGTTATCCAATGTAAATATGTGCTTAATACGTAAGTATTGTCAATGAAATGCATACGAATTATATTTTTTTGCACAGGAAGAAAAATATCAGACATTTATGCTACAGTGATAATTTCTTTGAGCTATCTACATTATCCTCCAATTTTAATGGGGTGTAGTTTTATTCTACGGAATGAAATACTGCTAAATTCGCAAAACATCGAGTGAAGAAAAGCGTTACGAAACGTTTGGGAGATTCGCCAGACAGAGGAATGGGGTCCGAGTAAGAGTTCGATTTTTTCACAGTTATTTGTTCAAATATTTATTATATATATTTCGAGTAGAACTTCATCGCAGCTTTTTTAACTAAAACTTAAATTCCTTTAGGATAGAAGTTATACAAAGATCATCTGAGGCATGTCCTTTCACAGCTAGTGTAAGACAATATATTTCGGTAAAAGATGAATTTCCTCAGTTTGAAAGTCCTATAATAAAACTCGATACTAGATGGCCTAAAATTATGTTAGATGCTATAATTAATCCAGGTTATTAATCTTATAATACGCAAAAAAATGGCAGGGCACTGGTAATATAATGTATATTTATAACAATATTCGTACGGAATGTCTCCTTGTTGCTGAGAAAAGAAGATCTTTTTTGTTAGTCAAGTATTTTCTCCGCCTCTTCAACCAACTTATGAGTTGATTTTATCGTTAGTTTTGTACGAGTGAGCTTCGATAAAATAAATATTTTTGACAATCAAGCCACTGCGCAAGAGTAGTTCTAAGCTTCTATTTTTATATTTTTATAACTTTCTTTTACAAAGCGCACGACTCACGTGGAACCATACCTTCACCCTAATGTATTATTCATTAAAAAATACTTCACAGGATATAGATATGTATATATAGGTATATAAATATATAGGTATAGATAGGTATATAAACTGTTTTGATCCCATTCAGCTAATGCTACATTTATTTTTACTTCACTAATTATGCAGTATTAAGTATAATGAATGCTGTGTTGAAACACGTTTCGAGCTACATGCAAACCTTAGTTTAAAGAATTTTTTAAATTAATTCTTAGGTGGTACCTAATGCAACTGTATTCTTAGAAGGCATCCGAATGAAACTATTAAGAGTGGTATTTAGTGATTGCCTAGTCTACATTTCCGAATTTAACCAATGAATTGCGGAGCACTTCATCTACGGAAGATTTTTTTCAAATTCAATACTAATGAAAGAGATAAATGATAGTAGAGCGAATGGTATGAGAGGAAGGGGTGGACAGTAAAAGTCATGGGTGCATGTGATGGCTGGGAGGAGGAATATTGGGAGTCTTAAGAATACACGAGCGTGTTTGAAGCAATGCGTTAGTGTAAGAGAAGTGAAAGGGGTACCTATGTAAGGATAAGGCAATGTGGAGGAAATCATCAAAAGAGCGCCAGTTTCATAGGAGTTACAAGAATAAATAAGTTCATTGGCTTTAAGGGAATGGCGTGATGGGTATGCATGTGTGTAATAATATTATTTCAGTGCTTATGGAATGAATTTCCAAAGGTAAATGGCTAAATGTTTTCACTGCCCAAAAAAACTCACCAGAACATTTTCCCCGCCCCTTCGATTGCATCAAGGGTGCTTAATCCATAGCAGTAGCCAGTTACAATGGCACAGCTTCTTGGTATTTATGTGTGTTGCCTAATCATTTAACTTAGAGAGTACCGCCAAACTCAATTTGAGGGATTCTCCCCCCCCCCCCCCTTCCCAAGTGCTTTGTCATTGATTTATCGCCGGTCGCCTATTTTGTCCGGGACTGAAGGGAAGAAGAGTAAATTCATCTGCTCGCGCACACGAAACCACCCCGCTGTGGCTGCCCCTGCTCCAACAGCTACACGGAAAATCCCTCTGTCGACTTCCCACTGCAACAATAAAGGAGAGAGAAGGCTGCTGGTGCTCTGAATATTCCCCGTGAAGGCGTCGCGACAGGGGCCTCTCTGTTTTACGAATGGGGAATTTGATTTCTCTGATCCCGTGACTCTTGAAAAAGACTCGAGAACAGGCATTATCACTCTTTCTACGTCATAAATGTCGTGTAGAGACAAAATATTTTAAGCCATAACTCTGGAAACATTTTGTTTCACTGGCGCCAAACAGATTAATGTATTCAGAAAGTGATATGACAGAACAGAGCGCCAACTATGTAGATTCCACCATATTATTCTTTTTTATTGCCAATTTCAGCACCTTTCGTCATCATCTGGCAAAGAATATCTTACAATTATTCTACCCAGTATTTTAATGAGGATGATGCAACGTAAGGAAAAACTGGCAGTAATAAACAAACTTTTAGTGGAATATATATAGCTGATGCTCATTTCCCTCCTAGATGGATCGATTCCATATCATAAGCCTGATAACAATTTATAATTCATCTAAATTAGTTACTTATCCAGGTGGTCCATAGCGTCTGTCCTCTCCCCCCCCTCCACCCTCCATAAGCTAATTAACACGTTATTAAAAAATATGGCACAAAAGGATTAAGTTTTATTTTGGTTGTTTAAAAAAGAAAATGTCAGTAAAATTTATGGGTTAATAAAAAACTCAAGAAATAAATAAATTAGTAATATTTATACTTAAAAATGTGTAAGTCATTATTCTTTCACAAATTAGGACATTCAAATAAAAGAATATCTGCGACACATCACTCATAACTCTACTCTGAATGCCTAGTACAAATTTTTGCTCTTTATTTTAAAAAATATTCCCACTGCATTTCTCCCCTGCCCTCCCCTTTCTCCCCGGTTGCACAGAATATGAACCCCCCCAAACGAATTCCTGGCTGCATCCTGGATCTTAACCCTTTCACAACCCACGCCAGTTATGGAGCCATAGTAGGAGAAATCCGGTGCCCTCGCCTTGAGGCGGTTGATTCTCCAATAGCTAGGAGAAAAACGCGGCACAGAAAAGTCCCCCTCCCTTACGGGTGCCACGGGTAAGGCAGGCGGCGAGAGAGGAGGGGGCGCCCAGAAAGGGAACAGAGGAGGGGATATTTATAAGTGCGGGACTCCTCCTCCTCCTCTCCCCATCCTGCTCTCAAGCCGCAAATCCGAGAAAGTCAGTTAAGACTTCAAATTAAACGATAAATAACGGAGTGAGTGCAAATTACATTAAACCTATAAAGAGAGCATCGCGAAGAGCGTCACGATGAGCGAGGTCTGAAGGCAGTATGCGAATTGATTGAAAAACCGAAGCTTAATTTATGAAATATCAGCTTCGATATCATCGATAAAATTTTCTTACATGCGAGAAAGTTACAAGAGCATGCAATCTTAGATGGAAAAACCGGAAAATTATATATATATTTTTATTTCTCTTGCATTACCGTGAAGTGTTAAATAAAACCATGTATCGTTACTAGTTTGATGGTGTAAATTTTTCCATCGCTCCAATATATTGTACCAGCAGTACAATTTCATACATTATACTTATAGAAGTTGTTGTGTACCAAATAGCAGATATCCATTTTATGTTTCAACTGTTGGTTCCAAGTATAAGGTTTTGCATGCGATTAGTGATACATAAGAGTGACGATAGATGTAATATCGTTGAGTTTTTAAGTATTCTCTGCTGAGATGACTCTTCAGACAAAACAGTCTATAAAAAATATTTTCTATGCTTTGCTTTATCAGGTGAAGCGTCAACGCGCCTCAACACTCGTAGATTAGGGTCATTCCATTCATAGAGACCATCGAATTTGCCCCAAGCACGCTGATTGTTGGACTTCTTCCTCTGACTACTAAAATTTTCTCGCAAGCAAATCTCAATTCATACACCCATTTACTAATCACGAGACCATAAGAAATGGATCCTTTGTTAAATTGACGTTGTTTTATTTCCTGATATATGAACGCATTTACTACAATTTCACCGGTTCTAACAACTTTTACTGCGAGTTAATTCAAATACACGCTACTAATAACGTCAAACATTGAATGTTAATAATTTAAGATAATATCTTTTTACCTCAAAAGAGTTTAAAATTATCAAATTCAAAATTGGTAGCATGTACATATTTTTCAACAAGGTAGATGAATGGATTATATGAATGGATGAATGGAATGAAATTCATCCATTCATATAATCCATTCATCTACCTTGTTGAAAAATATGTACATGCTACCAATTTTGAATTTGATAATTTTAAACTCTTTTGAGGTAAAAAGATATTATCTTAAATTATTAACATTCAATGTTTGACGTTATTAGTAGCGTGTATTTGAATTAACTCGCAGTAAAAGTTGTTAGAACCGGTGAAATTGTAGTAAATGCGTTCATATATCAGGAAATAAAACAACGTCAATTTAACAAAGGATCCATTTCTTATGGTCTCGTGATTAGTAAATGGGTGTATGAATTGAGATTTGCTTGCGAGAAAATTTTAGTAGTCAGAGGAAGAAGTCCAACAATCAGCGTGCTTGGGGCAAATTCGATGGTCTCTATGAATGGAATGACCCTAATCTATGAGTGTTGAGGCGCGTTGACGCTTCACCTGATAAAGCAAAGCATAGAAAATATTTTTTATAGACTGTTTTGTCTGAAGAGTCATCTCAGCAGAGAATACTTAAAAACTCAACGATATTACATCTATCGTATTAGTTTTGAGTGGTAGTAGAGCTTTCCTCTGTAATGTTCCCACTTAACTTAATCAAAATGGTGAGGCCTAAGATAGCTATGATATTTAGCAGGCTATTTTGGCACCAATTGACTCATACAGAACTTACATCTACGGCTCACGGATTACAAGGCGAGGATAAGTGCAAATCAGGCTCATAAGTGAATTAAAATTCCTATGCTGATAAATTGACCACGTTTCGATTCGATCGATTACATTTTGTAACACATAGAAACAAAGTTTACTGCAGCATTAAATCTCATGACAACAAAGAGCATGATGTTAATGTACGTGAAAAAAATTGTTCACAATTTTATCTACTACTGACAGAACGGAAAAACTTAGTGCTGGTGTTTCCCGAGTGCATAATAAAATGCTTGTTGTCCTTCTGAGTTATCCGTCTTAAAAAGGGAAGAGTGAGTATTCACAGGACTAGCAACTTTGATTCAATTATTTATGGCGTAGATGTAGATGTTTGCGCTCTGGCATCGAAATAATGAAGAATCACGATGCAACTAGAGTTTAAATCAGATATTTAGCCAATTAATGGAATTCCTGTGACTCGGCGTAAAAGGCGTAGCAAAATATCTAACCTTACAGGTTTACCATTTTGATTTTCATCGTGATAACGGCTATCCTTGCCGGTGGACATTTAAAATAAAATCGTTTATCAGCATCTAAGCAAATAGTGCGTAAGTGGGATCATATCGCCTTAAATATCAAGGCTACCCAGATGACAGTTACAATGTGTAATAGTCAATGCATAGCCAAGGACAGGGGTTATGAAGTGCTGACTGTGCTCGGCCACCCGCACTCGGGCTAATTGGTTTCAAGCGAACTGTGCGGAGAACTCGACAATTAAACGCATTAACGGCAAGCGGCACTGCTGAAGAAGGATTGACTCGTGTCAAGAAGGGCTGGGAATTACGCAAGCACGTGTCACCACGGGTGTCAGGGCTCATTTGTTTCTTAGATCGTTGACGTTTCATGCCGATTCATGGGCTTGTCCCGCTAAACATTTACTTTACGGCCTTCATAAAAGGATTGGAATCCCGAATTAGTAATATTTTGGCAACTTGCCACTAAAAGGACGATTATGGCACCCGTCCTTATAGTAGTCCCTGCGACGACATCTTCTGAGCTAGGCGATGCGTGAACGCGGTTGTGAGTGAAGTCATCTCCCAGAATTTGAATGGTCATGTTGCAATGGACGGAGGCTTAATTCCTTTTTTTGTTGTTGTTGTCGTCGTCGTGTTGAGGGGACGACACCCGATCGTGTCACATTCCGCCGCTGGAGAGATCAAAAATGCATAAATTGCGCAATAATGGACGAGGCTGTAAACGTCTTCGGCATCACTCCTTACGGCCTTACTTCTCGGAACTCTTGGCGACTCCTTCTCAGTATTTTTCACGGCCGCATGAATTACTCGCATAGAAAGGCATCTCTATCTCTCTTCATCGTAGTAAAAAAGCAGAGATCATTGTTGCGAGGGAGACCATTACGGATTCCTCACGTTATTTTAGGCATAGCTTAACCATGGCCTTATAAAAGAAAGAATAACTACGTTTGGAATAATCTACTGAAGTAGTTCGAGAAATATATATGTCTTTTAACCATATGTGTACCTACATAACAATGAAAAGAATTACGTAAAAAAATAGCGATTGTCCTATCTTAGTCAGCTAAGCTGATGACAGGACTAGGTTGGGAGCCACTAGAGATTCAAAGGCTACACGCTAGGCTTGAATTAGTTGACAAATTTAAATCAGGCGAGCTTCAGTATGATGCGGAGGATATTATATTCTTCCCACACTATATCACTAGAACTGATCAAAGTGACATAAAAATAATGTCTACGTTATAGGCCCGAAAATGTCTTCTTTAAGCGCACTAAAACTAAAACAATGTGTGACACTAATGCACTTGAATTCACATTCAACTCACCTTTGTACCCTGACCCTTTATTTTCCTTTTCTCTATTCTCTCACCTTTACAAGACTTGTGTCGTAACACCCTAAGTTAAATGCCTCTGAGGCAGTTTGTAGGGTAGTGTGTAGATGTAGACATTGAGGTTTTCGAGTACGTTATTAGAACAAATAAATAATGCCACCACTAAGCTCTTTCTCAAACTGAACTTGTAGGCGTGATAGAAACGTTGATGTTTGTTTTTAGTGGAGGAGAAGCAAGAACTTGGCAATTACATACAGCCGTCCGAATTCAATATAGCACGCGAAAATCATAGTTGTGAGGAAGGCGTCTTTAGTTTCGTAGAAACACTATAATAATGGCTTTGCATTAGAGAAACTATTCTTTTAACCCCTTGAAAATATTTATACCTTCCCTTTAATCAAACAATATATGTGGGCGCTTTCGATTTTGCAATAACCACGATCGCTTTATACAAAGTTTTTTCGAGTTTGTGAAATATACATATACTTATTACGACAACGACCATACTCTTTCAAACTGAAGCTGCAACCACGATTAATATCATTTAATAAGACATTTTTGCATAAAATTGCGAAAAGAAAATTGCAAATTACCTAATTTTCTCCTTTTTGATGTTCTGGCTGGAGAGGAGGAGATTATTACCACTTTGATGGCCTGCTCTGTATGAAAAAGAGCGTAGAACTTATTTCAGATTCTGGCGCCTCAAATACAAGCCATATGCATATTAAATGCATATTTAAGAGTGCGCCATTCCGCACTCAATCCTAACTGTTGCCGATGTGTTTCGTTCAAAATTTAAAGGATTTAAAACATCCCGTAGAAAACATTATTCGTTTCAATGATACACGGAATAAATATTGGTTCTTTCAATTTCTCTCCAGCCATTAAGAGCATTCAATTTATATGTACATCTAAAGACATATTTTAGCTAGGCATATTTAAAAATTACTTAAAATATTTAATTGATGTATATGGTATTTTTTCGTGTCTTAGAATGTATGTGCCACTTGAGCAATCATTAAAAAGATTTGTTTCCCAAGTTGAAATTCGTTCTTGAGTGCAGTTTGTGAGGACTCTACCTCTGGGAGCGCTTAAGCATTATAAGCGCATTATACGCTCCCTTTGATGGGTTCCGTTCCTCGGTTCATCTTTTGCACATTTTGTTTCCGCTAAATGTCCTCCACACGGGTAGCCTTGTCGTAATAGTTGTCGACTGCCGTCTCTTGAGGTAAGTAAGTTTTCAGGTATCAAATGGGGCAACGTTATAACTATTCGTGCTTAGTTTCATTTTTTAGGAAGTCAGATTACGATTTCTCGTAGAAATTGTAATAACTTTCATTCTTTTATGATGATGGATATGTCCGGAAAATATAGGGTATCAAGAAAATTGGCTATTTTGAAGCTGCCGCTTGAAAACGTTTACTCCCTGGGCCGGGGGAAGAGGGGGCCGAATTGTGGACCAACACGGCCCAGGTAAAACAAAAAGCAAATTCAAGTCAAGTCTTCATCTTTAAGCAAAATTATCTCTCTTATAATTAAGAGCAATGCGCCGGGGAAAACAAATTTTAAGAATAAGCATATATATTTTCCAATACTTAAAGAGGTGGAATGATGATACTTCAATATTTTTTCAGGCCATAAATAATTGAGTTCAATAAATATTATTATTTCCTCATAACCATTGCTCTAAATTGTTTCAACCGATAACCACTAGGCACTCATAGAAACCACCGGATCGTAAAAAGGTATGAATCTGTAGGAGAATGCTGGGGCTAGGGTAGGTGTTCTTTTTAGGGAAGTTTTATTTACTATGTAAAAGGATGCGCAGTATTAATCGTGATTTCAATTTTTAATATGCGTATGTGTCTGTCAATCCTTTCATGATTATCTTTTGATAACTTAATTGTAATATTCAACGTCTTGTGGTGGATTGATGACATATCTGTTAGTTCACCATCATCATCAGCAGTCATCAATCCAAAGATTGATTTGCTGCAGCAGTCAATCAACTAATTGTTTCATTCCTACTCTGACGTCCTTCATAATTTTCTTGATGTATTCCATCTTTGGTCTTCCTCGAAGAAATTTCTATTTATTTCTTCTGAACGTAACGGTGCTCAATAGTCTTTTGTGTCACATAATGTATCCAATGCTAGTCCACCATGTTTATGTAAAATTTAATGCACAATACCCTGAAAAGTTAGATATAGGTGGCGTTACATAATCACCGCATAATACCCACTCCCCTCCGATTCGTGCGGAACTCACTAGAATCCTATTGATGATGATGGTGAACTTTTCTTGTATTGGAAACTAGGGCTAGAATTATTGTGTTGACGGCAAAACTAATTATAAATGATTGACGTTGAAATATTCTGATTCAGTTTTGAATCGCATTTTTTTATTTTGAAAACGTTTCGGCTGATGGAAGAGGGCGGACCGGACCCATTGACAATTCCATTAATGAACTGCAACATCTCTGCCCGTCAAGCGGAGTTTGAACACGGGAGTGAGACCGTGGGGGAGGGCGGCACTTACCCGTAGCGTAGCATCCGATTCGATCGCAGAATGAGTATGTGTCGACGTGGACGAACTAATCGCGTAAAATATCTAGTGCTTGGACTCGCCGATACTCATACTGCATCACCTCTGGCCCTATCCTTATTTCCACGCTCACTTGCGCCACAGTTGCCTTTTCCTTAGTTGTTAACTTCACTGTAAATCTCCTGAAGGAAACCTCTCTTCAGTGAGATGACGGAATTAATATACTGCGCATTTTTACCTGTACCTATTTTTATTAGTTTCTACTCACTGTTTCAAACACGGTCTTATGGGTGAGGTAGAATTAGGTGGCACTTCTAAAAAGAACGACGTGAGGGAGAATAGAGCGTGTAAGAGAAGTGGCAAAAAATTGCGGAGGGTTCCTCAAGAGATACAGAGGAGTCCTGCATGGACCTCTTGAATAGACGCTCAACTCACTTTCCCTGACTGCAGACTATCTACTGTAATGTGCCACTAATTTTCGCTTTACCTATAATTCGTGCTGGCTTTTTTGCGGTTCCCTCATTATTTGTTTTGCTCCATTCCCCCCTTCCCTCCCCCTGACAACTTATCCCCCAAAGCATTGCCAACAAAAATGTTTTCCTGGTGTGGGTGAATTCCTCAACGGAGTGGGTCAATTCCTGTTGTGAGTGAATTTCTCCCCATTTCGACAACACTTTTATTTTAAATAAATCGCCATTAACGGACACTTATGTTTGAAATGAAGTTTATTTAACGAGGCAGTTTTAGATGAAACAGGCAATCTAGTGGACGTTGTAGTTTCGTGGATGAAGCATCATCTTATTCATATTGAAATAAAATACTTTGAAGTTTCCGGAAACTTTATTATTCTAGTATGACGTGCGTTTCACCACACTGCGGCATAGTTATGTGCATTTGAAATTAATACTATACAATTTGTGTCATGTATTAAGTATTAATGCAATTAATACATGACACAAATGTAGTGTTGCGCGTTGACTTTTTACACATCAAGCAGTTAGACATTTTCACTTTTGACTTTTTACACACCAAGAAGTTATAAAACTTCAGAAGACGATTTCACATACACATGGCCTTGATACTCCCACCCCTTTTAACTTCAAAATGCACATGACTACGCTACACTGTGGTGAAACGCGGGTCGTGCCAGAATAATAAAAGTTTTTGGAAGCTAGAAAGTTTTTACTTTAAGTATGGATATCAATCGTTTCCACCAATTCAGGCCTGATACCGTCAGTTTTATTCATTTTGTATTTTTCGGGACGAAGTCATCCTGAATCAAAAGTTGAAGTTCGAACTCATGGTCTATATACTCTAGTTGTCGGTCAAAATATTTTTTTAAGCATAATAAGATTCATTTATCCTACTCGATTTCTTTTAACGACCGTTATACAGCTTTATGAACTCAGTGTCTTCTGCTCAACCACGTTTCTAATTATTTTATTAATTCTGTGTAGAGACATACAAATTAAAATAAGAAAAACACATTTTATGCAAACTAACATCATCACCACTTACAGTACACCACGTTCTCCATCTTCGACCGGTTAAATATAAGGAATGCTCATATCCCAGCACGGAAGGATGGTAATGTCTTTCGGATCGCTGCGTCAGCAAGAAGTGTCTCCTACTCGCGAAAGTGTCGACGTTGACTTCGGCTCCGAAGACGGGGTGACGCGCAAAGTTCGGCGATTCACTGAATATTCATGGAGAAATGATTGGGATAGAGACGGCGATGGGAAAGGGAACAAGTTTTTAATTTCCCAGGAGGGAATCGAAGGAAGGGGATGTCATGAACAACCCCTTCGACCCCTAGCGGTGACTTCGCATTATGTGAAAAAATGAACATCGCGAGCGTCGCGTAAGAAGTACACTTGAAGGAGGATGGATCCTCAAGGACCCCTTCGGGTGACACACTGAACCGTTCCCAAGGACGTCGTCAACTCGCGGATAGGGTAAAAGAGATTGTATAGCAAGGGTGAGGTGGGAGAATCAAGAAGCATTTCCCTCTAGAGCAGAGATCGCACTGCAACGTAAAGTGATAAGAACGCTTTATTCATTGAAGCTAGGTACAGTAAATCATTAAATAACAATCAAATAACAGTAACCTTATAAGTCACTTGCTAGGTACACTTGGATGCGTTGGCATGGACTTCTGCGGAAATAGTTATCGATATGGGTAGCAATCGGTACCCAATCGACCAAGGTTCGCACTTATACGTAATATATTGTACACTGGCTTCTATTTTGCCTGCAATGAACATTTCGTTTCTTTAATATATCCCACATTCCGTGAAATTCAGATGACGGCTAGATTCATGGCTGCTAATGGGAATTAAATATTCAACTAGCAAAATAATTTTCGGGAGAAGTTATTTCTATCAAGATATGTATAAATGTAAAATAGATAAATATATAACGTAGAAATATCTGTTGTTGTTATACTTAACATACTTATGACTGCACTGGCCTTGAATGTTAGCGAGTAAAATCTCTCAGGTCGTTTTACACGAGGCACTTTACTGCTTGGTCTGATGTGTGGGTGGATGTGTAGTGAAAATTGCGCCGGAAAAAGAAGGAACTTGCAAGGATGACTGAGCAAATGCAAAATCTTCCAACCTTCATTGTTTTGGGGGAAACACTGAAAGTAATGTGAAACCAAATGGATGTCTTGAAAGTGACCACATACCTAGAAATGTATACCTCAAGACCTCGCTAGACTCGACACTCCCATAGAAGTCATCCTCCATGCGTAAAACCACCTATGCAAAGCGATATGCTGTTAAATCAATAGAATACAATACATGTGACGTAATACAATACCAATCAGAATATGAGATGTCGTGCACCATAATGCGATACAAGATGTAATGTGATATATGCGGTAAAATTCGGAACCATTCAAAGCAATATACGGATAAATATCCGTGGTACTAAGCAATACGAGTCGATGTTATGCGATAATGCAATATTATACAATACAACGCGATAAATACGCTATATGTGATTTGATGCGATATTATACGATGACATGCGATACCAAGAGATGATATACTGAATGCGATATATGAAACGCAACATAATAATCCCAAAAGGAAGGGGTAGATCTCGAAAGTCATGGGTGAAAGTTGTGGAAGACTCCAAAGAGAAGGAATATTTGGAGTTTTCAGAATAGGAGAGCGTGTATGTATGATAAGCGAAATAGGTACGCCATATTAGGGATTTGTGGACGATATTATAGAAATAGACGCAGTTTTCTAGACCTGATAGCAATAACTAATCTATTTGCCTTCGTCTATCCCCAAAAGGGAATGGCGTGATGGTTCTGTATATATGTATGTAACTATATTGAAATGCGAGCATCACTGCACCGTATTTCTCTCCCCAGCCGCTGATGCTGCTGAGGGAGGGGCTGAGAGACAGCAGTGACATGGAAGAACACGAGACCCCGATTACCCTCGTCGCCCTCGTCGTATGATAAGCGACTTTCGCGTTTACCTGCTCTTATTATCACCGTCCCGCGGGACGTGGGAACGAGAGCACTGGGATGGCGGAGAGGCGACGAGATAGGCGTGTTATAAGTGGCAAATGCACGTTAAGTTTGCCAAGGAACCCATGGGGCAAGAAGGGAGGGTGCTTACTCGCGTTGACTTGGCGGAGGGTATCGGTGGAGCTCAAGGGGCACTGAGGTCTGGAGAGACCGATTGCTCAAATTTAAAGTCAAATTTTTGAAGTAAATGGAATAGGAACGACCGACCGAGTCAGAATAGACTTGGCGGAACAGAATGTCGGTCATTTAAGTGGGCTAGAATGATAATCCCCGGATCATTGATTAAATAACTCACTAATTTTTTCAGAAAGTCGAAAATTTCCAAAAAAAAAACAAATTACACTAAAGTGCATCTGTTTATGCCTTAGAACTCACCATACAGGCAGAGATTAAAATTATACATTTAATATATTTTTCCTTAATTAAAGCAACTAATGAGCAGAGTTTTTGGCGCAGTGTTCAAAATTTAAACGAAATTATATTGAAACGTTTTGTTTTCAAATATTGGACTCGGCGTGACAACTTGTTGAATTGTGTGTTAAATATTATGTGGACTATCTTAAATATTGCTCAGTTTGTTTATTAAATGATTAAGGCTAATAAATAAACAAAATTATTATATATTTATGAAAATATTAAAATATCTCTTTATATGATGAAATAAAAAATTTCATTTAACCTCATTTATTCAGCTGCAGATGCTAATTTAATTTTCAACAAGTAGCGTGTTTTTCAAAGGCCATATTTTACATTACGTATTCTACAGTAGAATATTAAAGTAGACTACAAATTTCCTACAGTTCGTATTCTCCTCAACGAACCATGAGTACAACACCGTAAAGTTACCCCTGATGATAGGAATGCTTAAGCGTTGAAATGCGTAATACTGATCATTAAAGGTTAACTAGAATCCTGGGGACAGTAAGAAGTGTTTCATTAATAATACTTGAGTAGAATAGGTCGGCATCAATGCTAACTTCGTCTTAAGGAGGTTCCGCCGAGACTGTGTGAGTCAAAACAAATACTAAATTCCACATTTTTTCTATTTTTTACAAAAAATCCTGCTTTCACTGATGAAAAGCGTAACGTATAGAAACCCAAAAGTAAGGAACAAAATTTGCAGATTATTCCACGAATGTATTTTAAATTAGCACATTTTCCAGCCGTAGGAGCCAACTGCAGCGCCATTTCCTACGAATTACCGCATTTTGACTTCAATTACGGCAGTAATTCCCTAATAACTAAAAAAATAAGGTGGTAAGACCCCTATATTATATTTT
Source organism: Pyrrhosoma nymphula (assembly GCA_963573305.1). Lineage (NCBI taxonomy): Eukaryota > Metazoa > Arthropoda > Insecta > Odonata > Coenagrionidae > Pyrrhosoma > Pyrrhosoma nymphula. Next base: position 43,852,134 of record OY754329.1, read on the forward strand.
TTATTAAATTTCAATGGATTATGTCCTTCTTATAAATAGTTTTCCGCAAAAATGGCATCTATATTTTATGGAAAAATACTATTTTTCCCCGTGCTTCTCTCATACTCCCGTTGAACATCATGTAATTTCAAGTTCAATTAGAAAGTAATATAGCGTGGAAAGGTATATTTTGTTGTTCATATCAGATAGAGGACAACTTTTTCTACAAGTAGACAGAATATTAATAAAATAACATTTAAGTAATTTTACGGTTGAACCACCTTAACTGATCAAGCGGCTGAATTCCACCACATATAAGTGACTACAATAATATTAGTTTCAAGTAAATGGGTAAATAACAGAATTAAGGTACCTCAGGTTTTCCATCAATATTGTGAATAAAATATATATAGTGATTGGTTAAATCCCAAGAGGAATTCTGGCCATTATTGATTTTGTAATAGCTTACCTTAATGGAGGGAAATTATTATTTCCTCTCGTGTACCTCAATTGCTCTCAGTTAACATATTGAAGGTATTACGCAAAAAACATTCCGTTTTTTAAAGTAAATGTTTAAAAGAAGCCATTACGCCTAGATGCTCTGAATTTATATGCCGTCAATCACACATCAGCTGAGATTTCTCACGCAGTTAAGTCGAAGTGTCCGCTATAAATTGTCACCTTCCCATATTCCGATAAATAAATTATAAATACGCGGTACGTTACGCATTGCGAACGATTAATGGTATTGAAGAATCTTTTCATTCATTTTTCAAAAAAGCCTTCATTGATCTACGACTTAGTTTTCCTTACTAGCCAAGCATCCCAAGAGAACAAACAGAAGCATATTCCAGGGTAACTTTTACAAGCCATGTACAGTTTGATGTACACTTTGTAAGTTAAGAAAAAAGCTGAATCCTCAAAAATCTCTCAACGTAAATTATTTCCCTCGTTACAAAAACAACATACCTTACTTCAACTACTAAATCATGAAGCCTATAATACCCAGCTTTATTGAAAACAACTCTTGAGTATGTTTAATGGTTTCACACGTGAAGTTTAGTCACCAATATATAATGTTATAACCATAACATGCATTCAAATTCAATATAAACGATAAAGAATGAAGAGTGATCAGGAACCTGCTAAGATTCAAAACGTTTTATAGCTATGCGTGCTTTCAAGTAAATTATTTAAATTAAGTTTTGTTGGAAACAACTCAGCACCTTGAATACATCGAATAGTTTCGCATGTGAATTTCCTTCATGGATGTCGATGTAATAGCTGGTTAGACAACTAAATCAATAATAGTTCCCTTCCATCAGTTTTCCGTCTTAGAAAATACTATTGAATAACTCTCTCAGAGAAAGTTGATGACATAAGTTACGAAAAAATCAATTTTTTTATAAACCATTAACAATAATAAAATTTGTCCTAAAATGTGCAATACTATCCTAAGAAAAAGTTTTTAGTCCCATTTAATGCGCACATCTTTACAGTTGAGTGATAGATAACTTTTCACTCAAAATTGCTGCGAACACAAGGATGACAAAACATTAAATATAACATACAGCTAAATTGAAATAATCCATTGTCTCATTCTTGATACTCATGGAATAGCATCGTAACATTCCTAATTTCTCAATTTAACTGTGATTCGGCTCTGTAGGTTTTAGGAGCATGACAACTGTAAAAAGCTCTCTAAATGTAGCTTATGTGGGTTATAACATCCAATTGGATATTAAAATATACACATGCTTTAAGTCAACACTCTGGAAAACTTACCCTTGATTAAAGACCAAAAATGCAAAAATTACAATTCAAAAAGTGCAAAATCTTATGGTAAAACCAATTAGTAAAAATCACAACATATGTGGAGTATATTTTTCAAAACATACCGTACATTTAAAGCCATAGAATTCACGCTCTATTTCTCTAGTTTTTCAAATAAAGATACTTGATCAGGTAATTTTCATCAGAGGTTAAAACATTTCCGGATTTTACAGCACTTCATGGACTAAGATAAGGAAATAAATAATTCATGGCAAACGCAAAAACATTTATGATATAATTAATGCTTTGAAAGTGGAAAATGTTACCTTGGAAAGACAAGTTGTTTACTCAATCAGCTCACTAAAAGTCTTAAATTTCTCTCTTAAACCAATGCTAAATGAAATATATGTTTTGAATGGTGTAGAAACATGGGATTACCTATTATTATGCTTAAAGCAGCGTAATATAGCAGAGACTAGATTTATTGCTCCAGGGCAAATCAACTAGCGAGATTCATGGCATTAATTAATTCCCCTGTTTGCATTCGGTGCTTTCATAAATAATCTCGATATTGAAGCAGGAATTCAATCAATGAGAGTTGCCAATGTTGCTGATAGAGCCAAAGCCAACTAAACTTTGCTGTAAATTAACTAGACGTTATCAATTTCATGTTAATAATATCCATCCGAGCTTGACTTAGTTTTTGGTCAAATGTAAATTCATCTACTAACTAATCACAACGCTGGCATTCCCAACCGAATCAAATTCAACTCACGTCACTTAAGAATGTGCGAATACTACAAAATATTGGTCATGTTAATCTCCTTATTGAATGGCATACTGTTTAAAAGTATTTTTCCTAGCTGCAACTTTTTCAAAGTGCGTCCCATCTTCTTCACGCGAATTCACCAGAGGATGTAATATCCAGAATCCCGATTACAAGAATCTTCAAGGAAACGTTTGAATAATGTTCAAATATTTTCTTTATTACTATAATGGGTACGTGCACCATAGGGTAAAGACCATACATTATTCACACCATGCTTTTACATAAAATGCCGAACATACTTGTACTAAGTATAGGTTTATATCTGCCTCGTAAATAGCATTCATTGGTTCTAAATACTACTTTGTAAGTTTCTCTGAAGTATTGAGTCAGGAATCTGGATAATAAATGTCATAGTGCAATTAGAGCCAGATAGAACTTAGTTAATTTGCAAAAGAAAAAAGATTTCCGATTAGAGCACAGATAGAACAATCACGTTGTTTGATAATTATAATTTATCTAATTTTGATATCTTTCCGATAGATTTTTAGATCAAATAATGGAAAATAAATATAGTACAATTAAATACTATTCCAATTGCACTTGTATTATAAGAGTGCTAAAAAATACGCTATCGTAAAGGGTGCAGAAATCATGAGTTTCTGTCCCCGACAAAGATGTTCGACTGAACTATTTAATGGCAACAGTTCTTCGTTGACTTTGTGACTTTCAATAGCTCCTAAATTAAATTTAGACAACCTTCACGTAAAAAAATACTACATTATTAGATCATGCGGTACCTGATCGTCTGCAGGCGACCCAAGACTAAAGAACAACATTGGACTGGAAGAATAAACTCATACCTCGATCCATTTCTGGAAAACCCTGTAAAACAGTGAAAGGGGATATTTCGCGGAAACTGAAAATCGACAAAAAAACAACGATGCCGGCATGAAGTAGCCAAAAAAATATAGAGAGCAGGTGAAGCATATCGAAAAAAATAGCCCCATATTTACGCATGCACAGGAGTTTGGCGAAAACGAAATTGTGAAAAAATGGATAAACATGGTGGAGCGTAGCGGAACCACTGGCAGAAAAAAAATTAAGCGCTTTGAGAGAGGGATGTAATGAGTTATTGAAGTGAGGTTGGGCTTCAAAGGGCTGGCGGAGAGTCCAAGGGGGAAGGGGGAATTTGCAGCATAAATATAGAGTGGCGGGTCAGCAAAGGAGAGCGAAAGCAGTTCGGGATGTCCGGCTCATTGTTTGTGAAGCGCTCGGCCAATTAGGTGCTGGAGCAATGGAGGCAATGAGGATAAAGACGGGAGTGAGAGATATAGTACATGCATGAAGGGGTTTGCCGATGCGCCACGATCATTTGTCGCTGTGGAGGAAATGAGGCAGATTTTACTTAAATATCTCGCAGATTACTTGTTTACATTATTTTTTCCATTCTCGGATTTGCAATCTCAGAGACGTTTGTTTTACTTATACATAAACATACAACCCTTCGAGCCGATACTATGCAGTAAGGCAAGGGGTGGTGGCTTAAGACACCATCCATAAAAATAGTACAGAATAGGGAAAACGGATACGAAGAGGATGAAAGTGGATTGAACGTGAATGGAAAGTTTTTGTGTCTAGCTCTGTTGTTGCTGCAGTCATCAATGGTGCGTAGAAAGATTGAACTTTGGTGCTGAATCAATTTGGCAATAAATCTCTCTTAAAGGTTTTTTAATTCTATCAGTTCTAGAGATACTGTTAGAATAGTAACTTTTGAGTCATCCCGAAACTAGCGGGATCTAAATTTTTCAAGTAATCATACTCTTGTTACATGTAACCTCCAAGTCTAACATAGTCCTTAATAACCAGTGTTGCAGATTCTGTTCACTCGTGCTTTCCTTTTTATTTTGTTTATTTCTATGGTTGATTCCTTTCGAGCTGAATCCCAAATGCTCGCGGCGTAACCGAGATGTGGTCCAATCAGAGGGAGCCAGCATCTCCTTTTCACTTTTTCACTCAAGAACCATCATAGTATTCGCTTGGTAAATCCTATCTTCTTTATAGCTCACCACAAGCGGAAATTGGACAAAATATTCCGTCTGTCATAACGGCTAATAGTATATGAAGCTTTGACTTTTAAATGTAATCAATAATAAATGATCCTGAATTTTATTTCTATATCATACATCATTTCCCACATATTAACATCACTAGCCAACGTAAAAGTTGTTCATTTTTTAAATAGTTATCTGCAATATATTTTAGCAAATAAAAGATGAACATGACATTTTATACTTCGATCACTGTTGCTCGCGATTCACAATCATCAGTACCATTATTATCCATGCAACTTGAATGATTGGCTGAATGCAATAACAGTTATCGAATCTCAAAACTAGAGCTATCACGTTTATTTCAAAATAATATTTTTACCCTTAATTAGTGCAAGGCATATGTGAATTTTCTTCGCCTTTCAGTCATTTCAATCTTAAGCTCCATTGTAAAATTATAGATAACGGAAACTCTAGTGAAAAATAAATTATTTTATGTTGATACAAAACCGTTTCTGAGAAGGAAACGTAGAGTTTTCCGGGTTGCAATTGGGTCGGAATTTAGAATTTTGTAAATAAAAGTGTCGACTTCATCATAATTTTTTTCATAAGATAGGGACCATAAAGTTCCTCTAATTTTATGCTAAAAAGCAATAATTAAATTAAGAAAAGATAAAACTCAATCCACGAAAGAGTGTCGCGTCTTAAACGTGAATTTATTAGCGCAAGTTAAATTTACCTTTCTTGGGTTCATAAACACTCATATCAGTTGGAAAGAATAGTATAAATACAAGTGCGATGCATGAAGTGGGACATCGAAAACAAACGGTATCAAGACATTGGAGACTGAGGACCTTGAAAACAAAGGAATTCAAAAAAAACTAAGAGTAAACTTTAAAAAGAGTATTTGGCTCAGAAAAGTCTCAGCCTTTCATTAATTAATTATCGACGAAAAAGAAATACAAGTTCATAAATATTTGTGTGGTAAGCTGCATTACGAAATTGGACCATTTCAATTACTTCTTGAACACGAATCCAATGCCCATTTCATGTTGTCATTGGTTCTTAAATCATTCAATAATTTCTCCATTTAGCTTTATTCTAAGCTAATATTTTTTTAAAGAAATGACCAGCAAGAGTCACGAAACTTCTGGCTGAAATCGAACAACACGCGGTATGCACCCGAATATTTCCATAGCTCATTACATAATATCTACCATTTCTGTATAACCTTTATTTTTAAATAAGCTCTAACCTATATACCCTTGAACCCGAATATTCCCTTTCCACGTCACATATCCCTGGGAGTCTATTTCGATCAACTTGGGGGCCTCGTATTCAAACTATTAATTATGGTTAATTATAAATGAGAATATTTAGGCGCACAACGATTCTATTACCAGATTTCCGGGACATACCACGCAGCAGGGGGAGACGACAAGAGGTGACTGCATTTCGTGGGTCAGCGGCGGTCGCCATGTGGGGCGAAAGGAAGGGAGGAAGGGAGAAAGGCTCGAGTCGGTGGGATTAATCGAGACCGCGGCGAGTGGTGTGGCGAATCGTTTTTCCTCTTCTACCAAACAGAAGGACGGGCCGGGGAGATAATATGCAAATATAAATGGACCCCAAGCTCTCTCCACCGACTACTGGCCCTTTTCTTATTACTCTCCTCCTCCAAAGAGGCAAATTCGTTGTTTTTTCGTATTTTTATCCCCTCCCCCCAACCCATACCACGTCATTGGAGCCGATACGCCCGGGCACAAGACCGGGCTAAAAAAATAAAAGCGAAGCGAACCGCGGGACGAAGACACACAAACACACGCAAACACAGACATCGACCAACCGACTGCCTGTTCCCCGGCAATTTGCGAAGGCGCGAGCAATGGTTCCCGATTGGCTGTGGCGAAGGGATAGATTTGTTTTTTTTTCTTTGTTAATATTTTTTCTGCTCAGCCAGCTCGCTCCGCGATGAATGCGCTCGCTCTCCTTGTGTGCAGCAGCACCAGGGATATTTCTTTCTTATCCACCCCCTCCTCCCCCGCGACCCCTGTACAGAGAATGTGGAGATGTATTCATTTGCTCCTGTTGCATTTATCATCAGGGAGAACGATCGGAAAGTCGAGATCGAAGCCGGAATGGTTTTTGTCAGCTCACAGTACACAACAACACGCCGCCCGTATGAAATTAAATTCAATCAATCCCCGTGTCAAGAGAGATACGATTTTTTTATGATTACATTTTAAATACGACGACCGAGGTCGATTTCGCGTTCGGTCTTGACCTTCGTTAATTTGATAAACGCAAAATAGATTTCAGGTTGCAATTGATTTCTGTAAAATTGCACTGCTAGAAATAAAATTCGAAAAGTGCAAAGCATAAAAGTCATCTTGATAAGTAAAATATTCAATGTTACTCAAAAATGTTACATTATTTGGTAAAGGTGAGCTTTCGTCTCGCCAGCGTTAACGTGATTTTCACCCACTTTCAACAGACATATCGGAACCCAATTCACCTTACTTATAATGCAAACCTTGCGCATTTGTAAAATTCTTTCAACATAACAATGCATCAACTACTTTAGGAATAGAAAACTTTCAAACCTCAGAAGTGCGTTTTTTCCTATCCGCCACCTTGTGAAAAAAAGCCATTTCCTCTTATCCACCGTATATGGCGCAGAGATCGATCAGTTGGTTCTCTACTCTATACACCCCTCTCCTTCACACTTTCTTTCCGGCTTACCCTCAAACTCGCCCCGCTATAGCGATTTATTTCAAAGCAATTGCATTCATTCCACCGCACTAAACACTGCACATTTCACTTAAAATGGAGGACACACTTTCTTATCAAGCCTTCTACTCGGTAATCCATTTCATGGGTAATTAATGGCAACCACACACCTCACAGGCAAGTCAGAAATGATTTACGCCAACAGGCTCCTCAACTCTCATTGGACAATGAATAACGGGCGCCTTTAAACAATTGACTTCCATTCACAGTTAATTTCCCCTGTCCGCACTACCCACGAGAACTCCGCCAACAATACTATTTCATTAGTCTCCATCAAAACCCCTCTTATATTCACCATGTCATTTCAGGGATTTTATTCTTGAAATAATACGCAGAATTACATTTTACCTTCTATTAATCGCCGCTTATAATCACCAACCGACTAGAGGGATCCAATTCTTAAAAGAATACGTAAAATACCATTTAACCCTTCTATTAATGGTCACCTATAATCATTAACCGATTAGAGGGATTCTATTCTTAAAAGAATACGTAAAATGCCATTGAACCCTTCTATTAATGGCCACCTATAATCACCAACCGACTAGAGGGATTCTATTCTTAAAAGAATACTAGGCTTCAAATAATACACCCTTCTCTATCAACAACCTACAACAGGGAAGTCATTCTGAAAAAAATACGCAAAGTCATGTTCCAAGGTAAAAATTCCCGTCAGTTTCACTGTGAAAATGCACATCCGTTTCATACCGTTCAATGAAATCCTATCTCGACTAAAACGCAACACTCAGAATTATTCCTAACATACGTCTTTCTATTTTACCATTTACTGTAAAAATCTGCATTTTTAACCTTCCTCCACTTTCAGAGATGCCCATTTCCACGTTATCTCTCCCGCTAAAAATGCGTTTTCCGCTTTTCCAACTCACAGAAATGCCTTTTTCACTTTTGAAAATGGCCAATTCGGGCCCGCGTACCGTCCTACCCTAGCACCGCTGCTTCACTCCATTGGCCAGAAAGCTTGTTGGGGGGGGGGGGGGAGCATATTCTAGAAGGAAAATTAGTCACAATCCAATCTCCCCTCCGGTTGTTCGTAAAACCTCCAAATATGGCGTCGAAATCTCACGAAAAAAAAGCGAAATTGCTCATTTTCCAACGTTAATATCTCAAAAACTACTAGTCACACGGGTATGATTCTTACATTTTGACAAATACGCATTTTTCCTCTACTCCTAGAAATCAACTGAAATTTCGTCAGTTTCCTACATTTTTCCAAAACAAAAGTTCGAGACGAAAGCTCACCTTTACCCTTTATTTTTTTTTGAGAGTGCGAATGCAAGGGCAATGGTGTCAGTCCTCGCCGGCTAATCTAGGGTCGCGGGTTCTAGTTCCCCCTTGCATAGGTTTCTCAACACCCTCTACATGGATGCATGTGTATGTAAATAGAGAGTAAACCGTCAGTAGGATCTTGTATACCTACAAGGGTGTTGCGCACCCATATGTTGGCTCAGCCCAGTGACCACACTTGATTCGCTCTCTCGGCCATCACTCATGCTAGAGAATAAGAAATAATATGTGTATGTAATACTGAACGGTACTTCATTTAAATAATTCGATTACGTAATATTCTTTCAAATTTATTTTTGCAAAAGAAATAAAGTCTGAATGTGTTAAGAATAATTTCAGCGTTGATTCCTTTTTTGTATTATTAATGAACTCCCTTGTACAAATTGTTCCAAATATATATAATACAAGGTAGGTCGTTGTGCATCGCTTGGGTCGAACGCTTAGACGTAGATTACATGAATCGCTCTCTAGATACGGATAAAATTGTGTATTTTATACTTGCGTGATATTGGAATACAACAGCAATGCGAGGAGGCATATGAGGGAAGAAATGATGCATCTGGGCGAAGCGGGTCCACGTTTGTCGGAGACAAGACAACGTTAACGTTGAAAATGGTAATAATTTCAACTTTCATTAGTAAATAAATTGTTGCTAGGATATTTCCGCTGTAAACAAGGTTGTTTTTTAAAAACTACACATTTGCTAATTATAACCGATCACGTACGTTTTATATCAGTATTTAACGATGCAAATAACTACTTGACTCTATTTTGTCGTCGCTAAAAGTTAAATTAACGGAGCTTTCCATTCCCATGCTAATTCTCGAGTCGTGTGCCGCTCGTGTCATCCAGATGACGTCTGTTACAGAACGAATTCATTTTTGTCACAGGAACGTCCAACCTCGTATTAGTAGTACGAGTAGTACCATGGTCGCCATAATTTTTAAAAAGCAAAGGAGAAAACGGGTAACCTTGTTTTGTTTCGCGGACTATATCTGCTCACCCGGATTCTCCGACAGCCTATGGATAACACCGATAGATTTGAAAAAGCCGACATTGACGCGTCATATAAAAGTTCAGGAAAATGCATGATTAATTAGCATCATTCATTAGCATTTGAATCATTAGCATTAGAGTCATTAGCACCATGATATATCAGCCTCAGTATTGAAATGCATGATGAAAAAGTATTGAAGTAAAGGTCAACTTGAAGTGTAAACGTAAAAACATTGAGTGTATATGAGTTTCAATTGAGTGCAAGTTTTATTCGAGCGCGAAATATCGACGACGCAAATTCAGGAAAAATATAATTAAAAATCAATGCTAAAAGGAATAGGCCACAAGTATATCAAGTGCAGGCTAGTTGACTTCCCATTTTTCCGTGGTTATTTTCTCCAGGGAGATAAAAAAAATAGAACCGGCAAATCCTGAGGTGTAACCCAGAAAATTCCCCGCAATTCAGCGACGCCGACGCCAATCGACATGCAGCTGATTCGCTTTTGTCAAAAGGGGAGGACTAATACGTTAGGATGGGTCTCCATTCCCTCGACGACGGATAAGGTGACTGATGTCACCTGGCTCGGATTAACAGGGCGCACACAGAAGATGTCAAAGGAATATAGCACATATTTAGACGGAGAGAGACAGACAGAAGTCGATGATACGATCGCCAAGTTCGTGAGCTGACGAGGGAGAGGGTCGTCAGTCGGGAAACAAAGAGGAGGTGAAAGGGAAATGCTAAAATTAATTGAACCAGAAATATGCTCCCGGTAAAGAAAGAAAATTATCCTGGCTGACGTTTACGGTTTCCAAATATTTATCCATAACTACAAAACAAGAGCTTTTACGTTACGAGCTTTTTGTTTGGACGCTATAGACTTCAACACCCCTCGACGGACTCGAGTCAAATTTGGCGCGCAGGTTACTTAGGACCTAGAGTGTTTTAATCCTAGGCTAGGCTATATTATAAATACCCCAGTGCCATGTATGTCCTGCTTAATCAAATTTTTCTTTCATAATTTCTTTTGGACTTTTTGGTATTGGATCACTAAGAGAACAAAGTTTTAAATTAGTGGGTTCGATTTTCGTAAACATTTGGTATTTTACAAAAAATTAGTTGGTTTCTCCAAAATCGTAGATTTTCGCATTACTTGAACAGTAAGATTTCTAATTTGCCTGGAAACCACAGCATAGGCTTGGAATGGGTACTCGGGTCACGTGATCATTATAACAGAATTACAGTGATATTTTAGTTGGGGTATTTTTCACATAAACCAATTGTGGTTCATGACAATTCATATCATTCATAACCATTTTGAATGACACGTTGAAAGGATTATTTTAATCCCATGAAAAATTTCATCTTTTCTTCTTCCCGTTGAAATTCAACGGGCACCATGTACTAATTTATAATATTTTGAAATTGATACCGGAAATCATATTTCTCGAGAGCTCCCTTAATTAATGACGTCATCATTTTGATTTAATTTTCGTATATTCCGTAGATAAATAATATTAATTGTATTAACTATTAATTCACAACATAGCCGTGGTATTATCTGAGGCATGTGGCCGGTAGTTTTACATACAGGGGGCGATGATCCTATGACAGATTGACGCATGTTGGTGAAATTTCATCTCCAGGCATTTGCATGTTTTTGCTAACGCTTTTACAGTCGTAGTTTCATTAACTCTTTCTAAGTGCATTTGTTGAAAACTCAATCCCTCCGACACCCCTAAGGTGGCTTGCAGGGCAATATGAAGATGAAAATGAGTCAGAAGAACTTGAGTACATTTCGACAAGAAGTTCATGATTAGAGTATCTCTTTCCCATAACACTAAACGGGGTGACCCAGCTGTGATGAACAGTATCCGAGTTAAACTTCATCTTTGAGGTTTTATAAAAATGTGTCCAATGCTTCTAGTGTCATTGGGCTGAAAGAGCAATTTCCCGAACGAATTTTCTCGGTATTTGGAAAGAAGAAGTCGTGAAAATTCCTGGGAAGAGGTGGGAAGAAGTCCTCACCCGGAAACACAAACTGCGTTTTACAAACAGAAAAAAGGACCCTGTGAACTTTGCATAAGTTAAAGAGAGAAGTAGAATAGCAGAAAGTCAAGTTAGAGGTGAGAATGTGACACAATAACATCCAGGAAATCCGAAAAAAAACTCATAAAAAACCATGCATGCAATCAGAAACCAGGGGTTTCATCCCTTGATAACTATCATGTTAATTTATTCCAACCACTTAAGTGCACACCGAGAATTTTATGAGAATCGTGGCGCTTGGAGAAGGTGAAGAACTGTACACTTTCCAGCTAGATTTTGTAGATGAAGCTGGCTGTTTAAAACCTCACCCGGTATCAAACCCGAGATAAACTTATGCATGAGTAAAACTCAAACTCATGATCCCTCCTCCATCAAGTACGTAATTCGATAAAATAACTTATTTAACAGCACTTGAACGTTTTATTTGTGTTCTTCATTTTAAACACTCTCCCTGGGATAACCTATTAACATTCAAACAAATCATTTGATAAACAAATTAAGGGCAGAAAAAAATTACCAAATCAAGGTTTAATGGATAAGAGTATAATAAATAAATAGGAATAAAGGACGTAAATGAAATTCTTCATTAGTGACACATAATGAAGCAGGCATCGATTTCGTGTTTTGCATGCATAACATGGAGTATCCTAAAGTTCCTCTTTCTCGCAATTCAATGTCAAACTGTGACCAACGTCAATTTTGGAAATGATATGGATGAAATTGGTAAAATATTTTTGCTGGAACAAAAATCCTGTAAAATTGAGGGAAATGGGGGTGCATGAAAATGGCAATAGTCAATATAATTTCTTGTTATATTCCTCTACGTCTACTAATAGGTGAATTTCAGCAATAAAGCAAGAATATTTGAGTGACTTCGATGTCACGAACCCTTGTAAAACAGTATGAACAAAGCAATCGACCAAGGTAGCTATTACTTAGTAGCAAATTTCTTCACGAAAATTGTTGCTTTTACGTTTATTGTATGAAGGGTTGATGTATGACCTATCCGTAATTACATTGCATCATCATTTGAGATTAGATTCCTCTCATGAATATATGAACATGTGATTAGTTCATTCACATGAAGCCATTTAAATTGAGAGAAGAGTGCGGCGTGATTCTAAAAACTCGGAAGTGAACAAAATAGGTAAGAAACTTTATTAATTTAATATTTGCGGGACTATATTTTCTCAATTTAAAATTGCACTCCAGATAATTTCATCGGTCCTTACCTCGGATTCCATTGTAACGCATTTCATTAAGCATTATTGCCATTGCTATAGTGACTATAATTTACTATAGACTGGTTCATTCGAACATATAATCTTCAGAAAGGTAGCGGCCCAACTTTCACAACGAGAGGAAAATTTAAGTCCTTGTAATTTTCTGTAGGCTATCGTGTGCCATTACGCACACGAGACAAACTTCGGCAAGTATGAGTATAAATCATTGCATGCATTTGTATATAAATCACTCCATACAACCTGATTAAATAACCATCAGTCGGAGAAGACTAGTTCAGCGAGATTTAGTACTGTTATTGGAACCGAAAGCTTTAAACTACAAAGGAGACTTGAAATATTAGACAATATTTAAGTTAAAAGTTCTCATGTAAATGGATAACTCCTCTCTCGCATGCTTAATTGTGGCTCCAGTATCCAATTCAGCTTTAATAAAATCTTTTCCCCCGTTATAACAATAGAGAGCGTTAAAAACGCTTTGCATTTTTTTATAACCCAATGTTTATTTATGAGTAACCCCGCGAGTGGAACACAAATTGTAGCTAGTACATTAATAATACTATAAATGAAAGAAAATAAGTTCTTTTTAAAGAAATTATGACCAAATAAACAGAAATAAGCCTATATAAACTTAATAGAGCTTTTTGAGACTGTATTATATAAAAGAAATTCCTAGAGCAAATATTATTAACGTCATGAATCTATTCGGGAACGCTGGAGCCGAAAAAATTATACAATGCGGAATGCAATCGAAGGAACTAAGGCAAGGAACCTCATTGGTCACAAGCACTCATCACCAACCCTTATTTTAAAAAAAAGCAATATCGTAGTACTTACTTTATTTCTGAAACTCAGCAATGCATGCAACTTATTGCTCATTTATAGACACGATGTTGGAAATGGTACCCTACCCTAAAATCTTCCCAAATATTGAGAGCTGGTAACGGAGAATGGTACTCACAGAGCCCAGCCAGGCATTAATTTTTAATCTCCTATCCGGGATGCCCAACGGATAGATAACAATGGACTCAATTCAACTATAATTGAAAAGAAATACTTCAGCCGAAACATTCGACACCGGTTGAAGAAAAATCTACCTAATAATGAAACAGCAATGATGAATCCTACGAAGAAATGTTCCCAAACGCTGGCGCCGAGAGAACTACCTTCAAGAACCAGCCTAAGCATTTTCAACTTCTCATTGTGATAAATCCTTCCTTCCTCTGCTTAAAAATATTAATCTATCATTCTATACCGTAAATGTTTCTTGACTGACTACTGTCCGTTAATTATCGCATCTGACTCGATCGTTTCATCAGTGGGAAAAATACGCGATTTGACTCGTTTCTTGGACCGTTGAAAGATCGATTGTTTTGTAAGGGTGTAATGCAACTATTTCTGCTTACAATTAGAGGGAAAGTTTCCATTGCACCGTCATTCCGATACATCAAAACATTGTACATTTATTTTAAACTCTAATACCTCGCTCAACGTCTGCAATGATTTTCTTCCCTTTTCCCTTCTGTAATTGCATGCAATGTGAAGTAAGTTTTGAAAAAAAATAGTTCGTGCATAACAATGACCTACAGCATTTCCAATTTTCAAGCACCATTCTTATTCTTCCATGAATCCTTTCACTTATTATCATTCATGCACTCCCCACTGGTATGCTGTGGCATACACGAGACATGTCTCTAAAGGTGCGTGAGGATTGAAGGCATGAATTTCCTCTTTCACCACATAAAGCTTGAGTCGTCAGACATAAAAAAACGTTTCTATATGAAACAGTCACTTATACTGATTGGTCCTAATCAGAAACATGTTTTAGGAAGAGCTTGAAAATGTTGAGCTTCGAAAATATCGATGTTGCGACGTTAGAACTTCAATTATTTCCATTTGTTATAGGTTCCATTTTGCATATTATTGCAATTGTAATTTTTGTTGTATACTCAAGAATTCATGAATGAAGCCTCGTAAATTGCGATTTCATAATGAATAACGCATGAGTACCAATCTATGTTCGTTGTTTAGTGCGGTGTACCTATATATGTATTTTACTTCATGGTTAATTCCGGGACTCAAAGAATTCCCCGTCAACATAAATATCTCAGGATGAGTGAGGTACTTACTTGTCTCAAGAATCTTATTCTATCTCCGGTTCATATTTTATTTGGACCTAACGGTAGGTATAGGGACCATAGGTCTTCTCCGCAGTAGATGCTTTAGCGAAGCCAACAGTGAAAGTGAGAAATGTCCTTTTTCGCCCTCTGGACAATTACTCTTACTCCATAAGGCCATTTCTCAATTCTCCTAACCCATACCAAGTGAGCGTATTGAATATAAAGGGGAAAACCTCTTTCAAACTCTTCCATAACTTATCATACCCCTCACATCGCCACTTCATCTTCAGATAAATCTTTTTCCCTGATATTCCACCCAATTCTCAGTTAGTGCTTATAATAATTTTCCCCATTGTAAGATATCGAAGGACGTCTCAATGCAATACATATTTTCTGCCCTTTCATGAGCCTCTGTTCCATAATCATTCACTGCTGCGATTCAGCTTCACGGGTATATCTCTTCCTCTCATAAATTCAAAGATGTCATCCTTTGTCAGATACTTTCATCTGGCACACCCAATCTTGATAGTAGGCATAGAAGTTAAAAAGTAAAATTTCCCGTAGAAAATATAGGTACTCATAATACGGGAATAACTATCTGGAGACAAAGCAATGAAAATTAGTTTAAAAACCGAATAAAACGTTAAGACATTCAACATATGACTTGTAACCAAACATACCTATATTCCACATCAATTTAATGCAAAATTAAATATGCGTTTTGATTGGTAAATGTTGGACCATCGACGCGAAATAAAATGTGACAGCTCATACCTATAGAAGATAATATGAAAATACTGTGAGATAAATAAGCTTAAAATAGAGAAAACCGATGGATTAAATTTAAAAATCTCCAATCCCCACAGTAGAGGTAAACATTTAATAAAGGAAAGTGTTTTCCGAGAGGGAGAAAATGCTCAATGTTTCCCGTTGGCAGCTTCGGAGGAGTAACCCTCTCCTGAATAATTCATCGGGTGAAATCCTTTAATCCCTCTCCATTTCTAAACAAACTGTTTGAGATTTTCATTCGCCTAATATTAAACCTTGCAGTTTTATGCAGGAGAAGAAAATAATACTGTAAGTCATTTCAATCAATGGCCTTTCGAATACTCCGGGATCGAAATGGGTTTGGTGCGGTGACTGGAGTACTGACTTTCCATTCTGAGGGTTAGCGGAAGTGGAACAGATTTTTCACTGTAGTTTCTGATTTGGCGCTGTACGGTGAGTACACCAAGTGCTATACTCCGCGACGTTGAATTGTGGATCACTAGGCACCATTCCTCTTGAGTCTAGATGGTTGAAGCGGTAATCGTAGGTCATGGAGTGTACATTTTAATAATTTTTTTAAGTAAGTCGAAAATCATTTTCTGGACCACATTTCACTTAAATGTATCTTTTTATGCGTTTTAACTCACCATACTGGCATTAACTTAAATTATACAATGATTATATTTTCCCTTTATTAAAGCGTGTTAGACTAGAGTTTTCGGCGCGGTATTCGAAATTTAGACGAAATGATCCTTAAATATGTTGTTTTTTAATATTAGACTTGGCTTGGCACCTCGATAATTTCTAGCAACAATTATTTAAATTATAAATGCATAATCTCACGTTTAGAAGAAAATCTCTATGCACGTAAACAAATTACTACGAAATATATATCATGCACCATAAGGCGTGCTAAAATAGCATTTGGATGAAAAAAACAATACACCCACATCTCTTAAATGGAGCAATTGACCGCAGTAGTCAAGACTCTTTCCTAAGTAACCAACCAACGCAATGCAGAAAGTGTATCTATCATGTAAAATTATTCTTCCATACTCACGATTGATAAAGTTTATAAAAATTTCAATCTATATTTTCAATCAATTACAAAATAAATATTACATCACGGATACTTGTATGAGAAATAAACACGCGGCAAAATTAATAGCTGTGGCTCTTTATGGTATACATTTAAATATTTGACGATTTAATAAAACGATCACAATTATTGCTAAAAGAAATAATAGGACTAGTATTGATTGCAAGTCACAATACTGCAAAATATTTTATTAAGCACTTTATAAGCTCCGGTTCTTCTAGGATATACCAAAACAAACCCTGATATAATAGAAGCTAGAAACGCTCGGTTTAAAGAAAACTACTTATCTGATGCGCAGAGAAAGGGGTTATCCACAGGATTCAAATCGTGCTCTGTAGCATGCGCCGTTAACAAAGCAATGGAGAGAGAATCAACTTCAAAGCGAAGGGAGTTGGTGGCATGAAATGTGGGGAGGGTAGTGGGATTGAAATGGGTTTCGAGGAAACTATTAAAATGAGCCCGTGCAAATTATTTTTACAAGCTGCATCGCGCGCCCGATACCGGAGTTCCGGAGACCTTATTCTCTATCTTCCCCTTCCAGCCCTCTTCAGTGCTTTTATCGCTCTCCATAAATTAGGAGCGGGCAGACGGCCACTGCCGCCCAGCAACCGAAGAAATCCAACGCCGAGCTCCAGACCAATCCCAATAGTTGTTATTGCGCCGGAGATTTTTATTTTCCCGTTCTATCGATCAACTAAGGTAAACCGTCGTACGGCAGCTAGAGAAAATAATTGGAGTCAGAGGGACGGAAATAAATGGCTCCTGTACATAAAACAGTTTCGCCTATTTACAGCACACACTGTAGTTAACAATCTATCATGGCATAGAGGGTAAATAAATAGCTGTTACCTGTCTTCAATGCCTTGATATCACAAATGCTTACACACATACTTCAAATACAAGATGCCTTAAAACATCTAATTTAATTGCAAGTATTGATATACATTGTCTTTTATTAAATAAGCTGTTATTAGTCCTAGTAAGTAACATTATTTACTTTTCACCATGACATAACTTATCACCAAGACTGCAATGTATAGGAAACATCATAAAATAATAGGAGATAAAAACAGCATGTGCTATCACATGTACAAGTATAAAGGTGTTTTCTCTCCCCATTATTCATTGTATTGTAGAGTGCACTGATTATCTTTATTGACAACCATAATTTTCTTTAAAAGAGCATTAAGTAATACAGTGAGTCAAGAGCTGTACAAAAGCATTCAAGAATAGTTATATTTGAAGCTATTTTGTTTTATTTCGAAAATTTCCAAAGAATTCAAAATAGCAAAGTAAAGATATTTTGAAGGTGTAGGAAATACTGACATGAAATATCTTATAAATACTTATAAAATGCTTTGAATTTCTTGTGAATGTTTCCTGCTTTTAGAGGAAGAAGATATTTTCAAGATTACGGAGAAATTATGTAAATATTAAGTGCTGTAAGGAATGGTAATTTAAAAGCTGCAACTATAGCAAAAAGACGTCATAGTTGATCATGAGTAGAACCCACAATACAAGTACATACATTCACATGGAGTTTGACCGTGAACATGACGGAAGGTGCAGATTGATCATGGGGACGACGAATTATGATATTCCTGATAGTTTCATCAATTTTCCTGCAGAGGACAGACTAAACAGTCACGACCTTACGGCACTAAAATGCGTGTTTACAAAAAAACATTCGAGCGACTAACCAGAGATAAGTGTCTTCCTTCTGGGAATGAAGTAATATATTACTGACATTACAGTCAGAATGTGTCATTAGGATGATAAGACCAACGATAAATACGCTTAAATATAGTCTACTTAAATTTTGCTATACATTAGCTCATAATGTTTGCGTTGGAGTGGATGGAGCCGATGTGTGCCTTGAACTATCGTAGTGTACTAAAAACTTGTAAACAAAGGGGTCTGGTAAGGCAAGGATAAGAAATATTTTGCTTTCATTTCAGATACTTCGGCTCAGCTTTATGATTTCTGCTAAAAAACATTCTCGCCATGGAAACCGAAGTCATCACATTCTTCCATTGATCACAATCTCATCAACTAACAAACAGTCTCGATCCCGAAATCCAAACTCTCAGTTAACATCAAGTTAAAGATAAGACAATCCGCCTGAGACTGCTGTCAACGTTCACCAGGCATTAAATAACTGGTCCTCTGTCAAATAAGTATCGGAAAATCCATATTATCACCGAATCAATCAAATAGTATTTGGAAACATCATTCAAACAAATTATCTTAATTTTGAACTAAATGATAGCTTCGCGATTGCAGGCTTAAAAATGTGAAACTGATCCATCCAAGAGGGAAATGAAAACCAACTATGTCCTTAGATTTCACTTAAATGCTTCGTTTAATACGGCCTAGACTACAGCACCTCGAGCCAACCTTGAGTAAATGATATGAACAATGAAGAAGTATATATATCCGATCCAAGTGGATGGGGAGGAGAAGGCATTCAGGGTGAGAAAGGGGAGGAGAGGGTGGGCGTGAAGACTTTAAACAAGATGCTGAAACTTGGGTTGTAATAAACGAAATTTTTAAGTGGTATCTACATTTTTGTCTTTATTTACCTCCTAAAGGTAGTTTAAGCGAAGCATCATTTCTCATAAAATTCAAATAAGTTGGCTTCATTATAAATAAAAAGTCTCATCTTTCTAATAATGCAAAAGTACCCACCGTACCGTAATGATCTACCCACCGTATAATTTTCGAAATGTTTTCCAGAAGACAAGCCATTTTCCATGGGATATGATACGCTACGGAGATATATATTTACAATAACTTAATATCTGACAAACAGATCGCGTTTAGTTCAAGATCAAGTTTAACTGTGATTACTTAGTATCTTTTCTCAATCATTTCCAGAAATAAATCCATTAGTCACCGTATAACTTTCTCTAAAATACCAGAAAACATGTAGACATGTAGAGTACATGCTTCCACCTAATAAACGAGAAAATCAGTCTATTTTAAGCAATGTTTTTTGGCATTCATAATACCACATTTATTTGCTGTTAGTTACAACAACCTAAGTTTTAAAGTAAAATTTTAATATAGTATCTATAGTGACTAGGGAAAACTCTCGCTCCATCTACCTTAAATTATAGGTTTACTGTGAAAAAGATAGAAATTAACACCAATTTATTTTAATTTTTCTAATGATATTGTAAAAATCACGCAAAGTAACGGTTAGCACTATCTTAACCCGACGCCTTCAAATGTGCTTAAGACCTTCAAGTGTACCTTCAAACGTATGCTTAAGCATATAAGAGTAGTAAGTTGTCAAAAGATGGGGAAAAAGATAGGAGAGAGGGAATGGAGAAGGCACGAAATTACGAGACGACGTTGAAAATAAAAACGCGCGAGTTTAGGCAAAAAATAAAAGAACTTTCTTTCCCTTCAGACGTCTCCACCACATTTCGTTCCGCCGCTACCCTCGCCGAAAACACAAACGAAAGGATAAGAATAAAACGTCCGAGAATTAAAAGAACAAGAGACAATTGCGACACGTTCTTCATTCCCTTTTCAGCCCTATTCCCTCCCTTGAGCAGGGATTTAATCCACCGTCTCTCATATCCCTTCCTCTTATCCTACCCTGTGCCCAAATGATGCACGAAGTCTGCGTTGACAGCCAGACCAGACAGACGTGGTCTGGATAATTAGAAGCCTTCCGAAAAAATTTAAAAACTTGGAGAGAGAGATATCCGTGCATAATGCCCTGCGCAGCTCTGACGCAGCCACTGAACTGGAAGAATATGAACCATTGATTTAAACGACACAGACGAGACGGCAGACAATCAGACGACCGCTATAATCCTCCTCCCATATCCAGCGGGCATCGTGGACTGACGGAATGGAGTAGAATGGAAGATCAAGTGAAGGTTCTGGGATGGCGCGATTTTCCACGACGGGTATTTTTGCCTCATTTATATGCAGACCCTCTAGGATACTTGTAAATTTACGATAAAAAGGCTGGAACGTCATTTGTAGCAAAAAAATAAATCAAGGAACCAGATTTGAAGAGTACCAGTGACTTTGTCCAGGCAATTTTGCATTGAGAAATAAAAGGGAAGTAGACGGATATTTAAGAAGAGCATACGAAATAAGTTTGAAAACGGGCCTACCCTATCCCAGTTTACCTTCGCCCCTCAATCCCTCATGCCCTATAGCCCTACTTCTCTCCCTACCCTCTCTCATCATACTCCTTTCCCTAACCGCCTCCCTCTACCACCTTCCTACAAATAAGCTTTTTTATATCCCCGCGCGTGTGGAAAATATTTTTTATCTAAGGAAGACCCTTATGCATGGAAAACAGTAGTACCAAATGAAAATTTCTATGAAAATTACAAATCGTATAGTATTATGATTCAAGATAAATTATAATTTAAAATAAATCAAGTTGGTGATGCCATAACCAACTAAAAACTGGCAAAAGGACAGTAAACTTAGATACCTTTGATAAATACAATTTTATATATTCAAAAGATATATGACTTATGTTTCACGTGATGTTGCACCGTTTCAGTCATCAATCGGGCTGAGAATATTAAATGCATTACCATAGGCAAGTCCCACACTGTATAAATACAAATTAAGCAGAGCCAGGTAAAAAGGCTAGCATACAAGTTGTATGCATATAATTTTACACTAAAATAACTGTACGAAGTGATAGCTGAATAGCTAAAACAAACCAATGACACCATTAAATACTGCAGACGATAACGATGATCACATTTTTGGAGTTTAGTCACTCGAGTGGGTTTCAAATGGAGCAGTGCTGTGACTCTGTTTCCATGGCGATTTATGATACTCATTACGATAAGCATCGGATTTGCTTAGCTAAATGTTTTAACTTTAATTTCGAAGTACCATGTGATTGCGAAAAAAATACAATTTAATTTGCAACCAAGTTTCACTATGTAGGTTCTAGGAGACAAGCAGCTGAAAAAATGGAGACACATTTTTATACAAATCAGTGAGGCCTATGAGTAAAGGGAGAGAAGAGGTTTTAGAGTAGTAGTATTTTGGGTTAGGGTGCGTCCACAGCTTAAGTCATTTACACCGCATCCAACCCGCAGGTGAAACTGCCCTTATAGAGATATTATAATGTACAAACAATTCCTTATTTACAGTAATGTTAGTTAAAAGGAGCAGCGAGTTGCTTTAAGAGTTTCAAAATGCAACACACACTAATTTTCACATGATCCAAAACTGAAAATCTATATAGAACTGACCACTGAATACAATAATCCGCATAACTATTACATTTTTATAGAATATGTTTTACCACAATTTCATAAAAATAGTTTTGGACCTTCTTTGAACTCTACCATTTTCACTGGACTATGTATAAAAGACATGTCATCAAAATCTATTTAAATTCCCAATAATGAATGCAATTAAAATTATATGAAAAGACTTTCAACATTCAAACCTAGAAATAAACCTCGAGTAGATACGTTTCTAAGACAAGACCACGGAAAAACCTGTATTGCTCAACGAATACCAGATTGTAGTGGCATAAAAATTGCGGTGAAACGCGTTTCCTGGTAACACTTTGAATCACCAATCGCGGTGGCATGTGTGAAAGACGGAGAGATAAATGTGAGTGAAAAACTTATTTATCGCGACTATAGCCGCTAATTTTGCAAAAAGAGTCGCATTTACGCACAGAGTACAATTTCCCGGCTTTAATTCGCAAGCCGACAACCCGTGTGGGGAGTTAATCGATGGGGCGCCAGACGATAATAGTACGGACACCAAAGAGAGAGAAAAATAAACGTTTGGTCGGCAAAGATCATTCTTGCGGGAAAAGGGGCCGCAGATAGCAAAAGCCCAGAGAACGCCCAGACTAAGCTCGTCCCGCATCTCGACTTAATTCACCACGGCTATTAACTGCAATCGTACCGCGCAATCTAGCGGCAATTAGCATTATAAGTCGTATATATATCGTCCTTAGATACGAGAGATTTTCACTCCCGCGAAATGACTCTGCAGGCTCCAAATGAAATACAGAAAGCATACATCAACCCGGCCGTAGCCCTCACAACGTGGTGATAAGGAGAAATGCTTACTTCTTGTACGAAGTAATGCTCTCACCTTACCTCATACTATTCCACCGTGAAATGACATAATTGTCATTGAATTCATACTCAGGCTGCATACGGAAAAATGCGCCCTTTAATAGATATGAGCAACAAAATCAGACCTTTCAACGCTACTTACTCTCAACCTGAACTTGAATTTGAATGGTGGTAAGGTACCTAGTTGGAGCGAGATTTTTTCCTAGTCATAACAAATCCTATATTTCAATTTTCATTTTAAATATAATCATTTTTATCAACCATTACGTAAATACATATTATAATATATTAAGGACGCAAAATAATTGTTGTATATGACTGAAATTCTCAGTATTTAACTAAATATGCGTACACAAACTTATCTCATGTGTTTCACGCTTTACGCTGAAAACGCCTTCACAGTAGAAGGTATATTAGCTCTTTTGTAAAAACTACAGTGGTGATCAATAAATGTATTTTTTTAAATAGTTTAGAAGGCAGATTATCTTCTAACAGTTAAATGTTTGACGCGAGATATGTATCTGAAATTCCTTATTTTAAAATATTCTCTCTGGAGAGCATAGTCGTACCATTCCCCATGGAAAACGGCTTCTGATTTTTGGAAAATATCTTGAAAAACAGAACAATAAAAGGCAGTTTTTTTGTATATTTAGAAATACGAAATATTTTTCATTATAATGAAGCCAAATTCATTTAATTCTAAGTGAAATAACACCGAAAATATGAGAATAGTAAAACACGAGAGAAAATAGCATATTTCTTAAAACAATTGTAATTTTCAGGAATAATCTTCACAAGACAAGAAAACACTCTAAGGGAACGGGATAAAAATAAAATGTAGGCACAAACCATTTTATTGTTTCAGCAATTATCTACAATAATTGAAGCAAAAATGTATTAGTTCACTACACATGACGATGCAGTCGGCTCCTATGACTGGATAAAAGAGTAGATTGAAAATGCATTCGTCGAATAATCTGCATATTTTGTTCCTTAACCATGTTTTCCAATGGCTTAAGCATTCAATTAGCAAAATAAATTATTTTAAACAGAACAAACAAGGATTGAGTTGAGTATCTATTTGCTTTGACTAACTACGTCGGGGTGGAATCTCGTTGAATTACATGAGCACGAATAAAACGGATGTAACATTAGCACCTAAGTTTAAATATTCCCTCGGTGCTTGACCAAAACCATGCGTTTCCCCAATACTAGTATTCCCACGTGCATACGAGGCTACCATTTGTTTTTTTACGCAGGACCTAAATAACGACGGCCTTGGGTATCTAAGGACATTTTTGTTGGCGTTCCAGTTAACCCGGAAAACGTTGCCGCTATAGAATTGTCTTTGGAGTTGGGAAGGGAGCTACGTGGGCAGCTCGCGGTTGGTAGTCATGCAAGGCTATTTTGACGAGAGAAAACATGTCAAATCGCCCGAGCCACGGAAGCCAAATTTGCTGTCAGTAGGCATGTGCGTATCTGAATATTATGCAAATGTATGAATGCGTAAGCCATGCGAAAAGTTCGATTCCGGCAGAATATGTAGGCTTGGTAGTAAACATCAACTGGTGACAGATTTCTATCAAAGAAAGTCAAATTTTGCATATTTATACCAGATTAATGTTACAAACTTAAGAAGCGTAGAAGTTAAATTCATACGGTAGAGCTTCTTTCTGTGAAAGTTCTTGGCACTTACACAGAAACCAATTTTTGAGCTTATTTTGATAAATTTCAGCTGGAAGAGTGTGTGAATGAAAGTGGTAATTTTCTTTCCTGACTTCAATCAGATCTCTGTCAGTTGCTGTCAACATCATTGCTTTTTATTCCTCTTTTTATTCCTCTTTCTATTTCACCGAAGTGCCAGGAACGTTCAACCGAGCTATACCACAAATATTACTAAACAATAACTGCACAGTATCGGAGACAAAACGGGAATGAAAACAGCCAACAGTAATTGTAGCATTATAAATATCACTCGTGCTGTTTTATTAATTCTAATTACATATTTCTTCATTAACATAAATGATTTAGATAATCTTTCACCGATAACGTTCAAGTTAAACAAACGATATTTCATATCCCAAGAAGCCGGGTTCAAATCCCGGCCGTAGTGGATATTTTTCAATGCTAATACGACTCTCATGGAATACACCACTGCAGACCACTAGGCGTTTCTCGAGCGTGAACGTAGTTCGAGTAAACCAAATGTAAGTACGTTTGCATGCAGACATTTTACCGTTGCGTTTAGCATTACACAACCATTTTTCATGGCAGCTACAGCATTGCAGCGGGGCCCTGACAGAAGACGGTGGAAAACCGTAACACGCCTCATTATTCTTCTTAACTATTTCTGTTCATTGTGGAGATATAGTTTTTGCTGTGGAGTTTCTGAACAAAATTGGAAGTTCACTAGGAGTATTTGCGATGGGCTGAACCACCTATGCTCCATTTTTGCCAATATTCAGAAGATGACTCATAGTTCCTAGGGAAATAATCACGAGAACAACAAATGACAGGCAAAAAGCGTCGGTCCTCATTCCCTACCGTAGCTCCGACGACACAGGCTGGGTCAAAAGTCGGGCGACTTATCCGTCGTTGAAGATCTCGCTTCTGAGTGGCTAGTCAGTATTCAGCAACGCATTAAAGTGTAGAAGTTACTATTGTGTTTTTATCGACGTCTAAAGCCCGTTTCACACGATACTCTTATATATCCAGCGCATATTTAAAGTTGCTCGCTATTTCTTCTAGTTCTTCAATTATCGTGCGATACTGAACCAGTATGATGGGTAAAAAGCATGTTCACTATCCTACTCGTTGAGCAACTTGATTTACTATATGATGCGACACTGGATTGCTACTCGTAATAGTAACTGTAGCCGTCAACAATTCACGTTAGCTTTTACAGTTGCTGTGCGACCTTCACTTTTTTAAATCTGCGCCATCTATATCGCCTTGCGGCTATTAGTAATTTTATGGTTAAGAAATCAGCAAAAGACGATAATACCCCGACACTTTTGGTCACTTGCTGTCATATATTGGTTTTTGTAAAACAATAGAAGGCATGAGCCACGATGTGAATGAAAGTATCGCTTCCTCGCCAGGACAGACTCATTGATCAATAGTGACGATAGTGACCTTCTAGGACGGCTCAAATCGTAGTACTAGATTCCGTCCACAATACCAAGTAGCGGCTAGCATACTAGCCTTCCTGTCCTTTATACTACGTTAAATTAATGATTATAACAAAAACAGCGCGGTATCAATAGCAAATAAGAAACATGGTTAACATACAATTCACTTCTGTACTCACTCCTTCGTTTTCCTTACTCCCTCCCCTTTTGTGGCTGGAGCCATAAAACCCCCTTCCACAAGCCTCTGCGAAAGAAAGGGTAGCATGTAGATGCAGTTTATATTTCACCCGGACATGAACCAGGGACCTTCTGATACGCAGGTCTGCGCCCCATCCACCAGGCTATCGCATCCCATATTACGCATATGACCCATCTAATCATAAAAACCAATAATACACTGCTGAAGGAAAAATGTCTATATTCGTTAAAAAAAACCATCGTGCTCAATTCTGGAGAAACAATTTCCTTATCCCTAGTCAATAAACGCGACTATATTACATATACTGTGAGATCAAAGAATAAATACGGAAAGTAGGTTCTTATTATTTTCTAACGAAAATTACTAGAGAGTTCTATCGGAGTTCTATCTATAAGGAAAGGCCAGCCGCCTCGGCCATGGAAATTTGAAAAAATAATGAAGGAGTTTTAATATATTCGGGTGAACAAATATGCCTTGGGTATTAATATACATTTTTAATATATTCTCTATATAATCCTATCGTATAGATAGACGAGAATAGTAGCAGCAATGAAAAATATGCTGACGGGTTAAAATAAATAAAATGGCTCTGATGGTAACAGGTCTGTAACAGGATGGTAACAGGTAACAGATGGTAAACTGAGAAGTCGAGTGAATAAGGGTTATTAAAAGATGTACTGTCAGGTAATTTCACAGGCTACAGCTTAAGTAGATTTATGGATTGGATATTCAATGGCTATGAAGAAAGTAAAGAAATTCATTTCGCTTTACGAATTTGACAGAATACCCGCTTTGTGGTCAGTTCACATTTATGTTAAATTTCATTTGAAAAGAATTTAGTTGATTATTCAGAAATGGGTTACAGTATTACAATTCATCAATATAATTGAGCCAGTTAAACTTATTTTTACATGAAGTCAAGGAAGAGGCGGCACCGTAAACACTATAACAACGTGGAAATACATCAATAGTGGAATGCGTCAACATCGATATACAAAGAAAACCGCTCTAAATATATAAAACGGTAATTTGAATATCTTTAATAATATTTTTTCAAAATATTGATAGTAGTTATGTGCGCACATGATAACGGAAAGTTTGGATTTCGCATTGTTCAAACACTTTTATTTTGTTCTACTGTACAGTGAAAAATCATGTGCTAATTTGTGTACTGATATTACTACAAAATATTCCATAGGATTTCTCCACGTATTTAATAGCATGGACAGAGAAAATTATTTTTTATTGTATTTAATTAACTCATATTTATTGCAAAACTCATCAATAATTTAAAAAATACCTTAAGAATTCGTGTTCGATTAGCTAAAGCTATCGCCACCTAAATACGTCGTTTTCAATAGGAATTACAAAACGGTTTCAACCGGATGATAATTTCTAAGAATTGGGATTAGGGTTGTGAATTTTTTTCCCACCGGGAATTGCCAGCCTCTCCTTTTTAAGCCACACGGGTATAGCCACTGGCAGCCAACTACGACTTGGACTCAGTCGAAATTAGGCGGAACACTTCCATAAGTAATGGATTCCGTTCTCTCGAGGCAAGATATAAAAATAATGGCAACAACGAATCAATAAGGGAAGGACATTATAAACGCTTGGATAAGTAAAGTTTTAGGAATCGAAACGACCGAAGGGGACAAGTAGTCACCGATGCGAAGATTGGTTTTCTGCTTGGCTCACCGCTCCGCTCTTCCATCAGATCAACGTTTCATTCCTACATCCGTTTTTGCTTTTACGTCCCTCATGATTTTACTGATATATTTCACCATTGGTATCCCTCAATTTTCCTTCCCATTCATTTTCTACTTCGATAGTTGTTTTAAAAGGTTCTTGAATCGCAGATTGTCATTTGTCTCTTTTTCCTTTCAAAGTATTCATTGAGGTGGCTGTAGCTATTTTATACGTGGCCAGATATGCATGAAAATTTGTAAGAGTGTTCATTGTGGCGATATCTATTGATAACATTAAAAAATACAATTTACTGTTTCTTTTTGGCCATTCAATGCTACTTTAATACTTATCCTTATGACAAATGACATATATTCCGTAACCATTCAATTGGATATGTACAATTTTTTTTCTAATCGCGTAACGAGAGATTCCATGGCATTATAATGATAGCTAAAAAATATCTAAGAATCACGCCGAGTTAAAGATTTAAAAAAAACTATTTAAATATAATTCCAAATTTTCGAATACCGCGCCAAAAACACAAGAAATAATATGCTTTAATGGAGAGGTAAAGTTTGACGTCACATCCCCCGGTTTCTATGGTGATCGGCCATCTTTCTTTCCAAAAAAATCTGAGTTAAGGCAGTTTCTCCCGTAAGGAAAGAAAAAATGGATTATTTCTGTTTGCTATGGTTGCTCAAAGAACTGCGGAACTAGCCGCGAAGTAACTTAAACGGAGTCACCCGCTGATGGTCACACAATTGTGTGAAATTCACATTGAAAAAATCATTCGCCGAGTCCAGACGAATTATTTTTTTACTGTGAATTTCACACAATGGTTGAGTTAAGCACTCTTTTCACTGTAGATAGTTGCTTTGGGGTGTCAAGTACTCTCCGAATTTTTTTTATTTGCCTCGTGACCAATGTTGATGCATGAAACGCAATCGTATGACCGTAGCAGACGATATCGTCTGAAGCGGTCCTACGAATTACGTTGGTTTCAGAAGTGGGGATCCAAATACAAAATGTGGATTTAATTAATTGTTATATTTGCTTAAAGAAAAATCTGCAAAACCTAGTACTTCCTCTAAATACATGCTATATACTTACATATGGTCCCAAATGGTATTTTCTATCTTTTGTTACGTATAATGCCAAAATGCACCGACCTACCATTTTTCCTATGGTTAACGTACATTCTGAGAAAGAAAAGTAAAGTTTCTACGTATGGAACTCAGAGATTCATCGTATTTTTCCGTCGATAAACTCGATCTGGCAGCGTATTTTCACCAAAGCTATTTATACATAGGATGGCATTTTTGACCCTTCCCACTTTGCATACTTCTAATGGAAATTCACTTATGGAACAAAATGGTTATGTTTCGTCCCAGATTACAAAATCTTTTTATTTATTTTTGTTGGAGATAAAAAGGTTGACCCGATAATACAATATGCTTTCATAAAGGCAATCATCCCACTATTATACAAAAGTCGTCTACAACAACTTATTCATGTCCTTCACAGTATTGTTGCAGATTATTTAAATTTTAATACTTATCGATGGAATGGCTAAATAATAATGAAACAAATTTGATTGTTGACTATTGCTAATTCCAACATCGTGCATCACAAGTTACTAAATATCTCGTTGGATGGCGCGGCAAGCGTCTAGTTTACCACCTATAACTCCACCATGAAACTCTCTCTAGTTTAGTATCGTAATTTTATGAGAAAAGTCAATATATCTCGTCATGGAGTAGGTAATTTAAAAATTTTAATTGCAACAAGTACTGCAAAATAGACAGGTCCGTCGAGCAGCTAATAACACTTGTTTAATAAGAATTAATTTGTAGCCGTAGATAAGAATCATACGACACAGACACTTATTGTAACTTGTGGAAGGTTACTCGGGATTTCCACCGGGTCAGGTTCTTCAACTCCATCTCGGCCGACGTTTCGATGAACGAGTTGTGGACGAGTTTTCGATGACGATGGACAACTCGTTCATCGAAACGTCGGCCGAGATGGAGTTGGAGGACCTGACCCGGTGGAAATCGCGAGTAACCTTCCACAATTCTATACGCCGGGAAAGCCTGCGATCATTCTTCACTTAATGTAACTATTAGCTAAGCCCTATGGGGAAAATGGCGGTGCTGCGGAAAGTTTTGAAAGCAAGATCTCGTTGTTTAAAACGCCTAATGATGCCAAATAAAAACAGAAATCATTAACACCATGATTGATGATACCATTTCAGTTAAATTTAATACAAACATGTCTCTCTATGAGCGAAAAAATTGATAAAATGTCGAAGTACAGATTTTCAATGCTATTGGATAGGCCGTCTGAAGTTGTTTGGAAAATGATACAGTTGACTAGCAATCGGCGGTCGTCACGACTTTACCAATCCATGAAGACAAAAATGTAAAATATAATGCTTGCGTCATTTCTTTAACTGCATGAATGGTGAGTTCCACAGCATACACAGATGTACTTATATGAAATTTGGTCCTAGAATGTTTTTCGACTCACATAAAAATTATTAAAATGTATACTCAATGACCCACGTTTACCGCTCTAACCACCTTGAATTTCTTTCCCTTCAAGTCTGTGAGGGACTTCCTCCTTAGTTATTTTATCCATCCATTTCATTTTCATCATTCCTTATAATAAAACCACATCTCCATTGCTTCCGAGAAGCCCTTTAGATTTTCATGAGACGCCATTTGTTGATAATTAACGGTCCTGCACGAGAGAGGCTGAATAGTGCGATGGGAAAACGGGAGCACAGGAAGGTTTCGGAGAGTGGAGAAAATCCGGTGGGAATAAAATATTGAGACGCCGTCGAACACGGCTGGAAGTGGCCGAGAGAAGAGAGAAAGGTGGTGGTGGTATCCGCGGGGGCTCTCAAATGCTTTTAGCGTGGACAGGAGTGGACAGACAGTGTTCGTAATCCTATCAATGCCGCAGCCTCTGGGAAGCGAGAGGGGAGAAGACCAGCAAATGCGCCAGGAGACAGAGAGGCAGGGAGCTTTTGTTGAGTGAGGTGAACAGAAGTAGAGGGAAGGAGGTGACGCGAGGTTAAGACGGTGCGATATTCGTCTACTCCTACATCTACACGCAACCCATCGAGTCGCCGCAGAGGCATTTTTCAGGAGTTATTAGGACACCGGCCATGGAATTGGAAGGAATAGGGAAAAGGAGGAGGGGGAAGAAAGAGGTGAAATGTATTTTAACGATGAGTCTTGCGATTTTGTAGCGCTTTTTTTGTTATAATCACTAATGGCACGTGGTAAGTAGGAATTTTTGTAACTATCCGTTGGCAGTTTATTACTATATTATGTCGCTTCTATCAGCTCTAGAGATATAGCATGGGGTCAACATAATATCCTCCGTGTCTTACTGAAACTCACCTGATCTGAACTTTTGAAGTAATCCAAGCCAGCATGTATCATGAGTCTCATACTGCTCCCTACCTAGTCCTTCCTTCAGAAAAGTGACACACTGTTTTCTCGTAGCAGTTTTATTTAATTTACTTCGCCAATTTAAATGTTTAGTGCATTGTCTCAAATACTCGCGGCATATTCAATATGTGTCCAGACAAGAGCATAGTAGCATCTCTCTTTCACTTTTTAAACGACGAATATTCCAACTATTTGATTGGTAAATCCTAATTTCTTCCATGCAGTTCCGCAAATGTTTTGTATGTTTCTCCGACATTAGGTCTAAATTTAAGGTGATTCACAAGTATTTGATTGCTTCTGACTCCTATAAATTTACCCTCCCCACTATTTAGATATGGCGATAGGATTATATTATTTCGTAAGAAGTGTAATGCGGTGCATTTACTGAGGTAACATTCGATTCGCCACTCCTACATACTACTCTGCGAGCAATCCCAGGGGCATAGGGCAGGGGGTGATAGAATACCAGCCATGAAAAAGGAGGAAGTAAGGAAAATTAATGAAGAAAGAGAAAGGTAAAATGTGAGCTAATGAAAAACCTTGGCACCTCACTGGTTAGAATAAGCATAGTGCCGAAGCGTCAAGCTAACTGAAGACAGAGCTCTGCCATTTTGGTAAACATGTATTTAGCAGAGAGCTGCGAAATTGCCTGATCACACTTTACTGCGTACGTCTGAACGTCTGCTGTGGCGATCCGGAAAGTAGAGATATATGTACAGGAACAAGGATCAAACAGTAATTCACAATTACACGTCCCAGGCGGATGGAAACAACAGGGGACGATCAGATGAGTATCACGACTCTTGACGTCTCACACGATTCAAGCGATCAGGCCTACCTACCAGCACAATTTCTTTCTTCATTTCAGTATACGTTCTACATCTCTTCATTCCGTCCAAAAAAACCTATTCTCTTCCCTCCCCTTTCCCGCTAATTCACACTCCTCCACCCTATCACGGTCTTCAACAGTCATTCGCCACTACTTACAATTTCCAACTCTACTTTCTCCTAATCTCCTCCAGAAGCTTCCTCTTCTCACTCGCCAATCAAGCACTTACTCGTCAGTCTTTTTATCCCTCCATTGCACATTCTCCATCCTTCTCTACCACATCTCAAACACCTGCAGCATATTCCATTCTCCAATTTCAAATAAATCCATAAGCAAAGTTCCCATCATCAGTTCCCTCATATTGCTGAATGTGTCGTTTGCTAACCTGAATCTCCTAATGCCTTGGCTACTATGCCCACATTCTTCCAAAGGACTAGCAATATAATTCAACTGCTCCATTTTGATACATGATTTCAGGCTTTCCCGGCGAATGATGCTGATGAGTACTTCTCGGGTTTCCCACCGGGTTATGCTTTCCATGATTACCGACGTTTTGGCAGGAGACTTTCCTGCCATTTTTAAGGCTCTTGAAAATCCAGAATCTTGAAAATGGCAGGAAAGTATCCTGCCGAAACGTCGGCAATCGTGGAAAGCCTAACCCGGTGGGAAACCCGAGAAGAACTCATCTGCTGCAGTTTGTCTCCTCCTACTATTAGAACATGCCTCGATTTCTTCGTCCTAGAAAAATCCATTATTTTTGTTTTCTTGAGATTTACCTTCATTCTGTATTCAACTAACTAATTTTCTGACGCATCTATTAAACCATTAAATCACTTCGATGATGGACTAACTAACGCTTGGTTGCCCAGGAATCTAACTGAAGTTGTCAAATTGCCACCTACTTATATTACGATTTACCGCGTATTTTGTTATGTTCGAAGGTTTTATCGCTAGGTAAATTGGACATTCGAATACCAGCAGTTCTCAAGGAGAGTTATGGGGGGAGTGTTAAAGCGGGTGGGTATAGACAGTGGGTGGCTTGGCGTTCAATTTTTTGAGGGAGAGGTCGGAAGGCAGGGGTTGAAAAGAGAATAGGGTGAGAATGGCAGAGGGCGTGTCAGGCCTCTACCGTTGGGGGGAGGGAGAGGAGAGAAAGGAGTGTGTGGTGACGCCCGAGGACCCGTGCCTTAAGGCCATGAAATCCTCGTAATACCCTTTTTCGGGTGTAACCCTCCTCGTACCCTGTTCCAGCTGTTCGACGATGGGATCATGTGGAAAGGGTGGTTGTTCACGTGAAGGGGAGGCAAGCATCGCGTAGAATATGCAAAAGGCTGGAGGGTGAGACTTAAGGGGAAACGGGTGGGATAACAACAAGGCCGTTGGAAACCTCTTGTAAAAGACTTGGCACGTTTCTATTCGCCTCACTGTTAGGGTTAGGGGGAAGATTTTCATATTCCCTCAACATTACCCTATCCCCATCGTCTACTCTTTTATTACGTTCCTCACCAACGCTCAAGTGTATCCTCTGAGCATTTACATGCGTTTCGTGTTATCGCAGATTAATCTTCGCACTAGCGACTAAGTTGTGATTCCAGGCGTAAAAAATGTTATGAAAAATATTCCTACAATCCCTTCCCAAGACCAGCCATCTTTTTCCTATTCCCGTTGTTTAGATTTTTTTACAATCAGTTATGAATTAAGATAAAAATGAGAAGCTGTACACATATACTTTGCACATTTGACTCTAATTACTGCCCGGAGTTTATGCGGAAATGACACGAGTAAATTTCTCACAGCTAAAGTAAATGTCACTGCTAGAGTCACATAGAAACATAGTAAAATTCTTCTAAACGTAATATGTTTTAATACAAACTGCATGTTATTCATCAAAATTCAAGACACACATGTGCCATGTTATCCTGATTAATTTTCAGAAATGTTTATCAATTCCATGTTTCCCTCAACCCTTAGTCGTTTCCTCATGCTTTTAGTGCATCTCTAGTGTGTACAATTTTTCAGTTTGTTACAGTCGGCCCCAGTGGTAAAACACAATGCAAAACCCAAATGCCATGGTTTCGAATCCCAAATCTTATGACTTACGTCAAACGATCGAAGCCATCGGTTAGACGATGCGGTTAATCCTCACCAGTAGGTGTACCTAAAATCCAAGTGTACAACAATGTATGCATGCCTCAAAGTGAATACAACTGAAAGTAGACCAGAACATTTAAAAACGCAATATTTTTTATGAATATTATTCCTTAGGTATTAATTAAAATTAAAGAGTTAGATAATGCTTTTGTTCTCTATTAAACTGTTCCACTAATAATTCGAATCCATAAAATAAACCGCAGAAGAAATTGGCACCATTTCTTTCACTCGTATGATAAATTTCATATCGATGATTGTTTAACAATGCCAGGGGGTGGAATTTGTATTGCTGTAGAAGCACCGGGGAACTTCTTAAGGAAGTATTATTCTGCAATTGAGCGAAGCAAAAGAAAGCATCACAAGAACGCTGCCTTTGGAACACATCGGGTCAGGATCTTTTAAGGCTACATGGACCCCATTTCTCAACGGTAAAGCGTATCATTCGCATAAACTACTGCACACGTTATTGCTGCAGAGCACATGAAAGTCAAGAAAACTCTCAAAATAAGTTACAGTTCCAAATTCAGAGCAAGAGGAGAGACTATGGTACTTGTGGCACATAGCACCATAAGCTCCTATTCCATTTGAATTTCATGGTACTTAAAACTCATTAATATTTAGGAAAAGCCAATAATGCGCGTTTCAACGACATAATTTATTTTAAACCGGAGCAGGCTTTCAAATAAAACAAAAAAATTGTATAGCGCCAGTAAAACAATGCACAAATATAAAGGTAATGGTGAAATTAAAGCAGACGGGCCATCAAAAATGAAAAGCCATTTATCTATGATTCCATGATAAAACTCACCACGAATTCCTGTGGTCGTCAATTAATCAGGAAAACCCAAAAGCGAGTTCCTGATTTCTTGAAACAAAAGTGGGGTATGATTTTAATTCCATGGAATTCGTGAAATTGCACTATAAAATTGATTACTGAAATATTAGTTCTCCTCTAAGTACTTTCAAATAACTATAACATCAATTATTCCTGTTCTGTTAGCATGAATCTCTCAATCACTGGCATTATTTTTTATCAGAATATTCATTAATGACTGGATGCTGTATCTCATTACTTCACCAGCTGTTCATTACTTTGTACTAACCACACAGATTTCCCTTATGAAGCACTGTCAGTGACGGAAAACACTTCGGACATCAAAAGAGCACGAATTCCAAGGCAATGTCAAAATTCTCCCCCAAATGTAATTGAAATTAATACTTCAGTTAAAACCCTACTATTCAGTTATAAATAAAAATGTAATTTTCCCGTTACTCAAATTAAAATTGAGATCCTGTCATAACTCTGAAAATTGTTTACTATTCGTTTCAATTGTTAATTTTGGTTCACGTTGGATGATCTATATACGCTTACCATGCAATCTCAGCCCTTCTCATATCGTCTGCCTGATGCAATTATCATTTTCATTCTTTGATGGGCCGAAAATATTTTCACTATTGACTCTAAATAAATAATTTATGATCAAAAAGAACAACTACGGTCATACCCACGCGCTGGTACGTAAACTCACATAATATTAAGTTTAGATACATGAAAACTATGACATAAGAACTCCTCAGGTGTGTTCCTAAGATTGGCAAACATTTTGGCACAAATGCTTTAAGCGTACCGTGTCATGAACATGCCTTGCTCACACGTAAGCCTTACCATGCCACAAGTAATTACGAGAGATCCTCTCTTCTTTGGAAGAGGTAAGACTATGATCGTTTGATACGAGCGGTATATATTTCAGAAAAGCGCATACATGTAACGCAACCATTAAAAATAGACATTTTCGGAGAAGAATGTTTCTCGAGGCTTAGTTCACAATTATACATGCGTTTTTTTTAATCTGGCATGGGACTCCATTCATATTTGGCAAGCGGTCTGAAGGGGAATGCCTTCTTTTCAGAGACTTTAGTGAATTTGCAGTGGGCTAACTACACATCTGAACTTGGCAAGGAAAGGTCACAGCTAATTTCATGGCTATTTTGCAAAAGAAAATCGTAAAATGGCCACAGACGATAAACTTAACATGTGAACCCTCAGACAAAGGATGGCTACAAATAGATTTTTTCTGAGCCAAGAACGGCTGGCTCTTAAACCATTACTTTTACGCCTATGTACACAAAGATTTTGGGGAGAGGATGGCGCAATGAAAAAGCATGGTAGAAGGGAAAGCTATCCGATTTTATTTCTCAATGTGACCCCATAATATTATGAAGAAGGTCATAAGAAGTAAATATTAAAGGTTCACAAAATAAAGTACCTATTACAACAAACACTTTAAAGCAGTTCGTAGACTAGTTCGTATCTTAAGAACGTTATTCATGTACTTTTGGAATTTCATAAAAAAGCCTCATCAGCAGGGATTTAAAAAAGGCGTTCAAATAATATAGCACTTTATGGCTAGTAGCTGAATCCGTGGCTCCTGAGGAAGAAGTTATAGGTGAAACCATGGGCAGGATATGGATATTTTTAAATTAAGCTGTTTTGTTTTTGCTTGCACGATAATTTAACTTCACAAAATAACGCCAGAATTAGTTTTGGATATAACATTATAGGTTTGATTTAAATTAAAATGAAAACGGTAACTTTGTTATTTCATTAAAAACTTGTTAAAACACGACCCGATTTTGATGCATAAGGTCACATTCAGATCTGAACATGATGTTCCATATCGAAACCGGGTCAAATCCTAATAAATTTATTAGTGGAATCACAAAGTAACTTTTTATTCTAACGCCTAAAAACGTTAATTACACCATATTAACAACTTTTCTCCTTTGTCATTCTTAATATAAATGAAGGCTAAAAGTTACCTCATGGGAGTGTGGTGGTCTAGTGGGTAGAGCGCTTGGCTACTGATCGAAGAGTCCCGGGTTCAAATCCGGGTGAAGCCTTTGGACGACCCTGAACAGAAAAAATCCTCGGAGTGCGAGGTGGCCCAGGGAAAGGAACTGACCCCCTACCCTGAATGTGTGAAATTCACACGCCTGTGGCTTAGTCCGGGGTGAGCTCTACCCTCAACTATCCAAACCAACCTTCGGGTTGAATCACTGAGTGAGTGAAAAGTTACCTGGGCACGATGAGTGAGGCTCAAACGTGATTCTAAATGTAAAATAAGACCAAAACTTACCATTGAATGATTAGTGAGGAGGCTTATCACCATTTTTAATATAAGTGGAGACCAATGTTATCATTAAACGGTGAGTGAGGCTCTAACACAATTCTTAATATACTAAATTAAGACCAAAAGTTATCATAAAATCTGAAATCGGTGAGTGAGGCTAAAACAAGATTGTTAATGTAAATTAATACCAAAAGCAATCATTCAACGACAAAAGAGGCTCTAACACAATTCTTATTATACGAAATTAATATCTGCAATAGTTTGCAAGAACTAAATGAAGACCAAAAGCTATCATTAAATGGTGAGTGAGGTTCTAACACTAACCTTAATATAAATCAAGACCCAAAGTTACCAGTAAACGATGAGTGAGGCACCAACATGGGGTGAAATCAACAGCAGAGCGCGCACAGCTACAAGCGTGGCAGTTGTGGAAGTGGGTGAGTGGGGCAGAGAAAGGCAGAGGGTTGAGCACGGGGCGAGACAGATAACGGACAGATCAAAGGAGACGGGAGAGAAAGGGATGAAGGAGAGAAGACATGCTGCAAAGTATGAGGGAGAGAGAGGCAGAGACAGGGGTGAAGAGGAATCCGCGAGGGAGGGGAGAGGTCTGATGGAATCGCATTCGGCTCAGGTGGAGTGAGGACAGTAAAAGGATGCGGTGGGTGTCTCGCACGATACGCCTCCGTTACTGTTCCGAGGGGATGAGTTGCGGTCCTGGGAACTGGGAGGGATAGAGAGAGAATTGAGTGACAGAGGGGGGGAGAGAGCCGTCGGGGTGAAGGCCGCCCCATTGTTATCAGTTGCGATTCGAGTGGATAGCGCGTGCGAGTGGAGAGAGGGACTCATGGAGACAGATGAGGAGACAGTGATGCTAATCAAGTGGCCAATGAGACCGTGGGGTAGGGAAAAGGAGAGAAAAAGAGAGAGAATAGAGTAGGGGGTGTGGCTCAGGATAAGGTGGGAGGGATCCTTTTAGAGCGTTTTGGGGGAAGCGTGGGTGAATGGAAAAGAGAGTGGTAGGTTGTTGGAGGGAAATTTTGGAGAGGTTGAGGGGTGGTGAATGAACTGGGGTCGTAGGTGGGACGTTTTGTGTGTTTCACCGGCTGCTATCTCCTTCCTTGCCCCGCCCTCCTACACCCTCCGTGACCATCTGGTGGCGAGTGGACTAAATACACTCGGATGGCTGAAATCGTGCGGATAAGGGGAATGAGGGGAAGTAGTGGAGGAATAAGAGCGAGTGTCGAGGGATGGAAACTAAGAGGGGTTCGCGGACTACAACTGCGGCAGTTGGGTGTGTGAGTGTTTGCGAATAGATTCATTTCGGATGTAAATCTCGTCGGACTCTCAACTCCCTTTGCAAAAGGGAGTGACAGAAAGCGCTGGAGGACACAATTCCCTGAGATGGACCCCGAGTTCCTAAGTGTTTCTCTCCACAATTTCCTTTTCTTTTACATGGGTTTCAAAACAAGATTGTGGTAACCATTCTTAGCGCTTGCAGTTTGCTAATCAGCCAAGGGGTTACAGTCAGCTGCTAACAAGTTAAGAGGTACAGTGTACAGTGCAAAAGGTAAGAGATGAAGATAAATCATAAAAAAGAAGTTCATGAGATTTTCAAGAGGTAAGAAGGCGGGGCTGAATGAAAGGGTGGAAATGCATAACATAGAGTGGGTGCAACGGTTTACGTACCCAGGTAGCGTTTCAGGTAACGTTTCAGAGGAGGTAATTAATGCTGGGGTGTCTGAGCATATTTGTAAATGAAAGATTAGTGAAAATTCAAACGGGGCGTGGCGCTGTATTTGTCGGAAAATCAGTCGTTGCGGTGAGAGGATGCATGAAGACTTGAGGCATTTGAGATGTGGGTTTGGAGATGAATGGAAAGGGACAGCTAGATGGCGAAGAAGACGAGCGAGGAAGTATTAGGTATGGTTGGAGATGAAAGGAAGTTTATGGCGGAGATGCGGAGAAGTCGAAAAATATAGATGCAGGACGTGTTGAGAGGTGAGAGGGTGTTGCAAAAGGTGACAGATAGGAAAACGCAGGGGAAGATTAGAAGTAAAAAGAAGAGGGTAATAAATTTGGACAACATAAGTTGAGGCAGAGGGTAGCAGCTCAAGAGAGACTTAGAGGCCGTCATGTTGTATGAGGGAACATGAACAGATGTCCCAGAAATAGGGAAGTTAGAATAAGGACTGTCCAAAAACCTACCAATAAGCTGGTAGAATACCCGATTATGATGAGTGTTTGAAATACATTACGATGTAGCATAAAACTGCCCAAAAATGTTTTTTCTCTCACAGGAATTTTAAGTTCACCGTCTAGATTACGATAACTTGCTTCGAAAATTTTGAGCAGAGGTCGATAAACCCTGAGTAGGAAAACAAAAATTCGCCAAACGGAGGACACATTGGAATTATAAAAAAATTTATTTTTCCGACCAAAGTTTTCTCTTTTGTTAAGTCTTTCACAACCGAGGCAATGCAAGTAAATGCATCTATTGAAACCTAGTGTGATAAAAATTCAATTAACAAATTCAATAGACTAACTACTTAGCGTTCCTTAATTTTGCACAAAGATGCAGCATCACGAAGACACATTTGTCCATGTTTTAATTCTCATAAGTGTTTCGGGTTGGGAAAAAATCTTATCATTTGGTATTTTAATGCCAAGGTATTATTTGATTTATTTTAAGCTGACATGTGGGTTTTGTCGAAAAGCTGACGGAATATTTGCTTCAGAGAACAAATTGGAAAGAAATTATTTAGCAGGGATTCCAGAAGTGGGAATAAAGTATCATGACTTTTAGGGAGTTTTGAAGCATGCTAAAGCCTATAACTTTTAGCAACCGTCCTCCGGGATTATTTTTGAGGGTCTATACTTTTATTGATTCATCAGTGTAGATTTTGCTCTAGGTTTACGCACAGGCAATACTCTAATCGAATCCACTGAAGGAGCGGTATTAGACAATCCTTAAAATAATTTACGTTATGTTGTGACAAGGTTTTCATACATTTCTCTCTTAACTCTCGTACCTCCTACGGACTTTATAAAATCCAATATTTCCTATTATTATCATCGCTCAACCAAGATTAATCAACCATTCACTTTTCTTGCCGTCTTCAAATTCTGTGTCGTATACCTTTCATAATAATTTAAAAATTATCGAAACCAGGTCGGTTGAAAACAATTCTGAGTTAAAAGTTAGCATGCGTTTTTGTATCCAACATTAGCCATTTCCACAATGTTACGACGCTTACCATGGATTCTCTCTTAACTTCGAAAATCAGTTTTAAAAATTTCGAAAGCTATGTCGTGAAAATAAAATCGATGGAAGAATTAAGTGCTTCTTTATTGTCCTCCATTTAGGAAAAAATGTTCCGCAAAGTGAATTCTGGGGTCGCAGCTTGATGAGTAAAACCGCCTGTTTGAAAAAAAAAACACATGTCGCAGTCGATACAATGCAAAAATGCAGATACCCCTGCTTCACACTATCACTTTGAGAGGCTGAACTCAACATAACAGAACGGAAAGGGGTGAAGAAGGAGCAGGAGGAAGAAAGCCGTGGAGGAAGGCGAGCGAAACATGTACTCAACACGGCGACTGCCACCAGATCAAAACGTTTCAAGCAGTCGTTCCCGTCCATTTGCAATTCCACCTTCCCCCCGTCCCCTTCCATATGAACCTCCCCGCCCGTCTCTCCCCCATCTTCCCTCTCTGCCCT
Source organism: Pyrrhosoma nymphula (assembly GCA_963573305.1). Taxonomy (NCBI): domain Eukaryota; kingdom Metazoa; phylum Arthropoda; class Insecta; order Odonata; family Coenagrionidae; genus Pyrrhosoma; species Pyrrhosoma nymphula. Next base: position 43,893,473 of record OY754329.1, read on the forward strand.
CCTCTTGCCCCCTCCCTTCCAGGCCACCCTCTTTTCCCAAAATGCACTCGAACACACACATGCAAACAACACAGCAATGAGATGACTACTACCGCTCCCGATGAATGTTCCGCTTAATTGGAATTGCTTATACAGCCTGGGATCGCCGGATCCCCCGCAGGCGACAGCGTTTTGTCATTTGGATAAATAAAGGACGGCCTCGGAGTCTGTGGGGTGGTTTTATATCAGGGGGAAGAGTGAATAAAGGGCGGCGGGATCCGTGGCTGAAATCTCTTACACAAGGGGTGAGTATCGATCGGTACGAAGCGAAATTGTACTACGGCGCCAAATATCGGTGATACCGATGAGCAACCGTCCCGCTAGCCGCTTTGACAAAAAAAGGGCAATACTCTTGGTACATTAGTTTTCTAAGTCCGGGGTTTATATATATGTATAACCTCTGGTTAATTATTTTTCCCGCTATGAAAACGAAGTTAATACGTTCTCCCATCGATAAGGTACACGTCAACTAACCGACAGTCTGATCAAATACAAATATAACCCTCAGTTGACATGAAATTACCAAAAGGCTACGTAATTTTACTGTTAGTGTTAAACACACATTTTAAAACTAAGCATCAGTGTGTTGTTTCCTTTTCTCGGTAATGTTATAAAATTATTGTTTTCTCAGCAATGTTATAAAGATTTCACTGACATATTTCATATCATATGAGATTTATTTTATAACATCTTTGCTCTCACTTCTAATCAGGTTTTATAATACCACCACCAAGTCGTCCGAGTTTTGGACCTTCTGTCTCTTACAAAGTACTTCAACTATTCCACAAATTCGTTGTTCTTAGGACACAGAGACCAAAAACGTTATCCTAGCAGCGTAGAACTTAAATGGCATTCAATTTTGGCGTGCCTTAAGATTATAAGGCGACTACTTTCCATAAAATTCGCAAAAGGGTTTCAGCTGGACGTGCGCATTCACATATATCCCCCAAAATCGGTTTATACGGCCGCAATGCCACCCTGATTAGGTACTTCCGTCTTCGGTAACCATCGAAAGAAGCAAAAGCGCGTGTAATCGTTAGTATCGTCTATCGTCATTAACTATCATTCCTATGGCGCAGCACTATCTTACACCCAAAACGAGAAACAGTTGCGCGTGTGGCGAGCTTCCTACTGTGAGTGCGGCACTTCTGAAAAGCGCGGTTGACAACACACCCAGATACAAGTGCTGACTTCAGGAATGCAATCTAATAACCTAACCGGGGCTGCTAGGAGGATATTATTGCTTCCCTCCATTAAACCAAGAGTATCACAAACTCGACCGGGCTTCGTGGACCTCCCACCCTCCTTTCCTCCTACCTCCCCAACCTCAACCGTTGGGGGAGAAACTTCGCCTTTGCACGCCGCATATCAGCAATTATGGACCGATTTCATGAGAACGTGACGCCATCATTTTCGGAAAATCAACGCGAGAACGCAATACTACTCATTGTGGTGGGAGGGCGCCTGAGCGGTGAGGTCGTTCTTGCCATTAGGGAGGATAATTAGGCGGAGGACGGAATTAGGGAACAGAGGATAGAGGGAGAGAGAGGGATGGGAGGGAACCGCGTACGGTAGGCGTTAGTTTACTCTTTATGAAAGAAACCAGAGGTTATCCACAGCTGGCGACCCATCTGGCGGACTGTTTAGGTGAACTCTTCGAGTGTTCTCAATGGAACACCCAATTAAGGACGGGATTATCGTTCCTTCTTCGAAAATCGAACACTCGACCCGAGTAGCAAGTGCACTTAGTCGGAGTTGGAATTATTTAAAACCCAAAGGAGTTACTGCGATACTTCCCTCCTGCGTTGCTAATTGCTTTCTAATTAGGTATCTTAGAATATAACGGTATAAAATTCCTACTCAGCCCATTTAATGATATGGAGATAAGCCGATAAATAATTCAGTAATTATTTATCATTACATTTAAAATTAAAAATGCGATAAAGTTCAATTTAATACAAAAGCAGCTAATATGGGCGTACTATGCCCAAACTATTTTTTCAAGCTCATTTGAGTAGACAAAAAAACATAAAATGCCCACATCGCCAGAAATGCGAGGTTAACTTCCGGCATTACAAATTTGCTTTTCTATATTTACTACCATATTTCTTTATATTTTCTGACTAATAGGACTTCATTTTTTTATTTTTTTGCTCTCCGACAATTCTGATGATCCGTATGCCCCTGAGATCCCGATAAGCCAATTTCCCGTTATAAACTAGTTATTTCTATTAATTTATTTAGATATTTGATCAATCACATAGGTTAAATGTAGTAATGATTGTAATGAATTGCATGAATAATACATGACGGCTCAGAAAAATCCTTAATATCCGTTAGCAATGAGCTTATTTTCCCACGGTATTGAATGAAACACAATTTATGATCAAAGATGGATTGGAAAAAAGGAGTAGCATAGAATAGGTATTAGTGAATTATTTCATTGAAATAGAAATTTTAATATCCTGGATATAGTAATTGAAAATTGCTTTGCATCGCTAAAAGTGAAAGTGACTGAGCGTTATTTGCTAGACCTTTTATTAGGTACCTACAACCTAGGATCGCACCAAGCATAAAATCAAGAATCAGAGGAAGTACGAAAGCATTCCAACAGGATTTTATCATTCTGGTACCATGCAATATGATGTTACTACGCAGTAAAACTAGTTATTGTGTCCGTCGCAGGTATGAATATAATCAAGTCGCAATAAGCACAACACAGGGTAGCTTAAAGCGCAAGAAAGACTATCTCAGAAAAAATGGAAGTTAACGCTTTCTCCGAGGAGAAAATTCCCTAATCCCTCGGTGATTATGCTGGATAACTTTGTATCCCTCAAACTTTCCAACTTATTAGAGCTCAAAGCTAAACGCTTAATTCAAATTCCAGTACACAATTCCTGATTTCGTGATGGTTATCTTCCATGCTAACACACTATCATCATCAATATGGTGGATAAATTAACTGTCGACCCAAGAGATTCCCAGTGAAATACAATCGCCAGCGAGAATGATTGCAGTGGCTTCCACTCCAGCCTTAGGATGCGTGAATAAGCAATTTATTATTTTCAGTGTTGCAGTTCGTAATCTGTAACATCAGCTGTCAATTGTTTAATTTACGATGCTAACACATTTTCGACCTCCGCTTATATTTTCTCACGCCTCTCAGTACTCGGCTCATGAAAATGTTTTTTTTAGTATATTCACTCATGCAAGATACACTAATGTAGGAAATCCACATTGAAATTAAAAACATTCACCTGATATGGAATTCGAACCCAGAACGCGAATCCATGACAAGTGCTGATGAAGCTTCTCGGACGTCCTTTCTTTCATATCCCTAATTAATAGACGCAATAAATATGTATATTCTATTGTGAAGTATATCGCGACATCTTAAAATCCTACAAAGGATTTCATCTCATAAGCCATCGTTGGCAATTGGCAAAAAATAGAATACTCGTAAAAGTAGGCTGACTGCTTACCTAATACAAAAACTGCACAATCGAATAACAGAAGGATCACTTCAACGTGCACAGATACTGGGACGACGGATAAATGACTTCCAGAGTATATACTCCCTCTTAACACCGCTCTCCACCTAATAGAGGCAAACAATCTCTCTTAACGATTATTCATCACTCTAAAACCCATTTGCCGCACGAGCAAATGCAATATCGTCTTTAACCGCTTGAGGCCAGCGTAACAAAACACGACCATTTGGAACGTGAATTCAATAGTCAGTGTCTCCACTTCCCTTAAACGCTTTCCACTTCGCTAAATTGAAAACCAGATGTTCGTCGTTACTATCACAAAATGGGCTTATGTACGATTGGAAGGAGATCCTTTTCCTAAAACCATGGAGTCCCAATTCAATTCGTGAAGGCTGAGAAGTGCTGTTGAATAAATGCTAGCAATTAACTTTTGGTTGAAAAATAAATGTCCTCAGGCTAACTTCGAGGGAAAAGAGAGGCAGTAAAAACTCTTTTCAGCAATTTTTCGAAGAGTCTAACTACTTTCGGTTTGAATTTTTAAGTAAACACTGCATTTTATGGAACCGTGTTGGTACTCAAAAAATAAGATTTTTTAAATTTCAATGGAATTTTCCTGCTTCCGAAAATGTTCTGTAGAATAATTCAGTGCGGAACTCAGCGCAAGAGTAAAATTAGGAAAATAATAATCTTTCAGAAGTTTAAATACTGATATTAAACGAAAGATTTCATAACAAATAAAAATGTATCCAAGGAGTCTTTTTCATTAAAGCGAGCATTTTATTCTTAAAAGCATTTCTCCAGAAGGAAAAAGTGAATATATTTTAAACCTTGTTTCTACAAGGTATTACTGTGTCGGTGATTTTAATAATTTTTCCTTTCAATGTACTTGGTGTAATTTTGTGTTTTTTACCTTTCGTGGCAGTGACAATCTCCATCAATAAAATGTTTTTATTTTTGGAGTGATTGGCTTTTGGTTGTAGCTACCATGTACTTTCACGCTTTTCATCCCTCCCCCTCCCTTTACTTCATCCAAAATTCCTATCCTATTTCTCTTCCACACTATCTCATCAACCTCCCCAGTATCACCCCCTTCAATAGATAGTTCCCTCAAAATACTTCCTACACTCACTCTTGTAGCTTTCTCTAAATCTCTGCCATCAGCAACATTTCCTTCCGTACCGTATCTAACATTTACTCGTTTGTCTTACTCGCTATCTAGCCAATTCTCTCAAATCTCCTGAACGATCGCATTTCTAAAGTCTCAAAACTATGCACATCCTCCATCGTCAATGACAAAGATTGCTCTCCATGCAACGCTACACTAAATATTATACTAATTTAACATCTTTTGCCGTTTCTAACAGCCCCCGAATTGCCTCCTTATTACTTTGGAATTTCCAATGCAATATTTTTACGAGAAATTATGATTTTTTCAGAAGCCCTTATGGCCCTTTAGGTTCAAACGTGGGATGAATTTCTAAATCTGTTACCAAGCTTTCAACCAATCTGGTAGGGGTGACTCTGCCAGGAGCAGTTTTCATTGCTTCCGCCAATCAAGATCTGAAAATCAGCATGAGAAATATAAATACGCCCCATAAAATTGATGAATGAGAAGTTTTGGACATTATAAACTGGAGGTAAAGATTAAAATATTATGAGGTTGATTCAAAAGAAATAAGAAAATTGCCAACGGATGAGTGATCTAAATTACTGCGATCAGAATAAATAAATAGCGTAATTAATAATAATAATGTATTATAATAATAATAAATACATAATAATAATTTATGTATTAGATCTAAACACGCCATAACACCGATAATGCAAATATCAAGATTCTATTAAATAAAAACTATTTTTTTCTCATAATTCTATTAATAATATCTCCTTCAAAGTTTCTTAGTTTCACTAACCTTTTTAATCATCCCTCAAAGTGATGTTATACTTACATTTGGAGTAATTAAAAGCAGGTGCCTTGCTACTGATACATATAACTGCCAACATTACGAATCAGAGCGGCCAAGAGTCACTGCTAACATATTTTACTCAAAGCAGTGACAGCCTCATTCGTCATGCCTAACAAGACTCATTTCCACTTTATCCATTTAAGTAAAATTGTGAACATTAGTGGATGCCGAAGTGGGCCTCTAAAGGAAACGAGCAATTTAATGCATTACTGAAAATTCTTCATTTTAGGATGAGTGGATAGGGGAGGAAATATGAAAATATACAACTCTTAAGGTCTGCTAGTGGAAAACTCACTGCATAGAGCTTGGAGATAAAGTCCAAACCAAGCAGCCAAATAGATTTCCCTGGCCATTATTCGAATTTTATAGATAATACTAGCGGGAGGTACCCGTTAAATTCAACGGGTGTGAAAAACATTGAACGCATTTTATAAGAAAACTACAAAGCCTGAAGAATACTGTCGGCGTACTCATTTGAAGAGGTCGTGACCTATATTGTATGTTGTGTTCGTTGTAGTAGATACGCTGACCGTTTTCCACGTGTACGGGGAGATGGGTGACTGTTGGTCCTCTTTCATGCATGGGAAACCCAAAAATGGGCCACGCAGAATCATTACTACTTAAATAGCACCCATGTTGATACATGAGCACCTCGTCCCTCCAGCTCTCTTGAGCCGTCTTCTGAGTGAATAACAGAATGATGGCTTTTTTTGTGTACATAAATATATTTGCATTTGATGGGACTTAATTTAGTTGCGCAATTCAACATCGATATGTGCGTTGAGTATCTTAATCAGGATCGGAGATTAGGATACAATCCAGCGGTTAACAGCGTCAAAAGAAGCATTTGCAGCAGCAGCCATGTTTATGTGATCTAAGCACTTGGTGAAAAAGCACGAGACACACAAAATGGAATAATTCAAGATTGCTACGAATCCGGAAAGCAACCAGAAGACCTCAAGAAGAGCTCAATGGTGACCATACAAAAGAGAGCAAGGGCTGAGAAATGCGAGGAGCACCGAACCTTGAGACTAGTGCCACATGCCTCCAAAATCCTTACTCGGATAGTAGGCAGAAGAATTGTAGGAAAAATTGAAGAAAACCTGTCAGAAAACCAATTTGGATTTAGAAAGAACAGGGGGACAAGGGTGGCCTGAGACTACCGGTAGAGAAAATGATCCACGTGAGCAAGCCATTGTATATAGCCTTCGTGGACTTGGAGAAGGCATTCGATAATGTCGAATGGAATATGATGTTCAATACTACGGAAAAACTTGACTTGGACTACAATGACAGAAGAATCATCTACCAGCTCTACAAGGACCAGGTGATCACAATACGCACGCAAGATGGAAGAAATATGGAGGCAAAAATCAACAAAGGGGTCCGACAAGGATGTAACCTGTCACCAGCACTTTCAATATGTACATGGAGGAAGCAATAAAAGAAATATAAGAACAAGGAATCAAAGGAATCAAAGTGAATGGAGAGGAAATCAACATGCTACGCTTCGCTGATGATATCGCGATCGTAGCAGAAAACGAGGAAGACCTACAGAACTCACTGAACACAATTGAAAAAGTGTTTCAGGAATACAACATGAAAGTCAATAAGAAGAAAACCAAGATACTTGTGAGTGGAAGAGAAAAAGTAGTGGCCGACGTCCGCCTCAAAGGAGAAAGATTAGAGCAAGTGGAATCATTCACCTACCTCGGGAGCACCATTACCTGGGATGGAAGAAGCACGACAGACATCAAGCGTCGAATAGCCCAAGCTAAGACGGCATAAGACTGGAGACAAGGAAACTACGTGAAAACATTCGTGTGGGCAGTGGCACTCTACGGATAAGAAGCATGGACCATTGGAAAAAATGACCAGAAAAGAATACACGCCTTCGAGACATGGTGCTGGAGGAGGATGCTAAAGATTAAATGGACGGATAGGGTGAGAAACGAGGAGGTATACAGAAGAAATGGAGAAGAAAGAACACTGTGGAGCACCATACGCCAAAGAAGAACACGGTGGGTTGGCCATGTTATGAGACACAACGAGTACATAAGTAGCATAATGGAGGGAAAAATTGAAGGGAAAGTCCCCAGAAGACCAAGAGACAAGTACTTGGGGCAAGTCAAGAGGGATACGGGGAAGAAGAACCATAGGGAAGTGAAGGAACTGGCATGGGATAGGACGAAATGGAGGGCTGCAATATACCAATCCTAAAATTGTAATACTATGATGACCGATCTTCGCTGCACGCGTTCTGATTCAGTTTCCAAGCCTATCTCATAAGGATCCCAAATACTGGCGGCATATTCCAAGTGGGGTCTAACGAGGGAGAACTAGCTGATTTCCCTAACTATATCGTCGCACTTGCCAAGTACTCTTTTAACAAATCCCAATTTTCGATTAGATTGACCGGTAATTTCTCGAATATGTTTACTCCACGAGAGATCATTAGTCAGTTTAAGTCCGAGGTATTTAACCGATTCTACAGTCTCTAATTTGCTGATTTTTATGCAATAGCTGTTACAAGCAGCGTTTTTCCGTTTCCAAAAATTCATAACAACGCATTTTTTCAGGTTTAATTCTAGCTGCCACGCATCGCACCACTCCTGTATTTCCTCGAGGTCCTTAGTTAGCGCTTGCTTATCATTAAGGCTACGAATTTCTCTATACACCACTGCGTCGTCTGCAAATAATCTAAGCTTACTGCCAACTTTTTCACCATTGTCCTTTATGTACAAAAGGAACAGAAGTGGGTCTATGACACTTCCCTGTGGGACACCCGATGTTACTTTGTCTTCATTAGAGATCGCCATCTAATACAACCCTTTGCACGCGATTGCTTAAGAATTTCTAATCCAGGAAATTACGTCGTCGTCTAACCCGTAGAATTTTAATTTCATGAGTATCTTACTGTGGGAAACTTTATCAAATGCCTTTTTAAAGTCAAGAAAAATTTCATCAACTGGAACGTTATGTTCACCCGAGATTAAAATATCGTGGGCAAAAAGTGCTAATTGAGTTTCGCAAGATCTTCCCTTTCTGAATCCGTGTTGCGTTTTTGTTAACAAGTTCTGAATATCGAGGTGTCTCATAACTAAACATACAATTATATGTCCAAGGACTTTGCAAGAGATAGAAGTGAGAGATATCGGTCTGTAGTTCGATGGCTGTTCCTTATCACCGCTTTTGAATATCGGAGTGACATTTGCAATTTTCCAGTCCATGGGTACTTTTTGTTCGTTGATGGATTTACAGAATATATTCTGCAATTAGGGTGCTATTTCACAAGCTAATTCTCTATTCACGAGGGCAGGTATATTTTCAGGACCTGGGGATTTATTTGGAATTAAATATTTTAGCTAGATTTCTATTCCGTGAGAGCAAATATCGATAGGCGGCATCTTTTGCTGGAAGTGATCATTTACCTTTACGGATCTAATCTGTGATGACTTGGTGAACACACTATGAAAGTAGGGATTTAATAAGTTGGCTTTCTCCGAACTGCTTATTAATAATTCGCCCTTTTCGTTTCGTAGTGGAATAACTGTTGATTTATTGCCTAGAACTTCCATTACGTATGACCAAAATGATTTTGGGTTATCCTGTAACTGTTCCACTAATGCTTTTCTTTTAAAATCCATGAATACATTCCGAAATGCTTCCTTTGTAGTGGCTTTAGACAATTTGTATTTGTCAATTATTAAATTTTGATCACCAGTGGACAAATCTCTACGGATTTTTTTCATCTTGGCGTGGCATACTCTCTGACGCCTTCGCGATTTTCTCACTTCTGCATTGTACCATCTTGGTTCGCTGCCCGCTGCCTGATCCCTGAATGTAAGATCGAAAGAAAAGCTTTCCTACTTATTTAGTTCGAATATGGGCAGTGGTGAAAATTTAATACCACACCATCTACACCATCACAAATTTTACACAGAGCCGAAAACTTGACCATCTCGTAGTGTCGAGGTTTTTCAAATTTCATTACCATTGCGAATTTTATAACTAACTTTTATTTTATAATTACTATTTAACTAATGTACTACTATGTGTCATTGAGAAAACAGCCGGCAACGTTGAAGCAATTGATGATTAATTTGCTTACCTTCCCACTTAATCTCACCTTCATACCTCTCTCCATTATTTGCTTTCACCCACTTGTAACCCACCCATAGTCACCATTTGCACCAACGCAACAACCGTCTATGAAAGAATATTAATAAATGTACTTATAAATAAAAATAAATGTAATAAAGTAATCAACATCCCACGTGCTAGAGCATATAGCTATATAAATATGGTGCCACTCATATTGTAGGCTCTTTCTTCGTAAAGATACACTTCCTGAGGCTTACATTTTGCAGCGAATTAATAATTTTTGCGAGCCAAGATGGCTATTAATCTCACGATTTCGCTGAAGAATTGCACGATATGCACACTCCATATTTATCAAATAATATTTTTGGGATGCGGATATGTTGTAAAACAAAAAATGAAACGAAATCATGTCTTATCAAATTATGTATTTCGCATGTGATAGTTATCACGCATTTCGAGAATCGATCCCCTGGAGTTCCTCTCTACACCACTGCCACAGTGCCACGCTAGTCGAATCTTTTTATATCCTCCTACCTCATTAATGTGTGAATAATAAAGCAGCCTAATTTAATACTTATATTAACCCTTTTAAGATTGATTATTATTTTCTAAATATGACAATATAATTAATTTTCAGTGAATATTAGTTCCTACTGTGTTCATAAATCACTTATAACAGAAAATTTGCTGGGACAACTGTGTCCCGTCAGCAATGAAAGGTTTAAGTTAGCGGATTTGACACCCGTGTTGAAGGGGCGTAGACATTTAACGTCAGATGCTAGTTAACCAACATCAGAGCTACATACAGGTGATTATGGACCAATAAATTGCGCCGTGTGTGATAGCGGAGTAAAAGAGAGAATCTTTTCCTCAATTAATTTTCAATTTATGAAAAAGGAAAACGAATACTTTCGTCGACTCACGTAGATGAAAACTAGAACTCATAAACAAACTAGTATCCCTATTTATAATGCTAGTATTTTCGCTGCCTCATTGAAAATTTAAATAATGAAGGTTAAACGTTAGATACCGTCTTGCAATGAGTACATAACTGTATTCGCTTTTTCAAGCGATTGGACATAATTTATGTGACCGGTCAGTCTCGTCCTCCTTCGCTAAGTGAGGATCAAAAACAGCTACTTTTTTACTCCACCCTAAAAGAGAGTAAATATTTACTAATGCTGCGATTAGCAAAATTAATTCCCGTGATTTTTTTATCAAGAGCATTCCGCAGATCTGACGTATTTACATTTTTTCCGTAGTAAAACAGTCGCCATAACTTAGCTTCTCAGTCGGCATCGTAGGACATGGCAGTTCTGATCCAAAGAATGGAATCCGAGGATGTAAATACCTCCGGCTTCTTCCCCGGTGAACCTCCGAAACGCGCGGAGGACACGAGCAGCGGCGGGTTTGGAATAGCGCGCATACCGCGTAGTCTTGGACCCGAGCCCTGCGACGGGATCAAAACGTCCGTCGGGCACGTCGTCACCTTCCCAAGGGGAGTCTGCGATTGATGGGCGGGCGAGAGACCGGCTCCTGGGGGTGAAGAGTTGGCGGTCCTGAAACATAAGCCGAGAAAAATGTGTGCGGGCGACGGCCATATTCCCTTGCCCACCGCATAACTTCAGTACTAGAGAGATCTTAGACAAATCTCCGCCATCTTGCCTCACTCCCTCAATAGGGTAAATACATTAAAAACCAACTGACAATTTCATCTTGATTATGTTTTATTTCCATGGATTTTGGAGAAATGAATGAAGATACTCCGATCAGATTCAGGTAAAGGTAAATCTATTTACTTATTACGCATACGTAACAAATTCTCTAAAACCAGAGTTCTAAGAGCATTACAGATATACTTCTCATCTATTGTCCTTCACATTGTTTAATATTGCTCCTCAATACAGTCGATGTCACTCCAAACCAATCTTAAATCTCTTGACAGTGTGGCACATTTCTTTGCTAAAATGATTAAATGCAGGGTCCCTTAACTTCAAAACATATTCTCGGGGACTATTCTGTCTTCCCTTTCCAATTTCCAAACTTTATAACAACAGGCTTCAAAAAGATTCACAATTTATACATAGCAATCTAATCTCGACCATTGACTGTCCTGAACATCTTTCCCACTTCAATTTCAGAATACCAACTCTACCTATCCAGACACTCTCATTCCTCCATACTCCTATTCCTAAACTCTCGCCCATCAAGTACTCACTTTTATTACGCCTCTGCTCTGAAGTGAATTCTCCTTCCAACTAACTCGATCCTTTCTCTCTAACATCCAACATCTTCGCCAGCAACGCTTTAACCCACTCCGTGAAAAATTGTCTTAACTATAATCCTTGTTTCCATTTTGGGCTATGTTATTTCACCTTGTTTTTTATGATTTTTTTAGTAAGTGTTTCTTACTTTTTGTTTGTTATATCTACCTCTCTTAACTGGCATCACTGTTGCATGTGGACGATTTTCAAATAAAAAAATTAAAACATTCGAAGGTTTTCGCGGCGTTTGGCTTTTCGGACAAGTTTTGGGGCGTTCGTCCGTGTAACGGTTGACAACAGCTTCTCCAGCCATCCTATTAGTATCTTCAAGTCTGGCTGAAGAAACTAAAGATGAGAATGGTCGGAGAAGCTGTTGTCAAAAATGGAATCCGTTACGTGGAGGAACGCCCAAAAACTATTCTAGACACAAGTGAAAACACTCATAAAAGGATCACGGAATTATTTATTTCATAATTTTTTCCATCGCCAGTTTATGAATCATTAAAAACCAACAAAAAGCGCGAGAATTACACTTACGAATCAAATAATAAAACCAAATCTAGAAGAGGTTTAGGTACCGTTGATACAGGAGGTCTTCTAAAAGGGGTTGGACTGGGGTTTTGTACATTACACAATATGATATTGAGGTCATTAAACAATGCGTTTTTGTAAAATAAATATTTTGTAACGAAATAACTCGAAATAATTTTTTCAAATTATTCGAAAAAGACATGATATGCTCCAGGCATCATTAAGAATATTTTCTGGAAATTTTATGCTGTGATTGGTAGGGTTCAACAGGAAAGTGTATTTTTTTACGAAATGATGTCATCAAAATTGTGCAATCACCATCCATGTACTATCTCTGTGCAATAAACATCAATTTAGCAGACTGCTCGACAACAACTATGAATGCGTGTACGGAGTGAAGTGTGAATGTGTGTGAAGTAATATATTGGACAAACCTCGAGAGTTCTCAAATGCCGCCTTCGGGAACACAGAAGGGTGGTGAAAAAAAGACAAAGCCAGACTTCGGCAATCGCTGAATATATCTGGATTGGACCAAAACATAATTTTAACTTGGAAGAAGCCAAATTAATTTTCAAAGAAAACGCTACTTCCCAAGAATCATCAGAGATGCCATTTAGATCAAAAAGACTCTACACCAATTCAACAAAGAAGATGGTTATACGATGGTGAAAACGTATTGTGCACCAGTCACACCAAAAGACGCGCAAACAAAATTCGCCATCGGGCTGTGTGAGACCAATATTAGAAGAACAAAACTGCATCAAAATTATTTCATGACCCGGAAAAGCAAACCAGAACGTTTGCGAAAAATGTCGTCAGCAGTGAGGAACTCGTGAGGCAGAAAACCCAAAGATTGGTCGCATTACTTCAGTAAATATGCTGAAAATTAGGATGTGTTTTTTTAAGATACTATCACCGAGCGCTAAGGTCGGAAAACCGTCAATCGCCAGTTACCTATGAATGTATCCAACAACTTTCATTCCATCGTTTGATAGCTCGCCACATATTTTCATATTTGAAGAGTCGCTATTTGGATCGGGGAGTTTGCTGACCCCTTGTCTAGTTCGAGTTCCCAGTGGTACCCAATCCACCTCTATTTTTATCACAACAATCAACATCCACCACAACAATCCCAATCGTTCCATCAATCTACTTTCAGCCCTGCGAGCTGCCTCAAGGGCGTGCGACGTGGGCTAATGGGGCAGTAGCCATGAAGAAGAGAGAGAATCGGAAAAAGAACTTGGAAACTGTATAGGACGACGGTACGTGGAGAGTAGTGGAGGTAGTACAGTATCTCGTTCTGCATTAGTAGTCGGGTAGTTGTTTTTGGGAGGTGAGAGTAAACTTAAGTCATCTGCGAAAAATAGGATAGATTGGTAAGGGAAGATTTATTAAGGATGGAGGAAAAGTAGAGGTTAAAAGTAGGGTATGAATAATGACTCATTTTTCAGTAAAGCTACCCTGCTACATTATTTTTATAAGCCTACATCGAATGCTTTTATTTAGAGTTTATATGAAATGCCCATCAAAGATGTTTATTTTCGCTCTAAGGATTTGTTGATTTTCAAATACAGGAATGATAACGAAGCGTTCAGCAGTATGCAGCCATCACAGTACCACTTAACGAGAATCACACCAACGTTAATTGCATAGCATTCAAACTGCGTCCGGAACTGACGCCAGGTGATGGAGCCAAGCTTATTTGGCGCTCGCATATCTCGTTAAAATTGTTTATATCTCTTATAGCAAAACACACAAATGGCTTCTCATCCGTGAAAACAGTGATGGATGTGGGATATCCCTAGAGATTATGTAATTAATGACTCTCTGAGGGATCATCCGATTTGCAGTGATTCGGTAAGTCAGTATCAGCATATGCTCTGATTGGGAAGGTCAAATAAACGCAAGAAATTGGATATAAATGATTCAGAAAGCTAAAATTCACGATTGAATTAAAAAAATCATTCACCTGGAAAATGAAACACAAAGGCGCATCAAATTTTTGGCATTGATCTTATCAGTTATTTTTATTTAAACACCTTTTAAATCCCTAAAAATGAAGGCGTGGATTTGATCGTTGAGGTTAACAAATTTAAGGATCTTCAATAAACTTTAAAAAATCTTGCTAACAGCATCATGATTTTCTCCAGTAAGCCAGGTTTATCCCATTATTATTTATCCTACTTCTTTTTGTCAAGAAAAGCTGCTTGATGTGCTAGCATTTTTTTTACAAACCTACAAACCTTTTTAAATACCTACAACGGAAACCCTTCACGGTATTTCCACCGGGCCAGCTTTATGGCTGCTACCAGGAGGCCAGGTGGAAATCCCGTGAATAATTTACGTTCGTCATGCGCCGGATTAATACCACATCTTTTTAAATGCAGTATTTTCTATAAGTGTCATTATATTGCCCTTACTTTGTGTTACAGATAGAGAATGAATGGCCCGGTTATGGACATGTAGGAAAGGATCGTGCTTCGTTGATTTGGCCACGTTGAGAGAAAGGATGAGAGTCGAATTACTAAACACATATGATAGTGGAGTGAATGGTGTGAGAGGAAGGAGTAGACTGCCACGTTGAGAGAATGGATGAGAGTCGAATTACTAAACACAAATATGATAGTGGAGTGAATGGTGTGAGAGGAAGGAGTAGACTGAGAGAATCATGGAAAAATTTGGTGGACCAGACTCGTAATAGGAGGAATATTAGGAGTACTATATTATAAAAATACTAGACAGCATAAATGAAGCAGTGCATGAATATGACAGAAACAAAGCTGGTTTTCAACGATAGGGCAGTGTGGTAGACATTTTTGAAACAGAAGCCAGTTTTCCAGGTCTTACACCAAAAATTAAGCACTCCTGAGTGTCCCAACCCGAAAGATTATGATGACGTGAATGTTATGTACGTAAGTATGTACAATGTGCTACTATTTAAAAATGAACGCGATTGTGTATCCGCGAGAAATGCAGGCAAATAAATTATCACGAGTAGTAGGATAACGGACGGGATTATAAAGAGTCTTTCCCCAGTGAACACTCAATTATTGCGTATTTATAAAAATATTACAATGCTAGACGACTGTAATATGCTTCAAAGAAAACTTCAAGCTCCCCGCACACGCACGGTCTAACATACAAATGGTACCTGAAGATGACTCATTAATTCGTTGAAACTATTAGTACAGTTAAACATTAAAGTGGACATATAAGACAACTTTTGTTATTATTTCACTTTATTTCGTAAAAACTTGCCAAAACAGCGTATAAATCGTCTTGGGGTGCGGAGAGGACAATGGATCGAGAAAAGAACATTTCAGCTCGTCGCCAGATAAACAACCCTTAGCAACGATCGAATTATGCGAGAGTAACGAGAAAGGGGGACGCTTGACATCATGCAGAGGTGGTAGGGTGGAAACATCCATCGAAGGAGAACAATCACCATTTCAACCTTCAGGCGAGATCAGAGAGAGTTGAAGGAGTCTCGTGGAAGAGTTAAGACGAGAGAAGGGGGAGCGCAGAGGATGTTCTGCCGCGGCGGGTATTGCCTTTAAGGGTTGAGAGGTGGTGACGGGAGATTTGAGAGAAGGGTGGAGCCACAGTTCCGTCTTCACACCAAACGGGTCGCTGATGAAGGGTTAGAGCCCCCGGGGTTCATAAAGGAGGGAGTGGAGGACGCTTCGGAAGGTGGGGTAAGCAGCAGAGAGTATCGAGGACGGACGAGATGAGTAGAACGGCTTCGCGATATTGCGATGTATCGACAGCGAAATGCGATTTTCTTCACATATAGAATTTCAGTTTGAAGTCTGCATCGCCCATGGACCTTGACTTTGACTTGAAGGAAGTGACGAGTGTAGCCATGTCTCGACGTGCATCTCCACTTTTTGAGCCTCGATCAGCTTATCCGGCTTTTCGCAAATATAAAAAAATGAAGGAAGTAAATAATCAATACTGATTTATCAAATATTTCCGAAATACTACAATTAATGCAATTGTATAACCCTCTCTCCTCAAATTCCACGGACATTTTCGGAATTTATGCATTTGTATAAATTGAAATTAGATATTAAAACACATCACAAATGAAGAAATCAGATTTTTCATAATTATTTTCTTCCTTATCATTTCAAGATAAATCAACTTCCTTTCTTTTAGGTTGGCATATTTATAGTTAGATTTTATTTTTATTTCTCTTTAGTCAGATACACTTTACGTTGTGGTACAGTACGGATCAAAAGTATGAGTTTTGAGTAAAAAATTAGATGAATGAAAGAAGATTAATTATTTTGAAAACAAAGTTTTGAGAACGATCTATGGACCAATAAGTGAAGGAGGGCTGTAGAAAATAAGAGCAAATAAATAATCAAGAGAAGCACACACAAATACTGACATTATACCATCGGAAAAATGCAGAAGGTTGATATGGGCTGGACACGTATGAAGGAGGGAAGAGGGTTCAACTATTAAGATGATTTTATATGGAAAGCCAAGGGGTAAAAGATCACTGGGAATGGCGAGACTCCGGTGGTGGGACCTACCACCATATGGCAGATCATAAAAGTTGAAGCGAATGAGAAATTGATGGAAATTAGACAGATGGTGACAATTTGTTGGTGATGCAAAAAACCTACTTGGGTTTGAACGGCCACTCATGCAAGGATACTTGTTGACTAAGTTGACTAAAGTAACTATTGAGTTAGTTATAGTTCGCTACAACTACAGGAAAAATTTGAATTTTTCGCTATTTCATGAAATTAGGCATTGCTTCATTGTCACTGGTGGAAAGACATTTAGCACAGAACATTTTATTTCATGTTTTTCTTGATGATAAAGTAGAGATATAACTGAAGGATGAATTCAAACCTGTATTTTCCCAGTCATGCTCAGGGAAGAACTCAGCAAAAAACCAGGCAGTACGATGGCTTTAATAGTCTAGCCAGGTAAAGGAAATAAAAACGGCCGCTAGACACCCATGGCTTTGTATTATTATCCTTTTCAAATATCTTGGGGGCTGACAAAAATTTGTGGGGGTGAGCGAAGAGAAAGTCGCTCGTCACGTGACTTTCTCAGAGCTAACTACGATTCAGTAGCCGTGGTCTAGTTTCTCGGAAATTCAGTCGCTCTCACACCTTCGTTGTGTCCACTTTGTGAATCTGCTTGCTGTGTTGTCAAACCTTTGATGTTTTTGGACCGTGTCGATCGGTGTTTTTTGGTCGGTGGTGTCCGGTGTTTTTTGGTCCGTGTTGATCGATGTTGATCGGAGAAGTCCTGTATTAGTAAATATATTGGCTTATTTTCACTGTTAAATAAAACAGGCAATTTATTGCGAAACATTTGTGTTACGATTTTTCTATTATTAAAATTTTGTATAATATGACGAGAATGATATTGACAGCGAACTATGTTGGTAAACCCATTCCTCTTGCTGCCATTTTTGTGAGAAATAGTATATTCTTTTTCATAGTGCAATCGTTTTTGTTCTAAAACATTTCACACGTAAATCAACCAGTTGCTCTAAGTCCACTTCTGCTGCTGCCGTTTTTGAAGGAAATAGCATTCTCTTTTGCACATACAGTTATGTTTTTTGTTCTCAAAATATTTCTATTATTTCCCTTAATGACCACATGGAAAGGCCCAGATAATAAGCCCCTAGAGTAAAAAGAACGCATTAGTCACCCTCCCTTCGGTTTCGCGACCTGGGCGTCGGCCGGGCGACACCCGTGGCGTAAAGAGGCATCTCTCGCCGTGGCCCACGTGGGCTTGCCACTGAAGGAGTTGAGGGATAAAGATATCGGCAACGACGAGTTTAATAAGTTCAAAAGGTATTATACTCTCCCGAAGACTTTCATTTTTTTCTGGAATCAACGATATAACTAATTCAGGCATTATATTAACACACAGGTATAATTATTACGGCAAGAACTGGAACAACGATACACGTGCGAAGTTAGCATTTTAAGCGCGAGGAGCCGACGATGATATAGTATCCCACGATATATAGTTGAGTATCCCACGCAATAGGCTTAGCGGCAATGATGGGCGATATCATGCGAAATGCAATATGATATGAAATACGATTTTGCGCGATACCATGTTGTATGCTATACCAAACTCATACATATATATAATGCTACATTTCATATATCGCGTCTCGTGCGATGCAAAATTCGTACATCTCGATGCAATATTGCAGTTCCGAGCATCGTCACATCCCTTTGGAAGGAGGAGTAAGAACCGTAAAACTTGTGATAGGCTGTCACCACCCACTCACGAGCTGGCTGGAGACAAAGGAGGGTCGCGAGGGAGGGAGGGAGGGATTTGGAGTGGGATATGAGAAAGGGGTGAGGACTGTGGAAAGGGAATCCTGAGCGGCCGTTCCCCGCCCCGAAAGCCATCCATTCTGCTTCGCATCACACCCAAGGACCCTCGGCACGACGCCACTCCCACCCAACGTGCCGCTCTCAAACCACAAGAGTTGCCCCAAATCACCCACTTCCAGCCTCTCTAATATATATATGGTACACACACTCCCACACCCGGCCCTCGGCACAGCGCCGCGCACCTCACAATCCTTCCACCGCCTCCTCCATCTCAACCATCCTTTAAAAAATAAACATCCCCCTTCCAACCACCACAGCGACCTCCACTCATGCGACCGATTCCATACAAGCTCCGCGACAATCACCTTCTTGTTCGGTAGGGGCAACGAACTCGATGTTGAGTGCCGTGTAAGGTTCAAGGAAGCTAAAAAAAACGATAAAAAATATATCGGGTTACAAAGACAAGCCAGGTAGGTCCTTTTGCTCTTGGTTCATTGACCATAATACAGAAAAGAAACCACTTTTACGACCGTTTTCCACGATGGTGGCGCTCATGTTAGTGCAAATCTATACATTATTTTGTGAGGGAAATAAATTTTCGCTTACCGAAGACGCGCTGGTAAAATATGAAAACCGGAATGAGGGATTCTCAGTTATGAGAAGCGCTATTGGTTCTTAGTTTGGGGATAAAAAAATCAATCATTTTTGCTTTAGTATTAATTTTCACCTCCAACGGCTACTAGCAGGAATATCAACGTTGGTCCTCATAAAACTGATTTTTTCTGCACCTATATATTTATGAGGAAGGCCAAAAAATTTCAAGAACTTCGACAAATTATATCAATTAATGCCCTAACTTACCCTCACCAGCTGGATTTCCTCATCCAGCTGACAAGATAAGTACTTTTCTGAAAACAAGATTCAACAGGGTGGGAATATATTCACTGGTTTGAAAAATTGTAACTTGTAGAGTTCCCTTACACAGTAGCACTTAGATCATGAAAATAGTAAAAATATGCTTTCGTACATCTGAACCTTATTGAGGAAATGTAATCTCTTACCACCAACGAAGTTACCACGTTTCAGTTGTGATAAGAGTTCATTTCACTAAAACATTTGGTAACTCGCGTTGAATCCTTTCTCCTTTTTTAGGCAGTTCGTGAGAGGATTTCGTATTTCAAATTATTCACTTCAGATTGAATAATATATACACTCATAGAAGATTTATTACTCTTTAAATCCATTACCCTTTACATGTAAAAAAAATTAAATCATGAAAATCTATCAAAATGCGGTGAAAAACATGGTTGTTTAGTCACAATCACATACGTGGGATATAACCTATATTACATATATTATCTCCAATAATGATGTGTGTGGTCCTATAAGTAATTCTACCAAACCTAGGCATGATTGGAATTCATCCCTCAATTCCAATATGCAAGGCTTTCACTATGGTACCGATACAATAAAAAAGGCAGCCTAGCGTTCGAAAAATTGCACGAAGGACCGAAAATGGAAAAAAGAAATTGGATTACCTCTCATAATGCAAGGGAAAAGTATACAACTCGGCATCTCTGGCAATTTTAAAATTTTCGGAGGCGAGAGAAGATATTGAATCCGCCGGCAATATTTCAAGCGGACTCGAACGCAACGCCGCAACTCATATTTCTAATTAAGGCCTTTTTCCTAGAAATGAGTGTGGGCGTAAAAACTGCCCTCATTGGCATCCCGAGCGGATTAATAATGATTCGGCGAAAGTGTGGGGGAAAGTAAAAAAAATAATAATGGGGGCATTTAATCCCTTTGCCGAAAAAATATCTCCCGCAAAATAAATAACCCTGTAAATCAAAACCTTCCTCATTTTTCCTTCTCCTTCGCACGCACCGTTTTCGGGTTTCCCTTTTGTACAGAGCCATTTTTTTACACCTTTCCGCGAGAAAAAAATTACATGTTCCGGAACATTTCCACAGCCGTATGATGCCCTTCTCATTTCCACGAGCTGACTCCGGTTGCACAACTCCTGTCCCCGAGTCGCAGCCCAAGTGTAAAATAAAACACTGAATCATCCACTCAGCCTCTTACTCGATCCTTATCTAAGAAAGCGATCATATATTTTCATTCGCCATTTAGGAAGCAATATGCACGTTCCTATATGCTTGTACGTTTAATTCATCACAAATTCACATTGCAATATGTGTCTCATGGACCATTGAAAATCTGGAACAGAAGGGAATAGAGGCTTCCAAACCTGGTGCTGGAGGTGGATGCTGAAGATCAAATGGACAATTAGGATCAGAAACGAGGTGATCGACACAGGGAACATATCGATGTAACATGGTGGTTAGATTCACCAGTATAGAAGCATAGGTGAGGAGAAAAACAAGGAGTGTCAGGAAGACAAGATCCAAAAACGTAGGCCACACTTAGAAACACAACTACATAATTCGCACGAAACAAAATTGAAAGGGAAAGTCTCTCAAGGTAGAATGCGTGAAAAATACATGGAAAATCTAAAAATGGATAAGCGGGTGCATTTTTCTATATAAGAGCATATGATAGCACTTACCTATCCATCCTAACATAAAAAAGGGTTTACACAAGCAAGTTTATTGCGCAAGTTACTTCCTGCAAGTGACATGCGACGTAAACTGTAGGTGCAAACGGCTCTGCAAGTCCGCTTGCAGCACTTTTAAAAGTTTCATTAATTATTTACACTTTCAGAGGCGTATTGCTGCCAGAATAAACGGCAAAAAAATCATTCTATTCACTATCTTGTGAAAACTTTTTCGGCAGAGCACAATCTCCCGCTAGCTCTTTCAGAAGAAACTTGCAGAAGTAACTTGCCAGTGTAAAGTCACCATAAGAGTAGCCTAGTTCCAATAATAAAGTCTACTTTTCACTACAGTAGTAGTCGCAATTTCTTTTTTATTTTTTTAGTCATAGTAGAGACAATAAAAAATTGTATTACAAAATTTAAACAGTAAAAGGAAGTATGATGTAAAAATGTAATATTAATGAACAAAAAACTTTGTTTTGAATGTCGGAATTTCTCAGTAATTATGTAAACACTAATGCTTGAGACCCTATCCTGACTTATTTCTTTCACGCCGTACGCTGAAAACGTCTTCACAACCTAGATTTTTTTTCAATTTTATATAAAGTATTATGGTGATTAATAGAATAATGTTTTATAAATAATTGAGAAAGCAGACGACCTACTCACTGTTACATTTCTCACGCGATCTCATTTTTTTTATTTTTTATTGTATCTCTCTAGGGCGCACAGCCATACCACATTCCATGTAAAACGGATTCGTGTTTTGGGAATTATTTTTTTTTTAATAGTGCGGTAAGTGGGTGATATTTTTGGTACTAATATTAGAAAGATAAGATCTATCTCTTTACAACGAGGCCAAGTTCATTGGATTTCATCTAAACAGATATCTCGCTTAAGCTACTCTGAGTCACTAAGACGTAGGATTAAAAAAATCACGCTACCATTTACCCATTTATCTAATCCTCGAACACACACCCCCAAGTTACTTCCATAAATCCCTACCATACTCATCGGCGCCACCTTTACTCTACCAATCCGCATCCCCTTCGCCCCTATAACCATCCCTTTTCCTTCACGCTGGAGGGACTCGGCTTCGGCCCGCGAATGCCTTAATTGGAGTGCTGGAGGCCACAAGAGGCAGTTGAGGGGGAGAAAAGGGTGGGGACGGGTGAAATGAGGGGAGGGTGGGCATGAAGGTTGGGCGGGTTTGGCAATAATTTCACGGCCGAGGTGTTGAATGTGTGCAGGAAGGGGCGGGGGTGGGGGTTTTGGGGGAAAGGGGAGGGGGGCAGTGGAAGGTCCGTCCTCCCACCCCACCTCCCCACTCAACCACCCCTTCCCCTCTCCTCACCCCTTCACGTCATCTCCCTCCCCTCGGTGCTTTATCACGGGAGAGAGTTTAAGGTCCTTTGCCGATCCCTTTCAACAGGTCTGTCTCCCGGGCAACAAATAGGTCGGCACGACAACAGTTTATATTCTTGACTTCCGCCTCACTCCTCTCTCTTTCTCTCGCGGGACACCGACAAGGGAAGAAGGCAGGTTTTTTATCACGGGGGAAGTGGGAGGGTGGATAAAAATTGCCTCCGCCTCGCGGACGACGCCTCCGCCTCATACACGTCATATACGTTTTCCCGGAGGATCGAATGGCCTCCTGCTCATACCCTGATAATGGTGGGCCATTTGTATCTTCGTCATCCTAGTCATTTGTACATGACTCTCAACCACTTCGATTCCATTCGTCGATTTAGGTTCATTACTTACCAAATGATGAAGGAATTAAACCTCTGATAGCCTTTATCCTAGAAGGATTTCCCAAATTTTTCCATCGATCGAGCATTTGGTTAATTCCGAAAAATAGGGCTTGGAGTTCTATTCAACTAAATTTATTTCACCTGAATAGAAATTAGAGATTAAAACCATTGCGGTCCATTTTCGCAAAATAAAATAATTTTTAGGTGCCAGGATTTTGAACACCCACGTTTCATTACCTTTACCGGA
Organism: Pyrrhosoma nymphula; assembly: GCA_963573305.1. Lineage (NCBI taxonomy): Eukaryota > Metazoa > Arthropoda > Insecta > Odonata > Coenagrionidae > Pyrrhosoma > Pyrrhosoma nymphula. The sequence goes on from OY754329.1 coordinate 43,916,750, forward strand.
TATATACACTGGTTAAGTAATGGCTCATTAACTCAGAGTTCTCCGGCAAATGAGAAGAATCTGAGTTTAAAATTCATGCGTGGGGAATTTCAATAGAAGAAACTATACTTTATGAATTAGTCATACTAATGAAAGATAGATATAATAAGATATGATTAAATGAGTACTTCAGAAAAATTCGGTTGAAAATTGTGCATATTATTCTGACATGTGGGGCTATCTCTTGAGGGAAAAGTGGAAGAATCAACTGCGTTTTGATGCAAGCAAAACTTGACTTTAAGTTTTGGCAAAAAAATTTTAAAAATCAGGAAGTTGTGAGGATGAAAAAGGAGCAAAACTTCTAATCAAAGCGATCAAAAAGTTCATTACTTTTGTTGTTACATAATAATTCTCTTTTCAAATCAAACCTATTTTTGCCATAGCAAAAGGAAAAATTACTCAGGCATCAACAATGCTATAAAGTCGCACAAAAACATAAAGAATAAAACCACTAATTATGTAAAAACAAGGAAAATGCCCGGCCATTTCGAGGAGGTAATATGCAAGTAAATAACAATGTGTACTTCACATAGTTACCCTTAACAATTTACAGAAATATTACTATATAGGTTTCCATAAATTCCTCCCCTTTAGGTTCGACATACCTTTGCCTCGCTTCAAGTCACCTAAACATTTCTAGGAAATCTCATTTGAGAACTTTTTCCAAAGGCAAAGAAGAGCAGGACAGTTTATTTGATCTAATTTTTATGGGTGTGAATTGGTCTTTTATTTTTTAAGGCTTGCTCATTGAAGAAATAAAACATTTTTACAACAAAGGTGACTATTACTGAGTCGGTAATAGTGTGTTAACCTATAAGTGCATCCCTGTTGTAAACACACTCGCCGCTGAGGTGGATTGCAGAGTTTACCTCATGCTTTTATTGTAAGTAGTTTCTGATATATGAGCCTTTAAAAAAATAACCGTTTTCCGGGTGGCCCGCCTCCGGGGAGCTCAAGAGCAGCCCACACCAAAGAAATCGTGCAACATGTTAAGAACTTAGTTTCTGAGATATCAACGCTCAAATGTTTTTAACATTCCTCTTTCGGTACTAAATTTTGCAAATTTGGCTCTAAACAATTCTCATAGGGTCCAAGGATCGAATACTAGCTTTCAACACCACTTACTGTTACGAGTTGGTCGTTTACCATGTGTCAGTCACGGGTTGTCTTTTACGAAGTGGCTGGTTACCATATGATGTGATACCAAAGTTTCTCTCATTCAACTTGTATATTCGGCGAATCGTACCTGTATCTCATGTCAACAAAATTTATAGTCTCACTGTTTTATAAACAATTTCATGCAAAGCGAGTAGCCGATTAACAACTGTGAATTCGTAATTTTAGAGGAATATTGTGCAGTGCTATTATATTTATCCGAATAAAAATTCCTATTTTAATATATCTGAAATTCAAAACTATTGAGAAAATTCACTTTCATTTTACTATGGGTATTTCCGCTTCCTACCGCACATTCACCGCAAGCATTTTAATCAAAACTTAATGTTTGGAACTCAAAACTACCTGCAAAACAACCTGTAGGGTGCCAAAATGCATAACCTGAAGTCCATGTTAGGTTAAGCAATCAGTCGAGAACACGATTGATATGTTACGCACAAGGAAATTGTACTATTCCAATGAAAACTCCCAGGAGAAAAAAGTTAACTTGGGTTAAAATGCACAAATTATTGACTCTATGGCACGTTTTTTTTATACCTATAACCCATATATACTAGATGGTTGAAGGGTTGACTTTGTGGAATTTCGACATGATATTTTATTAAAACTTCTAATATTCCACACTGTTTTAGTACTAGCACAATCCTAACGTTTCAATGTAAATACATCATCATCAGAGGCCAAAATTGCAGAGTACAGAAGTAGTGGCTTGATATATATACAGGGTTCCCGGGGAAGGAAGTGAGGAGGAGGTTAGCAGGGGGGGGGAATATATTAGTAAAGAGGTGGGGGTTAACGGGGCAAGGTCACGGAAAATTTAAAACCAACAGCGTCAAGAGTTGAAAGAGGAAGGGGGAGGCACGGTAAAATGGGGGGACAATTTTTCCGGAATAAAATCATTTAACGCCCTATGACTATACTTTTTTAGGCTAAAACAATTTCAAAAGTTTCTAAAAAATCCAATTCGGCACCTTTGTCACAAAAATATAAAATGTTGGGATCAAAATTAGAAGTGTGATTGTGGTCAAACAGATGCTTAGCAAACACAGAGCGTTGTCATGATTTTTAAAAACATTTCAAATGTTCGGACATTCTTGTTTTAAATTTGCGGCCAGTTTGACCAACATAAAAACAGTTGCATCCGGGAGAATCACACTTAAGGGAGTGCACCCCGCTTCTCTCCAAATTATCATAGGGATATTTAGAGTTAAAAAGGAGTTTACCGATAGTCACAGGATTATAAAAGTATAGTTTATAATTGTCCTTAGGCAGCACTCTGCTAAGTTTGTAACTTGGTAGGTTGATGAATGGTAGCTTGCACCATCTCCTAGGTTTGTCTGGGGGAATGGGGGTGAGGAGAGTGGAACTCGATCTGGCTTTTCTGCGAAAATGACGTAATAACAACTTTTCAATAAGGTCCTCTTTTTAGCCATTCCGTGAGGCGATACGTTTAATGATATCGAGTAGAGCCCCGTTAACCCCCGCCTCTTTACTAATATCTTTCCCCGCCCTCTCAACCTCCTCCTTACTTCCTTTCCCGGGAACCCTGTATATATATCAAGCCACCACCTCTGTACGCTACAATTTTGGCCTCTGATGATGATGTGTTTACATTGAAACTGGTTAGGCTTGTACTAATAATAAAACAGTGTGGAATATTACAAAGTTTTAATTATTATATCCTATAAACCATCTTCCTCTACTAATTCTCTGAGACCTTAGATGTTGTTTCATGAGGAAATAAAAGTAGATAATTTTTCTCTCCAACTCCATTGCGACGATCTGTATGTTTCAAGGCGCATGCTTTCACCATATACTTTCATTTTGATTAGTTTCCGCGATATGAGCCTTTACAATTTAACGCTTTTCCGGGTGGTCCAACTCCGGGAAGCTCCGAAGCAGTCCACACAAAATAAATCGAGCATATTGAGAACTTAGTTCATGAGATATCAACGCTCAAAAATTTTAAACATTTTCTCTTGCTGCATGAATTGTTGTAAACTTGGCTATAAACAATTCTCATAGGGTCCGACGATCGACAACTAGCTTTCGACACCACTTCCGGTTATGAGTTAGTCGTTTACCAAATTGTACTTCGACGAAATAGCAAGTTACGAGATGTCGTGGTTACGAGATGCCACGGTTACGAGGTATCCATTTACCATCCGTCGGTTACGGGGTGTCGTTTACAAAGTGGTTGGTTACGACCTGACATAGAACCAGAAATTTTATTAGGATTCTTTGTTTATTTCTGCTATTGTTATTGCCCATTGTTCCTCCAAGACTGTTAAAAATGTTATGCAATAAAAGGTAGGTAAATAAGGTAGACGTAGATTCTTGATTCGATCATGGGGCACACAGCAGTGAATTTGGCAAAATAATATATAAATAATATCGCGAGTGATGTGCAACCTTAATTTCCTCTCGATTAAATCATAGTTCTTTAGGTAATTTATTACGAACAGTTCACCGTTTGGATAACACCAAATGCGTAGATTACCATGGCTTGCAATCTTAAACCAGTGCTATCTACGAAAAAGATTGATTTTTGACTGTGCAGATTCAGTAAAAAATGTTCAGAAACTAAAGCCGAATCACGAAATGTCCATTTTTAGCCCCACATCACCAAGAATATTCTTACAGAGCAAGAATAGAGGAAAGAATATGCATTTCAAGGCCGCGTAGACTTTAACGATAATTTAATTCAAACGTTCCATAAAAATCTTCAGCGAGCTAAGTAATGGGTACTACGAAGCAGGTAATCGTTATTCCACTTTCCTACCTCCATTTCCGGGCTAAATAGTCGTATCGCGAGGAGTAACTAACTATCACCAGTTTAAGAGTTTATCAGCCGCACATGATTGTCTCTCGAACCTTGGCGATGATTTTCGGCTCATCCAGTAAGTCCAGGAACGGTAGATAAAGGTGAATAATGACTCAATTTGGCATAAACAAACAGCTATGTTCTCGTTAGTCAACTTGGAAAGCAAGGTGTAAATAATCGCGTTTCCAAACAATAGTGAGTTATCTCGTCGATTGAAAGCATTTACCAAAAAGAGATGTCATCAGCGTTTCTTCTGAATGGGACACTAAATACGGCGATTGTACCATGGTTGATCTTAATTTACACTAATATATTTTTTTAAACTTTTTGTATTTTAGCTAAAATAATAAAAAACTTTATGGCATAGAAAAACAATTTTTTTCAGGAGTTTTAAATTCTATTCACCTAAATTGAGGAGGCCCAGATGTGAATGTCTGCGCTGAGACAAATACTGAATTCCACCTTTCCATCTGCACTGTTTAGCACTTACACTGAAGACGATCCCTAGCTATTAGAAAATCAAAATATAAGACGAAAACACGGAGATCATAGGACGAATACAATGTAACTAACATATTTTTCCAATCATAGGAGCCAACTGCTAAGTTATTTCTATTTACCTAAGATGACCAAGCTTAAATTAATCTCTGTAATTTGTTAAATCATGTCCTAACTAGATATAGAATAGAGCTACAGACAGGGATGAATGATCGCTAATAAATATATTCGTCAAAAAATCGCACTTAATGACTTGGTTCAACTTTCAAATAGCTTATTGTTAGTCATGTTTTTAGTTATACAGTAGTATTAAAATATTATAGATATAAAGGTGAAATTTCTCATGCTTTAGTATAAGGCAGTCGAGATGGTACAATTGTAGGGGTTCTTGCCATTAGCTACACATTTATTGGTCCAACTGGCCAGCCCCAGTTCAAATCCTCACCCTCAACTAACCTTTTAAAATCTGCGCTGCTCTTATTCTTCCCATTCCGTTTTCATCGCAATTTCACGAGCAGCTTCGCTCATTCGTAAGCCAAATTGGAACGAGGAGTCAATCTATCTGTTTCCAGCTATTCACGAATTTGCATTCCGAGTGAAGCCACTTCCATGCACTCCAAGGCCATATACCACGCATGTCCAATTCCTGCACGAGTTTCGTTCGCTCGGAAGTTCAAATATGCAAGCGTTTTACGTATTAAAACGAAACTGCGCTCACCACTCGTTAATCCACAGCTATTCTGACGCCTACGAAAATTGTGTGATTGCCTTATTGCAGGTTCGACTGCATGTTTTCTACGAGAAGGCTACCACAGCACAGCGATGATAACATGATAGGATCGAGTGATAAACAAGCATCCATCCGTGAATTCTAACGATAAAAAAACGGGTTGTGTCGGTTCATGTACGCACGAAAAAATGGAACTCTGATTGAGTTCATAACAACCTCAGAAATAGAAAAAATCAAATTTTATTCATTAAAAAAACACTATCGGGCCAGAGTCTACGGTGCAAAAGATAGGTATATTATCTCATTTAATAAGCTTTGAAGCAATTAATCTTAAATACGCTTCTAAAATCGTTCAAATATCTATTCCTCAAAAAATTAATCTTGGAAATATGTAAATTTATTTTATAAACAAACCTGAGTATTTGAGCCCAATAATATTCGTTTCCATAGTTTTAATCATGAAAAAGAGGGAAGAAACGATAAGATTATACGCCTTAACCAATATTTCGTAATTTAGATCACTACGCAAGGATGGAATAAAATACAAATTTCATCTTTTAGGCATATTTCAGCCTAAGTATCACCGTTGTGTGTATTTAGATGTGAATGCGAATGAACATCTGATGGTTCGTTCTCGGTGTCATGATAGGTTTTACCGCGACCAATATTTGTGGTAATTTCGAGGGCCTCGTGTGCAAAAGCAATAAGGCTTACAGAATATCTAAAACTATGACTGAATATCCCGTTTCGTCGACTACCGGAAATAGTTAATCGCGAGCGGAGAGGGGTTGCGAGGTGAATTTTGGCTTGTGTGGGCACGGCGCGTGCTCAGTTCAGTTTTATCTCCGGTACGAGTTGGTCAACATTAGTGATCTAGGTGTCTTCGGAGAGCTGAGAACGTGAGTTAGACATTAATAGCACAGGAAATATAAAATTAACATTGGAAAGCAGAATATATTAGTTACCGTCGACCGATTGCTCATAGGTTAGCCATTTGTATTAATGATTTCGATGAATAAATTTTATGTATAGCGTAAAGTTTTTACTATCATTTCAACTTTCTTTCTGACAAACTAAACAAAAGAATCTACCAATAACGACAGTAACGTATGTAATTTCGCATTCACGAAATGATGATCCGACGGGAGTATCAAGAATATTCCCTGTATTATTTTTTTCATATTACAAGGAGCGAGAGGAAATTGATCTGCAAGGAAATTTTTCTTTCCTCCCTTAAAATTAAAAAACGTTTAAGTTTGAGTATGCTCGTAATATGAAGACTTTCTCAAATTTTTCCCGACTCACTGTGTGATTAGGGACATTCCCTGAAAATTTTTATCTTTCAGCTCAATTGGAAATGCCTAGGAATTTTTATGAAAGAGATTTTACGTCACCTGACGTTTTTCCGTGTCGTGCCACGCGTCGTTAATTGAATGATTTTACTCCTCATCAAGCGAACGCGTTTACAGCGAGCGCTATAGCAGGTGTAAAATACATAAAACGGTATAGAAGTTCCACTTCAAAAAAATCCTATCTCACCAACATTAGTGAAACTACGGAGGATATTATTGAAGCAGAGTCAGTTTTACAGTCCTATCACTTAGATTTAAACATTGCGTCTGTGCCTAATCCGAAATTAAACGGCGTGATGGGTATTTACTTATGTATGTACGAAAAATTAGTCCCCGATACGGTAACGATAGATCTACGATGGGAATCCAAGTAGAAAGAATCATAATCATGACTATCATATTGTATTGAATCTAAAATTTTATTTTCCGTTCACTTGCCTCCAAAATGCAAAATAGATTTTTCTAAGCAATTAACATCGTATAACAAAATGAAGGATTTCATGCTTTCCCGGCGAATTTTCCAAATAAACTCATCTCGGACTTCCCACCGAGTTAGATTCTTCATTCTGGCCGATGTTTCGCCAGGAGACTTTCTTATTGCAGTGTTGACTGTAGAGCACGTACATGTAGATGTCAGGTAATGCCCTCATGGCGACAGGAAAGTCTCCTTCTGAAAAATTAGCCAGAATGAAGAATCGAAATCTATTTTTAATATACTTTTCTACGTGATGAATCATCAACTGCTGAAAATTAATACAAGGTCATAAAATTGTTCCATCTAAAATATTTCTATTGGAAAACATTTCAGCCCTATTTTTGAATTTCATAATAACTTGTAATTCTCCGGACCGTGTTATTTATTCCTGCTTTAAAAATTGTAATGTTCTGGCCGTGAAATTCTTGTCAATGATTCCAACGGCAAACTTTGGAAGTAATGATAGATATTTTTCCATTCTCCCTTCTCTCACGTTGTTTTATTATTTTACTGAATCTCGTGTAGAAAATGTATTTAAGACATAATAATTATGTTTTAAAGGACATACTTGTTAACAGTGGCAAAAATTTTGCTCCGAACGAAAGGTGGACTTAATATAGACTAAAATCCACAATTGTTTTATTGTTTCATAACCAGATCAATAACTACCCGACAAAACCGAGAGTATGAATAATATAACAACAGTGAAAATTTTAGTTTTTAAGTTCAACTTTATTTTCAGGCATCAAATATATGTCCGTAATACAACCTTTAAGGCTATGAACAGTAACCAAATCTTTTTAAACCGCCTATGCATCCATAAATGTTGAATTTTGGGAAATTGAGAAACACTTATTGCACTTATTTTTATCAGGTGAACAATCTCATGCTAAAATCATAATAATGTCAACAATTATGAGTGTTGTCCATTATAATAACCACAACGTCAAAAATTAGTATCTCTTCGAACTATATGTTTATCATGAGTAAATGAATGTACATGTAATACTTTTCTAGGGAAAAATGTAACATCATATACCCTATTCCTAAAATCGATACTGTTGGGTGAAAAAATTTGGTTCCTTTCCGTGAAATACCCGCAAAATTCTATGAGTTGATCAGCCGTATTTATGATTTTATCTTTTTTTCTACGAACCCATTGTTGAGACTCTTAAGTCTAGGCCACGTGGCTAGAAGAAAGTGCGTTGAGGGATCTACACAGATGTTTGACCTGTGTCGAATACAGCGCGGGCAATTTTAGCTGAATGAATGAAGTAAGAACTTAATTTTTTTAAATGGTACTAGTATCTCAACTACAACATGACTGTAGTCCGCGCTATTAGAGCTTACGGTAATACGTGATAGATAATACATAATAAACTCTCTTGCGCAAGAGACACTTCAGTATTATTAAAAGCAAATTGTTCACCGCTAAACTGCCTCAGAGAACTATAACACAAAGAAGATGACCAATTAGATTAGCCTCTACATTATGAATGTTACGCTAACACTGAACTGCCAATTTGTATTCACGATATAGTTTTTTTTAGACTATGAAATCACCAAAAAACAATAACTAGGTACCTGTTAAATAGAATAGAAAGTATATGAACAATATATTCAAATAGTGAATCAATCATTTTATTTTTGTCAACGGTAGATGGAAAGGCTCATTCGAATCCAAAACAACTTCACCATGATTAATTAAAAAGATACGCTCAGATGTACCCTGAAACAAATACGAGAGGAACACCCAGTAATTATAGCCCTTTTTTATGCTCTTGAAAGGGTTATTTTATGACCATTTAAAGGCGTGATAAAGAAGGGACTCTCAAAAGTTATTTTATCTACAGTTCATTTGTTTTCCGTAGCCACAAACCTATTTCCCAAAAACGCGATAATTTTCCGCATAGCACATGTTACAGTGTTGTGCTCGGTATAAATGACCGCATGCAACTGAAAGTAAAAAAAGTTAATCATTCATTTGTCCCAATTCCGTAGTGCACCCTGCACATTAATTATTCACCAATTCGCTTTATTTTCCCTGCTTCCTTTTTTTCACAACCCGCTCCTCGTTTGGGCATAATTATGCATTCAGGTATCATCTCCATTTTCTCCATGCCATTAATAAACAAAGCATTTGGGGAGGGTACCGCTTTTTTTGATTCTGAGAGAAGATATTTAGTGGTCACAATTTGAAAGGCAATTCAGAGCTCGTATGATTGTTTTTTTTATTTCTAAAATGGGAGTAAGCATGTTTTTTTTTCAAGATGAATTGTCCGCCTGGGCACGAACTCGGCAAGAAAAAAACCAGAAGTGTTTTTACCGCATTGGAAATTGTACCCAGCAGATAAACACTCTCGGTTAATTATTAACTCCATTCCATAGACAATATGCGGTCAATATCAATGCATCTGTGCCAGTGAACTGCAATTATTTTCAACCCACTTTTGGCAAGTGCCATTTAAAGAAATAAATTATAAGAAGTTAGCAATTTAGTCCTTCCAGGACGGAGATATGGTGGCTAACGTTTACTATGACAACCTATGACGAGATTAACAGGGAAAACTTTTCCTCCAGCAGCATAAAATTACCTCATAAACAAATTCATAAAAGCAGGGACGAAAGTTTGAAACGATTCACGGCGATATACTTTTGAATCACCATTATTGAATAATTCTTACTTCTTAGGATAAAATCTAAAACTTTCTTAAATACTGGGTATATTTTCGGTCAAACTCAATTCTGACTATATACAGCTTTACTAGATATGCGAAGAGAACTGTCAGGGTTTTCTACGTGCACTATTTTTTCTGCAAATTCGGACAGCACTCTCGTCACCGAGACAACCTATCATAAATTTTCAACGAAACCCACCGATAAAATGAAACATTGGAGAGTGTCATTTTTCAGGAGACTGTAGGTCAGGGAAAGAGGCATGGGTCTGGTGAATGTTAATAACAGGCGTTTGAGATGACGCGAAGTGGCACAGAAATCTTGCAGACCTAAGAAATAATGTTAGGTAAAGCAGGGAGTAATTTGACACGCAATCCATCTGCACGTAAATATAACGATAGAATACAAACATCTATAGGACCAAAATGGACGGACATTCCTGCAAAATTGATATGAGGTGTAGGAATGCCTAACTTTCTGCATGTTTGAATAGTTCCATATAAAACCCTTCATTTTAATAGTCCCTCGCCCATTTTGCCTTGGTAAAAATAATATCCAAAAGCATTGAAACGGTTTTTCAGAAACTATTGGTAGAAACGGTCGCCTGAGTAATTATCTTGCAGTAAAGTTGAGTTATAATACTGCTGTCGAATTCAAACCTTACTCCCTTACACCATCAAAATCCTTCACAGCGGATATTCCTCCACACATTCGCTAAAATACGCGCTCGTACGAAAAAAATCAAACGGAAAAAATTGGTATAAATGCAAATTTCTCATCCGTGAAATTCCCCCGAGGGGCCACTGCTTTCATATTCAGAATGGATAGAAAGGTGGATTCGCGCTTACCAAGTCCTAGCACACGCCAAACTCTCTGGTCCTCTTCCTCTTGCATTGGGAGGGGTTTTGGGACGAGGGCGCGGGAGGCACTTCATCCGATACATCTGGAGAACTTTTTCATGGGATTTCCTCCACTCTCACCCTCCCGCCGCTTGGCCGAATCCTGGAAAATACACACACACACATATAGTCGTCGAAACGTTCCGGGGAAAAGTAGGGCGTAGAACGCTTATAGTTTCGACCAACGCCGAAGGAATGAGTACTTGGTCCATTGCTTCTCATCCCCCTCCTCCTCCCGCCCCCCTTCCCTTCCATTCCTGCTGGTCCGGTTCGATCCCGAACGAAAGAGGTGACTACTCCTCGAAAAGTTATCCTCACTTGACCTCATCCGACAAGTTCCCTTCCGAAAAATCCCACCCCCGGCGCGACTTCCACTCCGGCTCCGAACTGCTTTAGAACTGCAACATGTCGTCAGAGGCGCCCCGGGACCTTAAAATGTCAAATCGCACGTACATACATACACAGACATTCACTCTTGGGGATGATACCTGTGGGAAAGCATCGGATTCCCGGCTCGGAGGAAGGTATGAGGATAAGGAAGTGCTGATGATATCCGCGACGTCTTCGAAGAGTAAACTTTTTAAGGATTCACGGGCGAGAATTCGTTTCACAACTAGGATAATAGGCCAAGTATCACCTTAGGGGAAACACGCTGAGGGCTGGGACAAAATCAACATTTACTCAAAACGAAAATCGTGTATTTAAAATTACAACACGAGTAAAGACCCGCACACCAAAAGGGAAAAGTAACGCCAAAGGAAAACTTTCTAATACCTGGTACACAATCCAATTGGAGCCATCTATTTACACAGAACATTTTTTAAATTAAAGGTTAAAACCATTTGTAAATCAATTTTAACAAAAGCAAAAACATTAGTGGGTAGCACTGTGAAATGATAATCTACAATTTACCTTTAGTGCTTCATGTCTGTACCACCATTAACAATTATTTTACTGTAAGAGACTGATTCAGACCTTACTTTGTCGTGGTCAACAAATCATTCTCTAGGCACAAGTTCTTGTGCCTTGAAAATGCCATGGACATAAATTAAAATATTTGCAGAAGTACTAAGAAATTGTTTTCATTTAAATAAGTATTACTTTTATTTTTATCATTGTAAGAACAAAAACAAATATATAAATATACATATAATATATATATATATAAAATCTCAAGTTATATTACATGCATGAAGAGATATTTAGGTTCCTGGGACTTTACCTTTCGTATAAATTGAATCCGATTTGGTTAATGGTCAGTGAATATAAGGGAGTCAACGTTAACTTAAAACTTCAAACCTTAAGAACCTGCTTAGGGCATGGTGTTTGTCATAATCACCGCATTCCTGCTCTTAATTGCTCGAAATCCATTGGTACCTGTTGGCTGCCTACCAACAAATTCTCATTGTGACCACATGGAGCAATATTTCCAGTTTCGCATTCGCATTGTAAGTAAGAGTCACGAAATATGGAGTTCATTGCTTTCCGGCCTTAAGGTAACCATTACACGCCCCTGTAGAACTAGCCAAGATGGACACACGTTTGACTTGGAAACACCAAAATTTTGTGAAAGGAGAATAGCCGAGAAAAGGAGGAGGCCAGGATAATTAGCAGGCGAAAGAAATACGGTATCATCTGTTCAGCTTTGATAGGGAGTAATTACAAGCCCTCAGCGAAGCATGAACACCATAGTTTTCCTAAAATATCTTATCTTGCCATTCCGCGGTCAAGACTAGACTCGTACCCAGTGAAGCTTAATGATCGGTGCTTTTCATAAAGTATGTAATCTTCCTACCAATTCACAGCGAAATAAATACAAAGACACCCATTCTCTCACACCCCACCCTAGGAGAAGACTCCAGCATAGGAGAAGAAACTAAACGAGTTACCATTAACAAAATTGAAGTCGCAAAGAAGCTTTTCATTTGCCACCAGGTCAATTTGTAGCCATTTAACTGCCCCATAGGTGTGTTTTTTGTCCAGGAATTCCAAACCCTTAAAGCTTTGAAATTGTACTAACCTACCTGCACATTTCCTCCTTTTGTAGGTAATATTGCCACAATTCTCACATATATCACTTTCTCACAGAACTACGTAAGTACTTCCTGCACTTATAATGTAACAGTGAAATATATGTAAATACTACCTAAATATTCTCTTAAGCAGATAGTATTTACTTGGCGGTATTTAGTAAAGTGGACTCACAATTTTTTCTCATTTCATTTATTTGCATCTCCTTAGTCCATACAATACAAATGAGAAATTAAAACATAGCTTTTATTCATTACTACTCTATTACAATCAGGTTGAGTCCATTCAAACGAATAATTACAAAACGTCTAGGTATTATAAACGCGTTGATTTCGAATAATGAAGTGGATACTGCAAACTATGTCATGTTTTCCCTCAGCGCTGTCCCGCTAAGCTCGCCAAACACGGTCAAACTAGTCAATGAAATAAGCCAAAAAGGCTCTTTTTAATGACTAATCAATCGTTAGGAATAATTAATCTCGAAGTTTGGATTCGGTCACATTCATTCAACCGATAGCTTAATGAAGGAGATGGGATGCAGCAATGTTTGAAAATCATACACATTTAATACACGTTAAAATGATCACACACAAAATGACGTTCTGCATTAATAGCCACTAGAGGCATCTAACTCGCCAAGTCCTCTCCACAATTGGAATCCTCCTTATTCATTACAATGTAAATAGTTTCTTTAAGTGGTTTGGCCTAGTTACAACCCAGAAAGTCGAATGGTTCAGCAATTTAAAATGTTTTGTGAGTGGATGCGAAAAATTAATCGAAACCCTGAGAATATGTAGTGCACACTAGTTAGAGAATGCACTTCATTAAAATAATGTGATAAAAAAATTGACTGGAGATAAAGACGTTGAGATGCAAGTTTAGCTAATTGAGAGATAAAGCGTGAAAACAGATTACAAAGAATTTTAAGAACACCCTCAAATATTTTGATAGTTAAAACATGCGATCAAACGTAAGGCAACTTTTCGTGTAATTTCTTCGCAAAAAAGAGGGTTTGAAAGGAAAAAAGAAAAGTTTAGCAATATTAGCTAACCAATTCAAATCAAGAAAGAATACAAAAATATTGCCTTTTAGTATTCCACAATTATGACATGATCATAAAATTTATGGGTATAATCATCAACAAGGTGTTAGTTTTCCCTTTATCTACCAATATTGATTGGTTAAACATCATTAACGAATGAACTGCAAAGGCTTTATCACATTTTCTATCCAAAAACCTCATTCCACAGAGAAGATTCGAACCCACGAGCCGATGGTCGCAAGACCAGTTACATAGTAAACAGCTTACCAAAATTGTGTAATTCTGAAATGGTAGGTGAAAAGTTTCATTATATTACTTATTAAAAACATCCTCCAGCATAAAAATTACCGTGCTTTTGGACGAAAACTGAAAATTAACTTGCCGTTTAAAACATAAAAATTAAAGCAAAAAATTGATTTCGAAGATTAAAAATTCATCAAGATCGGACTCTGATTAACATTAAACGGGTGCTTTTAAAGGTTTAACATTACAATGAAAATTATCTCCTTCAATAGTTAAGCTTAGCTTATAAAATAAAATGCGCGAACAATGGCATACAATTCCACTTATGATGATAGCATAAAATTAAAAATATTAAAATTAATTAAAAAATCTGCACACTTAAAATGCAACGCTTTCACCTCCATTGTATAGCTATTACATGAATTTCTGCAAAAATAACAAAAACTAAATTGCGATTAGGATTAATTTGCCGGTAAAATTTCACTTCGTTAAGCAAGTCGTTCGCTTGAGACCGTAGGTGAAAGGGCATATAATTTTTAAAGCTAAGGGAAAATGCAGCTACAGATTTTTATTTATATTTTCCTGGGAATCGGTGAGTTAAGGGTGATTGGGAAAAGAATTATGTGAAAGGAATTATGAAGGCAATAAGCGAAAGAGAGGAGAAGGTAATATTGGCAAAGTGATTCTTATAGGTTCACTGTGCGTAGCGTTGTGGAATCACTGCAGTTAATTCATTAAGCTTGCTTCTAGAAAGACTGCATATTAAAAACTCAATTCTACTGGTTGTTAATTAATTATCGTTCGTACATATCAGTTTTAAAAAAGGATGCTTTTAATTTCTAAAGTTAAAGCTAAAAGTGTACACATAATTATTGCTAATTATCAGCTTTTCCGTAATCGGATATTTTTGCATTTTGCTCTTTTCTTTGACTTATTGAGAGTCATGACATCAAACTTTCGTATTTTTAGTCGTTCTAGCAGAATTGAGTAGTTTAGTTAGAATTCTCAATTCCGTTTTTCCGCTGTAATTTTCATCCTTTATCTTCCCTAATCAGCTATTTTTTCCCTAAGCGGAACTTCGATGAGGATTTTTTTCATGTTAGCTGAAACAACCTGGGACCACACGTTGAAAGGTACGAAGCATACCAGCAAGCTTCAAGTCACTTTTTAGAAAGAGATAAAACTTGAGGCAGGCAAAAAAAGGAAAAAATAACATGAACTATTAAAAGAATTAAAATATTTCCTTTTACTCATAGATACTTAGTAAATGTACGTAACCAAAGAAATGTGTACTGGCAAAAACGTCACTTTCAACTAATATATCCCAGCCAACTTACCTACCCAGTGAATATTGAGGTTATTAATAGTCATTGGTATTATAGGCTATAAAAAGATGGTTAAAAATTTATTTCCAACGAGTTCGGTTATCATAGAGCTCCACGTCACTTATGAAAGTTTCTAGGCATCACCAACATGAGTTACGGCTTAACTCCCAAAATGCGATGAGTGATATCAAACACTCTAACCATAAGATTATTCCATACATAGAATATTCAAGAGCTATTCCAACCGTAGTATAGCATCACGCAAACATTTGCCTACGCCTCTACAAATAAATCACCGAAATGCGTTGACAGAACGGCAACTCACTACATACTCGCGTTGACACAGAGCTTGAGAGGCTTTTATCGGCTGTCTTTTGTTTGCGTCCTTTCCCCGGGCGTCTTTTATTCGCTCCTTACAATCTACTTGCTCTCTTCTTCCGAGATCTCGTTTAAGGCTTCCGCGAACTCTTCCGGCGTGCCGCTTCCCTCCATCCTTCAATCTCACTCTACATATCTACGTCCCAGCGTCAGACATTTTGTTAATCCTTAACTACCGTGTGCCGAAATAAAAGCTCAAACGCATGAGTGGATGAAGAAAATCACATCATCATTTTACAGCTGTGAGCAGCTTTTCCAGCTCACTAAGCTAATTCGATAGGTGACAAAATTCTCCACTGCTCCGAAGAAAGAGTGATCGATAGCATCCAGAGTTATGCGTCACGTATTTTCGACTCATGAAGTGCCTATGCATGTTTGAAGATGAGCGCAATTTCTTACATGTTGTTGCTCTCATGCATTTCTTCATCACTGTTGATCGATACATTTTTTCCAAAACTTAAATACATGCCTAGATACGTATGCACATAACCATTACACCGTTCCCTTTCGGGGTAGGCACAGTCAAAAAAATTCAACCCTCGGTGATAAGCCTGTAAAGCTGGCTGTGCATTAAAGCCCGTTTTACACGGGGCACGTAACTGCACAATCTGATGAACCTACGAACGTGCATTCCAAATTGCATCGTGTAAAACCGTGAATTGCAAGAACGTATGCGCGAGTGCACGAAAACGGGATGGAAAAATAGCCCTTCTCTAAATCGAAAATGATTGCACGCCCGATTGAGAAAAACATGCAGTTTGCAAATGTGCAATTTCGTGCCCCGTGTAAAACGGCCTTAATAATTTCCTCCATACGGCCATATCCTTACACACCTCCTTTGCTTCCGTAATAATCACGCATTGATTCATGCATGAGCTCCTATTCTTATTACTCCAAATATTCCTCCTTTAATGATTCTCTTACACCACATTCAACCATCTCATTCTCGGTCTGCCCCGTCCTCTCAAACCCTTCCCTACATTATCATGCTACGTTATTCCACTCTCATCCATTCCCTCAACTTGGCCAAATAAACTAAGCACGCTCCTTGCATACATGTCATTTAGTGAAGCATCCAATCCACAATTTTTCATGATAAATTCATCCCTAACCCTATCCATCTTTCTTTTGTCGCAAACATTTCTCAGATATCTCATTCCCACTTCGTTCAGCCAACTCTCAAAACTTAATCGTAGATAAATATGATATTGCTGAATATTTCACCGGGAGTGTAAAAATCATCGGCATTAAATTAGTCCGAATGTCTTGCTACTTTCGATTGTACTTGGGATGACGCCAGATTGTACTAAAATATCATGTATGAATATTTACCTTTTAATGACACAAGGAACAGTAATGCAAGCATTGCTAATAGTAAGGTAAGAGTAGTTCAATGCAACGCGTTCATGCTTTCTCAGATGAAATATCAGCCCACAACCTCGCTCTTTCGCTCCTGAGTTACAAGAAGAGGTCCCGTACCAGTCTAACTATAGAATTCTACGAGGTCCAGTAGATCATTCTACACTGCATTAAATTTGGTATATTACTGAAATTTGTAATTTCCATAAGTTGGTATCAATTAAATTCTCCC
This sequence comes from Pyrrhosoma nymphula, assembly GCA_963573305.1. Classification (NCBI taxonomy): domain Eukaryota; kingdom Metazoa; phylum Arthropoda; class Insecta; order Odonata; family Coenagrionidae; genus Pyrrhosoma; species Pyrrhosoma nymphula. The sequence continues at coordinate 43,934,029 of OY754329.1, forward strand.
TTAATTTTTATATTTATTTTGTTACAGACACACAGTTAGCTGTTTTTAATGTCTCAATTTTTAAGTACATCGAAGCGCATCCATCCCCATAGGACCTGGGGCGTATTTGTCTCAGCGACTCCTTTACAGCAATACACATACTCTTTCTTAACGCACGCCCAATTATCTTCTCAAATACCTCATTTTCGACACAACTCCCCCGACTTACTAGCGCTAAATGGTGTGACCTCATCGCCTCGTAACACGCTGGCCACCAAATTTGATACATTCCGCGCCAAAGCGAGAGAGAATAATCGGTCCAGATGGGATTGAGGTGGGTGGGCGTGGAGAGGTGGGTGAGTGGGAGTGAGGAAAGACCCTTTGGGTAACCGCACCCTGGAAGAGAGAGGACCCACGGAATCAAATTCCTGAGCACGACCCTGGCCACTAAAAGCACCAAGTCTTGTGCGACGAGCAGAGAGAGCAGGAGGGAAAGATGGAATAGGAAGGAAAGATAGATAGATAAAGGGAGGAGTGCCATCAGGGCAGTCAACCGGTTTTCTCAAGAAGCTCGTCTTATCCGCACCCACGCGCCTTTCACGGGGGGGGGGGGGTAGGAGCGACCCAGCGCGCCCCCGCACGGTCGGACCGGGAAAGTGAAGGAGGAGAATACGGTGAAGGACGAAGAGGGAGGAGCAAGACCGGGAATTACGAGGCATCCACGAAAGTCAGTTCAAACGCATATGCATGTACATTAGGCTCAGGGTTTTCATTAGTTTATCTGATAATATCACAAATTTTAATGGCATCTCAAAATTTTAAGTAGAGTCAAAGTTGGTCATTTACCCACGAAGACCAAGAGAGGTATTTTTTTCTAAAATTAGCAGTAACAACACACAGTATGCTAAAGCAAAACATGATAAGTTTAAGAAATTATCAATGTCACGTGTTGTATTTCATATATTTCTGCTAAATTATTAAAAATTTTGAGGTCCATGTTCGTTAAGGACTGCTCCTTTAGGATTACCCGAGTCAGGATTTTTAAAAATCAATGTTTCTTCTCCTTTACCGGAGTCCTCCTCAGGATTAATGAATGATTGCCTTTTTAGTTCACATCAAAATACATAAGGCTAAGGATAAGAAACGTTGGTTTAAAACATCCTCACGCGGGTATTCCGGAAGAGCAGTTCTTTATAATTCTGCTATTTAATTTGTTTCAGTTTATTTAGTTAACAAAATATGCTAAAATTATTTCAAGGTACCCAATAAAGAGACAGTACCAAAAGAGTGTATCTAATTTATCCATTTTCTGGATACATGAAAAAAACGATAGGTACATATATCTACGTACGATATCAACACAGCAGATGACCCGCATTGACGCGGGTAACGTATGACCATGCAATTTTTCTTTCTCTGCTAAATATATCATTCATTCAAATATTCTACCAGCTGATTGGTAGGTTCTTGGACAGTCCCCATTCTGTATCCCAACCTAATAGAAATTGTCTCGCTATCCCTCCTAAGGATGGCCCGTTATTAGATCTCTCTTCAATTCTTCATATCTACTATCTCCTCTTATTTCGACCAGAATTCCTATCCTCCTCCTTCCTCTTCCACGCTTCCCCAGTGTTTTCCCCTCTATCACTCTTTTCAACATGCCCTCTCCTCTCAAAACCTCCTCCATCCATCTCTTCTGCCTTCTCCGAACCTCTGCCACAAGCTTCCTCTCCTCTCCGACCATATCCAATACCTCCTCGTTCGTTTTTCTCGCCATCCAGCTAACCTTCTCCATCCTTCTCCAAACCCACATCTCAAACGCCTCAGGTCTACGCACATCCTCCCTTCGCAATGACCAAGTTTCCGACCCATATAGCGCCACGCTCCATATTAAAGTTTTCACCAGCCTCTTCTTTACGTCACTTCTCAGACCCCCCTCATCAATTCCCTTCTCTTCGAAAATGCTTCTTTAGCAAGCGCAATTCTGCATCTGATGTCCTTACCACTAAACCCATTCGCCTCCAAAATATTACCCAGATACGTAAACTGCTCGACCTGCTCTATCTTCTGCCCTCCCACCCTTATATTCAGCCCCGCCTTCTTACTTCTAGAAAATCTCATTACTTTCGTTTTCTTGTGATTGATCTTCATCCCATACTTTTCGCACTGCACCTCTAATGCATTCACCATTAACTGTAACCCCTTGGCCGACTGACTAACCAATGCTTGATCATCTGCAAATCTCACTGATTTTATCAGTTCCCCTCCTACCTTTATTCCTACCTCCTCCTTCCCCATGCCTCCCTTACCATTTCTTCTGAATACACGTTAAAAAGCAACGGCGATAGTGGGCACCCTTGCCGCACTCCCCGCCCTATCGCGGCCCATCCCGATTCTCCATTGGCTACCCTAACCTGCGCAGTCTGATTCATATACAAATTTCGAATCAGACGTCTGTCCCTCCAATCGATCTCTAATTTCTTCAACACTCCCATTAATTACATCCATTCCACCCGATCAAACGCCTTCTCGAAATCTACGAAGCATGCAAAAACATCCTGCCCATACTCTAGCTTTCTTTCTATTAGCGTCCTCATCACCGCCATAGCGTCTCGCGTTCCCGTCCCTCTCCTAAACCCGAACTGATCTTCACCCAGGTATTCATTTGCCTTCTTCTCTAGCCTTCTATGGGTGCGGTCCAGAGAACGCTACGGAGTGCTACAATCGCCCACGCTTTCGAACAGCGGTCCACGGTCGCTACCAGTCGCTACAGAACGCTCCCAACTTTCTGCCAGTGGACCGGTTTCGGAACGTTTGTGACAAAGTGTCATGGCCGCCGTTTGTTGTTGTTTGGAAAGAAGGAATCGTCTGCTATTTGCATTGGAATATACCTGCTTCCAGACAAACTCTCGTTTCCTAAGATGATTAATTAATCTGTTAATCATCAGGTCGGATTTCTGGCAATTTTTGAGTGTTGACTGAGATGATGGCTACTATTTTTATGATAACAAGGAGATAAATCGGGGAGGCACTGCTTTAAATCGACCATTGGCACTCAAGTTTTTCAAATGGAAGTCATAGATTTGGCTATCTATTAGCAACTTGCGCCTACATTACTTTGAAATTAAATATAAATTAAAACCATGCACTCTTACTTAACTTTCCCGAAATTTTCTGATAATGTGATGGTTTTCTGCAATAAGATTTCATAACCGTACCTATAATGATAAACAATCGACCCGAAACTTAGGCTCATAATACTCGAGAAAAAGCTCAGAATTATATCCATGTCAAAAGATTCAAGGAATATTATTGGTCTGAACTATAGTTCGACTTTCATACGGCCTCTTCATGAAGTACGGTGTTTGTATACGCACGAAAACCTATTCTCACACTATTGAAATTTCAGAACACGAAAAATGTTTTACTCCAACGGCTGTGTAAATAAAAATATATAATTAATAATTCAATTGCGTTCATAAATTTAGAGCACGGCAAATATAATATAAATATATAGATACAAATATTAAAAAAAGAAATAATTATTCAAATGTATAAATAAAGAACACTAGACATATTTTACTCCAAAGGCCATTGGAGGAAATTGTCTTGTTCTTACATTTGGAGACGTAGAGCTTCTCAACCTCATATTAATGAAAAATTTATTCCAATTAACAGGATTCAGAAATATCTAATATTCTGGTAAGCTGATGACTATTTCAAATAGTCAAAGCACTTATTATATTGAGTGGACTTAACCTTGTATGCATCCACGAATAATGTTCCGACCTGTCATCTTTGAAATCCCGCCATGAAACCATGAATCGCTCCCATCGCCCCTGGTTTCTATCGTGAGCGTCTGGAGCGAGGCGGGAGCGAATATGATGACGTTTTCCTTGACGTCATGGGATAAACCGTAGCGCTCCGGAGCGACTTGGAGCGACCCACGGACCGCTTGGAACCTCGCTACGAATGCTCCGGAGCGTTTGGAGCGTTCTCTGGACCGCACCCTATTTAGAATCCTCAGAACTACTTTGGCCGCGTGGGACATTAAGCTTATTGTCCTATAGTCTTCGCACGTTTTTGCCTTCTCTTCTTTGGTATAGTAATTTGTAAGGTCTTCGCGAATTCTTCCGGCCACACTCCATCCTCATAAATGCTACGAACAAGCGCAAAGAGTTTTCCTCTTCCGTTCTTCCCCATGCTCTATAAAAACTCTGCAGGTATGTCATCTATTCCCACCGTCTTATTCCTTTTCATGTCTCGTAGAGCTCTTTCGATTTCGCTATCTAGGATACTTGGTCAGATCCATCTCTGTCTATATCGTCTTCCCTTTCTATATCTAACCTATTGGGCCTTATTTCTTTACCATACAGCTCTTCAAAATACTCCTTCCACCTCTCCTGGATCTCCTCGGTTCTACGATCACCTTTCCCGTCTTGTCTGTAATCGTTGTAATTCCCCTTCCCTTACTACCACCCGTCAGTTTCTTTACTTTCCTATATAATGCATCTACTCTTCCCTCTTTTTGGTATTTCTCTAACGTGTCCATCTGTTCTCTCCACCACGCCTCTCTTGCTTTCTTTGTTTCTCTTCTAAGCCTGTTATTAAATTCTCGGTATTTTCTCTTACCTAGTTCTGAGTTTACGCTCTTCCATTTCCTTCTCTCCTCCATCCCCCTGATCATCTCCTTCGTGATCCACGGTTTTCTAATTTTAGTTGCACTCACTACGCCTACCGTTGCTTTCGCCGCTTCTACAATTCCATTTTTCAAACTTCCCCATTCATCTTCCACTGATCTAATTCCATGATCCTCACCCATTATCTCATCCACCTTCTTTCGATACTTCTTCTTCATTGCCCCAGTTAATGCCTCCGTATTCCACTTTCGTACCCTCCTTCCCATTCTTATCTTTTTCAGTCTTACCCGATATTTCATGATAATAAGTTGTGGTCTGTGTCTGCATCAGCTCCTGGATAAGTGTGCGAGTTTTTAACACTATTCCTGTTTCTGTGACGTACCATTATATAATCTATCTGGAACCTATCTGTGTCTCCCGGCTTCTTCCAAGTGTACCTACGTCGAGGATGATGTCTGAACCATGTATTTGTAATTACAAGGTTATTTCTACGGTAAAACTCCACAGCTTTCTCGCCCTGGTCGTTTCTCCTTCCTAGCCCGTAATCGCCCACCTCCCGCCCATCTCTTCCTTCACCAACCACCGCGTTCCAATCTCCCATTACTACCAGGTGCTTACTTCCTGGTATCCTACCAATTATTTCCTCTAGTTGATCGTACACCCCATCTACCTCCTCCTCTTTATGATTAGAGGTAGGCATATAAACCTAGACTGTAACTAAATTCGTTGGTTCTGCTTTTAGTTCCACGACTATTATCCTATCACTTACCTGTTCTGCATACACTACTTTTCTACCGAGTTTCCTATTCATTACGAATGCAACCCCGCGCTGACTTTCATTCCCTCCACTATAAATTACTCTATAGTCGCCGCTCCAGTAATCCCCGTCATCCTTCCATCTTATTTCACCCAGACCCATGATGTCTACACCCACCCTCTCCATTTCTTGCTTTATATTCTCTAGCTTCAGCGCCCTCAGCATAGTCCTAACATTCCACGTGCCTATTCTGATAGTTTCGTTCCTCTTCTTTATCTTCTTTTCCTCTGCTGCCTCTACGTCTGAGCAAGGATTTCGTGAGATGACGACCGCAGGGGCCTTGCTCCCACCGCTGCCGGGCACGACACCCGGCCCTCTTGGCCGAGTCCCGTAGTTGCCAGGATTCATTATCATTTGAGAACATTCCACAATTTCAAGGTTTTTGTTTTAATTGAGATAGTATTCCGTGGCCTATCCCAATAGTGTTTTTTACGTGGCACCATCACTTCAGAGGCCGCCCCACTGGGGTCAGACGCCTTTTGCAGCCGCCTCACTGAGGTAATCGCAGATAAATAAAATCTGGGGGTTACACCATTAGAGCCGGTTCCTGGTCTGCTTGGACCTTACCCGGTTGAGTCTCTAAGGGGGGGAAGGATTCTGAGTCCATAGGGTTACGGGAAAGGGGGAAAGAAAATGACACAATCACCCCATAATTAGGGGAGACTACGTCTCACTGAGGTACAGACGCTGCGCGGACTACCATTCGTCTGTCTCCTAACTTTCGACCAATCTGGCATGGGTGACCCTACCAGGAGCAATGCTCCCGCCAGTGCAGCTCTAGGGGTCATCGGAGCACGCAAGCCCTTCAACCACGACAAGGTTGTAGTCCAAGAGAAGGGGCTAAATATATAGGTTTCTCAAAGAGGTCAAGTTCTATCTTCATTTTGCTCGACACTTTGAGACTACCCTTGATCTAACAAACGCGGAGGAAGAAGACTGAGGGCATGAGAAACGGTAGGGAACCCCGGGTGAGAGGATAAATTAAATGGCGGGCAAATATACGAGTACGAACATTTTGTAAAACCTATTTGAAACTATTTGGCAGATACCGGTCATAAAAACTTGCCATGAATTAATACAATACCAAATTATGGTGATAGAGGTTAGAAAGTTATGTTTATTTTAGCAAAATAAGAAAAGAGCTAGTTTTAAAGTTCAATTAAAGATAGTTCGCATAACCATGATATCACGGACGCAAAGGCGTAAGTGATAATTTCTCTCGATATATTCTCCTAACTACTTGGTTGAGATTACGGTCACTTCTTTCGCGTATTCGCTGCCAAAACGCAAACCACTCAAGAAGGTATTGCTCACAGTTGCTCTCCTAATAATAATTTAGTAAATCAATTAAAAGTACTTATTTGACGCACCTGTCAAAACTTGAAGAAAGAAAAACGTTCGCTCTCATGTGCGCAATTGAATAAGGACGATAATGCGAGCTCACGCATCATGGATAACCGTGATCTCGACCATAATTTGTATACCTCTCACTCTAAACTATATCATTAAAAAAAACCTTTCAGAAGAAAATATAAAGCAACTCATATATTTGCGTCGTGAAACTGCTGTAGGTGCATCGGTATATCTAAGGTACGCAAAACGTATAGAAGTAATACATTTTCAAGTAAAACGTGATATCCACATTTTCTCATTTTATTGTTACTTACTATTTCACTCATGCATCGTGAAGCAGTTCCCTATCGAGTTACTGGGGGTTTATCATAAATCGTATACAGTACGTTAGGGAATTCCAGCGTATTACGACATTACATCCGGCTATCCAGAGAGTACCTAAACAAGGCGAATACTGTCATCCCTTAATGAAATGTAAATTACACAGTAGGCTTTCTGAGATATGTGAAGCAACAGTATTCCGATTGCTGAACGAGTTATTGTATTTTTTTGATTTCGCAGCTGGTTCATCAACCACCGACGCTGTTTTGTTATTAACAAGTTTCAACACGAAAGCGGTTAACCGTAACGTCTCGTACACAATGACATCGCCGTGAGCGAGAAAATATGATTGCACGCAAGTTTATGTCATGTGCGACGGGATTTTTGCCACATTTAAATTACAGTGGGAATGTTCCCAGGCAATCGCATTTCGTCAGGCACCGAGGGAATACGATGACACCTTTGTATGGAAGATATTTTTACCGCTTACGAAAAGGGATTCATTCCGAAATACGTAACGACGCCATCCATCGTCAGTAAAAACAAACGCAGTGCGTCTCCCGCTAACTCCGCAATTCTCTTCAAACCGCTGAGCATTACGCCTCTCACGTTTCCTACCAACAAGAATGGCTTCGAGGCGAAAATTATGTTACGAGCAAAGTCCGACGTGATTAAAAAAAAAACAAACTACCGCATTGAACAAATCTTTTCATGAACTCTAAGAAAAAAATAACAGTTGAAGGTACGCGGAAAAGAGCAGGAATACGTACCACTAATCCACATTACTTCCTTTTTTGATTGAAGGAGAGAGCATTCATTTATGAACAGCGTGAAGAATACATCTCCGCGGAAATTTTCCTTTCGATATCATGCAAAGAGGTTTTTAGTGAATCCAGCGGAGAGATTTCCAGCCCGTAGTCACATAATGAACGCGAATTTTCGAAGAAAGATAAAGGAAGCAGAGGCATTTCTCTACCCTGAAACAATCTTTTTTATACATCTGCAATTGAGTTCTTAAATAGAGAGCTGTTACATCTAGAGAGGAAGAGAACCTATATAGCACCTAATCACCTTATAACTGCAACATGAAGACAGGAAAGAGGCCATCCAGTTGGCACTATATATTGGGACCTAGTAAATAATATAATTAAAAAAACATTACGCAGATGATTTTTAGGACAAGTCTCTCACATCTCCCCAAAACAAATAATTCTCTAATAAATATACTCTACAGGAATCACCCACTTGATAAACGTTTATAAAATGCACTAAAAATCGTAACACCATTTGATGATACCTGCCATTGCATCTATTTCGCATTCTAAGGCCACAATTTCCAGACCACTAAAACAAATATCCAAAATTTACATTTGGGTTATTAGGAGGACCTACGGATGATTTAACGTCATACTCTCATAACTGATTGATCAATAGGATTTGTTGGCCAGACCTCCTTTAAAAATGTATGTAAATAAGTTAGATATAAAGTCGTACTACATCGGAATTTCATTCTGTCCTCCTTAAGCCGATCCCGTGGATACATTCCCGGTAATTTGTTCGATTATGTATACGGATAGTGTAATCAAAACTTGGTAGCGGAATACCAAAGATCAGTACAAATCAGCCAATTGGGTCTTAGACTTTTGCAGTGATGTGAATCTTGAATGAAAGATCTTCCAAATTCTCTTACGCTTTTATTTGTTTCTCTCGATCTTGCGCAGTCATTTCAGTCAGCATGATCAGGAATGCATTAGGACTCTTCGTTTCAAAATCATCATAATTCACTTCAATTCATTACGACCATTCCTGATTATGATGATTTCAATGGCAGTGAAAGCCCGAGACAAACAAACGAAGAGACAGCAGAATCCTAAAGGTCATTCATCAAATTAGTTACATGGTTTAGTTAGGGACACCGGGACTAACTCCCTAAAACCAGTACTTTGCCGGTCAAACTATCACATCACAAGGACTAAACATCGCCGCCACCGCACCGGGGCCGGCAAAATACACCCACAGCGCAAGGCAATTCTCCAATAGCAAAAACCCGAAGAGGGAAAATTCGCACCTACGAATCCCCGTTATCAACAACATACGTGTGCTGGTCGCTATCATCATTACCTGGCCTGCACTCCGAAATGCCGCCCTTCTCGACTTTCCAATCCCCTTCATGCCATCAAGGGATCACCCTGGGCAACGGCGCCACATTCGCGCGGCGAGGAGAAAGAGACTGAGACTCGAAAGGAGCCATCCGAAATGGCTGTTTTAAGGATAGGGGAGCGGAGTATGGCAAGGTAAAAAAAAACTTGATGGGGGATAAGGCACGGGGGGTGGAGGGAAATTCCTGTAAAAGCGGGACCGTTGAGCCATGGCCATGGGTAGGGAGGAAGACCAACCTCTCACGAGCGAAGGGGTGTTGGGAGGTGTGGGGGAGGAGAGAAAACGGATCGGAGGGAAGAAATGGTTTGGGAGAAAGGGAGCAAGAGAGAGAGAGAGTAGCATGAGATGGGTGGGAGAGAGGAAATCATCGAAGATCCATTAAGACCACCCTTGACAAGTAATTAGCGAGGGGATTAGGAAATGTCCCTAAAAGCTTCGCGAACGCGTGTTCCAGGTCCCTCTACCTCTCGCCTCCCATTTATTTTTTTCTCACTCTTCACATCATCTCTGCCTCTCCCTCTCTCGTACACTCACTCTCTCTCTCTCGGCTAGGGGAGGGTGGAATAGCACGGCAGGGAGTGGAATCAGCAGCAAGGATATATATACATATACCTATACATACTCATTCATTCGAAAACATGACGCTCAAAGGCGCAAATAAATTCATAAAGACATAGGAAATGGAAATGGATAGGAACACATAATAGGACGAACACAGGGTTTGGTGGGGAAGATGAAAATGATTCGAATCCAGACAGATTTGAGTAGCCTTGCTGGTGTAACTGGTAGCATAAACGAAGTTGTAAGCACTCAATGGTCTCTTATCATTGACAGCAATCGTAGATATATACATACATACATAAACACACATACCTATCTTACCATTCCCTTTTGGGCTAGGCAAAGCCAAATAATTTAGTTATTGATCTTAGCCTTAACAAAACTGGCTCCCTTTTAATAATTTCCTCCATCATGCTCCATCCTTACACATATTTTTCGCTTCTCTTACACTCATGCATTGCTTCATACACACTCTCCTATTCTCAATACTCCTAATATTCCCCCTGTGCGAAATTCTACGGAGAAAAAGTCATTCGCCTTGACTTGTATTCGTGGCTAGCCCCGGTATCCTCAATATTCGAAATCTACTCCTTTTTAGAGTCTCATCTATCACATTCACCCACGACATTCTCAGCCTACCTCTTTCTCTCACACCAGTCACTCAAATATCATATATCTGTTTTTTTATTCGACTCTTTGCTATTCTCTCGTCATGGCCAAACCAACGAAGCCCTCTCCTTTCATATATGTCTATTACTGGAGTACCCAAGCCACATTCTTTCTACACCCACTCACTCATAACCCTATGCATCCTACTTTTCCCGCAAAAACCTATCAGGTACCTCATTTCCACTGCATTTAGTCCACTCTTTTGCTTATCCTAAAATTCCAGGTTTAGCTGCCATATAATTTCAGGAGGAGAACACTTTTGTCCACTATCTTAAAAACTACAGATGTTCCCCTGGTACTGTTTCACTGGTTTTTAATCCAGCGGATTTATTTGTACAGTAAATTCAATTCGATAATCAACTCTCTTCAATGGTTGCCAAATTTATTGTTACATTGCGTCTTACTATCGAAAAATAAATCTTTTTCATGAATAAAATCACTGCAGATTGAGTTTTCTAAAAGGTAATTAATTAAAATTGCACAGGAAATATATTATATACTGCAAAATCGAGTATATGCGTCACTGTGACTCATATGTATGAGTTCTCTAAAAGATAATTAGTTAAAATTGCACAGGAAATATGTAGTGCATTATCAGGAATATATGCGTCACTGTGACTCATATGTACACTGATGATGCCTAGTCGGAGAAACCAGATGTGCAGTTTTAATATATTGCATATTGTAGAGCTAAATAAATATTACAGCGTATTTTCTTTAAAAATGCAGTAGTTCTACCACAGTTCTACCAAGTAACGCCAAAAAGCTTCAATTTTAAATCTTTTTCTGAATCCTGATTACACTAACCGTCGGTTTTGTCAACCTAAAGCAATGTTCAGTCTTAGACGGTCTAAGACAACGTTTCGACGGAGGTTGAACATTATTAAAAGAAAAATAAATTCAGTGGACAATTTAAAAACTGCAAAATTACCTCAACAAAATAATAGATAGCTCGAATATGACATAATATTTCACGATAGGGCTTATATATGCCAACTTCCAGTGTTATGTGTGTTGCATCATGTAAAATTACATGAATTCACATCATTTATATAGAATCTCATCGGTTCCATATTTTCTTAAAAACAAAATACAGTTAAAATCAGCATTTCCAGAAGCAGCTTCCATGTTAGAATTTCGCCATCGAATGAACGAGGCACGCGCAGGTAAATTCCTGTTGATGGTAATGAAATGGTTGATGGTACGTGTATGGTAGAATTGTTCACAACATCCGCTCCTGGAAAGCAATCTCCGACAGAGTCCAGGGTCACCAGAGGGATACTGTTTGATGAATTCCATTGTATTATATTCACTCATGCACAAGAAATCTCGAGCACGACTTCGTTTTCAATTGGTGCCTCTTGTCGCGTACCCAAGTCACAAATTTCCCTTTGAGAATGTAGGAGAGCATTTGAAGAGGGCTATGCATCCAAAAAGAGGAATTTTTCGCTCCAAGAAACGTCGAAAACGACCTTTTATCCTCCGAACATTGACTGCAGAGAATTGCATCATCGAGTGTAAAGTAGTCCGCCATTCCGAAAAGGCTGAAAACATTACCAGCATCCATCCTTTTGTTTATAAAATTCGCATGGGATTCACGGTGCTAGACGTGTGAGCACAGTAAAGAGGAAACATTTCGAATCACGCATCCGTGAAGAAGTGATGGGCGAAGTTCACGGTACTTCCACTGCCATTTGAATGATAATGACATGAAAAAAACCGAAACATTACCGTAGTATTTATCTGACAAAATGCGCAAAAATTTTAGGAAAGCAAAAAATATGTCCAACGTTGGCTACTGCTGCGCTGTTTGGTATATAGACTCGAAGTGACTGCGTACAGTTGCGCATCGCTAGGTAAGTGAGTCCAAGCGAGACGATAAATAGGAAAAAAACATTTGCGCGACAATGCGCTACTAAACGTGACCAGAAAAGGGTTTCCCACAACCAATGAAAAATATTCCAAGCGTAAAGTACTTTTTAAATCCATTCTCACCCTTTAGATTTTCCTCCATCGATAAATTTCTAATAGATGGCCCTGATCCCGGAAAATTATATAATAAACCGAACGAATTTAGTTAGTAGGCGTCGCGAAAGCCGCTTTCTCATCTTTTGTACGAAATAATACGGAATTTAGATTGTAGAAAGATCATAAATCTTAAAAGAAAACTCTATGATCGTTCCCATTTGAATAACAACATTAATCTCCCTTTCTGCATCATAAATAGTTAATTTATGTTATCTGGATTGACTGAGATCAACAGGGGTTTTTAAATGTTCATTTAACTTGTTCGAAGTTTTCGATTTAAAAGAAAGTGTCGATGATAAGAAAATATTTACCACGAATTCAATACGCGTTGCTTCCTATCGCATCATTTAACGTTCCACTTAATTGCATTTCCTCATAAATTGGAGTAACTGCACTTAATTCCTATTTAGTTTATAGTCTCTCTGGAAGTGTTCTATTCAAACCATTCGAACATTTTCGTTTACCGTTCACAAGAGCTCTTTCTTTCTTCTTATCTACGAGTAGTTCTATTATCCCCAGAGCTTGTATAAATGATGAATTTTTGACGGTCATCACGAGATTACTGCACTTACCTCAGGGACTACACATTACATTCAGAAACTTCATTCATCATCACCATGTTTTCTCCATTATTGGTTTATGACAGCTATCAAAGCCATCGTATTATTTTCAGATCTATCCATACCTTCCTCGCTCCTGATGATGACGTGTTCAAACACTTCCCGAACGTACGTCATTTTTCCTAGGCTTTCCTCTATTTTCCATTCCTCCGTGACTACTTACAATTATTGCCTATAAATAGTCTCCCACTGGAAAGTGGCAGTCCACGGCAAATAATCGACTCCATTCAACCGAAAGAGATCAAATGATTGAATCGATCTAATCAAGAGAATGCTAGAAAACTGATTGATTCGCATTGCATGTATCGGATAACACTGAAAGCGACTGAAATGACTGCCTACCGTATCAATTTTGATCACATGCTCCCGAGCTCCATGCTCCGAGTTATCACAATGCGTAGTTGCTCGAACGGAAATATCTCATTTTTTGGAACCCGGTTTTACTGTCACGATGATGATGCCATCGTAATTTATGCCGTATATAGTCGCATCCGAATTCGCCGTAAGGATCCTTCCAAGTGCGCATATACGTCCTTCCGAGGACGGCGACCATCTTGAAGTATGTCCGAATTGGTTGAGCCTCCTCGCAAGGATCCGTGCGAGGACGCTTCCATCGAGGATGCATTGGGTGCACACTTCGACCCGTCCTCGGGCCGCCATTTTGGAATGTTGAACCTTGGGAATACATCCGGGGGATGCGCAGAACGCTTTGCATTTGTTTCCTATGCCACTTTTAGGAGAATTTAGAACAGATCACAGAATTTGCGTAATGTGTTATTTACTCAAGAAGTTAGGAAATGTCGGTGATAATATTGTTGCCCTCTGCTTCTAATCGTACTCTATATTAAAGTGGCAACGGTTTTGTTGGTTAAAAATATCTCTGGGAATGAGAAGGAAGTCCTGTATAAAAAAATCAACCTAGAATTCAAAATTTCTGTACAGTGATTTTTAAAATTTATCTCCGGGATAATTCTTTTGAATATTTTCATAATACGAAAGAATATCTACTTTACCTTATTGCAATTTCACGTAGTAGTGTACCATTTCTTAAGAACGAAAAGCGACGACCTAAATAAAGAGACAACTAAATTGATAAACTAAAATTTCCAAATTAAGTTTCACCGGAAAAACTTTAAAATGGATAAAATTAAAGACAAGCATAACACATGTGAAGGTTAGTTAAGAAATATCTACCAAACAAGAGTGTCAATATAACTAAATTATTTGGTAGATATCTACTGTAGGTGTGTTTAGTTATAGTTCGGTGCTTTTAATAAACCTTCGCCAACGTAACACCTATCGTTTACTTTTATTTTACGTATTTAAGCGTTGGTTTCTCCGGTGTAGTTTCTATTGGGGAGTTATAATTTTCTAAATTGGTATATAGCTAAAAGTACCTACTTCAAATTTCTTAAACTTCATACAAACTCCTACCACAAATGAAATGGCAAGAAAATGCAGAGGATTGAGTAAAAAGTAAATCCAAATAACTGATATGGGAGACATTTCAAGGTTGGAAAGATAATTATACGACAAATTCAAGGCTAATTATCATAAACAAACAACCTTAAGAAAAAGATAACGCAAATATAACTTGGAAAAATAATAACACAATAAATTATACACCGAATTGCATACGACACTCTGTTATGAGAAATAAATAAACTTCTGAATGCAACAAAACTTACAATTAGTACGGCTAAATAGCTAAATAAAACGATTAATTTGGGTTCCAGCGGGATGCTGCATAAATTCTAATTCAGTTGCTTTGTAGTATTCATTTTTTTTCTTTGATATTTCTGTCTCATTGATGGCAGCACTATGCACAAGGACATCCGAACTCGTACATCCTCGAGGAGGCACCTTGACACCTCGCCTTACCGCCTGTCCTTGATTCCCTGAATCCTAACGAATTCAGACGCGGCTTAACAGTTTAATAGTCATGAAGTTAAATACTACAGCGTCTTTTCTGGGGTACAGCCACTTAAACATTTCGTGAACAATGCGATTATTACTTATAAGGTATAAGAAAAATACATGATATGATGATGTACGAATACATAGACGCTGTTACCTCCAGGATTTATGGTTGTTCTGCAATTGTGCAAGTGGAAGCAAGTCTCAAATACCAACTTTTACTATTTCCGTATAAACATTTCTGCTTTCGAGAACACGTCTATGCTATTGAAAACCAAAAGAATGGCCAAGCAATGCAAATTAGTTTACGAATACATATTTAAATTAGCCATTTCCTCAGCATGAGAAAACAATCGCGGCGCCATTTTTATCAATTGAAAGCATTCGTCTGCAACAATTGTAAGTGCATATTCACAAATAACTCTGAACGTTAAGAGAGCGTGATGTCTTTATTTCAAAAGGATACCATTTTACGGCAATATCCATCTTTATCCGTTTTATATTATTAAATTACTTCAGTTTAGGCAGCTAAAAGTGGTTAAAGATCACTTCACGCCCAATCTCGTCCTTATGTTTACGCAAGCGAGTTACGCAAACCAAGTGGTGCGGGTAGGAAAAAATAATGTAAATGGGAATTGGTAGAATTGCCTCTTCTTATGAGCGCCGCAAACATGAAAAAAAGGCATGTCAACCATTCCCGACGCATGGCATTAAACGAGCCAACCTCCTAAAGGCATTCTCACACTCGGTCCGGAGCAACAGCAGAGAGAATGGATCAGCTTCATGACGCTGCAAGGCCTATGGTTTTAAAAAGTATCTTTTCAGCACCTACACACGATTTCATCAACAGCAATCCGTCTTCTTCCACACTAATACGGATTTAAAAAATACACTCTCTCCCCTCATGGAATTTCTTTTTACTTTTCCTTCATCTTACTCTCTCTCTCTCAATGAACTACAGTTTGCCCTCACTCTCTCTTTCTTTAATTCCCAGGTTTTAACTCCATAAAATTCTAATGTCAATATCAAACTACTCATCCGCATCATCTTCTATCCCCATATTTCCTGCGGTTCCCCTACTTCAATTCCCTGCACTCTTTACTGAGCTTTTTTCTTTAATGCAACCATCCCTTTTACAGTATCCCTGTCTATTTTTGCTAACGATGTCGCCCAAGTAACTATGCCGTCCCACTTTCCCATGTCCTCTTCTATCTCTTATTCTTTATTGAAAATCTCACTACTTAAAATATTTTCTTCTTATTAATATTTGAACCATGTACCTTAATAATATTCTGTATCCAACGGCTACTGCGACCCTGAACACAATCCTTCTATGTAATAATAAATAAGTGAGAAAGATATTCTACCACTGGATGGTTTAAATACATTCAGTATTTTTCACTAAGTCTCAAGTGATTTGCCACATAAAAACAAATTTCTTTCCCCATGGAATTAGGAGCTTTGTTATTTTGGTGCGAATACAGCAACACATGGACTACAACTGACCATCGTGCAATTAATTATTCAGCATAGGGAAATAAATAGGAAGGGCTCCATGCATCGAATGTACGCATACCTGCCTGAGCTTCGTTTTTCCTACTGCCTCTGCGACGACCGCAAAACAAGTCAAACGCCAGAAAACCCAACTACTCGACCCATGCACTTTCTGTTTCGAGAGGGTATTTAGATTTTTCGAAAGAACAAATAAGTGGAAAAAAGATGCACATGGCAACTGAGCTGGAAGAAAGACTACACAGGATACGGGGCAGCGCGGCCTGGACCCGAGCGATATCGACCGACGCGGTCCGTGAATGACGACCGACGTCGGTAATTATGCTCTTCTATCCCATTTTCAGAAAGCACGACGGCCAGCGCACGTGCGATTGCGGGGGAGGAGGTGATGAGGATAGGGGTGAGACGAGAGGGAGGAGAGAGGGGTGGGAGGAGAGCTTTAATCCAGAGCTCCCAGTCGAGGAAAGAAAGGCGAGTGTCGTCGTCCATCTCTACCCCTCTGTCCCCACTTCCAACCAATCAACGGGCAAAATGGGAAAAGAGAGATTTGAAATAAAAAACGACAGGGAGATGGGTGGTAGGCAGAAATAATCAAAATCGCGGGAACATCATCGGCCGGCTGGACTGTGAACGACAGGCAGTTAGTTACCTGGTGACTTACGGGAAACGAGGCTCACCTATCTACATGATCACATTGAACCACCATCGGAAAAAAGGGCATTTATGTAAAATAATTCAGTGGTTTTAGAAAAAATCGTCCATAAATTTCATCAAACGATAGCTGAAAAACGTTTTCATATAATATCAACTAATTTTCCTACCTTATTTATGAATTATACAACTGTTGGTGCTTTTCGTCCACAAAAAAACAATAACTTTTTCCGAAATGTAAGTAGTCGCAATTGTATTTAATATTAATGCATTAACTTTAGAATGGATCATTCATTTCATCGTAAATTATGTCAATAAATACTTCAACCGGATAAAGGAATATATTTTGTACGACCAACTTTAAGCAATTTCAAATACTTTTACTGCATACTCTGCCTTAAAAATTAGTGGAAATAGATGAGGTTCGCGCAAAATGGATGTCAAAAAGTGTGTAGCGCCAAATGGGTGTCAAAAGAGACAGTCATTATGCCTATAAATTAACAACGTTCAGAACATGTATTTGTAACTTGTATCGTAGCAACTTTTTACAAAGTTCTGAAGAATAAATTATAAATTGAGAGCTATACTATATAAAAATATGAAAAATCAGTCCTTTTGAACAAAAGAAAACATCACTCTTTAAATAAACTTATGTTTTTCAGGGTAAGCATTAGTTAACATTTATTGCAGCACGTAGTTTGTAAATGAGAAACCAAGCTTAATAGGACGTCATGGACATTTTTCCAATTAGCTGATGATATTAATCAGCGATTTGAATAACTAGAGTATTCTGGGGGGAAATTCACATTTTTTTTAACTGTTTAAAGCTCTAGCGAATGAACTATTTCACATTATTCTATTCGAATACCCAATAGGAGTTCGATAAGTGCATGTAGATACTTCCCTCGTTGCGCGCATGGATTACTTTTATAGCACTGCCGACAGCACTAATTTCCCATGCATGGGCAGACAGTTGGCTTGTTCTTATGACGTTTCTGCGTATGAGATGATGAGGAGTTGGAGAGGAATTCAGAGTGAATGGAACACACGACCTCGTTCGTATCTACCAACCTTTAGCCTTCCCGCTAGCTTCCCCATTCATTCCCTTCCACGCCGGCCCTAACTTCTATCTCTCCCACCTCGTCCGAGCAACAACAAAGACTATTCGGATGGCAGTAGAAAATTTTTTCCGCTCCGTCAAACGGCGATTGGAGGTGGTTAGCAAGCGACAGCCTCAATTATCCGACGACGATAATAGCCGTAATGGAGCCATCCCCTTCCCTCGCACTGGAAAACCCATCTCGTGGCCATCTCAATGGCATTTGCTCTCCACGAGGATCCTACGGTCCTCAAACCATGAAAAAATCCCCACGTGGCGATCGCATATCAAATCCCTCCCTACATCTCTCATTTATCTCGTCTCCGAAACCAAATGCGATGAAATGGGAGAAATGATGGGGCCTATGAGCACCAATTTGGATCCACCTAGCAGTAGAGGGAACGTCACATGAAATAATTTCTCGTATACTTTTACCACATGCAGCGTGTCTATGCCCATTTTGGGGCTTAGCAATATATATTCGATTCATATTAATAGAGTTTGTTAGTTTTCGCATTATACTCCTCAGGCTCATTCTAGAAAGAATAGCTAATGACGAATTTGCGCCACGTTTTCCGGAAAATTCAGAGCTATTTTACGCAAAAGTGTGTAAATATTTCGCAAATGCGTCTCTCAATATAGGAATTCTTTGAAATTTTGTTTAGTTTAAAAAAGTAGCAAACAAAAAACAAATTATTCAATTCAACGGATAACCATTATCAATAAAAACATCAATTTATGAAAAAAAAAAAAAACTATCCAAATAATTCTTCCTCGCAAATACTTCGTGTATCCGTATGTAACAAAGTAACTTTTAAGATAAGTAGGACGATTGTGCTTTATAAAAGACAAAAAAATGCATTGCTTAAATACAAAAAAATACGTAGATATGCCCATAATGTACGCACCGTGCAAGCCCTCCTCCAGGGTGTCTGGCACAGGGTGATGCAACGGCAAGATTAGAGTACAAATAGTTAAAGGTCGAACCCCGCACGTTACTCTGACCGTTAATTGAGGACAAAAAAGCAGTCATGAGAACAATTCAAGGTTTTGCCATAAACTAAAACTTAATCGAGGACACAGTCCTTATTCTATTGTAAAACGAAGCCATGGAGAACGGAGATGGGGTGTCTACAGATGGAGGGAGATGAAGTCAGGGGGCAGTTCGTCAGGTGAGTGGCCCGAGGATACGGTGGGAGTTCCCAGCTCTGTGCGTGTCCGTCCGTGGTACAGAGGGACGAAAGAGAGAGAAAAACAATCGACACGTTCGGACGGCTTGGCTTGAGGAGTTTTGAAAACCTTGCCGTGCATGATGAATTGTGACAGCTGCAGCACTACACACAAAGGCCCTAGCATACAACCGGCGTAACTCTTATTGTTTCGCCTTCATATTCTACATCGGCATCCCTCCCAGCATACCTCCGAGTGGGCATGTGGCACGGGGTGATAGGTCATCAACCGCGAAAAAAGTTAGCGAAGAGGAAAAATAGGAAAAAGAGATGAAAAGGCAGGTAGGAGTGTTTCAATGTACTAGTGATCAGCTTAATATTTTTGTCACCATGAATGACGAGTGGGGAAAATAAATGCATATACTTCTCCGTTCTACCACCCATTTATCTTAAATTGTCACATCTGCTTGATCTGTACATGCAATATCTAGCCGGCCATTAGTTTACTGCCACTCATTAAAATATGGACATGTGACAAAGAGAAGCACTTTTCAAAAGCTCATACTTCAATAACCTTACACTTACCAGTGATACATTTCGCCTTAGGTCATTAAAGAAGCGTGAGGAATAAATTCTTGAACCTTTCAGTACAAGATCCTTTCCCTTTCAGGTTGTCGCTTTCGCCAGATCTACAGATATAACATCTGCTCAGCCTATAGCAGCTACAACTCAATCAAATATATTGCTTTAGAACTTACTGAAGAGACACATTATTCAATCCTAGCACAAAATTTCTTTCGCCAATCACAACAAGTCAAAATTAAATAGTAGGGTTAGTTACTAGGGGAACCAATAGGCACCTGAGGTGAGCCACTTAAGTTTAGCACTTAAGCAGAGCTAGGGTTTTAAAATAATGGACTAAGGACAATAAGCAACCTGGCATCGGCACAAACTCACTTGGAATGATTTCAAGTCATATATAGCTATGCGTAGCATCAATGAATTCAGCATTGCACTCGGTGATCTCAAAAATGCATTCACATGCATTACATGTTTTCCACATTGCACAAAGAGCTTTCCAATATAAAAACAAACACCAACACACGGTGTTTGTAGCAGATTTAATACGCAATGATTTCCCTTCAATTCATGAAAAACAAAACCACAGGAAAAAACTCCTCAGCTCTTTTAGCCTCGCAATTATAGCTTCAGTTTTGATGAAATGTTTTCGGTTTTCCCAAAAGGTCAAGTACTTGTTGGCCGACGTTTCGATGGCTGCCACTGCCATCGAAACGTCGGCCAACAAGTACCTGACCTGGTGGGTTACCGGAGAAACCTTTATCACTATCATATGCCAGGAAAGAATCAAATAATATATAGCTTCAGATATTCTATTTATCCGCGTAATATTTAACAAATTTGTGGAAAACTAATACCTACGCTTAAAATGGCCTAATTCACACAACCTAATCCACATTTATTTCTTCTAAAAGCTAGAGTAAAAACAGCAAAATACATTTAAAATTGATAATTCTTTTTCATATCAATTGCTTATATTAAAAATAAGCGCAGGAGAACATTTCTGCAATGGATTATATTACATCAGAAGGGACAGCATATAAATGGCCTAAAAATCAGCACAGAAGAAATATATTTCATTGCATGTTACTGTAAATGCTTACAAAAAGATTAGTAGAGAATCAGAATGTTTATGGAGTATTTGTATGTGTGCCAACATTAAATGCAACAAGAACATTAGAAGAATGGAATCTCATTTACAATAAAATGTTTTTGATATTTATGGTATCATACCGCTTTGATCTAAGCATTAAACAATTCGAAAATCTTAATATAACTTAGTTTCCTTCAAAAGTTTGGTACTTTCACAGCCCTAGCGTTCTACAACTGGTTCTGAAACCACATTATAGTGCATAATTTAGTGGCACTCAATTTCAATTTACCTGATTTAATGGTTATTACAATGTGCCAAGTAAAAACGTGGCGACCGAGTGACAGTTATTAGCCCTACCGCAAAATGTGTCGCGCTTGTAAGGATGTAGAGACCGTTGTAATGACATGATCAGGAATCGAATTCGATTAAGGGCTTCGAAAGGAGTTTCCAGCGATGGGCTGCGGAGATAAGCACGTTATTCCATGGCGCCAACCGTTAAAGACTCAATATGTCACTACCGGCATCCCACCTCTCCCATCATCCTACAATTTTATCATTTTTTCTTGTCAATCATCTAGAACCCACGATTCCAGACATCTGCCCAGCCTTCTTCACATTCTTTCAGAATTTCTTATCCGTTAGGCATACACGTCCTTGTCATTTAAAAAAGTATAACAACTACTGAACTATAATTAGGCACAAAAGGATGTTTTCACATAGAAAGCTGCCATCATTTCTTTACATTCTCTTGACATAAAGGACATAGGGAACTCTTTCGTGTGAACTATGGCCGCCAGTAGCGGCGCAGGCCCCGGTGGCGGCGGGGTTTAGTCCTCGCCTGCTAATCCGAGGGTAGCGGTTCGAATCCCGCCGGGGTCGGTTTTTCGCATTTCCAGGGCATGGGTATTTCTATCAAGTTCTGGTCGTTCGGCCCCTGAGAAACCTGGAAACAAGCCAATGGCTTATCGGGATCACAGGGACATACGGACCACCAGAATCGTACAAAATCAAAATAAATAAGCAGTTAACGGAGCAAGTTAAATATTTAGAACGGTAAAGTTTGGATCCCAAGTACCTACTGAATGCAAACGGAAAATTTAGCCATAGGTATTTATCGGACAGATTTATATGACATTTATTCAATAAATATTCACAGGGAAAAATGAAATTGATCCATCAACAGAATGCAATGATTAATGCAATTAGGATGTAATCAATAAGAATAAAATGCCATGATACCTGGAGCGGAAGTTGTGCCTCTTACCTTACCGGGCAAATTTATAAGCCTCCAGACAGGCTATCCAGGAAACTATTACGGCAATTTTAGCCGGATTTAAGTTAAATGAATGTATTATCTATTAAGTAGGCGTTAAACTTTAAATGGTTGAGGTTGAGGCCCCAATTAATATTAAGAAAGTTTTTATGGCCAGTCATATTTCATCACGGAATACAATCACTTAAATAATCTAGTCTTCGAAGACCTAGAACAGCGCTATGTAGAGCAAAGCTTCAGAAAAAGAAGAGAATAATTCCATAATGAAATAAGACCCTAAATAGCCAACTAATTTTGTAATAGCCTTTGATAGAGACATAATTTTTTTAACCTTTTCTGCCTCACTTAAATGAGTAAAAGTAGCTGATTTTTTTTCTTGCAAATTTTTTTCTAACAACTTGCGAGATTGAAATCGTTGATTTTTCCACGGCATAACCACCAGTTTAAAAAGTGAAACAAGCACGAGTTTCATGAAACGTTTGGAGAAGAGTAGGCAGGTATTTCTAAGCATGTATAACCGACGCGACGCCGGGCTGCGATGCATTATAGAGCCCCCGCATGCCCATCAATAATAATGTGCCAAATCGATTAGTACCCACCGCGGAGATTTCCCGTAGAGGGCGGAGCAGTTCGGAGGATATGCCATATCAGTGATTTATTCAATGTAAATCAATTTAGTGGACACGGTGGGCTCACGGCGAAGGAGGAGGAGACGGAAGCTACCGTCACACAATTTACGCGAGTCGCAAGTCTCCGCCGCGTGGCACGCACTCTGCTTGCGGTGCTGAGATAAGCGCGGGGGGCCGGGGGGGGGGGAGGGGGGCGACGATAAATAAATGAAGGAGGGAGTAGTAGGAGGGTGAGATGAGGGACCCCCATGATGGAGGAGGAGACTTCTGCGTTGTGCTGCTGCGTATACACGTTCATGCGACGGGGAGACTTTATGGGGGTCGATTGCGTGACTGATGGATCTCCCAACTTCGAGAGTCGATACATGCCGAGTGAAAAAGAACCCAAGTTGCTTATTTATGAACCAAATCGGCATGATGTCATCTCGTCCATACGCGATGACGCTAAATTATAGGTAATTAGAGACGGGAAACGAAGAATAGGCCAATACATGAATGACTTCAGACTTTTCCGGTGAACAGAGTAGATGAGGGTCCCTTTGGTTGCCTTCGGGGTTAGTGGCTCTGTGAACGACATTTCGACAGCTTAATCTGCTACCGTCCTCAGGGTGATGACTAGCTTCGAATGAATTAGCCGCTGTGAAAAAGCTGTATATGCTTGCCGCATTTATACTCAAGTTAAATGCAAGAAATATCCCAGAATATATTATTTATAATCAACATTTCTTGATTTAAATGCATGATAAACTATGTTAAAAGATACAATTTCATGTTGGAAGACCAATTTCAATGGTTGTCAATATATTTTATGAATAATGCTCAATTACTGAGAGCAACCATTCAATGGTAGTTTAAGTAATCATATTGACTTAATCCCTAGGAATACTCCAGAATTACTTATCCTTGAACGGACTTCGCCTTGAATCATGTCTTTAGGGGATTGCAACCCTAATTCTAGGGGGTTGGTTGCTTTACTGATGTATAGGACTTAGGTAGTCGATACATGCCGAATGAAGATATTCAGTTTCTTATTTAGAAAGGATTCGGGAATCGGTTGCTGTATTGGCATGAGTACTGACTTCCAATGCGGAAGACAGGAGCTCTAATGAGCTATGTCAATGTGTTGTCTCTGTGTAATCGCGTTCACTAAGTGGATATATGTGAAGAGAACTTCAATTCTAACACTCCCGACCGTCAGATGGAACTTTAAACTTTGGTGCATTTTGTTAACATGGCATAAAAGGCGTTGATAACCATGCCATCACTTATCTTCACTGACATTATAAACAAAATAACACTCGCCTCTGTCATCAGCTAAATGCGCAGGTTCCAGATGAAAAATAATGCAACAGAATGAGGTTACAGTGCAAGGTGGAATGTAGCCACTAAATTGGGCCCCTTCAGGGGGGAGAAGGAATATTTCAGCACAAAATTTAGCCATTAAAATAAAAGTAACTGTCGGTGACGTAACTTTATGAATTACAATCATTACGAATCACGAGGATCAAAAAAACTTGGAGGACCTGACCGATTCCGATGGTTTTACATAATTGATAATGACGTGAAACATGAGAAACCATAAAAACTGGTCAGGTCAGAAAAAATTAAAAATGTATGCAAAATTACAGTATTTTTTGTCAACGTGATAATTAAAATACAGCGCAGTCATTCACCAACGAAAATAAAAAACTAATCAAAAATATATTTATCCAGCAGACTGGAATTTGACGAGGAGCATTCATAATGAAAGTCTTGGAATGAAAAAACAGACCAAGGCACATTTGTTCGTGTTCAATGTACTGCGGGAATATCCGCGGCCATTAACTGAGCGAAGTCACAGGCTGACGAGATAACGCAGCAATTCGCTAAAATTTCAATTAAAGGAATCATTCCAACTAACTGGGAATGGAACCCAGGTATTAAGAATTCTCCCAATCAGTTCAAACAATTTAGCTAACGTTAAAACCATTCTTAAGGCTCGCAGGTTGGCAATTAATTAAAAACCAGAAGTGCAAGAAACACGTGGTCAATGGATCCTCACACGGAGAAAACTAAGAGTAAGGTGATACGAATTTGATATTGAAATCCTAGGAAATATTTACGAGTATTATTAGATACGAGATTGTTTTTTTTAAGTATGAGAATAAGAAAGGTTCTCAAATGAACAGAATAGGTTTCATGGACGGGATGAAGAGAGTTAGGGCATATGCTGAGATGAAGAAATAAATTATGCATTGTGTGCATTTACATTGTAAAAATCTAGTGGAATTTCCCTCACTCCCATTTAAAATAAACATTAACTGGCAGATAACCCAAATTATAATTGCTCATTCAATAAAATACAATGCCAGGGTAATGTGGTGGATCTACCCTACTGTGGAAATGAAGATCTATTTTTCACATGATAAACAATTTTCGTTCATAGTTAGCATAATGATTTGCTGTTACACTGGGTCATGACATAAATACACCAAAAGAAGTCTTAACAAAATGCATTATTAGCAGAAAACAAATAACATTCTCTGAATACAAATATCTGCCTCGGGCTGGACCAGGTGGAAGTGGTCGATATTCATGATGAATAAAACACTTCGTAAACTTCCATAGATTTGAATTAAGGGCACGGCGCGATTCGCCACGTTTTGGAAAAACATGTGCGCATTATTATGTTAAAGTGTGATAAAACGCGCTAAGCCATCTTCATATATATATGTGAAATATTACTAAGTGTTTTAACTCATCACGAACATTCTCTGGTATTATTTGTTATACCCATCTATCGAAGTGACAAGCACATATTACGGACCCAACAGCATCAACAAAGGGCAATTAATGTATTTTAATATATTTCTGTCGAAGAGAATACTCTGGGAAATTTAAAAATTGTTATTTACAGGATTTTGCTGTTAAGTTCCCCACAAATCACTCATACTGAGGGGAATTCACTCGGTTAACTTGAAAAGGAATGAAAACGGTATCATTGGGAAGATAATCACGAATCAAATTTTTACATGGATATAACCGGCCTACCGTGCTTCCGGCTTTTTATTAATTGAGAATTATAAATCCCTCTTGCTCTAAAATTTAGCATTCACCACTTCCCACCATCACTAACTGTCTCAAATCGATGTCAATTTATATTCAAAGCGATTTGCATAACGCAATAATTTCGACTGACGATTGAAACGAAACTCATTATTTCTCTCTTAATAAATTATGCATGAAAATTAACTGAAGCCGTGTCTGCACTATAGATGGATTTAACATAAAAAAGGACGCACAGAAGTTACATTGATTGAACTTTATTACTTTTCATGAAATGTTGATGAAACACAGCGGGAAGGGCTAGCCATTTCATTAAAACGATGCATGAATTATTGCCTTGACAATTCGACTTCCAAACAAACTTTCAGCCATTTGGAAAGGTATTCCCGTTGTTGTGGAGATGTGAAAGCTAAAAATGTTTTTGAAAAATGGAACTACGTTAGCAATCCATTTACGCCGATGTTGTAATGCTGCATATATCCATCTACGAAGTTTTTTTCTTCCCCACTTCTTCGGTCATAGGATGGCTTCAAATAAATGAATATATGAAAACTATCAATTTGTTTTCCTTCTATGAGAGAGTGATAACGAATTAATGCTTAAATTATGCGAAGACACGAAAATGTTGAAGTGTAGGTAATACCATAGAATAAGGTAGTGGTAATACCCAAATCAGTAAACTTTTGGGGAACCATAAGTTGCCGTTAATAAACTACTTTAATAGCTCTAGGAGATACAGCAATTCTTGGAAAAAATTATTTCTATTTACATTTTAGGAATACATTTCAGTAGAAGAATATTGTGACGCATGTTATGAATTAATTCGGTAAATAAATAGATATTTCGTACAATTCAGAAACCTGATTTTAACACAATCATTTCGACTCAGCTAACAGGAACTTCACTGAAGTCCCTGTTAGCTTCCAATTAACTTTAGTATTAGGCAGTATGTTAGCTGAATCTTCTACTACCACATTCATACTCATATTATTCATATGCCAATCAGCAAAATGCAGGCATCAAGAGATTCAAAATGTTATTTTAGTGGATCTAGAAAAATTATCTTTTTATGCATGTCTATTTTTTACATGAAAAAGCCCCCACCCAAAATGATGCTTCCAGGGCCCTAGTAGCTTCTCCGCAATCTCATCTCCGTACAATTTCTCTAGTGCACACGACGGTTAACTCACTACACGTGCAACCCTTCTCAAGCGTGCGCTCTTGGCCTCCTCTGTTCTATGCACCTCCTTTTGATCTATCCCGGGACTTATCTATTTGTACACAAATTTTCTACATAAATATCTTCCTGGGGTTCCATTAAACTAAATACCTCCGCGCTCACAGTCTCATCGAGTTCGGAAGAGCATTTTCTCCTCCATCTTTCTTTATTTCCCATTTTTCCTCTACCTCCTCAACATCTCTTTTGACCTTCCAGCAGCAGCATCCCAAACTGTTTCGCCAGGGAGTCATCCTCCGGTTGATTTATCGCGCAGCCCTAAGCATTGGGGTGGCGGATAGGAAGAAGGTAGCTCCACACTCTAATGTAGGTCACTCTTCCCTCCACCTCCATTCACTTCCATCCTAGCCGAATGGAGCTTTTCTTCCATCCTCCCTTCAGCAGCAGAACCTTACCCTCACTTTATTCCCCGCAAAGAGGTTGAAATACTGTAGGTACAAACGTCGGTGCTACTATACTTATGCATGGCGCTGAGAGGGTGTCAAGTTACGGGTGCTCGTAATAAGGTGGGAACGACTACTTAGACCAAAACATTGAAATATAAATAGGCTTCAAGGCCAATTTAACTATAATTAACTATTAGAAATGCTAGGTGGTATCCTTAATTTTATAACGCGCATCGTTCTTTTCCACAGAGCTTTTATTCGTGAATTGCGTTCCACCGTGAGACGGCATCTTCAGGTACAAAGGCAGTAGGGTATAAGGGTAGGCCATGGGGGTGGAGAGTTAAGTTTACATACCAAAGAAAGTGACCAATTAGTGGGGCTCCCTTATTCTCCGCTGTCTTTGCATTTGTCGATGTCATATCACAATGAAACGCCTTGTACGAATAAAGGTTTTGTAAAAAAGTATGTTGCGTATTTTAATAATATGGATGCGTACAACTTTCACTAAGTGACGCCTAAAGTAACCGAGTTTCTAGGCGTAAATTACATTTAAACGTACATGCACGTAGACATACCTATGACGCCGCTTCTTTCAGGGGTAGGAACCGTCAGAAGAGCTGAATTCTTGGCGATGAGACCAAGAGAACTGGCCTTGATTTTAATATATTTTCCATAAAGCTCTATCCTCGCAAAACTTTGCTTCTGTCACACCCATGCACTGCTTCATACACGTTCTCCTATTCTTAAGACTCCTAATATTCCTCTTCCACCACAAGAATCCATGATTTCTCAATGTACTGCTTTTTCTCACGTCATTCAATCCACCATCTTATACCGTGATTAGTTTTTTCGACTCTCATCCATTCTTTCAAGATGCCAAAAAAAACCAACGAAGCACGCTCTTTCCATACACGTCCATTACCGGAGCATCCATTTCACATTTTTTCATCGCCCACTCATTCCTTACCCAGTCCCTCATACCGCAAACACTTTTCAGATACCTCACACCCACACAAATATGCTTATCTTGGCATACCCCAGCTTATTGCATGGCAGTGCACCCCAGTTTAACTGCCATACGATAAACTGGGGAAGTATACACTTTCGTATACTCCGATTTTCACTTCCATAGACATTTAAATGTTAGAAAAATATAAATAGGTCAACATTTATTTTATTAATGGTAAATTACTTACATTACTCCCCATTTTGTGTTATGTAGCAAAATTATGAGGAAATATTTGGTCTTTCACGATTATTTAATGCCTTTCGACGCAAAATAGAGATGATAGCATACTTACGGCATTTATTTTTGGAATAATCTTTTAAATATATTTAAAAGATAGATGTAATAAATAATTTCATACTTATGTTCAAGTATATGGAGCTCATTTCAATTAAATAAAATTGCACATATAACCTCGGCGCACTTACTGACCGCACGAAATTCTCCTTGATAGCGCCTGCAAGTGGGAATATTTCAACCTTCTTAGGTTCCCCTTTCCGTTCCCTATAACCTCATCCTTATGGTAACCCAATCTTTCCACTCCCTTCAAATTACCTCCTCTCTTACCTATGTAACCCACCATTCAATCCCATGGAGAGAGAGGGAGAGAGATAGATAAGAGGATCTGAGAGAGAGAAAGAGAGGGAGGACGAGAGAAAAAAACTGCATTGCTCTCTTCATATATAGGATTACTTCTACTGTTTTGGACTCGCCCAGGAAAATCCCCGAGCGTAAACGAACATCAAACGGGCCACGAGTTCCCGAGGAAACAGACGCGGCCCCCGGTATCCGTAAAAGGTCGACACAGGGAGGAGTGGAGGCGGGTTGGGGTGGGGTATGTGTTGGGGGTGAATGGATGGTGAGGCTGGGCATATCTCGTGTATGGGAGAAGGGGGTGCTGAGACTTTTTCGGGAATATAGGAGAGGGAGAGCTTAAAATAAGGAATAAGAGGGTGAGTTTTAGGGTGAAGTGGAGAGGGAAAGAGTAGGGAGAGGGGGGGAGAAGGGGAAGTTAAAGTAATAACCAAGCACCCTCGGAGTAGGACGAAAAAAAATACCTTTGCCTAACAAACCCTTTCATTCGACAAGAGAGAGAGGGAAGGAGGGAGAGAGGGTCAAAGAAGAGGAAAGTGAGAGGTTGGTAGAAAGGAGAGGATGATGCGGAAAGAGAGATAGTAGGGCCAAAAAGGACGAGAGGATGAGATGATAGGGGGGAAAGGGACGGGATTTCCGAAGAGAGTTTCGGAAAATGGAGAAGAGTGGCGAAAGTCACATTGCCTACGCGGATTGGTTACGAAAGATATAAAGACACACGCACGCACACATAAATGCACATACAAAATACACGATCTGATAATAATACTGAATTGCATAGGAAAACAAACTATGAAGAGCATTAGATAATGTATCAGGTATCACTTGGCGGAAATGTTAAGCCTTCAACATTGATTGAGAAATTACTCAGATATTACCACACTTTTTAAATCTCTAACAACCGGCAATGAATGTGGCACTATTCACCATTTTCAAGTTAAAAATTATTTTTGTTCTGTTGCAAGTTGCCAGCTACATAGTGCTGAAACCACGGTCGGTTGATATAGTAAAAAGTGTGGAAATGACCGAAAATCTTTTTTTTCAACGTGTTGAAGGCTATGGAGAATGAATTAAATATGCGCAGGCGTAAACATAGGTAACGGAATGTTGAGATGTATGAATGCTCTTAATATCCGGTCAATCTCAAGCCAGCCTATCTCAAGGAAAATGAAGAGGACAGATTGTAGGATGAGAATTTCTTTCATTGCATGGAGCAAGGCTATCATAAACCACACAAATTAATTAGATTAATGGATTTAGGCATCTCTTCGTGGAAATTTATACTATTATACATGATGGACAAAAACGCTTTGCACATTGCACGATTTGACCGAATTTAAAGACCCACAAATATTCTTAACAGTTTTAAACTTTGACAAACAAATTGACCTTAGTATCTTTCTCTCAAACTTCCTCCCCAAATCTCAGTCCCCTCCCTCTCCCCTGATTACCCTCATCCAGAATGACTTTATAAACGACGAGAGCAGGTGTTTTTACTTTCAATGCACCTTGAAAATGATGCCGTAGACGTCGAAATAGATCGGGGAAATAAACAAGAGTGGAATTGTATTGTGTTTTTCACTATCATGTTTAACAGAAAAATAAAGCCTATAATTTATTATTAATTTATTATTAAAGCCTATTATAAACGCTCTTTTAGCTCTCGATAACCGCAGAACCTTGACCATTGATATAAGACATTCAATGAATGGACCTTTAGAAAGACATCTATCTGAATGAATTGCCATATATCGTTGTCGCTGGAATACGGTACCGTTCCGTTGGAGCAACCTCAAAGATGAGAAATATTATTTTGATTCAGTTGTTATTATTTCGGCTATCAAGGACCATGCATTAAATGATAAATTATACAAAAGGTAGAAATGAGAAGATATAAGAGAAGGGGGGATTAATGAACGAGAAGGAAAGAGATCTTGAGGTAATGATACGGAATTCTGGTATTCGAGTTTCCGAAAAGACGGATTTCCGAGAAGAGAGGGTTGGAGACTGACGTTGTGTGGCCCACAAGAATTGTTTGCTAAGTGGACGTGATTAGGGGAAGAATATGAGGTTGGATAGTGATGAGAAAGAGAGGATAAGGCGAATGGTAAAGAGTATGAAACGGCGGTGGGGAAAGGGATTAAGGTAGTTTGAGCGAGATATGGATATTGAAATGATGTATTAGCTTCAAATAAAATTCGATGGATTTGATCTCATTATAAATAAAAAGATCTCTAATGATAACAAAATATACTTTTTCCAATGTTCTATACTATTCTCCAAAAAATACCATCCATTTAACTTGATAAATAAAACAGGTATGCAGTCCAAAGAGACTAATTAAAAAATGAGGAATTTGGAAAATCTCGTCAGAAATTTAACGGCGAGTAGTATGTATGCTTTGTGAAATATTTTTAAAATAAATCAACAACACACAGCAGTTTTTTTTACAGAGTTGCAAAAACATTTTTGGTTCTTTAGGCGCTTTCAGTAAAACGACAACGTAAAAAATTGAGCCAAGTTAATACCTTACACATGCACATTAAGTTAATTACTGACAATTTCAGTAACTTTAAAACTATTTTTTGAGTCAATTATGACACAATGATTACTTCATGCTTCTTAAAGTTGCTTAAATTTAAAAATGAAATTTTAATGTGGTCTCTATTAAGATTAGGAAAAATCTCGCTCAAATTACCTGAAAGGGGGAGGTCATTTTACTCTAGGACAGGGAATTGTGTTAGAAAGTACAGAAAACTGGGAGGTGGAGAGCCTCAAGGGAGAAAATACTGGCCGAACAAAAACGTGCAATCCAGCGCCGCAACAATTTAATCACGCGTGCCAAACGATCGGGAATACCTCTCCTTATTCTGCTCTTCCTTTCTTCACTTAAAGACTTATAAAAGCAAAAAATCCTGGACCTTTTTATACCAATTTTTCATAAGCTTATAAATCTGTGCGTGTGGAGTTCATTCACCTTATGATTTCTTCTTGATACAAGAAGTTCAGACATGAAAGACGAATGGGTTGACAATTATCAAATTAATGGTTCCATTTCTAAAGACTGACACTAAATTCCATTCAAGCCTACTTTTATAATCTCTGGTTAAACATTTTCTCGATGAGGAAATCAAAGTTGATACGATTTCCTATCGATAACGCTTACAATATCTAACCAATGCCTGATTCACTTTGCAAAACCCTAATTCTAAGTTAACATCCAACTAAGGAAAATGATACGCCATATTTTAGATAACGTTCACCAGACATTAAAAGCCAGGCTTAAGTGTTCCTAAATGGCAGTCTTTTGGAGACTTGGCGGAAAATAAATCAACTGCTGGATGGGCCATTGACCAAAAGTCCCTGGTGCATTCACCAAGAGTTGACTAATGTACGTCTAGTTTCCACTCATAAATATTCCTAACCCTCACTGAATGAGCAATTACTTTGTCAAGGTTTACTTGGTGGTATTCCATCATAAGAGGGAGAAAAAGACAACTTTTACAAATACCACTGAAATTTATTGAAACTCGACCCGGGTTTCGGCGTGGGTTCACATCATCATCGAAACCCGGGTCGAGTTTCAATAAAATTCAGTGATATATGTAAAAGTTGTCTTTTTCTCCCCCCCCCCCCACTGCATGAATGTTGACTACATTCTTAAAAGGAGCCGCGCGTGGTTGTGACAATAGTAACATTACCGGATGCATTTTTAAGAGAAAAAATTACAACTAGCTCCATGCTGTTCCCATCGGTCACTAAAAAACCTACACTAGTCTATGAATTTTAAGTAAAAGAAAGTGAATTAATTTTAAGATTTATGCAGAGAAACAGGAATAAATGGGGTGGTTAATATATGAAAAACTATGAAAAATTATGGTTATTACATACTAATCATTTTCTTAAATATTTTCTTACCACTTCCAGATCAGCTTGATAAAAACAAATCTCGATCATTTTTTTTATTTCAACCCTTGAATCCAAATTCAAAGATTTGCTATTATTGATTTAATTTTTACAGTTTGTAGGTCTGATTTACTTTAATCGGAGTCTTAGTCCACATGAATGAAGCGCATACCATAAGAATTATGGGCAAATATCAAAATGATGAGACAGTAATATTCGCGGAATATTTGTAGAAATTACTATTTCTACAAGATTCCGGGAAAAATTCACTTCTGATGCAAGAAAACGAAATCTCTTGCTAAAGAACTTTGGTATAAAATGGGCAGAACGTGACATCACGGAGAACGAATACCTACAGTTTGAGTAATGTCCTTTTCTGAAAACTGAATCTTAAAGTCCTATATCATATTGACATTGCTATATATGGCAGAAATATCAGCTTTTTTGGTGCATCCCTAGGACCAGTTGTGTAACTTGGATTCGTAATACCTTCCAAATCCGTTCGTAAAGTCACACTTGATCTCAAAACCTTTAGGTTTTCCATCGAATGGGTTTCTCTCTCTTTTGAATAGGATAAAACACCAGAATATGACAGATTTGTGCCAGTTCAGCGAGGCCACTAGATTACCATCTTCACAGCTATGAAGTGCTCCAGAGTTTCATGTACGGTTCGCAATATCAGTTCAACTTAGTGCACTGTATATATTTCAAACGAGAGAAAAGAAGCACTGAGTAAGTCTCTGCTTTAGATAAATAAGGGCTGTTTTCATGATAGTCTTGATTTGGCAATTTCACGTCATTGTGATTCAATGATTTTGCTAAGAAATTTTAACTT
The DNA here is from genome assembly GCA_963573305.1 of Pyrrhosoma nymphula. Taxonomy (NCBI): domain Eukaryota; kingdom Metazoa; phylum Arthropoda; class Insecta; order Odonata; family Coenagrionidae; genus Pyrrhosoma; species Pyrrhosoma nymphula. The sequence goes on from OY754329.1 coordinate 43,968,108, forward strand.
AAAAAGCAGCTTAGGCTCTCGCATGCAAGCATGCAGAAAAACGTAATAATAAATTAACATTTTCAACGCCAAGAGACCAAACGCCATCCTATTTAACGAATAAATGATTTGAAGTGAAAGCGTCGCATGATGCCCTCAAAAAATCAATACGTAACTAAGTTGTGGTTGCAGAACACTCTCGTTGCTATCTCAAGCTCTAATTATATCTGAGCAAATCAAGGAAAATTATTGCATATACTTCAAAAATAAAATATTCTCCGGCTCAATATGATGCAGACTAGTTGTGATAAACCCATCAAATATTAATAGCTCATGTAGTTGTATTTATCATGCTTGTATTTTGTTTATGAAGTGATTGCTTGGGAAAACTAAAAAAACTTGGATTTTAAGATTGGAATATAAAAACAGGAATGACATTGATAAGTAGAGATCATGCTTGTTTTCAGTAAACGAGTTGTTAACTTTTCCCGTTAACTTTAGGGGAATTTTCTGATGAATCGAATCAAGAAAAAAATTTATAACTTCCGCAGGATATTTTATTGGCCACTCAATAAAATTTCAGTGGAAGTTAAAAAATATTTTTCTTGGTGTTACAATTGTTGCAGTGGCAATGGTTAAACGCAAAGTGGCGTTGAGGCGATTAAGATGTATAGCGTGAGGCTGCAGACCCCCCTGAATCATGCCAATATCACTGAGAAAACTCATTTTTCACGGAGAAAGCAACTCCGAGGGTATTTTAAGGATATGCGAGGGAGGGAATATACTGTAGCAACATTCGGTGCGAGATGGCAACGCGATCACGTGATATCACCGATCCCTGCGCAAACCGGGCATCAAAGGGGTTCGCGCTCCTCAAAGAACAGTTCACCACTAGTTTATTAAGCCGAAGTAAATGGTGCCCATGTGAGGTCAGCGGATCTGTTTTTTCCCCGCAAAAAAAAATAAAATATTACCGAGGGAGGGAAAGATATCCATCACTTTGGCCGCCAAGGCATTTCATAACCCGAAGAAGATAAAGGGAAAAGAGGCAAAGGAGGCGGAGAGGTCGGTCACGCAGCGAAGCGAGAGATGAAGAGAAGAGGATTCTGGGAGTGAGGTTGGACACAAAAGGATAAGTCTGCCCACCGAAAGGGATAGTGGCGGTGGGGGCCGCTTTTTCGGGGAATGGACCACCGATCCTCCTCCACCACCCTTCAACCCTCTCCCACGTCCGAGGAAGGGAAGGCAAAGGATTCAGGGATATATGGCGCGTAAGAAAATGAATGAAGACCCCTTGCTCCGACCAACGAATTTGGATGGATGAAGATGCAAAAGGCTTTAGGCGGAGGCGGAAGGTGAGGGCTGAGCGATATATTCGAATTCGATATCGTATAGCGATATGATTCCGCTCAGCAAAATACGAGATATCGCATATCGTTTAGTCACCTACCCCTGTTCTTATTCTGAGCATATGTTCTCTCATGAGTTCACGTGCTAACTCGCACGAGTAGATACATCAATTTGAGCATGGGATGCTCTAATTAATTTTATGTTTCGTGTGTCTACAAATTTCCAATAATTTTTTTTAAAAGTTAGCATGGTTTTAATTAACAGAATCGTAATTTTGTTATCGTTGTGCATGTTAGCATGATGACTTAACACTAAATAATGGTATCCGTGAACTATGGTTACAGTGACCATCCTTTATAAGTAAAATAATAGCTAGACACCGCACTGTATGTGAAAATAAAATGCAGTAAAAAAGCGATTAACATTAAAATTGTGTGAATCACCCCCTGCAACACACTCATGAGGATTAGGAGTTAGAGGATTAGGCACACTCATGAGGAGGTGTCTTAGAGGGGATCACGTAGATGTACATGCCAGGTAATACAAGGGATCGAATGCTTTGACTCAGAGAAATGAACCGTTGGGAAACTGTATCGGAAGAAAATAGATGCTTTCAAAAGGTGGCGTCGGAGGCGGATGCTGAATTTCAAATAAACGCTCTAAACAAAGTAAACGAATCAAATCAAACTTAGAAATATACTGGAGAGCAGAAGTAGAGAAAACCATGATGCGCACTCAAAATGGCCTATTTATTTAAAGCATGTGTACACATTTGCGAAAAGATACATGTATAAATGATCCTTCAAAATCGCATTTATAGGACACATAAACTAGCCATGAATCGCGAACCTATTCAAAAACTAGCCCCTGTTCTTATTCCAAGAATATGCTCCCGTAAATGCATGTGCTCAAACATTAATTCGGATGAATGTATCAACAGGCTTTAACGAATAGAAGACCTTGATCGCAGGTTGGCCGCACTCGGAGATACAAGTAACTCGCACAAGGTACACGATATAAAATAGGGAAAATAGAAGTCCAAGTCCCGTTTGAAAGATTAGGGGATAAAGATCAGGGGATAAATTGGTGAGTTAGCCAGATAAAACGGGACAAGAAAATGAACAGCTGCCATGTCAATAAATTAGAATAGAAATGAAAATAGTTATATATTCTAGGATACATCACCTATATCAAATGATAGATATATTTATTCAATGGCGATACATACCATATATTCGTTATCTGTTGGATGACAGTGATAATAATGAAAATAATAACCAATGCATTTATAAGATATTCAATAACAACAAAGGAAAATATATTTCATGATCTTTCCAATGTGTACATAATTGATTGCAATAATAGAGCAATCAGAAAATTTTTATAAAATTCTTATTAAACTGAAATAATTACAAAATCAAACATAAATTAAGAGACTCCAAATAGTTAAATCTAACATTCTAATGCAATCTTTGTTTCTACAATGCTGTATGGAGGAATCATAAAGGAATTAGCAGCAGGGCAAGAAAAAGAGGAGTTCCGCAGTCAATCAATCTTATGACTGGACGACCTATCATGATGACCGCACATTGCATAGCATCAAATATTAAATGATACCTCTAATGTTATGCTAGCACGTACTGTAGTGATAGCATTAATACTACGACACGTAATATATTTGGCATGTTATGGAGTACCTATGGCTTATTTATCAACTAAATTCAAACTTGAAAATGTTGATGCATTTCATTGCAATTTCATCCCACTCCATGGCTTAAACTAAAGTACAGAATATATTAATTTCCGATGCACGAGACGCGACAGAAAAGGAATGGCAACTCCGAAATTCAATTTCATGCAACAATTTCGGCTCGTTGCATTTATCTTTTCTCTTAAATTGCAAGAAAATTAGCATTCGGAATGCTAAACATTAACATACAGTTAAAATTCAAATTGCACTTCTTAAAGTTGGGTTTACAAAGGCAGGTTTATTGCGCAATTTCCTTTTAACAAGAGATATTTTCAGTAAATTCTACCTGAAAACGGCTCTGCTAGTCCCCTTTCAGAACTTTTAAAAGTTACGGCATGTCGCTTGTGGAAGCGTACCTATTGCTGCCAATTTAAACAATAAGCAATCTGTCTCTGTACTAACTTATGAAAAATATCTGACAGAGTAAAACTCCTCGCAACCTCTTACAAAAGAAACTTGAGGAAGTAACTTGACAGTGTAAACCCACCGTTATTCTAATAGCAACTTGCAAGTTTCTCATCGTGCCTGTTTCGGTTATCGCATGATGTCGTCTTGAAGCCACTTGGATTCACATGGCTATGCCATCTTATAACCATCACGTGATGAAATCGATGTATCGTATATTGAAATCGATATATCGCATATCTGTGGTCTATACACCACATCTCACAGACCAGGCGGGAGGGTGAGGGAAGGAGGAAAGAGTAACGGGATAGGATGGGAAGGATATCCGCGGAGTGGGAAAATGTCCAACTTTCCAGGCATCTATATAGTATATTTTATATTTGGCAAGCACATACCTTTATGCCAGCCATTTATACATAATCTCTCCGAAAGTGAGGAGAGAGAGAGAGAGAGCTTTCACCACGATGAGTTCGACCGTAAAAGAGGATCAAAGAACGAGGATTTTCCCACTCGGGATGTGAACGAACGAAAGGGAGTGAGGCGCCATAATTAAAAGTAGATGATGGAGATAATGAATGGGACGGACAGAAGAAAGAGCGAGGGAGAAGAAACGGAACATCTATACCGATCATTGCTCTCATGTCTGTGCCGTGGAACGGATGTCCTCGCGGATTTTCTACCCGATCCACACTCCGGAATTTTTAAGTTAACTTACCGGTCCACAACCTGCACTGACTGAAATCGTTAAGGTTAAAATGATAATAGGCTACTTGCAGTGACGTAGCCAGGATATCAATTCAGAGGGGATGTGGGGAAAGATTTAAACATTTTAAAAATCACGAGCAAATTCGTGTGTTAAGGAAAAATAGGAATGCAATTGCGACTGCGGTGCAACAGTCCGTACTTACAGATATTATCTCTGCAAACGTTTGAGATAATACAAGACCCACAGTTGTTTCATGGTTCAAAAAATTATAAATATATTTGTATGAAAGTTTCTCATACTAAATAATAAATGAATTCAACATTCTTAATTTTTAAAAAACGTGTACACTACGCCACTGGTCCACTGGTAAAGTATACTTGGGTGAAAGGCAGCCAGAATAAATTTCAGCGACACTACTTTATGTATGTCTGTTACGTAAAATGTCTTCTTACGAGTCACGGACGTACATGAGTTGAAATAAATAAATTAAAGAAACAAACAATATTAATAATCTTTAATTTTGCCAGAGATTTCGAACCGCAAACGACGTCAGAGGTAGCGCCACCAACGCCGTCAATTTGCATTACTTACATACCATTAGGTGGCGCTTACGCGGATGTCACCGATAGTGTGTTTTCCTTAGAGCGAGTTAAATGCTTAAAATGAGCCTAGTTTTGCTATTGCAAGCTTCACGTACGGTTATGTCCGCGACACGTGATTTCACACCCACACTGAGCGGCTAAATTCTTTTTTTTTAATTACGCCAAAGGTTTTAAACAAATGTCCATTTATTTTATTCTTTCAATGTTCCTCTTTTAAATGACATGTTAGGAGGACATTAACACTCCTAACTCCCAGTTATAAAAGAGTATCTGGTACTCACAAATACTATGTAGCATCGCAGCCAGCCTTACCCCCCAATTGTATCATTTTGACATTCCACGCCGATAATAAATATGTATTGGTGGCAGAATGTGATCATCAATGGTCTCTTAATACTGCATAAATTCTTCAGCTTCCTCCACAAATAGTTCTCGTATATAGGTACAATACGTATATCAAATACTCTCTCTTCTTTTCTACCATACACCACTGCCGTATTTTCAATTAAGATACCCGATTCGTAAGTAATCTTAGCGCGAGCCATGAACTTCAAGTGGTGTGGTCTGGATTGGGGTATTATCAGGCCGACGTCGAGAAACCGGAATGGTAGGAAATTTACAGAGAATTTATAGATTTCCTGTGAATGTTTACTGCATTTACCTAATAAATAGTTATAGTAGCTAATGAATTTATCCATCGCACCTGAAATTTCATCACCATAAAATAATGCATCTAGAATGCAAATGAAAATACTGCATGAATCAACGAGCTAACTAGATACCTACCCATTACTATACTAGATTCATTTATTTTTTAAAAATCTGATAAATCATGCCTGTAAAAGTAATCACGCTCTTCGTGAGTACAAGAAATATTCTTATAGAATGAGGTTCATTGCTCTCAATGTAATAACACAGCTTCTTCACATGCAGCGGCCAAAAAGGTATTGCTGAGTAAGAGTTTTTCTCTACAACGACGCGACCAACTACCGAACCCTGACACAATTTCAGACGTCTCGTTTTCGAGCAATCCGCCTTGAATTATTTGCACAAACCCGGGCGCGTTATTTAGCTCGTTTGCCATTCGCCTTAAAGCTCACCTAACCTCTCCAACGGTGATAGGGATGCATTAAAGGAAAGAAAAGAACTAACGCCTAGGACGCCCTCTTTTCTTTATTAAAAGCCATGTCTCACGGTGCAAATTTCCCAGAGGTGTTTTCTATAAGTTTTCTTACATCTTACACAATTTCTTGCACGATAACCTTTACCGTGCGTTTCCACGATATGAGGGTTTCTAGGAGGAAATCGTCGTAAAACCTTGAAAATGGCCTTTTTACTAAAAAATTTGTTGCTGCAACACTTCTTATCGAAGATTTATAAGTATTGCAGAAGATATCATTCTAAAGGTGCTCGCAAAACTCATTCAAGCCAAATTTGAATCAACGGTAGAATTGGAAACATGGATAAAAATGGCGAAATATAATTGTTCTTAATGTGACTCCTTCTCATTGGTCTCCGCCTTAATTTCGAATGGTAAGTCGTATAAAAACTCCAAAAAATAAAGCAAACCTGAAATCGGACTTACAGGCAGCTTCTAACAAATATCATGCAAATGCTATGGTCCAACAACGCAATATATACATGTAAATAGTAAAAATAACTCACTCACTGACATATCAAAATATCTCTGGAACCACTGATCGTATTACAAAATTATGCTCTAGCCTATTCAATCGAATTATTTTTTTTTCAAACAGAACCCAGGGTGGCAGCTACTATTTAAGGTAGATAAAGCGACAGTTTTCCCTAGTCATAATAAAATCATATTCTAATATTTTTTTAAATTCGAGTATTAGTAAAAAAAATATGAGATAAATATTTTAAAATTACTGGTTGCTTGCACTACTGAAATTCTCAGTAATTACCTAAAGATACGTGTGTAAGGTCTTAACTTGACTCATTTTTTCACGCTATACACTTTAAACGCCTTCACTACAGATGGTTTTCTTGCGATCGTGTAAAAACTACTGTGGTGGGTGATTATTTTATTTTTCAAATAGTAGAGAATGCATACAAACTTCACACTATTTAATTTATAACGAGATTATGCGTAAGGGACTCCCCTTTTTATTTAAATTAAGCCTCTCTGGTGTGCATACCCGTGCCATTTTCCATGAAAAATGGCTGATAATTTTAGCCAAATAATATTTTACATTCTAATATAAATGCAATTTTCGGGAAAACTGGTAATTGGAAGCAAGGTCTTCCATTGAATTGAAAGGCATTAATATTATTTGTACCATTCCCTCTTAGTTTTTGAGTTAATAGCAAATACATAAAAAACTGGTCAAAATGCGTTAGTTCAATAACAGTGACACTGCAATTGGTTCCTATGGCTGGAAAAAGTGCAATAAAAATATTCGTCCATTAATCTGCATATTTGGTATCATTATATATTTTCCACTGGGTAAGGCATGCCATCATATTTTTTTAACTATAAACAGACGAAATCAGCGTGATTCAGTATTTGCTTAGACTCACATAGTTGCAGTGGAGCTCCGTAATATGGGAAAGACTGAAGTGCACGAGGGAATCTCATTGAAACTAGCACCGTGGGACTGGGGCCGAGGCAGACGGACGTAAGGGTTATGCTTATGCGCATGGGGGAGCATATTAGTGAGGGTGAATGTGGACAGAGCAGACGGGTCTGAGGCATGGGAGGAACGAGGCAAGGCCGAGCGGGCAGGCAGACCAGACCGACGTGTGCTCCCTGGTGGACAAGAGAAAGAGGGAGCCTATTCCGCAGAGAGCCCCAGCTTTCTTCGAAACCCACTCACTTGTGGGCGATGGTTGGCATTCTTTCTTTTTTATCAAGGGAGAAAT